>CM070678.1:23405000-24605000 GCA_036346265.1 Melocanna baccifera
CCGTCGGGTAGCGGTGGCGGCCGCAGCGGCGCGGCGCCGAACTGGAACGGGAAGATGCCGATGGAGCGGCTGGTGGTGAGCGCGGCGCCGGCGGCCCCGCCGCGCATGGAGCAGCGGAGGTGCGGCTCGGAGCGCGACCGCCGGATGCCGGCGTGCATGGACGCCGGCTCCCTCTTGGCCCGCCGCCCCGCCGCCGCATGGGCCGACGAGGACGAGGCCGCCGCAGCCGCGGCCATGCTCGCCACCATGATGCGGTGGCCGCCGGCCGGCCAGCTCAGCGCCCGCCTTCAATCGCGTTTTTGGATCCTCCCAGCGGCGCGCGAACGAATAAATTTAGCAGGCGCCGGTCGCAGCGGTGGATGTGGAGGAGGTAGTTGGCGTTGGTTAGTTTCTTGGTGGCGATGGGGTTTTTAATAGGCAAACAGTAAAGACAGGTCGGCCGCGCGACGAGGGAAAACTCAGGGATGGGAGCTTTAAAAAAAGTATATATATATATATATACATATACATATATATATATATATATATATATGTATATGTATACATCCTCTGTAATCTAAGCTATACAGTTCAGATCAGATAGTTTTTTAAAAAATTTAGCAAACACTAAATAGACCTTTAGTATATATATATATATACACACACACACGATCCAAGGCCACCCCGCCAGCCAGCCAGGATCGACGAGCGGTCAAAAATTTCAGATGACTACGGCCCCGTTGACGTCGTCTCAGGCGAGCTGCGGTCTCTGGATCGGAGGAGTGCAATTTAGGTTACACGCGCGCGCATTCCGTGCGTCGCATCGCATGTATACACGTCGTAGCTTGAAGGGCATTTCCGGGAACGAGCCACCGGAGGAAAAGAACAAGACAGGGGTAAGTAAAAGTAAGCGCGCGCGCGCGACGCGACGGCCGGAGCTGCGGGCGGTCACGGCAGGCGGGCGAGAAAAATCGCGGCCGTCGACGGCGGAGGCGGCCGAGCATCGGAGTCTCCGCCACAGGCGGCAGCGGCAAAATTAATCAGGGGGACGTCCGTACTCGGCGAAACGAGAGAACGTGCACTACTTCGCTTTTTCCAAATGGCGCCGCGCACGGGATAATTCCTTCGCATCTCGTCTAGGGTGATGGGAATATCCATAGCTTTTGATTTTTACTGAAAAATATTGTAACTTTAATTTTTACTGAAAAATATTATAGCTAACTGAAAAAACACTGTAACTGAGTTGATTTATTGAGTACAATTAAATGTAAAAAAATAAAAACGAAAAAAAATATAAAAAAATTTTAAAAAAACGAAAATTTTTTTTACTGTAGCACGCACAATATACGCTACAATAAAAAAAATCGCTGTCGTCCGCTGTCGCCCACCTCTCAGCGTTGGAAAAAGCCAACCGGCATTACCTAGCATCGGCGAGTACAGACACGACGCAAGTCGCGTTTTCTCGAGATTGTCCAGGCTATATTTGTTTTTTCTTCCCGACTTCGAACGCAGAGACGAACGTGTATGTATCCAGCCATGTGCTTCGTGTATCGTGCGTGCGTTTCATTTGTTGCTGCACAGACATGCATGCATATACGTACGCTTTGGGTCGCTCTAGACTAAATTTGTACGATGGTATACGCACACTCAAATGTCCTTATACAATTTTGTACATAATTTCGCAGTAGCCCGGCCGCAGGTTAGAAGATCAATTTAGTGCAAATCGATAGCACATCTTTTTTTCCCCCTTTTTTCTGGGGGTAGGGGGACGGGTACCTTTCTCTTGTTTTTTTTTCTTTGATGGAGTGAAGTGAGCACACGAAAACACTTGACTTTGTGAACTCCTATGGAACATAGATGCATGGGGAGTATAAAAGTGTGGATGGTTACTCCTAACACCACTGTTTTGGCTCCATTACCACTACCAAATCGCGCCAATTCGTTTCTTCCGGACAACGATTTAAACAAGTGAGTATGATACCGGGTGGGTCCAGAATTTCATATTAATGATGTCATCTATAAACATGGGCCGTCGATCGAGCATGAAATGGTTCAGATAAAAGGCTGCCTTCAGAGGGACATTGAGGTCATATGGTAGATCGGGTTGCTGTTATCAATACAGAATAAAAGAGGGGTACAAGGGTTCGATCGAAAGGTATTGTTGTCTTGTGACTGCGCAGGATATATGTTGATACGTTTGAGCTGAACAAACTAAAGTGGTGGGTTTCTTAAGAGGAGGAGATCATTGGAGAAGAGCAGACGATAGCGAAGCAGGGAGAAAAGACCAAACGCGTCGGAGGAGGCAAGACAGAGACGCCGTCCTTTGCGTGGACGCCAACGATGCAAAAAAACCTAGCTTGTAACTAACGATAGTTTGAGCACGGATAGTGACCAGTGAGTTAAAGCATCACGCCGTGCTACTACTCTCGTATCGCTAATTGCATGGGGCATGCAGCTCTTAATTAGATCTTCTTATCATGTGCACTGACCACTGACTAAATTAATCATTGCGGTTCTATCAGATCGAGCGCCTCCATGAGAAGAGAAGATAAATAAATGTTTTACATCGAGATGCTGCGAGCTGCTCGGTAATTTATGCATTATATGTTGCTGCCAGATGCTTGATGTCCATCTCATGGTATTCGAAATAGCGATAACTTCTAAATAAAATTTTATTATAATTGGTTAATTTTTTTACTGTAATTGAGTTAGCTTATTAGATATAATGAAATTTAAAAAATGTAAAAATAAAAATGATATGTTAAGTTGTTAACCTATCACGGATAATATAAAAGAATACAAAAAAACATAAAAAAAATGTACAATGCTCTTACCGCCGAACGCTCAACGCGCAGTCATTACGTCGTTGAGCGGGCCTCAATCTAGCTAGGACTCCAATTAATCGCCTAGGAGGTGTCATCTTAGAGAAAAAGAAATTAAACGACGGAGAAGATTAATTTGTACATATAAGACCAAATGCAGTTGAGCTGAAGGAAGAAATAAGAGCTTGCATGTTCCCTGTTCGTGTGTACTTATGTTTCATTGTCAGCTGCACATGTGTCTGCATGCATTATGTACGCCCCATGATGTACGTACGCACACTACTGATTGATGTAGATGAGATGAGGATGAAACGGGTAAGAGAGAGGCAGATGGGCAAGGCACATCCAGTGTAAGCAATAATCTCATATTAGTTGTGAGAGAGGAGAAAGTACAACTTATAAGTGTGAGGGAGCTCCATCCATTAGACTAGTCTTTTGGGGGGAGAAGTGCCCAACCAATATATGAGGAGAAAATTGTTAGGAATAATCCTACATTGGTTGTGAGAGAGGAGAAAGCACAATTTATAAGTGCAATGGAGCCCCCATCTATTGAATTAGTCTTTTGGGGGGAGAAGGCCCAATACCACTTATAGGGCCTGTTCTTTTTGGCTGCGGCTGATGACTTTTTGGCTGTTTGCGACAGAGATTGCAGAAAGAGAGATACTCGCTTGCGATTTTTGATGGTACAGATATTAGATTTTTAACGTATACTACAATTAACTTATAGACCCCATCTTAAAAAATACTCCGTTTAAAAGTTAGTTACTGTACCAAAAGTCAAAAGCGGCTTTTAGAAGCCGCAAAGAACATGGCCATAAGGTTGTTGCTCCGTTGCTCTGTGAGTTTAGTTGTTTTCAGTCTATTTAGATTTGTGGCCCAGGAAGTAAAACCCGGTTGGACCTAGACATGCGGCCAAGGTCCAGATCTAACAAGTGATATCAGAGCCCAGGCGCCTAATATCTCCTTAAACCTCATGGTTGCAGAAGTGTCCAATCAATGTGTGAAGGGGAGATTGTTAGGAATAATCTCACATTGGTTGTGGAAGAGGAGAAAGTATAACTTATAATGTGAGGGAGCCTCACCCATTGGACTAGTCTTTTGGAGGAAAAAGGCACAATACCACTTATATGTGTGTTGCTCTGTGGGCTTAGTTGTATTCAGCCTATTTAGACATGTGGTCTGGGAAGTAAACCCGATTAGACCTAGATATGCAACCAAAGTCCGATCTAACAGAGAGCATGGATGCATAATTGCATAACCATTAACCAACCCTCTAGGTAGGAGTAAATGAACGAAGCACGAGTGATCACTACTAGGCGCCCTTTACTTTCCAAAAAAAAAGGAAAAAGGTCAAAAAGAGAGAGTGATGACTAGCTAGTACTCCCTCGTTCTCAGACGGTCGTTTTGGAATATGTGTGTTAGTGGCGGACTCAAGACTAAATTTTAGCTATACTAGAGTCGTCAGTGTCCTTTTAGCCACTAAGTAATGTGTGATCTCTTACTTAACCACTAAGCAAGTAGTACACAACATGGGTTATAATAGCCAAAGTCACTCGACATAATAGTGCCAACATCCCTAAAAATACTTGCCGCAATATCCTAAAGAGATATAAGCATCTAATATCAACATGTGACATAAGCTGCAAGACTGTACTACTTTACCATTAAGTATCAGCAATATATCATGTTCAAAGTACATGATTACCAAATTGGAACATCTTACCGATTCCTATCCACACGAATATGCAAAGCAAAAGGATAGAAGAATCATATCCAAATCATCAAAAGCATACAACATCCACCAACATTCCCTCTACTCTCCACAACTCTACCTCTACCCTCTGCTCAGCTACTTGCTTGTATTCAACTCTTTCTTCACGAGACCACACAGTTTGGCCCCCCAGTCGGCCTGTCGAGACCCGAATATGCAAATTCGGTCTCTCTGTGTAAACTGCACTAGTCCAGGATCACGCTAATGCACACAGTCAAACATAGATGTCATCATAGTCATACACACGATAATAATAAAGGAAAACTCGAATATCGATAAAATATCAAGGGTACGACCTTATGGCCAAACTTACAATATCTCTAGCCGGAAGGGCTTAACAAAATAGCAGCGGAAATCCAAAATAAAGCGTAGCGACCAATCGACAAGCCACAGGCTATCGAGTGGAGAACGAAGCCTAATCCGTGAAGTCGTCGTAGTACTCCCTTACGGCACCTCCTGCGATAGTACTCCTCTCCTCAATCGAGCAACATAGGCGTAAAGCCGTGAGTACATTGGTACTCAAACAAGTCGCTTGTAACAATAAATGCAATATAATATGCAAGGCTTACCAAAGGAAGGCTGAAAGGTTAATTTGCATAAAGGCATTTATTGATGAAATATATTAAATAACTTGAAAGCGAAAGTTAACTGAAAATAGTAACAATAGATAATCAAAAGAATAAACAAGAACCACTTGTGAACACCAATTCACAAGTTTAAACCAACAGTGAACTACCTGTCCACTCCCAACATAAACCACCAAGTTGTAAATGAAACACTAACCCTCGTGTGAAATCTCCGAGCACTGTCCATGACCGAGGACGCGGCTATTCGAATAGTTTTACACTCTGCAGAGGTTGCACAACTGTACCCACACGATGTGATTAGCCTAGGCCTAAGGAAATCACAACAAGGCCTTTACAATGCTCTACCTCAACACAATCCCGCCCGCTAGGGTTTCATCACACCCCCTTGCGCCACATGGAAATCAGCAACCATGTCCATCACAATGGCAGAATTGAATTGAAATATTACAAATTAATCAGCCAG
The DNA here is from genome assembly GCA_036346265.1 of Melocanna baccifera. Taxonomy (NCBI): domain Eukaryota; kingdom Viridiplantae; phylum Streptophyta; class Magnoliopsida; order Poales; family Poaceae; genus Melocanna; species Melocanna baccifera. The sequence goes on from CM070678.1 coordinate 23,410,623, forward strand.
GTCCATCCCATAATAGACATGTGGTTTGCACGATTAAGCTCAGATCAATGGCGCACAAAGTTAAGTCCTTAGCATTACCCGGGCGAGACTACCACATCCCCCAAAGTACAACTGTACTCCCCCCTTTACTGCACGATCACTCGCCCGAGTGCAAAACCAATTTGTATAACCAAGCCAACGTCACACCAATGACGTGGCACAAATTTTAATACACGTGGCACCAACCACAGTTCCATATGTCATTAATTCAAATTAATAATTTAACAGGTGTGATGAGACCAATCGTAAATATAACAGGCTAAGCAATCTAATCGTACCAACCCGTGTGATAAATTAGCTAGCATCACTAATAAATTTCTCAACCTATGGTGACAAAGGTATCATGGTGTTTCAAAGTGTCAAGGAGGTATAAATTCAATTGGGACAATAACTACCTGTGCAAAGGTTTGAATAAAAATAGCAATGCAATGTAATTTAAAACGAAATAATTAAATAATAGTTTACAAAATTGGGTTCAACATGATCAAGGGACACGACTTGCCTTCGTTATGCTCGTGAGGTACTCTGGTCTTCAGCGCGAAACACGCTCCTCCGAATCCGAATCTAACGAGAGAAAACGACCGGAAACAAAGAAACACATAAAATGACAAGCAAAAGAACTCAAAAATTCACAAAACCAGAACCAACAGCTAGAGCTCGATTTTAGATGAATTTAGAAAAAAGAACGGGGTCAATCGGAGCTAGGACGGAGGAGAACGGGCTCCCGGAAAATTAATTCAAAATTAATTCGGGAAAAACGAAAAAGTCATCGTCTGTGAACCCGGTCCACGAATACGGTCCACGGTGAACCCGCGCACGGAGCAGTGCACGGGAGAGAGGGCGGCGCGGCGGGGCGCGGCGTGGCGGCGGCATATCTCGCCACGTGGCGCTGGCGGCGTGGCGGTGGCGTGGCGCCACGTGGCTCGGGAGGCGGCTAGGGCGGCGTGGCATCGGCGTGGTATGCCACGTGTCGTGCCACGTGGCCTAGGGGCGGCGTGGCACGCGCGTGTGTGCCGCCACGTGGCTAGGCTGAGCGGGCGGCGCGGGCGGCGTCGGCGCGGATCCGGCAGCGGGGATGCGGGCACGTGGCGGATCTGGGCCTCGGCCGATTCGAGCGGCGGCGAGATTACGCGCGCGGCGCGGCGGCAGGCGATTGGCGGCGCGTGGCGGCTCGCCGCCGCTGGCGCGCGCGGCGCGCTTGTTGGCGCGTGGTATGGCGGCGAGATCGCAGCGGCGGGCGGCGCGTGGTCGGGCGCGGAGGCGGATGGGCGGCAGCGTGGCAGCGCGCGCGCGAGGCGACGCGGCAGTCAGCGCGCGCGCGGCGCGATCGCGAGGCGAGGCGAGGGCGGCGGCGGCGACGGCAGCGGCGAGCGGCGACGCGGCGAACGGCGCGGGAGCTCACGGCGCGGCAGCGGCGGCGGCTCGCTCCGGCGACCTCGAGCGGCGAGACGCGGACGGCGGCGGCGGAGCGGCTCGGCGGCGGCAGCGGGCGCAAAGCGAGCGGAGGCGGCGGGCGAGTTCGTCGGTGCGTGCCGCGCGACCGAGGACGGCCGATCCGTTTTAACACGCGAACCGAGGAGTTCGATCCGATTCTGGCGGCAGCGCGACGCGGACGGGTTAAACGGCTAGGATGCGCGCCGCCGGCGAGATCGGACGGTGGGATTGGTTAGGGTTAGGGTTAGGGTTCGCGCGGGCGCGGGGCGACGGCAGGCGTGATCGCGCGCGGCGCGCGTCAGGCGCCGAGGCGTGGCGGGGCGGCGTGGGCGGTGCGCCCAGCCGTCAGTAGCGGATCGCGACAGCGCGCGCTTGAGCGAGATCGAGCGGCGGGGCGGAGAGTGCGCGGGAAGAAGTCGGCGGCGGCGGCGCGGGATGGACGACGCGTGGAGGAGAGAGGGAGATCGGGCGGCTGAGGATAAACCCTTTTCTTTTCTTTTTCCAGAAATTCAAATAAACTTCTAAAAGCTCTAGAAAATAGCAAATAAATCCGGAAAATTCACCAAAAATACCAGAAAATTCCTTGTGACACAAGGAACTCAAATAAAATATTTTCCACTTATGTTAATGTTTATTTTAATCACATTAAATCATTTAAAACTTTAAAAATTCATTTGAAGCTTCAATTAATTCCAGAAAATTCATTTTTGAAATCAAAGCTTTAAAAATCTTAGAAAAACAGGATGTTACAAACCTTACCCCCTTAAACGAGATCTCGACCCCGAGATCTGGGCCAACTAAGAGAATAGGTTCGGAAACTCCGCTCTGAGATCCTCCTCGCGCTCCCAGGTGGCTTCCTCCTCAGAATGGTTGCTCTACTGAACTTTGCAAAAACGGACCGCTTTATTCCGGGTGACTCGCTCTGACACTTCCAAGATTTTGACTGGGTGCTCTTTGTACGACAGATCCTCCTGCAGGTCAACGGCCTCAAGCGGCACAACCTCCTGCAGCACGCGCGAGCACTTCTTGGTGGGACACATGAAAGGCGTCATGTACCCCATCGAAAGACGCAGTAGCTCAAGCGATAAGCAACCTCTCCCTGCGTTTTAATCTCGAGCGGACCAACATATCTCGGTGCAAGCTTCCCTTTTAGCTGAAATCTCTTCACACCCTTGAATGGTGTGATCCTCGATACACAAAGTCATCGGCTCAAAACTCGGCTCGGCGTGCGGTATCTCTGCATAGCTTTTTCATGCGGCACAGGCGCTTTCAACCTTTCCTGTATCAAGCGGACCTTATCCTCAGCTTCTTTCAAACAGTCTGGGCCAAAAACCTGACCTTCCCCCGTCTCTTTCCAATTGAGAGGGTCTGCATTTCTGCCATACAATGCCTCAAGCGGTGACATCTCGCAACCGGCACGATAAGCGTTGTTGTATGAGAACTCGCAAAGGTAAACAAGCTGTCCCACTTAGACCCATAATCAAGCACACAGGCTCTCAACATGTCCTCCAGAATCTGATTAACTCGCTCTGTCTGACCATCTGTCTGGGGGTGATATGCTGTACTAAAATTCAGGTGGGTCCCCATAGCCTTATGGAAACTACCCCAAAACCGAGAGGTGAACTGCGATCCACGATCTGACACAATCTTCTTGGGCACACCATGCAAACTGACAATCCTGGACATATATAGCTCTGCCAATTTGTCACCACCGTAAGTCGTCTTAAGCTGGAATGAAATGAGCAACCTTGGTCAAGCGGTCCACAATGACCCAAATCGAATCGTGACCCTCTTTGGTTTTAGGCAACCGACTATAAAGTCCATACCAATTTCTTCCCACTTCCACTCGGGGACTTTTAATGGTGTAGCAAACTGCGCAGTCTCTCGGTGCTCTGCCTTTACTCTCTGACAAATATCACAAAGGGCTACATACTCAGCGATCTCACGCTTCATGCTTGGCCACCAATACTTATCCTTAATGTCTTGGTACATCTTGGTACTGCCTGGATGAATCGAATATAGTGACTCGTGAGCCTCTTTTAATAACACATCCTTTAGTTCTTGCTTGTTGGGCACACACAAACGCTGCTTGAACCACAAGGTTCCCTGATCATCCACTGAAAATCCTGACTCTTTACCTTCACTTAAATTCTTTCTGATCCGCTGAAATGCCTCATCATCTGACTGAGCCTGGCGAATCTGACCATCCAAAGTAGGCTGCATCTCCATAGCTGCCAAGAATCCTGGCTCAACCAACTCAAGGTTAAGCTTCTGAAATTCCTCATGCAAAGCTGGCTGACTCTCTCGAACCATCACTGAATTGCAGTATACCTTTCTGCTCAAGGCATCTGCAACAACATTAGCTTTCCCAGGATGATAATGTATGCCCACATTATAATCCTTTATCAGCTCTAACCACCTCCTCTGCCTGAGGTTAAGCTCGGACTGGGTAAAGATGTATTTCAGACTCTTATGATCCGTGTAAACCTCACATCTGTTACCCATCAAATAATGACGCCAAATCTTTAAAGCATGCACTACGGCTGCCAACTCTAAATCATGGGTAGGGTAGTTTTCCTCATGCGGTCTCAACTGGCGTGAGGCATAGGCTACCACTCTCTTGTCTTGCATCAAGACACAACCCAAACCTTTGCGCGAAGCATCGCAAAATATCTCAAAATCCTTGTTTATATCAGGCAACACAAGCACTGGGGCTGTGGTCAAACTCTCCTTAAGTTTCTGAAAACTTTTCTCACACTCTGGCGTCCAAGTGAATTTCTTTTCCTTTTTGAGCAACTGCGTGAGGGGTCTGGCCACACTGGAAAAACCCTCAATAAAGCGACGGTAGTATCCTGCCATACCCAGAAAACTCCTGACCTGGGTAACTGAAGTGGGTGACTGCCAATCCAAAACATCACTTACTTTCCCTGGGTCAACTGCGACTCCTTCTGCTGTCAACACATGCCCTAGAAAGGCGACTTTCTTCATCCAAAACTCACATTTGCTGAACTTTGCATACAACTGATTATCCCTCAATTTCTACAATGCTAATCTCAAGTGCTCCTGATGTTCCTCCTCAGTCTTGGAATATATCAAAATGTCGTCAATGAAAACAACGACAAACTTGTCCAAATATTCCATAAACACTTTATTCATCAAATACATGAAATATGCTGGGGCATTAGTCAAACCAAATGACATCACTGTGAACTCGTATATACCGTAACGAGTCGAGAAGGCTGTCTTGGGTATGTCCTCCTTGCGTATCCTCATCTGATGATATCCTGACCTCAAATCAATCTTGGAGAATACTCCTGCTCCCTTAAGCTGGTCAAACAGGTCATCAATCCTGGGCAGAGGGTACTTATTTTTGATGGTGACCTCATTAAGTGCTCTGTAGTCCACACACATGCGCTGACTACCATCCTTTTTCTTGACGAACAACACTGGCGCTCCCCACGGGGACGAACTCGGTCTAATGTAACCCTTATCCAACAGCTCCTGAATTTGCTTCTTCAACTCTGCTAAATCATTGGCGGGCATCCGATAGGGTCTCTTGGAAATCGGAGCGGTACCTGGCACAAGCTCAATCAGAAACTCAACCTCTCTCTCTGGTGGCATACCTGGAAGAACATCTGGAAACACGTCGGGGTACTCTCCGACAACTGGTACACCCTCCAACTGGATTACCTTGCTCTGGCAAATCATGACTAGCTCTGGCTGACACTCACTGGCTGCGAATCGCACCTTAACTCCGTCTGAATTGGTTAAGGTCACTGCTCTGCTCCCACAGTCTAACACTGCCTGCTGCTTCTGAAGCCAATCCATTCCCAAGATTACATCTAGGGACTGCATATCCAACAAAATCAGGTCGGCCCTGAACTCAACTCCCTGAATGGTTATCCTAACTCCTGGACAACCTAGGTTGGACCTCAACTCGGATCCGGGGGATTGGATTAAAAGAACAGATCCAAGAGCAACAGTTTTCAATTGTTGCTTTAAAGCAAAACTCCGAGAAACAAACGAATGCGAAGCTCGAATCAAATAAAGCGGTGGCGGAGGCGAAGATACGAAGCGCATCGATCACAACGTCTCGGTGCTGCTGGGCATCCTCTGCGGTGACGTGGTTCACGACCTCTCACCACCGCGCCCCGCTGGCCTCGCCTGGCCGGGGTGCTCCTCGTCTGCTCCGGGGTAGAAGTACGACCGGTGTGGCTCCCAAGTCCAAGCGAATCGGCGTCGGGGCCTGCCTCTGCGGGCACTTGCTAGCATAGTGTCCCACCTCGTGACACTTGAAGCAAGTGATGGATGCTGCTGAATTATTGCTTTTCTGCTGCTGCTGTCCACTGGAACCACTAGGACGCCGTCTGGCCCAAATCGCGCGTGTCCGAGCTAGGGTCGGAATCACGAGGATGCTGCTGCTGCTGCTGCTTCTTTGTGGCACTCGTGCAGGTGGTAGGAACCAAAGCGAGGCCTCACGAGGCTGGTGTGATTGTGATCCCTGCTGGATCAACCTCCTCTTGCGAGACTCCTCGAGCTCGCGCGACTCTCCTCGATGAGAATGGCCTTATCCACCAATCGCTGGCGGCATAGTCGTTGCCCACGACTTGCACCTTCAAAGCTGGGTTCAAGCCTTTCTTGAACCTCTTACGCGAGCTGCACTGTCGCTACATCCTGCGCGCGTAGCGAAGCCAAGCTGAGTGAATTTATTGAGATATTCACTCCCGATGAGTTCCTCTGCTGGAACTCCCGAAACTCATCCTTCTTCATCTCAACCACTCCCTCCATGACATGAGCGGTGTGGAAAGCCTTTGCGAATTCCTTCCGGTGATGTTGTCTTTGGTCCTCATGGGCGGCACAGTGGTTCTCCCACCACTCTGCTGCTTTGGTCCCTCAAGGCGATGTCTTTGCATACAAAACCTTCTCCTGTCGGTGCAGGCCAAGTTCAGTTTCTTCTCATTGAAACGGACCCGTCGTCGGCTTCCAAAGGCTCGATGAACTGGAGAAAGCAGCGGTCTCGTCCTCATAAACTCTGCATAGCTGGTCTGTGACGAGTCTTTGGCGGTGGTGCGGCTCTGGTCTTTGTTGCATCATGGTCGCATACCTGCATCATAGTCTGCATCATCGTATGCAGGCCATCAAGAGCCCGACTAAGTGCGGGATCCAAGGCAGTGGCAGGCTGCGCAAAGATTGTTCTCTGGGTCCTGGTTCCCCTGATTGCGGCTGGAGGAGTTCCTGGTATCAACCATCTTGCTCTGAAGAAAACAAGCACTTGGTGATCAAAGGTAAAAGACGAGAGGGAAAAGCATAGATAAGAGGTAAATGCGTCTAAGGGGGTTTTGCTTAATGGAGACCTAACTAAACAAACACTTAGCCAAAAGGCTAACTAAGAAACTGAACAAAATAAACTCCAATAAAAGATTTGACATGATCGCAATATAATGCTTTTAAGGCAATATTTGCAGCTCACATCACACTCAGCGCAAATAAAATCCAACGTGTCTACTCGCACTATCTACTCAAGGCTCCCACTCGGGTCCCGACAAATAGGGTACATCGCTATCGTCCTCGAATCGCGTAGACAACCCACGAGTTGCGGATCGCGCGCATCGCTCTCTCGATCGAGCCGGGTGAACCGATCGAGGTAAGCGCGACGATCTCCGGTGATCGACGTCTCTCCTCTGGGCTCGGCGGTGTAGGCGGCGGTAGAGATCTTGGCGATCGCGGTCGGGCTCCTGCATCGCTCGTAGTCTCGGGGTGGCTCCGTCTTGCTCCTTGAACTTCGGACGAGTCGGCCATGTTGATCTTGTATAGCTTGCAAAGTCGACGGATGGCTTTGTGCGCAACTCCTGTCTTGACATCTCCCGCCGCACCGGTGTTCTTGAAAGCGTGATGTAGCACACCGCCAACTCGGGTAGTGAAATATAGCTGGAGATGCTCCGATCGTTGACCTTTTGCTTCTCATCCTTAGTGAGGTAGACAGGCGATCTCTTAAATCCGAGGCACCGCAACAAACGCGTGAAGTGACCTCCATCCTCTGTCGGGTGTAGGAAGTTTGGGACATCTAATGCATTTATAAAGGAAAGATCGGTTTATAACTTTAGGAAAACAAATTTTGCAAGAGTTGGGGCGAGAGATAAGAATCCTTAAGAATGAGGTAAGAAGATAGAGATATTACTAAATATCAAATTTAGTTGGTTTGATTTAGAAAATAAATTTTTGGGCTACGACCAATTTAACTAGGGCTTAGTCCTACGATCGATATGGCTCGATACCATCTCTGTCGAGACCGAATATGCAAATTCGGTCTCTCGTAAACCGCACTAGTCGAGATCACGCTAATGCACACAATCAAACATAGATGTCATCATAGTCATACACACGATAATAATAAAGGAAAACTCGAATATCGATAAAATATCAAAGTGCGACCTTATGGCCAAGCTTACAATATCTCTAGCGGAAGGGCTTAACAAAATAGCGGAAATCCAAAATAAAGCGTAGCGACCAATCGACAAGCCACGGGCTATCGAGTGGAGAACGAAGCCTAATCCGTGAAGTCGTCGTAGTACTCCCTTACGGCACCTCCTGCGATAGTACTCCTCTCCCTGGCCCGAGCAACATAGGCGTAAAGCCGTGAGTACATTGGTACTCGGCAAGTCGTTTGTAACAATAAATGCAATATAATATGCAAGGCTTACCAAAGGAAGGTGAAAGGTTAATTTGCATAAAGGCATTTATTGATGAAATATATTAAATAACTTGAAAGCGAAAGTTAGCGAAAATAGTAACAATAGATAATCAAAGGAATAAACAAGAACCACTTGTGAACACCAATTCACAAGTTTAAACCAACGATGAACTACTGTCCACTCCCAACATAAACCACCAAGTTGTAAATGAAACACTAACCCTCGTGTGAAATCCCGAGCACCGCCCATGACCGAGGACGCGGCTATTCGAATAGTTTTACACTCTGCAGAGGTTGCACAAGCTGTACCCACACGATGTGATTAGCCTAGGCCTAAGGAAATCACAACAAGGCCTTTACAATGCTCTACCTCAACACAATCTCGCCCGCTAGGGTTTCGCATCACACCCCCTTGCGCCACATGGAAATCGGCAACCATGTCCATCACAATGGCGTAATTGAATTGAAATATTACAAATTAATCAGCCAGTCCATCCCATAATAGACATGTGGTTTGCGATTAAGCTCAGATCAATGGCGCACAAAGTTAAGTCCTTAGCATTACCCGGGCGAGACTACCACATCCCCCAAAGTACAACTGTACTCCCCCCTTTACTGCACGATCACTCGCCCGAGTGCAAAACCAATTTGTATAACCAAGCCAACGTCACACCAATGACGTGGCACAAATTTTAATACACGTGGCACCAACCACAGTTCCATATGTCATTAATTCAAATTAATAATTTAACAGGTGTGATGAGACCAATCGTAAATATAACAGGCTAAGCAATCTAATCGTACCAACCCGTGTGATAAATTAGCTAGCATCACTAATAAATTTCCCAACCTATGGTGACAAAGGTATCATGGTGTTTCAAAGTGTCAAGGAGGTATAAATTCAATTGGGACAATAACTACCTGTGCAAAGGTTTGAATAAAAATAGCAATGCAATGTAATTTAAAACGAAATAATTAAATAATAGTTTGCAAAATTGGGTTCAACATGATCAAGGGACACGACTTGCCTTCGTTATGCTCGTGGGTACTCACGGTCTTACAGCGCGAAACTGCTCCTCGGAATCCGAATCTAACGAGAGAAAACGACCGGAAACAAAGAAACACATAAAATGACAAGCAAAAGAACTCAAAATTCAAAAACCAGAACCAACAGCTAGAGCTCGATTTTAGATGAATTTAGAAAAAGAACGGGTCAATCGGAGCTAGGACGGAGGAGAACGGGCTCCCGGAAAATTAATTCAAAATTAATTCGGGAAAAACGAAAAAGTCATCATGTCTTTGTGAACCCGGTCCACCGAATACCGGTCCACGGTGAACCCGGCGCACGGAATGCTGCACGGGGAGAGGGTCGACGCGGGGGCGCGCCGGCGTGGCGGCGGCATATGCCGCCACGTGGCGCCGCCGACGCGTGGCGGACGTGGCCGCCACGTGGCTCGGGAGGCGGCTAGGGCGGCGTGGCGGCGTGGTATGCCACGTGTCGTGCCACGTGGCCTAGGGCTGACGTGGCACGGCTGGTGCTGCCACGTGGCTAGGCCGAGTGGCGGCGCGGCGCGGCAGCGTCGGCGAATCCGGCGGCGGGGATGCGGGCACGTGGCGGTCTGGGCCTCGGCCGATTCGAGCGGGCGGCGAGGATTACGCGCGCGGCGCGGCGGAGGCGATTGGCGGCAGCGTGGCGGCTCGCTGGCTGGCGTCATGCGGCGCCTTGCGCGCGGCGCAGCGAGATCGCAGCGGCGGGCGGCGCGTGGTCGGGCGCGGAGGCGGATGGGCGGCAGCGTGGTCGGCGCGCGCGCGCGCGGCGACGGTCGCGGTGCGCGGCGCGCCACGCCGAGGCGAGGCGAGGCGGCGGCGGCGGCGACGGCGAGGCGATGCGGCGACGCGGCGCAGCGCGGGAGCTCCGGCGCGACGCGGCGGCGGCATCGCTGCTCGGCGACCTCGGCGGCAGCGAGACGCGCGACGGCGGCGCGCGAGCGCCCGCGGCGGCGGCGCGGCGCGGCGGCGGCGGACGCGGGCGAGTTCGTCGGTGCGTGCCGCGACCGAGGACGGCCGACCCGCTTTAACACGCGAACCAAGAGTTCGATCCGATTCTGGCGGCGCGCGACGCGGACGGGTTAGACGGCTAGGATGCGCCACGCGGCGAGATCGGACGGTGGGATTGGTTAGGGTTAGGGTTAGGGTTCGCGCGCGCGCGGGCGGACGGCTGTGATCGCGCGCGCGCGATCAGGCGCCGAGGCGTGGCGGGGCGGCGCGGGCCAGTGCCGCCGCGTCGGCCATGAGATCTTGCGGCGCGTGGCGAAGCGGATCGGGCGGCGGGCGCGCGGGTGCGCGGAAGAAGTACTGTGGCGGCGGGCGCGCGGATGGACGACGCGTGGAGGAGAGAGGGAGATCGGGCGGCTGAGGATAAACCCTTTTCTTTTCTTTTTCCAGAAATTCAAATAAACTTCTAAAAGCTCTAGAAAATAGCAAATAAATCCGAAAAATTCACCAAAAATACCAGAAAATTCCTTGTGACACAAGGAACTCAAATAAAATATTTTCCACTTATGTTAATGTTTATTTTAATCACATTAAATCATTTAAAACTTTAAAAATTCATTTGAAGCTTCAATTAATTCCAGAAAATTCCAGAAAATTCATTTTTGAAATCCAGGCTTTAAAAATCTCAGAAAAACAGGATGTTACACGGCCAGACCCCAACCATCTGATATTGCTCCAAGCCCTGGCGCCGCCCATGCCAGGGGCCCTATTCCGTGACGCACATGATTGACCAATTGACGCCAACGCTAGCGGCGGCCCAAGCCCCTAACTGCCATCCACCCAGCTAGTCTTCGCTTCGACGCTCGTGCTCTAGTATCTACGTGCCCACGTCTTGGCTGTCGTGTGCCTCACCATCGGCTTGTCGCTCCGATCATCGCCTACCGACCGCCCCGATCATCGCCTACCGACCGCTGTCGTAGGCCCGTCGCTGCTCACTCTACAGTTAGGAGGTGGAGGAGGAGCTGTGAGGTAGGAAGGGAATCAGTTCTGCTTGTTCAACTTGCTCGATCTTGGTAGGGTGGTTGCCTCCGGGCTCCTGCCTATTGGCCTTCTACTGGGCCAGCTAGGCCAAACCCAACTCAACAGAGGGACAAATCATAGGCCCATGAACGAAGAAAATGGTGGCGTCGGGCGTCATGTTTGTCTTCTACTTTGGCTCGGCAATTGGCAGTCTCCTCGCCGGTGGCTTGTCGACGATGGCTCTTGGAGGTGCGAGGGGATGGTGATGAGGACATCCCTTCTCCAAGTGGCCATGAAGCACCAAAAGGCCCGATGACTAGAACGAGAACCAAGACTTTAAATAAACAGGTTTGAAAGTCATGAAGGTCTTGGAAATCAAGAGGGAAAACGTCAGCAGCCGAGCGATCAAGTATTATGCAGTTCAAGGAGACAATCATGTGACTAATAAAAGAAAGGCAGAAGACTGCATGGCCTACGTGCCGAGAAATGTGACTTTGGTCATGTAAACTGGAGGCCCAAACTTGTGTTTTGTTTAACCGGTCAGTCCATAGCAAACTCAAGGATATGCCTTAGGCCCATGATTGCACGTGTTGTAGGGAAACACGCATGCATGCCGCCGCCATATATATATGCGCCTACACGGACGGAAGAAGGGAGCCAGGACGTGACTAGATATTGGATAATAGAGTTTCTTTTGAGAGTACGTGACGTGAGGACTTTTGGAGAGCTTTGTGCATGAACTTTCTATACACAAATTTGATCTTTTGATAGCCAATCAAATTCAATAGAAAGATTTGAGAGTTCTTACATTTTGAGATCGTTCAACCTTTCCGCTGGGAACTAAGAGCGCGATAGGACTTTGCTTGGTGGTCGTGGAAGTCCGACGCGTGTGATCTTGCGAATTAAAGAGCGTTCGTTCTTGCATTGGCAACGGAGGATCGCTATGATTCAAGAGAGGGCACGTGAGTATCCAATCCTACGACGAGAAGATCGGGCGACCCCGTATCATCTTGGTATCAGAGCTAGGTTTCCTCGGTAGGATTCTTTACCCTTGTTTTTAGACTAATTTATTTCTATCCTATAGTCCATAAACCAAAAACACACAAAAATTCCAAACCCTAGTTTTTGCATCTGCTAATTTTGTGAGTTTTGTTAGGTTTTAATCCATTAGAATTTTGTTTAAGTGCTGATCGTTGTGTTCCTTTGCATCGCTTAATCGCTGTGTCACTTCCTTTGTTTCATTGAATCATATTAAAAAAAATCAAAACTGGCCGGTTGAAAACCTGTCATTTGATTGTGATTGGCCGAATTGGACTGTAATCACCGTATTGCTGTTCGCTTGGTACTTTGTGTGTGTTCTGGACGAAAAAAAGAATCCAAAACGGAGTCAAGGACCAAGCGGTGATCTGATTTCTTCCCTAGAAACTCTGTTTGGGAGATTGAAACCGACCCAAAGCCATTAAGCTTTTATCAGTTGGCCGAAATCTTGATTCCTGTCGGTTTGTTTCCGTCCGCACAGTTGTACAGTCCTGTCCTCTGTTTTTTTATTGCAAGTCCACTTGTATGCATAGTTGAAAAAAACTAATATTGTCAATATTGAGCTTCACTTATATTTTTATTTCATCAATTGAGACTAGCTGTTGAATATTACATCTAGGGTTGCTCTTGCGTATTTTACACACTCGCTGAAATTTTAACTTGTGAAGGCATATCGAACAACCATAGTTCGGCCACTTACACAAAAAAAGAAAGAAAGAGAAAAAGGCAAGCCGGTTTAAAGAAAAACCACGCCAAAAAAAAGAAAGAAAAAGAAAATAGAAAAGTGAGATGTGGCCGAATTCGGGTTAGCCAATTCTAGTTATAATTTTCAGATTGTGTAATTTAATTTCTTGAGCAATCTTGTGCCCTTACACTCATATTATTGCAATTGGCTAGCGTATCTCCTAGTACTTGATGCAAAAACGAGCTATTTAATCCTCAATTTAATATCGTCTCTCTATTTAGCTCATTCTTTTATTTACATTAAGTCATATTGATCTTTGCGTGTGCATTCATACACTTCACTTAAACCTTTTGAATCAGCACTTAGGCAAAGTATTCTAGCTTGGATTATTACTTAACTTTACAACATCAAGAATTTCAGATTGCTAGGATATATACTTCCCTACCTAAATAACCGTTGTTGTGCAATTGTGAACACTCTTATATTCGCTTGATCATCACGTTGCCACTAAAGTTTCTACCAAGTGTAAGTTCTTATTGGCCTTAATTCACTTCGGAAAGGTGAGAACTTTACTTGTGCAAGAAAGAGAGTGAGATTGAGTGATTTACACTAATCCCCCATATACTTTGCTACTGCTTTGTATTTTCTTTGCACAATCTAAACATGTCAGGTGGAGAAGATAACTATGGTGAGGAGTATGAAGTTAATTTTAATGCCCCGATGACTCGCTTTCAACATCAGGCATTGAGAAGTACATTGCAACAAGAATTTATAGCAGGCACTACTGCAATGGGAGAACAATTCAAGACAGATATGCAGGGCCTCCGTACTGAACTCAAAGCGGATATGCATGATCTTCGCATTGAGCTCAATCAACAAATGAACGTGTTGCGTTGGAACATTGTGAACGACATTATGCGAGCACTTCGGGCACAACCAGAAGAAGGAAATGCTCATCTTGGGGCTGCCCTTCCTCCACAAGATGAGGGAGTGGCCGCTGCCTGAGATGGTCAAGCAGATCAACAAAGGCGAGACTGCGGGGCGGCCAATGCTGTTCGTCCACCCCCACCTAGGAGAGGTGAAGGGGGCGGCTTCCATGGTCCGGGGAGGGGCCATGGACATGGAGGCCGTGGTGGAGGAGCACCTCACGATGACGACGACTTTCTTCACTACAACGACGATTACCGCCGTCGTAACCACTACGGCGATGGTCGACCAAATGAGGAGAAGTTTGGTAAGCTCAAATTTACTATGCCAATATTTTCAGGTACACATGATCCTGAGGATTACCTCACTTGAGAGCTCAAGGTGGACAAAGTGTTTCGCCTACACAATTACTTCGAAGAGAAGAAAATTCATATGGCGGGACTTGAATTCACTGATTATGCACTCATATGGTGGGACACAAGTTCAAAATCAAATGAGAGAGTACGACGAGCTTCCCATCACTATATGGGAAGAGATGAAATACCATATGAGAGCAAGGTTTGTCTCCAAACATTATAAACGTAATTTATTTGATAAATTACAGCAAATGAAGCAAGGAACTCTCATGGTGGAGGAGTACTATAAGGAGATGGAAATGACCATGATTCAAGCTAATGTATATGAGCAAGAAGAGCAAACAATGGCACGATTCCTTGCTGGTTTGCACCCTTCCATCAAGCGCATCACCAAATTTCAACCTTACAATAATATAGTGGAGTTGGTACATCAAGCGACTAAGGCTGAGAGATAAGATCAACTCGACATGAGAGCAACAAGAACTTCATCCTACATACCCCGTTCAGCACCTACAGGAGGTAAACCCACATCCCATTTCAATTCTTTTAAAACTAACCAATCTAGTGGAAGTTTTGCTCCTAGCACACGTGCTACACCAAATGGAAAGAATGTAACAACACCAATTGCTAAGAAGAGTTCAGCACCTTCTTCATCATCTTCTGTTGGTTCTACGGCCAAGAGTAGCTCTATCGAATGCTTCAAGTGTTTTGGTCGTGGACATATGCAAAAGGATTGTCCAAATAACAAGATAATGTTGATGACTGAGAAAGGAAAATATGACTCTGCTAGTGATGAAGATGGAGAGTACATTGCTGATTTTGGAGCGAATGAGGATGGCCAAGGGGGAGAAAGAGAAGAGGAAACACATGAGGATGGGTATTGTGACCCTGAGTCCGGTCCTATCCCTGTATGCACCCCTTCGGTATTGAGCGTTCAAGCCAAATCCAACCATGAGCAGCGCTGCAATCTTTTTCAAACAAGAGCTCAGGTGAGTAAGGATGGTAAGTGTTGCAAAGTTATTATTGATGGTGGGAGTTGCCACAACTTAGCTAGCAAAGAGTTTTGTTCTAAACTTGGATTGAAATATAAGAAACACCCGCATCCATATCAAATTCAATGGTTAAACAATAATGGTTCAATGAATGTTGGATATACAGTTGATGTTAGCTTTCAGATTGGTTCTTATCGTTATACTGTAGAATGTGATGTTGTGTCGATGGAAGTATGTCATTTGTTATTAGGTAGATCATGGCAATATGATTGTTCTGTAATTCGTGATGGAAGAACTAATAAATACAAGTTCATGTGGAATAATAAAGAAATAGTGCTACGACCATTAAATCATTCTCAAATTATACATGATAACATGCAAAAGATTGAGGTGAAAGTAGAAAGTGAGAAAGGGGAGGAGCAAAAGAGTATGATTCCACATAATATGAGTGAGAGCCACAAGCTAAAATTGAGTGGTAAAAGAAAAGATGAGGGGGAGAAAAAGTTGGTCATAATTGCCACTAAATCTGATTTGAGAGAGATGAGAGATGATTCCACTTTGGAGCATGTGATATTGCTATATAAAGATGTTTTGCTTTCTACTAATGACTTAACATCTCTTTCTAGTGTGGTTTCTCAAGTGTTATAGGCTTATGAAGACGTCTTTCCGGAGGAGGTACCCGCTGGCCTATCACCCATACGAGGAATCGAACATCAAATTGACTTGGTACCGGAAGCTCCACTTCCCAATCGGCCACCGTACCGCACCAATCCGGAAGAAACAAAAGAAATTCAGCGAGAAGTGCAAGCACTCATGGAAAAAGGGTACGTACGCGAAAGTCTTAGTCCTTGTGCCGTTCCTGTCATTCTTGTTCCTAAAAAAGATGGTACATGGAGAATTTGTGTAGACTGTAGAGCTATCAACAATATTACCATTCGTTATCGTCATTCTATTCCTAAGTTAGATGATATGCTTGATAAATTGAGTGGCTCTGTTATCTTTTCTAAGATTGATTTGCGTAGCGGATATCATCAAATTAGAATGAAACATGGTGATGAGTGGAAGACAGCTTTTAAAACAAAATTTGGATTGTATGAATGGTTAGTGATGCCTTTTGATTTATCTAATGCTCCTAGTACATTCATGCGATTAATGAACCATGTTTTAAGACACTTCATTGGAAAAATTTGTGGTAGTCTATTTTGATGATATTTTGATATATAGCCGCTCATTGGAAGAACATGTTGAACACATTAGATAAGTGTTAGAAGTGCTAAGAACTGAACAATTGTATACTAATCTTGAGAAGTGTACCTTTTGCACAAACAAAGTGGTGTTCTTAGGCTATGTTGTCTCAGCTCATGGCATTGAAGTGATGAATCTAAAATTGAAGCTATTCGAAATTGGTCTAGTCCTGTGAATGTTAGTCAAATTTGTAGCTTCCATAGGCTTGCTAGTTTTTATCGACGATTTGTGAAAGATTTTAGCACTATTGCTGCCACATTAAATGAATTAACTAAAAAGGGAGTTGCTTTTGAATGGGGAGAATCACAAGAAAAGGCCTTCGCTGAATTAAAGAAATGTTTGACTGAAGCACCATTGCTTGTTTTACCTGATTTCACTAAAACTTTTGAGATTGAATGTGACGCAAGTGGAATAGGTATTGGTGGTGTTTTAATGCAAGAACGAAAACCTGTTGCATATTTTAGTGAGAAACTTCATGGTGCACAATTGAATTATCCTGTTTATGACAAAGAATTATATACTCTTGTGCGCGTTTTAGAGACTTGGCAACATTATCTTTGGCCTAAAGAATTTGTTATTCATTCTGATCATGAAGCTTTGAAATGTTTGAAAAGTCAAGCTAAACTTAATCATAGACATGCTAAGTAGGTTGAATTCATTGAAACTTTCCTATACATTGTTAAATACAAGAAAGTCAAAGAGAATGTGGTAGTTAATGCATTGTCTAAAAAGAATGTGCTTTTAACGTAGTTGGAAGTTAACGTGTCTGGATTAGAAAGTTTAAAAGATTTATATGCTTCTGATCATGACTTTTCAACACCATATTCTAATTGCAAAGATGGAAAATGGTGGGATAAGTTTCATATTCATGATGGTTTTCTCTTTCGCATGAACAAGCTATGCGTTGTAGAATCTTCCGTGCGTTTGCTACTATTGCAGGAGTCTCATGCAGAAGGACTGATAGGACATTTTGGAAGAGAGAAGACGTACATGATGTTGGCCGATCCCTTCTATTGGCCTAAGATGAGGCGAGACGTCGAACGGTTTATTCAAAGATGTATCACATGCCATAAAGCGAAGTCGAAACTCAATCCACACGGTTTGTATACTCCACTTTCAGTTCCTAATGCACCTTGGGAAGATATTAGTATTGATTTTGTGTTAGGATTACCTAAGACTAAAAGGGAAAGGGACTCTGTTTTTGTTGTTGTGGATAGGTTTTCAAAGATGGCACACTTTATTCCCTGTCATAAGAGCGACTATGCGTCGCGTGTAGCTGATTTGTTTTTTAGGGAGATTGTGAGATTGCATGGAATGCCAAGAACTATTGTTTCAGATCGCGACGTTAAATTTATGAGCTACTTTTGAAAGATTTTGTGGGCTAAGCTTAGGACAAAACTACTCTTTTCAACAACTTGTCACCCACAAACCGATGGACAAACAGAGGTGGTGAACCGTACACTCTCAATGTTGCTTCGAACAATGATCAAAAATAATTTAAAAGAGTGGGAAGATTGTCTACCGCATGTTGAATTTGCTTATAATAGGGCGAACGTGTTCATATGGAGGCTTTCAAGCGTGCTGATTTTGTGAAAAAGATACATGAAAAGACTAAAGAGGTAATTGAACAAACGGTATGTGCTTATACTTCTAAAGCTAACAAGTCTAGAAAGAAATTGTTGTTTGAACCAGGTGACTTAATGTGGGTACATCTTCGCAAAGAACGTTTTCCGGAGAAGCGTAAATCAAAATTAATGCCCTGTGGTGATAGTCCTTTTAAAGTACTTGCTAAGATCAATGATAATGCCTACAAGATTGAACTTCCCAGTGACAATTATGGGGTAAGTACTACTTTTAATGTTGCTGATTTATCACCTTTCTTTGGACAAGACAATACAGAGTCGAGGACGACTCCTTCTCAAGAGGGGGAGGATGATGAGGACATCCCTTCTCCAAGTGGCCTTGAAGCACCAAAAGGCCCAATGACTAGAGCAAGAACCAAGACTTGGAAATCAAGAGGGAAAACGTCAGCAGCCGAGCGATCAAGTATTATGCAGTTCAAGGAGACAATCATGTGACTAATAAAAGAAAGGCAGAAGACTGCACGGCCGAGCGATCAAGTATTATGCAGTTCAAGGAGACAATCATGTGACTAATAAAAGAAAGGCAGAAGACTGCACGGCCTGCGTGCCGAGAAATGTGACTTTGGTCATGTAAACTGGAGGCCCAAACTTGTGTTTTGTTTAACCGGTCAGTCCATAGCAAACTCAAGGATATGCCTTAGGCCCATGATTGCACGTGTTGTAGGGAAACACGCATGCATGCCACCGCTATATATATATGCGCCTACACGGACAAAAGAAGGGAGCCAGGATGTGACTAGATAATGGATAATAGAGTTTCTTTGGAGAGTACGTGACGTAAGGACTTTTGGAGAGCTTTGTGCATGAACTTTCTATACACAAATTTGATCTTTTGATAGCCAATCAAATTCAATAGCAAGCTCAGGCGGCCGCCCCACCTCGCCCGAAGGAACGGTCCACATCTGCGTGCATTGAATATTTTAAACTTTGACCATAAATACCTAAGAAAATTAAATTTATCACAAGAAAATTATATGAGTAGATTTATTATTGAAGGTACTTCAACATCATTATATACTTCATATTTTGTGGTAAACATAATTAGAAAAGGTAATGGTCATTGGTATGTATTGAAAATCGTGTCGATGTCCAAACTTGACCAAGCAGGTCCTATATTTAGGTCCCTTCTTTTGAGTTATGGCTTAAGGCTTTTATCTATAATTTCTTAATCTAATGAAAAATAGTTATTACTGAAAAAAATAAAAAACCAAAAATCATTGAAAAGCTAAAAAGAACATGCTATCGCCTGCATCTACCAATCTTTCCTACCATCGCGCTAGTCTCAGCTATCTCAAATCCCTTCCTGTTGTTTGTCAACACGAAAACATGATCTCAGAAAGCATCTTACAAATAATAAATCAATGGCACCAATGTACAATTCGTACCATGCAACATTGGCCGTTGGTTCTAAATGTTACGAAATATCAGGAGTTTCGGTTATGGACGAATACACTATTACTTCTAGCCTTCTCTTCTTATATATAGGGGCTTTTGAGCCATGTAAAAGAAACAACAACAAGATCAATAAAGCTTATACTCTGGTATTCTATTCCTTGGTGTTCTGTATGATTATTGGATTACTCATGAAGATTGTATTGTGAGTTGTATTACCGTTCATCGATCTACACCAATTCAACACTAAAAACACATCGGCCGGTGGTTCTATTGTTAACTCCAACAACGTGACGTCATCTACCTCTTTTGCCATGTCACATGTACAGTACGCGGCATGACATCGAGGAAAGAGGAGAGCTTGGAGAAACGGTCGTCTCTCGTGCAAGAGAGGACCTCAACTCGTGAGTCATGAACCAAGAAGAAAGAGACAACACAAACTATCGTTGGAGACCAAGCCGTGAGAAAAAACAGGAACAAGAGTAGGGCTGACTGGTGGACCCTGTGCCCCTGTGAGAGTAAAAATATATAAAATGCTGATGTGTAGTCTTTGAGCCTTTGTAGGGAATACTAGACAATGCATTGGAGATATTTTCTTTTCAGTGTCTGTAGATGATGTAGATGGTTTTAGATTTGTTTTCTCCCTTTAAAATCTAGATTTTACTAAATTAGCTTTCTTATAGTAGAAATTGCAAAACTGGCATCTTCTATGCGACCTACCACACCCCCCCGAATGGGGCAGGTCACCTGCCCCTACCACCGAACGCGGCAGGGACCTACCCCCGGCGCCAGGGGGCAGGTGCTACAATACCATATTTTCGAGGAAAATCCATTTAAGTATATTTTAGAAATTTTCAAATACAACAAATAAACTCCAAAAATTACAATTTTTGTGGTGTCTCTCCACACAGTGTACTTGCTTGTATATTTGTTCCCATAATTTTACCCCTTCCAAATTTTTTCCAAAAATTTCTACAAACAATATACTTGAATGAATTTTTGAGAACAATTCAGAATGGTTAAAGTTATGAAAAAAAATTACTCAGGCAAGAGCATTATGTGGGGAGACTCCATAATTTTCTTTAATTTTTAGAGCTCATTTGGTGTATTCAAAAATTCCTACAAAAATATGCCTCAATGGATCTTCCAAAAATATGCGGTAGTGCTGCTACAGTTCCGCTATAGTGCTGTTGGCACATTCACCATGCAGTTTCGAGTGAAGATTATGTGAATGGAGAATTTTGTGAGGACGATTGAGATAGCAATGATTCGTAAGTACGAAAATAAGTGATATTGCGATGCAATATGGAATTCATACATGGAGGAAAACTTTGGATAAATGGTATAACGATAACAACATGACAGTTGATCTGACAAGTGGGTTACATGGCACACAGGCTAACGAACCAAGAATAGTAGACATATACCTTTAGTGAATTAGAAATACATGGGATATATGGATGAAGAGGGTCGAACTACTGCATGAAACGTGGCCATTTTCCCTTTCTCCTGAGGTCAGTGTTGTAGTTCTTGTAGGCGGCCCTGGACTTGGCTGCCAGTTTGCACTTTCTCTCGTATTCCTCCTTGCGAGCCTTGCACTCTCCACACCTGCATGTATCCAGATGAGCTTGTGTCTCCCGTTAGATACGCTCGCTTCGATCTTCGCTGCGTTGACGCTCCTCCCTCCTCTCATGTGTTGTCTCGGCGTCCCACTCCTAATAGTCCAAACACCACTAATCATGCAAGTGGATCTCTCGATTGATTCATTTGCGGTATGCACATAGTGGATCCGGTACTTATAGGTTGAGCCGATGCGGTGTACGCTTTACAAGTCCAATTTGATTTGGGCAAATTCATATCCGCGAGGTAGCGTTACACCGAACGATTTGTGCACTAGCATAGCATCACGTCGTTGCCCTGTTTGGTGTTGTCTCTGCGCAAAGCTATCTTGTTTGGTCTTATCACTACACAAGTCTATCTCGTTTGGTCTTGTCACTGTGCAAGCATGTCTCATTTGGTCTTGTCACTATGCAAGTCTGTCTCGTTTGGTCTTGTCACTATACAAGGTTGTCTTATTTGGCCTTATCACCACACAAGGTTGTCTTATTTGGTCTTGTCACTGCACAAAGTAGTCTCGTTAGGTCACGTCACAGCAAAAAGTTGACCCATCGGGTGAGGATGCCGCGCAAAAGACCATTTTTTCGTGCTTGCTACCCTGCTTGAGGCTACAAAAGAAAGCCATTTCTCAGGCACTTTTTGTGCATTGTTCTCCTTTCCCTCCTCAAGCATTTCTTTCCATTCTCTCTACCTTGGCCTTACTTCTCCCTCCCCCAGACGTCGAGATAAGCCAAGTGAGCGCTCTTCGTTGGCACCCGCAGTGTTTTACCTGAAATGTAACATGCTTGTGAAACGTAAAACCTCAGGGACAGTCGTAAATCCTAGATGGCACTACTACAAGTGCCCCTTTCACTCAGTTAGTCAGTTTGGTTTGGGTTGCTTCCAATCATTCTGCATATGTTAGGAAACCTTTTTCTGTTGATTGAATTGCAGGATGGCCCAGGCGATTGTTGATTCTGGGTGTGGGAAGATGAAATGAGCACTAGGCATGTCATTGTTCCAGAAGAGAAAGCTGTGATGGGGAGGGTAGGAAAATGGTGGAGATGAGGTATCGTTTTGATAGACTGGAGAGCAAGATGAACTTAATGTTGTGTGTTATTTTCTTTCTTGTGTTGTTGTTATCTTGAAGGTGTAGTGCTTGAGTGTTGCTGTGATTCGTGTTATTACCTACACTACTTTGTACGATCTACGTCTATGTAATGTATATTCATGCCTATACCATAGTAGATGGTTGTGTGTTGTTATTACCGTTTCACTATCTTCGCATCGCAGTAACTCGTTATTTTGGTAAAAAACCTGATGGTTTTATGTTACGGTTTGTGTTAAAAGATGTTAGTGTTTTTTTATCGAGATAAATGAGGATGACTAGATCATGCACCAATGGATGACTCGATTGTACATGGCTAAAGTGCAATTTGGTGCAACGTGGGAGGCGCTAGTCAAGGCGTATCTGCAATGACATGGATGCAAGCTAACGTGGGGACCGGCCAAGAGCAACGAGGTGCAGGCTATGCAAGACTCCAGGCACTCGTTCATGAACTGCCCGAAAAGACTTTCTTCCTCTGGCGCCATGTAGTTGCCCAAGGGCCACTTATGTTTTATGTGTAAGCTATTCGGTGTATTGCACTACATTGTAAGCCGACCGTGTTCCACTTTAGAAATTTGTACTGTGTAGTCATGTCATATTTGTTGCGTGCATGAGCACCTTTGCAGGACTTTTAAGTTACACCTCTGTAGAGCTTTTCAGGTCGATATAACCAAACAAGCATTGCACCTCTATAGAGCTTTTTAGGTTGATGTGACCAAACAAGCACCACACCTCTACAGAGCTTTTTAGGTCGATGTGACCCCAGAAGCATTGCACCTTTGCAGAGCTTTTTAGGTCGATGTGACCACACATTATGCGCATGAAATGATTAGAGAACATCTAATTACGTGCATGATATAAATATTATGAAATAGATAATTAGGCTTATTAAAAATAATGATTACAAAAGAAATAATTACAAGCATGAAAAAAAATGATTACAGAACATCCAATTACGCGCAAGAAATAATTAGGGAACACCTAACTACGTGCATGAAATATTGATTATAGAACAGATAATTATGTGCATTATAAAAATTGATTACGAAACAAATAATTACACGCACTGTAATGTAATTAAGGATAGAAATTTAATTAACATACCTGCTAATGATGTAACAAACAATCTACAAATTGTGAATGATCATCATCGTTGTTGGCCACATTTAAATAGCCGAGTGCACGAGACAACGACATAAATCGATAATCAACACTATGGGCAAATACATCAGAACTAACTAATCAGACCCTTTGACTTCCTAATTTCATCCGAGACCTTAGTTCTTGTTATGCCAAACCGGAGCTCTTACACATGCACGATCACGAGAACTTAGACTCGTTCACGATCATGAATATTCATACTCGTTCATGATCACAAAGTCTCAACACACGACCACTTGTAGTGCTAGTCGGAGCACACGCATACGACTATGAAGACTCAAAAACACTCAGCAAAGCCTAACAAGTGGGAAAACCTGAACTCGCTGGATAACTACGAATTCAAACACTATAGTTTTTGTGCTGCTATACTTCCCAGTTTGCAGCGTTTTCTTCGTTGATCTTTATACTACTAAAAACACAAAGCTAACATGCAACTACGGCCTCGGTGTGAACACAGCATGACTCGGGCCACATGCAACACATGCAACGTCTCGTACGTGAGACGTGACTGCTTCTACGCTTACAAGACACAAACAAATATGTTTAATGTAAAATAACCCAAGTGCGGCGTGGTTATATCCAACAAATCACCCCTAACCATGGCGCACCGGCTTCACGTCGATCACCCTGATCTTCTACTTCAGTTCGAAGAACTTGATGTGACTAAGCGCCTTTGTAAGAATGTCAGCCAGCTGCTCATTGGTGCCGACATGTTCCACATCTACTTTGCTATCTTTAGTGCAGTCACGAATGAAATGATACCTTGTATCAATGTGTTTGCTACGATCATGGAGCATAGGGTTCTTGAACAAAGCAATTGCCGACTTGTTGTCAATGAGTAGCTTTACCTTCTTTCGCTCTACACCTGTCAAGTCTCCAAGGAGTCGACTTAGCTAGATTGCCTGGCATGCTGTTGTTGCTGCTGCAATGTATTCGGCTTCTCACGTGGACAGTGCCATAATCTTCTTCTACGACACCCAAGTGATCAAGCTTGCACCAAGGAAGAATGTCGTACCCGTGGTGCTCTTGCGGTCATCAGTGTCACCCGCCAAGTCACTGTCGCTATAGTCGACAAGTTCAGGAACCTGCGAGCTTTCCCTCATGTAACGACACCCAAATCCAGTCATGCTGCTTACGTAGCGAAGAATGTGCTTCACCATGGCCATATGCTACGACATTGGTGCCTCCATGTACCTACTAACAATGCCCACAGCATAAGCAATGTCGGTCTCATGTTCACAAGGTAGCGAAGACTTTCAACAATGCTGCAGTACTTAGTAGCATTGACGGTGGCACCACTGGCATTGATGGTGGCACCACCATCTTTCTTGCTCAACTTCAGTTGGTTCTCCATTGACGTCGAGCACGGGTTGCACCACACCATTCCCACTGCTTCCAAGATCTTACACGCATAGCTCCTTTGTGACAGCGTGATCATCTCGTCTTCTTTCTTGACCTCGATGCCTAAATAATAATTCAATAAACCAAGATCGATCATGCTGAAAAGATCCTTCATCTGGGCCTTGAACTCGACAATGTCATTGATGCTTGAGCCGGTGATGATGAGGTAGTCGACATACACTCCCACGAGCAACAACGTGTCATCTTTTTCCCGCTAGTACAACGCATGTTTGAGTTGAACACCTCGTGAACCTGAGCGATGCCAAGGTGGCATCCAGCTTCGAGTTCCAGGCTCGCAGCGCCTGTCGCAACCCATACAATGCCTTGCGTAGCCTTAGTACTTCATTCTTGTGCTTGTCATTGACATACTCTAGAGGCTGTTGGACGTACACCTCCTTGACCAGATCATCATTCGAGAAAGCGGACTTAACATCCATATGATGTACCTGCCAGCCGTTGTGCATCACCAGTGCGATCAGCACCTGCAACATCTCCGTGCAAGCCACTGGTGCAAATATCTTGTCGAAGTCCACCCCCTGTAGCTATGCATATCCTTTTGCAACAAAGCGAGCTTTATGCTTAACAATGTTACCTTGAAGATATTTTTCACCTTGAAGATCCATTTGAGCCCAATTACTCGATGACCAGCAGGGAGTGCGGTGAACTCCCAAGTCTTGTTGTCGTAGATGGACTTCAACTCTTTGTCCACGGCCTGCTTCCATGTCATGTTGAAGAATGTCTTCTGCACGCTCGCGGGCTCCTCAGTACCAAGAAAGCAGAGCGCGTTGTGCTCCATGTCTTCATCAGCGGGCTCAATGTCGTCAATCTGCACCACCTCAGTAGTGCTGTAAATGTTTGGCACTGTGCGATACTGGAGCAGCATGCCTTTGGAGTCATGAGATGCGTTGGTCGGTGGTGTTTCCCACTGCACCATAGCTCCAGGCGGTGTTGTGGGCTGGGGCAGCTCTACCGTCTATGGCATCACAGTCCTATCCATTGTTGGTGAAGATGTGGTGCGGTTGGTATCCACCGGAATGTCACCCGTCATGTTGGTGTACTCGATGATGAACGTGTTGGGTCCGCTGATGCCAGTCGATGAAGATGACGTTGTCCAGTCCCATTTCCGCTTTTCTTCAAACACGATATCACGTGTCATATGGAGCATCATGGCCAGATCATATGCAAGTTTTTTCTGTGGAAGAGTGACAAAACAAGTGCCTACTGAGTATAGTCTGGTACCGAATACTGATACAATCTGGCTCAAAGTATCATTTCTTGAGCTACAGTAGTCAATTCTTTTTAGTTTACTTAGGCATGAACCTTATTTTTTTCCAGCAAGTGCATCCACGGTTTTCGGTAGAAAATTTGGAGAAGCACATGCATCCCTATCTAAAAATGGAGGAACTAGTCAAGAAGCACCAGTGCAGCCCTACTCAGCTAGCTCTAGCTTGGGTTCTGCATCAAGGGGATGACGTGGTTCTAATACCAGGTGAATGTTGTGATCCCATTCCCATGTCATTGATGGCTTGCATTGTTAACTTGTAGAGGTGATTCCAGAGTTTTTCATTCATTCACGTGGCGGGTGAAAATTTGAAGATCGTCCTACCTATGCTTTCAGATAAGAGTGAAATGTGTAGTTTTCAGAAAGAGTAAATTGCACCACAAGTACACAAACTTGTGAGATGGGTACATCTAGGTCACTAAAAAATGAAACCGTGCATTTAAATCAATGAACTTGTTAAACCATGCAAAGGAGGTCTAAAAGAGATTTTCTAATGATGATAAGACATCCATGTTGCACAAATACTTATGTGGCATTGATGTGGATGCTGATATGAGAAGGTGAAGGCCTTTGTCTCCATCCCGCCGGCTATGCCCATCTGCGTGCTCATTAACATCATTCCAAAGTGTTCAAAAGTAATTTGATTTTGATTGAGAAGGAAGCTACAAGCTTGATGCAATGCAAGCTTGATGCAATGATGGGATTAATTGCGAGGTGGATTCTTATTGCTTTTTGGTCTCATAAGATGCATATAGAGCTGATGCAATTGTTAGTAGATGTAGATGGAGAAAAAACCAATGAAGAAGAATGCAACGGGCCTGTCCACGTGCTCCAGTTCATGTCAGTTGAGGCTGACTACTTCCTACTATCTCTGTTCGAGGAACACGTCAAGTCATCAAATGGCGCCCCTCCTTTATTGATGTCATCTCCTTTTGCCGCTATGCCTCCTCACGGATCATGTTGCTCCCACTTCTCGACAAGAGGGCACGACCTAAGACCTGAAAGCGGTTGTTAATGCATGGGACTGGGTTGCCTACTATTGAACTTGTGAGAATAACAAAGAGAACACTAATCACCAATAGACTTTATTAATGTGGCCAAAGAGTATTTACAAGAGTGTGACAATGAACATGAATGATTTTGTTGTGCTGTTGCAGGTGCGCAAACCTTTCTATTTATACAAATCTAAAGGGGGGCAGTTAATGTTTGAATATGTGCCTCTTGTCTTCACACATGAGTCTTTTCTGTGTTTTCAAACGTTGTGTCCTTTGTCAAACATCTCAACTTGTCGAAAACACCATTAACTGCTCTCACATGTCAAATTAAACACTCACATGGAAAACCGTATCAGTTTATGTGCTCACAAACTAGACAAGGTGCTTAGTGGATCCTAGCTATGTGGGCCTAGGCAATGTCGCATGCATGGACCATGGAGCATAGACTGTAGTCGTGGAGCACCGGTGGCCGGCAACTAGGCGCTGACCGGTGGCCTGGAGGAGCCGTGGCAAATGAGGATGAAGCAGAAGTGGTGCAGGGGAAGGGCACAGAAAAGGGGAAGAGACGAAGATGAGCTAGAGATAAGGTAATTGATTGATTCTTCTTGGTCTGCATGTAGCCCACGGCCACATATATAAGATATTACATATCCGACTCGTATCGCTAACCTGATTTCTCTAAGCAATCCGGACTCTAATTCTTACCTAACTCATAAGCCTGACATAGAAACACGACCAAACTTTCCTAACCCAATAGCCTACCGAATCGACCTGCTGTCGCTATGCTGCAGCACATCATGGCATTGTTGGTGCTGAAACCGACTCCTCCATGCTCTGCCGTTGAACCCGATTCAGTTACTTGCACTGAGAGTACTGAAGACCCCACATGACAGG
Organism: Melocanna baccifera; assembly: GCA_036346265.1. Lineage (NCBI taxonomy): Eukaryota > Viridiplantae > Streptophyta > Magnoliopsida > Poales > Poaceae > Melocanna > Melocanna baccifera. Next base: position 23,438,517 of record CM070678.1, read on the forward strand.
CAAGGAGTTTTATTTTGACTCCTGTTGATCGAATATATTGACCTGATTAAGAATCCTCATCAACGGTCAACATGGCTTCGATGGAGAAAGTCAGAAGAGAGTATATGAAGGATATAGAAAAAGTGGGTAGGAAGAGAGAAATAAGAAGAGTTGGCACATAAATGCCACATAAGAATTAGCACCACGTGGACGCCTTGTCAACCTTACAATACCTTTTTGGGATCTCTTTTGTACGGTTTAACAAGTTCATTAACATAAATGTACGATTTCATAGTTTGGCAATATAGATGTAATCACTTAACAAGTTTGTGTACTTATGGTGCAATTTACACATGGAGAAGTAGGAGAGAGATAGAGATAATATAACTGAAAATAAGCTTCCATTTTCAATTGTTATCTAGCTTTCTTTGGCAGTGAAACAAGGTAGAACATATCATGATAAAATAAGCACCCTCTTTCAAATGTGAATTTTTGCTACACAATTGGTTGCTATATGATGCTAGCTTCATCTTGGCATTAAACTAAATTGCAAAATGTTTTAGTGGCTCCAAACATGGCCTAATTGTACACACACAAAAATAATCCTCGTATTTGTTTTCATTTCTGTTATGAAGAGCGCTTGTATTGAACATGAGGCCAATGGGGCAATATATATACACGTACATGTATGTCATATATGTAGGAAACCCCTAATACAACGGGATAAATACACAACTATATGAGATATATCTAACACCCCCCTCGAACTTATGGTGAATCAACAACATGAAGTTTGGAGAGGTGAAAACTATGGTGGGCTCTGGTCTGTGCCTTTATGAAGAAGTCTGCTAACTGAAGTTCGGAAAGCACATACTGAAGAGCAACAACTTAATCCTACACCTGCATCCATATATAGGAAGCATCAACACCAATATGCTTTGTAAACTCATACTTCACCAGATTTTTAGCAATGCTAATAGCACCTGTACTGTCAGACAAAAGAGGAGTAGGTGCAGAAACAGAAACACCAAAATTCTCAAGTAACCACTGTAGCCAAGTAACATCCGCGGCCAACAATGCCATAGCTCGTAACTCAGCCTCAGCACTTGAACGAGAAACTGCTTTCTGCTTATTAGTCTTCCAAGCAATAAGAGAACCAGTAAGAAAAACACAATAAGCAGAGAGAGACCAGCGATCAGAAGGATCACTAACCCATGTGGCATCAGAATATATCTAGAACTGTAAAGAGCTGGAGTAAGAGAAAAAGAGACGACGATAGATAGTTCCACAAAGATATCATAGAAGACGAAGAAGATGACTATAGTGGAGCTAAGTGGGAGCAGAAATAAACTGACTCAAGATATACATAGGGTACAAAATGTTAGGACGAGTAACACTAAGATAAACAAAACTTCCAACAAAGTGATGATAGCGAGTAGCATCAGGAAGAGACTCACCATCAGTGAGACGAACATGAACATTAAGTTCCATAGGAGTCTCAGCTGTGCGCTGATCAGTAAAGAGAGACACGCTCAAGAAGATCCTGGATATACTTTTCTTGGAATAAATAGAAACCCTCAAGGGTAGAGATAATCTCAATCCCAACAAAGTAACGAAGTGGACCTAAATCAGACATGATAAACTGCTCATAAAGACGCTCCTTGATAAAAGTTATGTACTGAGAATCATCTCCAGTAATGATCATACAAAAGGAGAAGTGTCCGACCACGAGGTGAAGTGTGAATGAAAAGAGTAGTATCATGAGCACTGGCAGAGAAACTAGCTATAGTGACAACAGAAGAGAAATGATCAAACCAATCTCAAGGAGTTTGCTTGAGGCCATAGAGAGATCGGCGAAGGCGATAAATCATACCTTCAGGAACAGAATACCTAGGGGCGGTTGCATGTAGACCTCCTCACGTAACTCACCATTGAGAAAACCATTCTTGACATCCAACTAAGAGATATACCACTGGAAAATAGAGACTACAACAAGATGTAACATCCTAATTTTTAGTGAAATTTAAAGTCCTGAATTTAAAAATGAATTTTTAGCTTTTTTTGAAATTAATACAGCTTAATTTGAATTTTTTAGAAATTAAAAAAGATTTCATATGATTAAAATAAATATTAACATAAGATGAAAATATTTTATTTGAATTCCTTGTGTCTCAAGGATTTTTCTGGAATTTTTGGTGAATTTTTGGGATTTATTTGCTATTTTCTTGAGCTCCATTTTATTTGTTTCTTTTTCTGAAAAAGAAAAATCGGAGAAAAACCAGTGAACAGTAACGGACCCGGCCCGCACCCCTTCCCCGCCGTTCGATCCCCGCCCCGCCGCGTGTCCTCTGTCCGTGCCCCGATTGTCGGCCCACGCCACGTGGCGGCCATCCTGCACCGCTGCACCGCACCCGCATCGCACGCCACGTAGCCTAGCATGCCCGCGCCTCGCCATGTGTCCCCGCCGTCCAATCTCCTCCCGCGCCACGCGTCGGCCTCCCCGTCCTCGTCTTCGATTCGGTTTCCCCGCGCCATGTTCCTCCCAAACCTGGCCTCGGTTTGGGTGTTTTAAACCCATTGTCGCCCTTGGTTCTTGTGCCCTGCCGCCGCTTCCCTCACCTCGCAACGCCGTCCCTTGATGCCCAGAGCCACCGCCACCGTGAGCCGCCCTCGTCGTCGAAGCCGCACTGCCGTCCCGAGCCCCGGGCTGTGTCCGTCGACCCCAACACCGAACCCCACCGACCTCGCCGTCGAACCCCGCCGTCGGACGCCGCCAACCCCATCCCCGCCGGTGAGCACGCCGGTCGCCTCCCTTCGTCCCCGGCACCAGACCCCGCGTCCGCGTCGCGCCCGACCGTTGTCGTCCTCGCCGCCCCTCAGTCCGCATATGCCACCCTGCACCCGCGTCGGACGCGTCCGTGCTGTGCCGCCTCGGCTTGCGTGTCACGCCCGTGTCACTTCGCGCGATGTGCCCCACCACGCGTCGCACATCGGTCGGTCCGACCGCCCGATCGGCACCGTCAATCTAGATCTAGATCAACGGCTCGGATCTAGCCACACGTCACCCTCCCGTCCGTTCGATCCTGCCGCCGCCGCCCCTCCCAAGCAGTGCCACATCAGCCCTAGCCATGCGTCATGCCACGTTAGCCCTAGTGCCACATCAGCGCCACGTTAGCAAAAGTCTGACCCCGTGTGCCACGTCAGCCGCCACGTCAACGATGCCACATGTCAGCACCCCCAGCTTACCACGTCAGTTGCCCATAGTACTGTTCCGTGGACCGAGTCCACCGTGGACGCTCCCTCCCATGTACCGAGTCCACAACACAGTGCAATTTCTGAATTTCAGCATTTCCTTTAGAATAAATTTTTCGAGAGCCCGTTCTCCTTCATCCTAGCTCTGATTGACCTCGTTCTTTTTTCTAAATTCATCTAAAATTGAGATCTATCTGTTGGTTCTAGTTTCAAGGTTTTTGGAGTTCATGTGAATTTTATTTGATTTGTTTTGTTATTTCGATCGCTTTCTCTCTCGTTAGATCCCGATTTCGGAGAAGTAGGAGCGACGCCAGAAGACCCCGAGTACCTCGCTGAGCATAACCAAGACAAGTTGCAACCTTTGATCATGTTGAACCCAGATTTTAATCTATTATTTATCTACTTTATTTTAAATTATTCTGCATCGCTATTTTAATACAATCTTTGTACTTGGTAGTTATTACCCCATTTGATTAAATTCCTTCTTGATAATTTTGTACACCATGATACCATTGTCACCATAGGTTGGAAAATTATATAGTGATGTTATGCTAGATGTCACATGGGTTGTACGATTAGAATACTTAGCCTTGCTTATTTTACGAAAGGGTTTATCATCGCATGTGAAAAATTAATTTGACTTAATGAAATATGAAACCGTGGTTGGTGCCACAATTATCAAAATTTGTGCTATGACATTGGTGTGTCATTGGCATGGTTATACAAAGTTGATTTTACATCTGGGCGAGTTATCATGCAGTAAAGGGAGAAATGTGGATTCACTTCGTGGGATGTAGAACTCTCGCTCGAGTAATATTAAGGACTTAACTTTGTGCGCTATTGATCTGAGCTTTACCGTGCAAACCACATGTCTAGAATGGGATAGACCTGGCTAATTAATTTGAGATATTTCAATTTTAATCTCGTCATTATGATGAACATGATTGCTGATTTCCATGTGGCGCAAGGGGGGTGTGATGCAAAACCCTAGCGGACGGGATTGGGTTGGAATGGAACTTTATAAAGGCCTTGTTGTGATTTCCTTAGTACGAGGTTAATCACATCGTGTGGGTACAGTTGTGCAACCTCTGCTGAGGGTAAAAACTATTCGAATAGCTGTATCCTCGGTTATGGACAATGCTCGGTGATTTTACACGAGGGGTAGTGATTCCATATAAACTTGTCGTTTATAGTTAGAAAGTGAACGGGTAGTTCACTATTGGCTTAGTTTGTAGATGGGACGTTCACAAGTGGTTTAATTTCAATTACGTTGATTATTTATTTATTATTGTTTCAATTAAAGTTCGCTTTAAATCTATTTATTGTATTTATCTTAAAATGTCATTTTATGCATATTAACCTTACAGCCATCCATTGGTAAGCATTGCTATTATATCGCACTCATTTGTTATAAATAACTTGCTGAGTACCAATGTACTCATGACTTTACGCCATTGTTGCTCAGTTGAGGAGGAGTATTACCAGCAGGAGGTACCAGAGGGAGAGTACTTCAGCGACTTCACGGATTAAGACTGCGCTCCCCAGTCGATTGCCTGTGGGAATGTCGAATGGCTACTACGCTTATTTTATTTCGTTCCGCTGCTAGACTTTAAGCCCTTCAAGCTAGTGATATTGTAAACTTGGCCATATGGTCGTACTTTGAATATTTATCGATATTTGAGTGTTCCTTTATTTTTAGCGTATATATGGTTGTTATGTCATCTATGTTTAACTGTGTGTACTAGCGTGATTCTGGACTAGTGCGGTATACACAGAGAGTCTGAATTTGCATATTCAGGTCTCAACATAAGAAGAGTGTGAACAGTGGTCATATAAGCTACAGGAGCAAAGGTCTCATCATAGTCACAACCATGCTCCTGCTGAAAATCACGCACCACAAGACGAGCCTTATAGCACTCAAGAGAAGCATCAGAGCGGGTCTTAATTTTATAGACCCACTTGCATGTGATATGAGTGACATGCGTAGGAAGAGGAACAAGACCCCACATGCCAGTACGCTCAAGGACAGCAATCTCCTCTGCCATCGCATGCTACCACTCCTGATGAAGAACAACATCACGATAAGAAGTCGGTTCGGCAAGAGCAGTGGCAGCAAAACCAAAACGCTCAAGAGGTCGAATAGACTGACGATCACAAAGAGCATAGCGAGGAGAGGCCGAAGAGGATGACCCATCAGAAGGAGATGACACATCAGGAGAATTCTGAACCTACAGACGACGAGTATAGTAGAGAGGATAAGAAGAAACAATATCAGGAGTAACCTCAGGAGAGGATGCCGATGGTGAAGAGGGTGTCGACTGGGAAGGAGGCATCAGAGAGACCAAATGCTATGGTGGTGGAGTGGTGACTATGGGAGTAGAAGAAAAAATCAGAAAAAAAAGTGGCTCAACAATAGATGCTGAAGCAGAGGAAGAAGAAGGGCTTGGATAAAAAGGACGAGATTCATCAAAAGTAACGTCCCGAGAAATCCGCATCCATCGGCCAACAGGATCCAAACAACGATATCCCTTGTGCTCAGCACTGTAACCCAAAAAAATACACTCAATATACTAAGCAGTCAGCTTGATGTGCTCACGAGGTGCAAGAAGAACATAGCACACACACCCAAAGAGACGAAGAATGGAATAATCAGGAGTCTTGCCACATAGACGCTCAACTGGTATCCCACCTTGAAGAGCAGAGAGCGGCTAAATGTTGATAAAAAAGTGACAGTAGAAATAGCCTCAGTCCAGAATTATAGTGAAATATTAGAAGCAAGTATAAGAGCACGAACTGTCTCAAAAAGATGGCGATACTTACGTTCAACTATACCATTCTGAGCATGAGTGTCGGGACAAGAAAACGAAGGGAGAGTGCCTTGCTTAGCAAGAAAACCATGAAGAGCTCCCGATAAGTACTCCCTAGCTGAATCAGTACGAAAAACATGAATCAAAGAGTCAAACTGAGTACGGACTATAGTGGCAAAAGTCTTATAGATGGATAAAATATCACTACGAGATGACATAAAATATATCTATGTATGTTGAGAAAAATTATCAATAAAAATGATATAATATCGATGACCTCCTTTCGAGACAAAAGGAGTTGGTCCACATACATCAAAATGAACAAGATCAAAAGGATGCTGAGATACTGACTCGCTAGAAAGATAGGGGAGTTGAAGCTATTTACCAAGTTTATAATCCTGGCAATTGAGAGAAGCATCATCAGACACAGACCCTAAAAGGCCACGACGAAGTAATGAAGACTTACATTACCCATAAAGATATCCTAAACGATGATGCAATTGAGCAAAAGATACGATGGAGGTTGTAGCAGATGCGGAGGCGACCAGACTGATAGGGGCAGAGGAAGGAAGACAAAGCCTGTTAAGTTCCTAGAACCGTTGGGAGTCATGACGATAAGGGCCAGTACCAACCAGAGTCTCCGTGCGGCGATCCTGAATACAACAAGAATCAGAATCGAGAATGATATGACAACCATGATCAGTGAGCTGGCCGGCAGATATGAGCTACATGGTTAGTTGTGGGACATGAGAAACAGCAAGAACAAGAAAAGATGAATTTGAAAGAGTGCATCGTCCTATGACAGAAAGAGAGGTACTATCTGCTGTTTGCATAGTGATAGGAGCAACTAAAGGACTAATAAAAGTGAGAGTGGTGGAATCAGATGTCATATGAAAATAAGCACCAGAGTTGAGAATCTAAGGTGATATACCAGAGGAAGGAGTAGAAGGTGGTCTCTCACCCAAAGACTGAGCAGCAGAACTAGTAGTACCTAACGATGCAGAAGTGTGAGACCCTGGAGTAGAAACTCCTGGACCCTCCGTGTATTACAGTACTAGTCCCAGATCAACGCTAGTACACACAGATAATCAGAAAATGATACATTGCCAACCACGCTTTATTACAATAATAACTGAAGTTCGCACTTCTTGGCCATTGCCTTACAACTGAGGTATACAAAACCTCTTACAAAAGAAAGATAACAGCGGAAGCAAAAACAACTTGAACATCCGGCCCATCAATCTGCCACAGGCAATTGACTGGAGCAACGCGGCCTAGTCCTCTGCAAAGCCTTCCTCTTCAGCTCCCTCAAAGTAGTAGCCATCCATCTCTTGGTCTTCAAAATCTTCTGATGTTTGTATTGGAGAGCAACAGGTGAGTACAAAAATGTACTCCGCAAGTCTTGGGAAAGATGCAATATATGCAAGGCTTAACAAGAAAAGGTTATATGGCTCTTTTGCATAAAACAGCATTTTATTTCAAATTTACATACTTATCTTAAAAGCAAATTTGTTAAACAACTTATTTTCAATAATTGAAATTAGATAAGCAATTTAGTGAAGGTTTCATCCACCAACACTAATAGCTTAGGCTATATCTGCCAAGATTTAAAATGATGGTTTCAGTCACTTGATCTGGTTCTATCCACCAGACCAAAATTCCGAGAGTTACATCCACTCCCAAGTTTTCCAAAATATTTTATTTTTAAAGTCAAAATCAAAGGTCTACCATGTGAATGCATTCCTTGCTCGCCCTTGACCGTGGGCACGGCTATTCGAATAGTTTATTACTCTGCAGAGTGTGTACAACTTTACCCACAAGAGATAAATTATCTTAATAGTCAACATGCTTCCTTTGGCACGAGACCCAGATAAAATATCACAAAGCCTTTACCTCTCTCTAGTCTAGTTATATATCACCCGCTAAGGTTTCACCGCTGAAGGGTTAAATCCACCACAGTCAGAAGCCACCTCTTGCGCCATGTGAGTACAGTAAATCCCTGTCCCTCACTTTGAGTAACCAGTAAATCCCTGGTACCCATTTTCCAATGGTGGCATATAAACTAAACTATTGTAGGTTAATTAGCTAGGTTGTACCCATTTTAACTTATGGTTGTATGAAATTGCTCAGTTTGGACAAACACAAGAGTCGGTCCTTAAATGACTAGGGTGGAACATTCACAATCCAAGTTCTTGTGCTAATTCCGCACCAGCCAAACCTTTCATCCACCCTAGTCAAATTTTATTTTATATATATTTCCTTTTATTTTGAAATAACAATGACAACCTCTATTGCCACTAATTTAACAAACATATAAAATTTAAAATCATTCAACCATATATTTTTCCCATGCAAACCATTTAAAAAGAATAGCTAGACTAAGCATTTGCTAGTATTCTAAATTCAGCAAAAAGTAATAATAACTCATTTATGAGCCTAAGGGATATCCTATGTTGACAAGGGTACATGATAAACAATTCCAAAGGAAGGTATAACAAGTTTGGCATTTATCTACATTTTATACAATTAAAACTAACAATTTATACAACATAGCCATGCAATTAATTTAAAATAATTATGAAATTATTTACAAATTTAGGAGCAAAATGATCAAGGAGACTTGCCTTCTTGCAGTAAGCGAGGATCTTCCTGGAGTTGCTCTTGAAAATTCTCGGACAAATCGGACTCTACACGAGAAACGAGAAACCAATAAAATAAAATAAAATAAAAACTAAAAAATTAATAATAAATATACCAAATGAAAGTTTGGAATTTTAGATGAATTTAGAAATTTGAATGGGTCAATTCGGAGTTAAAATGAGGAAGATATGGCCTTTGGAAGTTTGAAATCAAAGAAAAAGAAAAAGAACTGATTTCTGGAATTAAATTTCTACTGAAAAAGAATTATGACGTTAGCAAGAATTATTTTCCTAAAGAAAAATCAGAATAATGACGTTAGCAACGAAATTAAATAAATTCACAGAGGCTGACAGGTGGGACCGGTCCACGGTGAACCCGGTCCACCGAGCAGGCAAGCAAGCGGCGGCTAGGGTCGACATGGCACGTGGCGATCCGCCACGTGTCAGCTGACATGGCGGCTGACGTGGCTGCCACGTGGCACCTGGGGGGCGGTTTCGGCTAACGTGGCAGCTGACGTGTCATGACACATGGCTGCCACGTAGGCTTAAGGCTGATGTGTCGTGCTAACTGGGCAGGGCTGACGTGTCTGGCTCAGGTGGCGGCGGCAAGGGAAGATCGGACGGCCGAGGTTGTGCCGCGTGGCAAAATCCGGGCCGTGAAAACAAATCTGGATGAACGGCCACAATTGAACGGCGGGGCGCGGGCGAACGTCCGATCTCGGACGCGATCGCGAGCGCGCGGGCGCATCCAGACCAATGGAGATGGATGGTTAAGATTGGGCGGTGCGGACGCGAGAACCGCACGATTGTCGACGCATGGGTCGGCACGACTTGCGAAGCGTCGCGCGGACGCGAGCGTGCGTGCGCGGGCGCGGGCGGCGCAACCGAGGGAGCGGGCGTGCGGAGGCGCGGTGCTAGCGCGAGGACCGAGGGGCGGAGCGGGGCGACGGGAGCGATGGAGGTCCAACGACGACTTACCGGCGGTGACGAAAACGCACGGCGGCGACGAGCACAGCTGGAACTGGAAAGGAAAGGAGCGCGAAGGGCGAGAGGGTCCCCGGGGAAGAGTTTTTATACACCGCGGAGGAAGAAAACGGGCGCACGAACTCGCCAGAGTTAAAGCGACGGTTTTCATCTCCAACCAACGGAAATGGGCAATAACTCGAGGGGAAACAGTGTGAGTTGAATGCGCACGACAAGCGGGTGCTCTGGGGGCGTTAATGGAGAAAAGTAACGGACGGGAGACAAAAAACGGAATCTCGGCGGAGGCGCAGTAATGGCGACGGTGCGCCGAGGAAGAAACAGGCGGGGACGACGACCTGACTGGCGAGACCCATCTGTCGGCGAGAGAGAGAGAGAGAGGCGAGCGGCCGGATGGGCGACGGGTGGCGAAGAGAAGAGATGACGGCCATTGGATCTAGGTGAAGGGGTAAGTAACGAGTAGCGGCCGGGATCGGATCGGGTGGAAAACAATTTGATCTGGGCTGTCCGGTGCAATAAGCGGCTGAGGACGGGCGAGATTGAACGGCGGGGAATTCAGCGGCCCAGGGCATGACACGTGTCGGCTTGAGAAAGAGGGAAGGCGGGTGAAAGGGTAAGTGGAGATGAACGGCGCGGATTAGATCCGACGAGGAAAGATGGCACGGACGGATGACACGTGTCGCCCGAGGAAAATTTTAGAATTTAAATCTTTTAAGATTTTTCACAAATACGCAGGAGGCTTTAAAATGCTCAGAAAAATACCAAATAAATTTTAAAAATTCCAGAAAAATTCACAGAAATCCCTAGAGAGGTTTTAGACTTAAGAAAAATATTTTCAACTTATATTATTATAATTTTTTATTTTTAAACAGAAACTTTAACTTTGGAAAATCCAAATAATTTGAATTAATTAATTTAAAATTATTCTTTTCAAGAAATTAAAATTTTGGGATGTTACAAAGCTACCCCCCTTAGAAAGAATCTCGACCCCGAGATTCGGAAGGACTGGGAAAAAGACTAGGGAACTCTGCTCTGAGGTCATCTTCATGCTCCCAAGTTGCTTCCGACTCTAGACGATTGCTCCACTGCACTTTACAAAATTTGACAATCTTATTCCTTGTGCAACGTTCTGCTTCTTCCAAAATCTTGACTGGAAACTCTGAATATGTCAAATCCTCTTTTAGATCCACTTCCTCTAAAGGCATTAACTCCTCTGGCACTCGTAAACATTTTTTCAATTGCAACACATGAAACACATTATGTACATTTGACAATTGGGTAGGAAGCTTTAACTGATAGGCAACTTCTCCTCTTCTAGCTAAAACTGGAAATGGTCCGATATACCTCGGAGCAAGCTTACCACTAACTTTGAAACGACGCATCCCTTTTAGAGGTGACACTTTCAAATACACATGATCTCCTGGTGCAAACTCTAACATTCTGCGACGATTATCTGCATAACTCTTTTGCCTGGTCTGTGCTGTTTTCAATCTATCTCTGATTAGACGAACTTGCTCTTCGGCCAATTTTAAAATATCAGGTCCAAATACTTGATTCTCTCCTGTCTCTGGCCAATACAAATGTGTCCTGCATTTTCTGCCATATAAAGCTTCAAATGGGGACATCTGCAGACTAGATTGATAACTGTTATTATAGAAGAATTCTGCGTAGGACAAACTTTGGTCCCAACTGGCTTTATTAGCTAATGCACATACCCTCAACATATCTTCCAATATTTGATTTACTCTCTCTGTTTGACCATCTGTTTGAGAATGATAAGCAGTACTGGAGTTTAAATTAGTGCCCAGAACTTCATGAAGCTTTCGCCAGAACCTCGAGGTAAATTGAGATCCTCTATCTGATACGATCTTCATTGGGATTCCATGTAAACACACAATTCTTGACATGTAAAGCTCTGCCAATCTATCTCCTGAATAAGTAGTCTTTACTGGTATAAAATGTGCCACTTTTGTTAAGCGATCCACTATAACCCATATTGAATCATAACCTGATTTGGTCCTTGGCAATCCAGTTATAAAATCCATTCCGATTTCCTCCCATTTTCATTCAGGTATCTGTAGAGGTTGCAAAAGTCCAGCAGGTCTTTGATGCTCTGCTTTAACTCTCTGGCATACATCACACAAAGCTACATACTCTGCAATTTCTCTTTTCATACTGGACCACCAATAACTTTCCTTAAGATCCTGGTACATTTTTGTACTTCCGGGATGAATAGAATATCCTGCTTCATGAGCTTCCTTTAGAATCAAATCTTTTATTCTCCTTTCCTCGGGTACTAGAATTCTCTTTCCAAACCAAAGAATTCCTTCTTCATCCTCTGAGAATCCAGGTGCTTTACCTTTCTTCATATTCTCTTTAATTTCCTTAACATATTTATCCTCTCGTTGAGCTGCCTTGATCTGATCTTCTAAAGTAGGGTGAACCTTCAATGCAGATAGAATTCCTTCATTTACCATTTCTAGATTAAGTCACTGAAAATCCTCACGAAGAATTGACTGACTATCTTGAATCAACAGATTGTTAGCATGGCTCTTCCGACTCAAAGCATCGGCCACTACATTAGCCTTTCCTGGATGATAGTGTATTCCCACATCATAATCCTTTATCAACTCAAGCCATCTTCTTTGTCTCAGGTTAAGATCAAGTTGGGTAAATATATACTTCAAACTTTTATGATCCGTATATATTTCACACAGATTGCTGATTAAGTAATGCCTCCATAACTTTAGAGCATGCACAACAGCTGCTAGCTCTAAATCATGAGTGGGATAATTTTTCTCATGCGGTCTTAACTGCCTTGATGCATAAGCCACCACTTTTCCTTCTTGCATTAGTACACAACCAAGACCTTGTCTTGATGCGCGCAATAAACTTCAAAGTCCTTCCTGATATCAGGTAACCGCAACACTGGCGCAGAAGTTAATCTCTTCTTTAACTCTTGAAAACTATCCTCACAAGATTTACTCCATTCAAATTTCTTTTCCTTCTTTAATAACTGGGTGAGAGGTCTAGCAATCTTGGAAAAACCTTCAATGAAACGACGATAGTAACCTGCTAATCCCAAGAAACTCTGGATTTCTGTTACGGTCTTGGGTTGGGTCTAATTTAACACATCCTTAATTTTTCTTGGATCCACAGATACTCCTTCTGCAGAAATTACATGTCCCAAGAATTCAACTTCCTTCAACCAAAATGCACATTTGCTGAATTTGGCGTACAACCGATGTTCTCTGAGCCTTTGCAAAACTATTCTTATATGCTCTTCATGTTCTTTCTCACTCTTGGAATAGATAAGAATGTCATCTATGAAGACAACAACAAACTTATCTAGATAGTTCATGAACACTTTATTCATCAGATTCATAAAGTATGCCGGTGCATTTGTCAGATCGAAAGATATCACTGTATACTCATATAATCCATATCGAGTAGAAAAGGCTGTTTTAGGTATATCTTCTGGTCTAATTTTTAATTGATGATATCCTGATCAGAGATCAATCTTAGAGAAGACACTTGATCCTTTTAGCTGATCGAACAGATCATCAATCCGGGGTAGAGGATACTTATTCTTGATTGTCACCTTATTCAGGGCTCTATAATCCACACACATACGCTGGCTACCATCCTTCTTGTTTACTAGAAGCACTAGGGCTCCCCAAGGTGAAGAATTTGGTCTAATGAAACCTTTTTCTTGCAATTCCTGAATTTGCCTTTTAACTTCTGCTAAATCATTGGCTGACATCCGATAGGGTCTCTTAAAAATTGGAGCTGTACCAGGCACCAGATTTATAACGAATTCAATCTCTCGATCTGGTGGCATTCCTGGCAAATCCTTAGGAAATACATCCGGGTATTCACTTACTACAGATACATCCTCCAAAACTCGTCCTTTTAAATTGGTTAACACACTTTCCTTCTTTGAGGGCATACTTGACTCATACCTTATCTGAATTCCATCAGAGTTGGTGAGGACAATGGCACGATTGGCACAATCTATTTGCCCTTTATACTTGGTCAACCAATCCATACCAAGTATAATATCTATGCCTTCAGAGTCTATTATAATAAGGTTCGCTAGGAACTTTACTCTATTTATATCTATGGTTACTCTAGGGCAAACCAAATTAGTCCTCAATTCTTTTCCAGGTGATTGGACTAACATTAGGTTCTTTAGCAAACAAACACTCCATTTATTTCTTTCCACAAAATCTTTTGTTACGAAGGAATGTGAAGCTCCAGAGTCAAATAATGTAATTGCAGGAACTGAATTAACAAGAAGCTTACCCAGAACCACGTCTGGTGTATCCTGTGCTGCCGCTGCTGTAATATGGTTGATGCGCCCTTTACTGAACATCTGTGGAGTCTTGGGAGTCTGAGGGCTTCCACGTTCTTGACCAGTGGTTGGAGCTCTTACCAGTGTAGAATCAAGATTGAAACGAACCGGGGTTACTGCTTGACGCTTCTGGGGACAATTATTGGCATAATGCCCCATGTTCTTGCAGTTGAAGCACTGTACTCCCGCAGCAATTGTAGTCTTATTATGCTGAGGCTGAGCTGCATTCCCAGCTCGAGAAGCTTGAGAAATAGGGCGAGGTGCAGAAATCGGTGTCCTCGGCTGACTGGGCAATGGAGGCCGGCTGAACTGCTGTGGAATGGAACGATGACGAGAGCTGCTTGCATTCTGTTGAGCTTGAAACTTCCTCTTTCTAGATTCATAAAGCTGACGCTGGGCATCTTCTTGAACAAGTGCTTTATTCACCAAATGCTGAAAAGTAGGATAATCATTGGACACTAACTGCACTTTGAGATTAGGATCCAAACCTCCCATAAACCTCCAAATCTTTGCAGCATTATTTGCTACATCCTCTGGTGCATACCTTGATAGTTGAATGAACTTACTCAAATATGCGGAAACATTAAGGTTTCCCTGTTGCAGTTGGTGAAATTCCTTCCTTTTCATTTCCATGATGCTCATAGGTATGTGAGTGGCTCGAAAAGCTCGCACAAAGTCTGCCCAAACAATATTCTGAGCATTTTGGTGTGCAGCGCAAAAATTTTCCCACCAGATTGCTGCAACTCCCTTGAGTTGATGGGTAGCATATAAGACTTTTTCATTCTCATTACATTGAGCTGAAGTCAACTTCCTTTCCACTTCCTTAATCCAATCATCTGTTTCCAATGGATCAGCAGATCCTGCGAAAATTGGAGGTCGAGTCCTCATGAATTCACCAAGCTTGGACTGAGGTGGTTGAACAGGTGCTTGCTGAGCCTGATGAACTTGATTCTGGGCTAAAGCCTGAAGAAGCTGCAGTTGCATAACCATCATCTGCTCCATATTTGGTGCTTGGGCTGGCGGAGGCGGAATTGGTGCATTGTTGTCATTGGGCCCTTGATTATTACTGTTATTGCTCCTTGTATTCACCATCTGAAGCTCCACCAAGAAAAATACAAGGTAAGAAGGAAAAGCATAGATAAGGAACAGGGGCAACTAACAACATCCCAAACCAACACACAAGAACAAGGCAACAGCTAGAGAACACAACTTTAAAATTTAAATTAGTTTTAAGAATGGTTGTACCACAAGTGCACAAGGCTCGGTACAGTCCATTTATTACATCAGAATATTATAAAGCTTTCTAATGTCGAAAACAACTCAAAAAGGGTACTACTGTCTAGCATCTACTTATCTTCCACGATGATACGTTCTTCTAGATCCTCCTCTGGGTCCTCCTCTAGGTCATCTGGATGGCTTTGTCCATGACGTGCGATTGTTCGTGAACAGGACCGCGGCAGCTCGACTAAAATTAGCGGCTGGAGCGAAGAACGGCGTACTCTACTAGAACCTCCAATGTCGACGTCGGGTAACGGACTGGGACGTCGCACACTCTTCCTCGCGATGAAGTGCGATGCGAGGTCACGGAAGTCGGCCGGTGCGGCGACAAGGGCTGGCGGTCGGTCGCGATCGCCGAAGCTCAAGCGTTCCGCCGGCCTCGGCGGCAATCCTCGCAGTGCGCATCGGCGTGGCGGACTCACTCTGTAGAAGCTGCACGCGAAGAGTATCGGAGTGCTCGTAGCTCGAAGTAAGATGCATCCGAAGAAGTCATATCTCCTATAGTGCTTTGGCGTAAGTCGCTGACGTCGCCTGTGTGAGCTGAACCTGATGTGACAGGTGAGGGTCATCCACTACGATCTGGAAAGGCTCCGGATGAATATGTCCTGCTCTCGTAGTCGGGAAGAAACTGAAAGGTGACTGCCGTAGTATGTCCTTATGCTTCTTGCACAAGTCCGCGATCGCCAACTGGGCTGCATCTTGCATAGCATCCGAGCAATGGGTCCGAGGATGCTCAATCTTGCATTCAATGGAGTCATATTTCCACTCCTGAGTGTAGATAAACACCTCCATGGTCCATGAATCCATATTCATAACTCTGGTATTCCGCCCTCTGAAAATGGGTTGCTGAGTATACTTCAGAAACTGCATCAGCTATCGGAGAAGACTCACAAATGCTCCCTCGCTCTCACCGTGAGAAAGGTGGTCCCATGGAGCTGATGACGCTGAACCTGTCATCTACAAATTAGAAAAATAGGAGAGATCAGTAAAGGTTTTTAAAGAGTGAAAAGGAAGACAAGAACAAGATACTAAGTAAGAGAAGAGTAGAAGCAAAGGAACTTAAGTTTTTGTATATAAATTTTTATTAAACATAAATCCTTAAGGCTTGCCAAAACCTAGGGCTCGTCCTACAGTCAAGTTGGCTCTGATACCACTTCGGTGAGACCCTGGAGTAGAAACTCCTGGACCCTCCGTGTATTACAGTACTAGTCCCAGATCAACGCTAGTACACACAGATAATCAGAAAATGATACATTGCCAACCACGCTTTATTACAATAATAACTGAAGTTCGCACTTCTTGACCATTGCCTTACAACTGAGGTATACAGAACCTCTTACAAAAGAAAGATAACAGCGGAAGCAAAAACAACTTGAACATCCGGCCCATCAATCTGCCATAGGCAATTGACTGGAGCAACGCGGCCTAGTCCTCTGCAAAGCCTTCCTCTTCAGCTCCCTCAAAGTAGTAGCCATCCATCTCTTGGTCTTCAAAATCTTCTGATGTTTGTATTGGAGAGCAACAGGTGAGTACAAAAATGTACTCCGCAAGTCTTGGGAAAGATGCAATATATGCAAGGCTTAACAAGAAAAGGTTATATGGCTCTTTTGCATAAAACAGCATTTTATTTCAAATTTACATACTTATCTTAAAAGCAAATTTGTTAAACAACTTATTTTCAATAATTGAAATTAGATAAGCAATTTAGTGAAGGTTTCATCCACCTACACTAATAGCTTAGGCTATATCTGCCAAGATTTAAAATGATGGTTTCAGTCGCCTGATCTGGTTCTATCCACCAGACCAAAATTCCGAGAGTTACATCCACTCCCAAGTTTTCCAAAATATTTTATTTTTAAAGTCAAAATCAAAGGTCTACCATGTGAATGCATTCCTTGCTCGCCCTTGACCGTGGGCACGGCTATTCGAATAGTTTATTACTCTGTAGAGTGTGTACAACTTTACCCACAAGAGATAAATTATCTTAATAGTCAACATGCTTCCTTTGGCACGAGACCCAGATAAAATATCACAAAGCCTTTACCTCTCTCTAGTCTAGTTATATATCACCCGCTGAGGTTTCACATTGAAGGGTTAAATCCCTATGATCGAAGCCACCTCTTGCGCCATGTGAGTACAATAAATCCCTGTCCCTCACTTTGAGTAACCAGTAAATCCCTGGTACCCATTTTCCAATGGTGGCATATAAACTAAACTATTGTAGGTTAATTAGCTAGGTTGTACCCATTTTAACTTGTAGTTGTATGGAATTGCTCAGTTTGGACAAACACAAGAGTCGGTCCTTAAATGACTAGGGTGGAACATTCACAATCCAAGTTCTTGTGCTAATTCCGCACCAGCCAAACCTTCCATCCACCCTGGTCAAATTTTATTTTATATATATTTCCTTTTATTTTGAAATAACAGTGACAACCTCTATTGCCACTAATTTAACAAACATATAAAATTTAAAATCATTCAACCATATATTTTTCCCATACAAACCATTTCAAAATAACAGCTAGACTAAGCATTTGCTAGTATTCTAAATTCAGCAAAAAGTAATAATAACTCATTTATGAGCCTAAGGGATATCCTATGTTGACAAGGGTACATGATAAACAATTCCAAAGGAGGGTATAACAAGTTTGGCATTTATCTACATTTTATACAATTAAAACTAACAATTTATACAACATAGCCATGCAATTAATTTAAAATAATTATGAAATTATTTACAAATTTAGGAGTAAAATGATCAAGGAGACTTGCCTTCTTGCGATGGCGAGATCTTCACCGAGTTGCTCTTGAAAATTCTCGGACAAATCGGACTCTACACGAGAAACGAGAAACCAATAAAATAAAATAAAATAAAAACTAAAAAATTAATAATAAATATACCAAATGAAAGTTTGGAATTTTAGATGAATTTAGAAATTTGAATGGGTCAATTTGGAGTTAAAATGAGGAAGATATGGCCTTTGGAAGTTTGAAATCAAAGAAAAAGAAAAAGAATTGATTTCTGGAATTAAATTTCTACTGAAAAAGAATTATGACGTCAGCAAGAATTATTTTCTTAAAGAAAAATCAGAATAATGACGTTAGCAACGAAATTAAATAAATTCACAGAGGCTGACAGGTGGGACCGGTCCACGGTGAACCCGGTCCACCGAACAGTGCAAGCGGGCGGCGGCGGCTAGGGCTGACGTGGCACGCGCTGATGCTGCCACGTGTCTGCTGACGTGGTTGCCACGTGTCAGCTGACGTGGCTGCCACGTGGCACTTGGGGGCAGTTTCGGCTAACGTGGTAGCTGACGTGTCATGACACGTGGCTGCCACGTAGGCTTAAGGGTCGACGTCGTCTTGGGTGGCGGGGCGGCGTGTGCGGCTCGGGTGGCGGCGGCAACGGAAGATCGGAATCTGGATGAACGGCCACGATTGAACGGCGGGGCGCGGGCGAACGTCCGATCTCGGACGCATGGCGGGGCTCGCTGCGCGAAGCGTCGCGCGGACGCGAGCGCGAGCGCGAGGGCGCGGACGCGGGCGGTGGAACCGAGACGGGGCGCGGATCGGACGGCCACGATTGGGACGCGTGGGCACATCCAAACCAATGGAGATGGATGGTTGAGATTGGGCGGCGCGGATGCGCAAACCGCACGATTGTCGACGTGTGGGTCGGGGCGGCGTCGGCGGCGTCGCGCGAGCGCGCGGCGTGCGTCTTGTGGCTTGGCGGCGCAACCGAGCGAGCGGGCGCGGCGAGGCGCGGTCTTGGCGCGAGACCGAGGGCGGAGCGGGCGGAGCGGGCGGCGGAGGCGGCGGAGGTCAACGGCGACTTCACGGCGGCAACGCACGGCGGCGGCGAGCACGGCCGAAGGCGGAGAGAGAGGTGCGCGAAGGCGAGAGGTCCCGAGGAAGAGTTTTTATACACGCGGAGGAAGAAAGCGGCGCACGAACTCGCCGGAGTTAAAGCGACGGTTTTCATCTCCAACCGATGGAAATGGGCTATAACTCGAGGGGAAACGGCGTGAGTTGAATGCGCACGATGAGCGGGTGCTCCGGGGGCGTTAATGGCGAAAAATAACGGACGGGAGGCAGCAGGCTTCGGCGGAGCGCGATAATGGCGGCGGCGCGCGGAGGAAGAAAAGGCGGGGCGGCGGCACGACAGCGGGACCCATCGGCGAGAGAGAGAGGCGAGCGGCCGGATGGGTGACGAGTGGCGAAGAGAAGAGATGACGGCCGTTGGATCTAGGTGAAGGGGTAAGTAATGGGTAGCGGCCGGGATCGGATCGGGTGGGAAACGATTTGATCTGGGCCGTCCAGTGCAATAAGCGGACGAGGACGGGCGAGATTGAACGGCGGGGAAATCAGCGGTCCAGGGCATGACGCGTGTCGGCTTGAGAAAGAGGGAAGGCGGGTGAAAGGGTAAGTAGAGATGAACGGCGCGGATTAGATCCGACGAGGAAAGATGGCACGGACGGATGACACGTGTCGCCCGAGGGAAATTTTAGAATTTAAATCTTTTAAGATTTTTCAGAAATACTCAGGAGGCTTTAAAATGCTCAGAAAAATACCAAATAAATTTTGAAAATTCTAGAAAAATTCACAGAAATCCCTGGAGAGGTTTTAGACTTAAGAAAAATATTTTCAACTTATATTATTATAAATTTTTATTTTTAAACAGAAACTTTAACTCTGGAAAATCCAAATAATTTGAATTAATTAATTTAAAATTATTCTTTTCAAGAAATTAAAATTTTGGGATGTTACAAGAAGCAACCATGTGGCCTAGCAATGTTAGAAACTGCTGAGTATCAGAGGCACTAGGATTCTGCTAAGAGGAGAAACTTCCAGTGCCCCTCGGAGGATGAGAACCACGGCGAAAATCCTTCTTTTTCTTGTAGCAAAACTGCTCTATATGTCCATCCTTATTGTAGTAGGCGCAGCAGAGTCCTCTACCAACAGCAACTTTCATTGGTGGAGGTGCAACCGGTGAAGAAGTAGCTGATGACGCAGCAAGAGTAGAAACTGAAGAAGCCACCAAAACTGAAGGGAACGACGATGATGACAGTAGACCCGATCCACGAAAGCAAATCTCCTTAGTACAAACAGCTGTAAGGGTCTCCAACAGAGTCACACGAGGGTGACAAGCCAACAACTGAGCACGAGTTTGCTCAAACTGTGACTGGAGACATGTCAAGAAGTCGTAGATGCGATGAAGCTTCAGGTAAGACTGCTGACGATGATAGCACTGACAGGTACGACAAACATCTGGCCCTAAAGAGTCAATCTGACGCCATACCACAGACAGCTGAGCGTAGAACTTGTCCACAGTGGCATTTCCCTGCTGCAACGACTGCTCCTGATGCACAACTGTAAGATACAAAGAATCACCAGATGGCTAGTAGCGGGTGTGCAGATGTGCCCACATCGCTTGGGCGGAAGCTAGACCAACAACATCACCAGTAAGGTGCACCTCCTTGCTGGCAACCAGAATAACAGAAGCACGAGCATCCTTATCTATCCATGTCTTGTAAGCAGCATACTGAGACTGGCAAGTCTCCATGGCAACCTCAAAACCCTCAGATACCTTTGTATGAGTGTCTTCGAAAACATCATTCGGAAGTACAAGCGCAGTAGGTGGAGTAAGGTGACACGAACAAGGCAACTCGCCGTTTAGAAACTCCCAAAGACGTTGACCACACATGTGGAGACACATATGCTGAAACCAATCCCGATAGTTGAGACCATCAAAGATCACCGGGCAACGAAGAACAGAAACTGAGCCTGCAAAAGAAGACATTTTTTCTTTTTTCTTTTTCTTTTCTTTTTTTCTTTGCCGATCGTTTCGGTCAAAAGGAAGACCAAACCGAAACGGACTCACCACCCAGCCACTTTTCACCGAGAAAGAGAGGCGGCGGCAGAAAAACCTATGGCGGCGTCGGTGGTGGCTCTGGCGGCTTCAGCGACGGCGCTGACGATCGACAGCCAGTGGCTCCGAGACCGATGGCTCTAGCGAGATCAGTTCGAAAAGAATGGACCGAGAGAAGCGACGGCGGCGGTGCTCCAAGCGACGGTGTGTACGGCCAGCGTTCGGGCGGCAGTGTGCACGGCAGGCCATCACGGAAGAAGAGGCCGGTGGCACAGGTCATGGAAGATGAGGCCGGTGGCAGATCAGATCTCCCGTGAGTCGGCACGTAGCTCTGGCTCTCCGCACGGTTGCGCGGAAGATCCCAGGCGGTCGTGGCGCAGATGAAGTCCGGCGGCGCCGATCAGGCGGAGAATCCCAATGGCGACGGCTCCAGAGCATATCGGAGGGTGGCGGAGCGACAACATTGGTAGCCGATCTGGGAAGAGCTGGTGTCTGGGCGGCGACGTGCACAGCCGGCGGCGGCGGCGACAAGAAAGATCGGTGACCGATCTGGGAAGAGCCGGCGTTCGGACGGCGGCGTGCACGGTCGGCGGCGGCGATGCAGCGGTGGAGAGTTGGAGAAGAACCAGCGGTGGTAACAAGCGCGGTGGAGAGCACAAAACCAGGTAGCGGTCTAGCAAAATCCTATGTATAACGAAACCTTAAGTTTGGCTCTGATATCATGTTATGAATAGCGCTTGTATTGAACATAAGGCCAATGGGCATATATATATATATACAAGTACAGGTATATCATATATATAGAAAACTCCTTATAAATGAGATAAATACACAGCTATATAAGATATATCTAACAATTTCCAGGCTCCAAACAAGTACATCGGTAGGCAAGCCCATTGTTTGAGTGTCTCCCATAGCCCGGCATTTAATCACTGACAAATATGCTCTACAATTTCTCAGGGACAACTAAGATCAAGAATCCAGATGCGAACATTGGCTCCTTAGAGGTGAAGCTGACAGATGACGACCTGAAAGAAATTACCAGCCAGATACGCGAAGAAGACGTGGCCGGTGGAAGACAATATACTTCGTTTTCGCATACCACCAGGAAGTATGCAAACATACCAAGCAAAGTATAAAACATTGTAGCGACATTGCAACAGTGATCCTGTGCGACAGTCGTGCCGTTCACTCTGCTGATGTGCTAACTGGTGCTGCCTGTATCTTGTGAGTGCTCTGTGCTAAATAATGTACTACGAAGAATAATAAGCGCACTGTCTTCGGGAACAATGTAAAGCATATGTTTGAGCAGAAAGTTCATTCTTGTCTGTGCTTGTATGTATAACAGGAGACTGAAGTGACGTGCCTGTTTGGGCTTATCTAGTCAAAATTTTTAAGACTAACAACAGTGGTAGAAAATGTGTGCGCTCAAACAGAAATTCAGAAGCGTATCAGGAAAATGTGCTGCATAAACACTCCTATCTAACTTGGGAGCAGGGATCACAGGCACAAACCAAAACACAGTTCTCTTAGTCTATTCTGATCGACATGTTCCAGCAAGTCATGAAAGCAACTGGTAATTTTCAGAGAAGAGACTGCTGCAGTCTCAATACTTACCGCAGAGAACAGGGGCATGAATCTTGAAGAAACAACCATGGCCAGTCGCTGGAGTCGGATGCGAAGAAACCTGGGCATGTTCGCTGCAAGTTCTTCTGCTGGCACGAGGAGTCGTGCGGTTTACAAAGCTTTGGTCCTGTGGACGCGCCAGAGCCCTGTAAACCGCACCGACTCTTCGTGCCCATGAAGAGCTCATCCTTCAGAATAATGCATCTGCCAGAAGAAGCAAGGTAGCATAACCATGGATCTCCATGTTTTTGCTCCTCTTTCTCACACACAAGAGAGTATTTACAGGGAACTATGGAACCTAATGGCAACAATCTTATAGAAGCGTAAAGGGGGTTATGGTGAGGGGCTATGTGAGGAAGGTATTAGGGCTATGTGAGGAAGGTATTAGTAGCAATTCTCCAGCACAGCTCTCAGCTGCCGTAAGGTGGCCAACCTAGCACTTGGAGATGATATAATAAACCAACTTGTAGGCTTGTAGCCATGAGTAGACTGTCCTATTACGATGTTACCACCTGGGGATGGTTGCAACCAAGGATAAGATTGATGTCGTTGTTCTATTTATTACTTGAGCTTACCATTTGCTCATTATCACTCAAAAAGATTGGTCTTGAAGCCTCATTTTTGTGGATGAAATGGCCTGCATGGATGCCAGACTATTTGGCTGGGTTAGTGAAGTATGGTTTCTTGTGGAAAACCTAGCAGACTTGGTGTGCTCAGTTCGGCCACGGAACGCCGCGTTGAGCGGAAAAAACACTGTTCAGTGATTTGCGTATACTGTGCATGTTTTGTCCTTATTCAAAATTTTTTTTGTTTTTTTGGTATTTTTGTGTTTTGTTTTTTTTCTCGTATTCCTTTGCATCATCCGCTCTAGATTAGCCTGCCATTTTTATTTTTACATTTTTTAGATTTAATTATGTCTAAAAAGCCAACTCAGCTACAGTAAAAAAATCAGCCATTTACAGTTAAATTTTAGCAAAAATCAAAAGTCATCGCTATTTCGAACGCCCCCTTATCCATGACGGAATGAAGATAGGAAGCAAGTCAAGAAAGATTGGGGTTATAAACCACCATGCCATTGGTGTAGAGTACAAACAACTCAATTATGACAATGGACAAATAAATAAGAGGGAAGATTGGTGGGTCAAGAGAGAAAAATGGAAACAAAATTACTGTGAATTGCATTGTTTATTGTCGTACGATACACTTGACACATTTAACATTTAATTACTCAAAACAGACAATCCAAAGTTGATTGGCAAAAGCAAACTAAGTCTCTACTTTTATTTGTAGAACTGAAAGTGCAGATACTAAAACATCTATTACAAGTAATATTGTCTAAAACTTGAAGCTGCAAGATCACCTAAAAAGCAAAAATGTAAAATGTAAAAAACAATGATCATGTCACCGAAACCTCCAAGGATCCTTGTAAGGAGGAACATAATTTTCTGTAGGGGGGAGAAGGTGAAAGGATGCCACAGTCTCAGAAAAGGTCCCATCCGCGTTGCAAAAAATTGAATCATTGTTCAGAATATGAAAAATATAAAAGATATATTTAGAAATACATGTTTCACCGTAATTACAATAGCGAAAGTGAAATCAAACACCAAAGCATACTATTCTTTATTGTGATAATTAAAACTAATTATCAGCATTAGTAGGCAACAATTGGACACGTAGAACTTACAGATTCCCACTGCTTTCTGAGAGTGGAAGCATTCAATGTGTACAAATAACCTAGTCAAAAAAGGGGAGTGAACAAAGCTATCCTGTAAATATAAGGGATTGAATCACCAAAATTACGAAGACGACGTCTCCAAAAAAAACTACAAAGATGAAATAATACCATCTCGTTCAGCACTGCATGCTACATTGTGTCGAAACAGATTTAGTTCTGGTGCCTGAAGAATTAAAGATTATCACTAAGAACATTAAGGTTCTGTTTTTTGCGGTTTCTAAAAGCTACTTTTGGCTTTTGCTACAGTAACTAACTTTTAAATGGAGTATTTTTTAAGATGGGATCTACAAGTTAATTGTAGTATACGTTAAAAAACTAATATCTGTACCATCAAAAATCGCAAGCGAGTATCTCTCTTTTCTCAATATCATGCATAAGCGACCAAAAAACCATCACCGCTGACTAAAGCCATCACCATGACCTAAAAGAACAGACCCTTAGTTGCCTTACAATCTTGCACAACGTCACAAATGGTTAATACAAAAGTGTTGATGCAAACATTTCTCTCTTTATCTTTGTGCATGTAATTATGTTTATTGTCAAATGTATATGTGGCAGAAAACTTACAGATTTTGTTGGTGATTTCCGAACTATATACTCATAATACCAGTATGGTTCTCCGTCAACCTACAAATAAATTTTGATATGTGCCAATGCATGTCAACTCCGGAAATCAAAATATTTTTTTTAGAGAATGACTACAATCAGCATGAGGTGAGGTGACTGGCAAAAGTGATCAAAGCTTACATCTGCAGAGTGTGCATCAAGGACAGAACTCTCTGTCATTCTCTGGCTTGTCGTTACCTTCTGCAATGGGATGTAAATTGTTGCAGAATAAATATTTCATCAACTGTGGATATTAAAAGGTCACATTCAAATAACTTAGCATCTTCATCAACATGTCAGAATTAAAGAATTTGAAGATGTTTTGCCGCAATGAACTCAGATGAGTTCAGTGTTAGGTATGTGATCTCAGGCCAAACGGCCAAAACGAGAAAGAGAGTTTTCAGCGTCCTGATCGGGGGAGCTTTCCATATTTTGGTTACGGTCCTCCGTTGCAACAGCGCAATATAAAGAAGGGGTTCCGGCCTCTCACGAGGTGGTGTGCATTTCCCGTGAGAACCAAAACCCCGTACAATACTAAAGACGTCCGATCTACTACGTGCTGTTGAGCAACGGGAAGACCGTCGCCGCCGCTGCTACAGGAAGCCGCCGGCGACCCTCTGGACGACCTCCACCGACTCTTCCTCACGCCTGCATCACGCAGGCACGGATCTTCGCTCATGGCGTTCATCGGCGACCGTAAGTTCTCCGATCTATTCCACCTCTAGGTGTTCTTGAGTTAGGCTAGCAGATAATGTCACATGCATAAAGTTTTATGTCTCACATTTGGTATCAGAGCACTGCTAGCTCTTCCTAGAACCCTAAAATCAATTCCCGGTTTTGGATCTGGGATTAGAGGTTGGTTTAGCATTTAGAAGGAGGGGATCGTAAAATCTTTTGCAAATCCTAACGAAATCCCCAAAATAAACCCTCGGTTCAAGGCAAAGAAAAAAAATCTTGCCTCGGGTGCGAGCGCCTGTGCGCCTCCCCACTGCTTGGCGCTGCGCCGCCCTGCTGGTTTCCCGGCCCCAGCCGTCGCAGGCCTGCCGGCGCCGCCCCCGCGCCGCCTCCTGGCCCGGTCCACCTGCGCGCCAGCCCGTGCCGCCCTTGCGCGCTGTAGCTGCACCCTGCCGCCCGAGCGAACGCCCTGGCCCCTCGCCTGCGCGAGCCCGAGCCACCGGCCCTGCGCCGCCTCCTGTTTTTTTGCGCACCCGCCCACGCGCGGTGTCGGCCGCTTCGCCGCCGCCCGCCGACCGCGCACACTGCTGGCGCTCCGCGACGTGTCTTTGCCGGCCGCCGGCCTCCCGCGCCGCATGCCGGCGCCCTTGCGCACTCCCCACAGGCCGAGCCCGTCCAGGCGCCTGGTCTGGCTCAGATCCATTTTTCGAGGGGAGTTAGAAATGGGTGGTCTAGCTTGTTTTCAGGAGATAACGTGCCTGATATTTTGGGGAAGTTGGACCATAGCTTTTGACTGGGCAAGATGGGATAAACATGAGGCATGTTTTTGTGGGAAGGGTGGAGAATACTTTGACCAAAGGTGTCCGTGAAGAAAAATTTTCAAAAGCCCCCCTTAATCTTTTGGATAATTATGTTTTTGTGTTATGTTTTTGAGTATATATATATATATTTGTCATGCATACATTTAGATATATATATATACATAAAATTGATTTATGATGTACATTCTCATGCTGTTAAATTTTATTCCAGTATATATATTTCATGTATTATGATATGCCTCATGTTCTTTAATTATTTGATGATTGATGTCTCTCATGCAATATATTACTGAATGTCTTTTAGCTGCTGAAATTTTATGCTATAGTTTCCGCTGCATGATGTCCTCCCCTAATTGAATGGAACCAATGAGAAATTCAATTAGAGGGGTATAATTAATTTTACATGCTATTATTTTTGACCAACGTTAATTGTAATAGCATGTTATCGATTATGTTTATTCTTGATATGTTTTGTTTTGGCCATGCTATTACTCTTTGACCAACGTCAATTGTAATAGCATGCCCTAAATTATGTTAAATTTTTTCGTAATCTGCCTAACGGTGATACGAAAAATTATTATGAGCATGTTGTTAATCATACCAACGTAAGATTAATTTTCATGCTAATCAATTATGTATCTTCCTAATGTAAAATTTTTAAATTTTTTCAAGATTGCTTGATTCTGACTCAAGTTAATGCAATTGAGCCACTTAATGGCAGCAACTTCCAGAAATGGAAGTTCACCCTTATGACGACTTTCCAGCTCTTGGACCTGGACTATGTGTTTAGGTTCGATGAGCCTGTCGCTCCTAATGAAGGAGATGACAATTTTGATGATAAAATGAAGGAGTATAAAATTAATGCTGAAAAGTGGGAGCGGTCTAACCGCGTTTCACTTGCTGTCATGAAAAACTCCATCAGTGAGGCTATTAAGGGAGCAATCCCTGAAAAGGAAAGGGTGAAGGACTACTTGTCCTCCATCGAGGATCATTTTAAAGGATCCTCTAAGGTTTATGCTACCACACTAATACACAGGCTCATGAACACTAAGTACAATGGTACTGGAAATGTCCGTGAGCACATTATGACCATAATCAATATTGCTGCCAGACTTCAGACAATGGACATGGCAATTTCTGACGGCTTTATTGTCCATTATATTATAATGTCTCTTCCTAAGCAATTTGAAGCTTTTAAGGTGAATTATAACACCATTAAAGACAAGTGGACAATGAGCGAGTTAATCGCTAATGTTTCTCAAGAGGAAGAGAGGCTCAAGGCTGAAGGGGGTGATGATGTTGTGAATCACATCAACTCCTCAAATAGAGCTGGCTCCTCTAGAAATAGAGGAGGCTATAAAGGAAAGGGCAAGAAGGAGCAACCATACTCTCCTTATAAAAGGCCACAGCATCCACAGCGTCATCAAGCGCCTAAAAACGCGTCAGGTCCTGGGAGCTCAAACGGACAAAAGAAAAATGATGAGTGTCATTTTTGTCAGTCCAAGGACCATTTCAAAGATAACTGTCCTGGATGGCTAAAATGGCTCACCAAGAAAGGTACTTATGAAATTACTTTTGTTGATGAAGCATTTTATGCTGATTTTTCTATAAATTCTTGGTGGATTGATTCAGGTGCCACTGTGCACGTTACGAATTCCTTACAGGGATTCCATA
The DNA here is from genome assembly GCA_036346265.1 of Melocanna baccifera. Classification (NCBI taxonomy): domain Eukaryota; kingdom Viridiplantae; phylum Streptophyta; class Magnoliopsida; order Poales; family Poaceae; genus Melocanna; species Melocanna baccifera. Next base: position 23,466,813 of record CM070678.1, read on the forward strand.
TGTGGAGAAATCTCAGAGAGGAAAGAAGCCTAAGAGTGGCTAATGGAATGGAAGCTGAAATTAAAGCTATTGGATCAGTTTCCTTAGTTTTGAATAATTATTTTGTAATAAAACTCAATGATGTTCTTTATGTTCCCTCGATGAGAGGAAACTTAATTTCTGTCTCGTTATTAGATAATGATGGATATTCATGTAATTTTGGACACGGACAGTGTCTTGTTTATTTCAATAATGATAATGTTGGTCGTGCCATCCGACACGACAAGCTTTATATGTTATCCCTGCAAAATTCTCCTATATCCATGAATGTATGTGATGTGAATAAAAAGCGTAAGCGAATTGATGAGACTTCGTCGAAATTGTGGCACTGTCGTTTGGGCCACATTTCGAGGGGGAATTGAACGTCTCATTAAAGATGAAATTCTCCACCCTTTAGATTTTAATGATTCGGATGATCATTGTCTCGATTGTATCAAAGGCAAGTATATAAAGCAAATAAAGAAAGGTGCTACTCGAAGCATAGGGATTTTGGAATTAATCCATACTGACATATGTGGTCCTTTCCCTGTAACATCAGTGGATGGTTATAATTCTTTCGTTACATTCACTGATGGTTACTCACGTTATGGCTACATCTATCCCATTAAAGAGAGATCGGAAGCACTAGATAAATTTAAGATATTTAAGGCTGAAGTTGAAAATCATTACAATCTAAAGATTAAAGTAGTGCGTTCGGATCGCGGGGGAGAGTATTATGGGCGACACGCAACTTATGAGCAGGTTCCTGGTCCTTTTGCCAGGTTCCTACAAGAAAATGGTATAGTCGCCCAGTACTCAATGCCTGGTGATCCCTAGCAAAATGGAGTATCGGAAAGAAGAAACCGCATACTCATGAACATGGTTCGAAGTATGTTGAGCTACTTCACTTTGCCAGTAAAGTTATGGATGGAAGCATTAAAGACTGCTGAACACATACTCAATCGGGTTCCCAGTAAATCAGTGCCTAAAACACCCTATGAATTATGGACTAGGAGAAAACCAAGTTTGAATTACCTCCATGTGTGGGGTTGTGCAGCTGAAGCTAAAGTATTTAACCCACAAATTGGGAAATTAGATCCCAAGACTGTGAGTTGCCATTTTATTGGCTATCCTGATAGGTCTAAAGGGTACCGATTCTATTGTCCAGATCGTACCACAAAATTTGTAGAAACAAGACACGCAGTGTTTTTGGAAAATGATGGGATCAGTGGGGACTTAGAGCCTAGAAAAATTGATCTTGAGGAGAAGCGGATTTATGTCCCTTCACCGCTAATCCGGCAAACTGATTTTCCTATGCCCCAAGTGGTTGTACCCCAAGCGGTTGTATCCCAAGTGGTTGTGCCCACAGTTGATCCTGTTGTTGCAACTCCTGCTGCATCTCCAGTTAATTCTGTGGCCACTCCTCCTGTTGAGGGCTATGAAAATACTAGTGTTGTACCTAATGATGAGTTTTCACAGCCCTCTGTGAGAATTAATGAACAGCCTAATGAGCCTACTATTGTACCTGTCATGAGATCAGAACGAGTAAGGAGATCTGCTATCCCAAGTGATTATGAGGTTTACTTGAATGAAGATGATCTTGGGAAGATGGATGATCCTAACTCTTATAAAGAAGCTATGAAGAGTAAGGATTCATCTAAGTGGCTAGATGTCATGAAAGATGAAATTAAGTCTATAGGCGATAATGATGTATGGGACTTAGTAGAAATTCCTAATGGAGCCAAAACAGTAGGCTGTAAATGGGTCTACAAAACTAAACGGGACTCCAAAGGGAATATCGAAAGGTTTAAGGCGAGACTTGTAGCAAAAGGGTTTACACAAAGAGAAGGCATTGACTATAATGAAACATTTTCTCCTGTCTCGACCAAAGATTCTTTTAGAATCATAATGGCGCTCACAGCACATTTTGATTTAGAGTTGCACCAAATGGATGTCAAGACTGCATTCCTAAATGGAGACTTGTATGAGGACGTTTACATGACACAACCGGAAGGTTTTGTTGTGGAAGGCGAGAAACATTTGGGATGCAAGTTAAAGAAATCCATATATGGCCTGAAGCAAGCTTCTAGGCAATGGTACCTTAAGTTCGATGAAGTCATAAGGAATTTTGGATATAAGGAGAATGATGTCGATAATTGTACATATGTTAAGTTCAGGGGGAGTAATTACACATTCTTAATCCTTTATGTGGACGATATATTATTAGCCAGCAGCAGTGTGGACATGCTGCGGGAAACTAAAAGATTTCTTTCGTCCAATTTTGATATGAAGGATCTCGGTGAAGCATCTTATGTTCTTGGTATTGAAATTCACCGAGATAGGTCCAAAGAAACATTAGGTTTATCACAAAAGGTATACATTGACAGAGTACTAAAGAGATATAATATGCATAAATGTTCTGCCTCGCCTGCTCCTATTGTCAAGGGCGATAAGTTTGAGAAATTTCAATACCCAAAGAATGACTATGAATCTGATCAGATGAAGGCTATACCTTACGCTTCTGCTGTCGGAAGTATTATGTATGCTCAAGTATGTACACGCCCTGATTTAGCTTTTGTTACCGGGATGCTTGGCACATATCAATCAAATCCAGGACCGAACCACTGGAAAGCCGTTAAGAAAGTCCTACGCTATATGCAAGGCACTAAAGGTCACATGCTCACATATAGAAAATGCGATAATCTTGAGGTTGTCGGTTATTCTGATGCTGATTTTGCGGGGTGTAAAGACACTAAGAAGTCCACATCAGGTTATATTTTCACTCTCGCAGGAGCAGCAATATCATGGAAAAGTGTAAAGCAAACACTTACTACATCGTCGACAATACAGGCTGAATTTGTGGCATGTTATGAGGCTACTGGGCAGGCTGTATAGCTTAAGAACTTTATCCCAGGATTAAGAGTGGAAGACAGCATTTCTAGACCACTCATTCTATACTGCGATAATCAACCCGCAGTTTTCTATTCGAGTAACAACAAGTCGAGTGCAGCTGCCAAGCACATTGACATAAAGTATCATGTTGTGAAAGATAGAGTCCAGGATCAAACAATTAAGGTTGAGCATATTGGAACTAAATTTATGCTCACGGATCCGCTCACAAAAGGCTTACCACCCAATATTTTTCGTGATCATGTTGCCGGTATGGGTTTATTGGAGAGCCTGTGATCCTGGAATAAGAGGACCAAATAAAGTAACCAACTCCCATGAAGTATTATGTTATCCGATCGAGATAGAATGGAGCACTATAAGTACTGATGTCCAGCGATAGTTAATTGATTGTTGTGACGCACTACTTTGGTGTGAATTTTTATTAAGAGAGGGCTTATGATGTTTAGCCTTACGATCAAGGGGGAGAATGTTAGGTATGTGATCTCAGGCCAAACGGCCAAAACGAGAAAGAGAGTTTTCAGCGCCCTGATCGGGGGAGCTTTCCATATTTTGGTTACGGTCCCCCGTTGCAACAGCGCAATATAAAGAAAGGGTTCCGGCCTCTCACGAGGTGGTGTGCGTTTCCCGTGAGAACCAAAACCCCGTACAATATTAAAGACGCCCGATCTACTGCGCGCTGTTGAGCAACGGGAAGACCGTCGCCGCCGCTGCTACAGGACGCCACCGGCGACCCTCTGGACGACCTCCACCGACTCTTCCTCATGCCTGCATCACGCAGGCACGGGTCTTCGCTCATGGCGTTCATCGGCGACCGTAAGTTCTCCGATCTATTCCACCTCTAGGTGTTCTTGAGTTAGGCTAGCAGATAATGTCACATGCATAAAGTTTTATGTCTCACATTCAGTTCTATATGTACTCAACAATGTACAAGAGTTTCAGTTGGTTACAACCAGAGAATCCTGGGATCGTAAGTGTCCCGGGTATGATACAGTGTAACAATTGAAAAGCTACAGCTATCGCTAACTAGCAGATATGCCTTAGAGATATAATCTGAATTCTAGTATCGAGACTCTTGTGCATTGCGCCTATCCTATGCCTTGATCACCAAGCTTACGGTCTTCTTAACACCTCCCCTCAATCACAACTGGGTACTATGAGGTTGAGATGGCGACGAAGATGATCAAACTGCAGTTTTGGAAAAGCTTTGGTGAAGATGTCTGCTACTTGATCTGCCGAAGCAACAAACTGAAATTCCAGCTCCCGAGATGCGACTCATTCAGACAAAATGGAAGTTCACTTCTATATATTTTGTTCGTGCATGAAAAATGAGATTAGCAGTCAAATATGTAGCACCAAGTTTATCACACCAAAGAATCGGCCCCCTTTTCTTAAAAACTTTCAGTTCTTTCAACAACGACTGAACCCATATTATTTCAACTGTCGCATTTGCAACTGCCTTGTGCTCTGCCTCTGTACTAGACCTTAACACAATTGATTTTTTCTTTGAGCACCAAGAAACGAGATTCGGTCCAAAGAAAACAGCATAACCATTCTATGATCGTCTATCATCTAGGCAGCCAGCCAATCGACATCCAAAAAAGCACTCAACAGCATGGAAGAAGGTTTCTGAATCTTGAGTCCATCAGTCACAGTAGCTTTAACATACCTCAAAATCCTTTTTATTGCAGCCCAATGCATATCTGTTGGTGACTGAATGCACACTTTATTTACAGCATATGCTATATCTGGCCTAATCAAAGTGAGGTATTGCAAAGATCCAACTGTACTCCTATACTGAAAAACTCCATCTTGTGACAACTTGTTCCCTAAATGAGAAAGCTTATCAGCTGTTGCCATAGGAGTATTAGTTGGTTTGCAATTCTGCATATTAACCTTGTGTAGCAAATCTGTAGCATACTACTTTTGTGAGAGCACCATGTGATCTCCTTCTGTAAATACTTCAACTCCTAGAAAATAACTCAGCTCACCTAGATCTTTGATAGCAAAGTCTTCAGTGAGATTTCTGATGAGTTTCTCTGTGGCTGTAGCTGAAGAACTGGCAATTATAATACCATCAACATATATCAATATGTAGATGATAATGCCACTTTTATCAAAGATGAAGAGAGAAGTATCAACCCTAGAAGGTGTAAACCCCAACTTCTGTAGCATCTTACTTAACCAAGAAAATCACGCTCTAGGCGTCTGTTTCAGACCATAAAGAGCTTTGTCCAATTTGCACAGATAATAAGGGTACTTAGGATCCTCATAACCTAGAAGTTGTCTAAGATGACCCACATCATTACCTTAGGGTAATGGTGCTAGTCAACGGATTATTATTCATTTTAGACGACAAAACATCGTTTTAATGAATAATAAGCCTACCAGAGCATTGCAACAGAACAATAGTTAGGAACAATATACTACATACATCCTCATGGCCACATAGGGCTAAAGTGTACATCACTTATTCATCTCAGTTATTACAACACTAGGAAAGAAAGTCTAGATCAGAACTCTAATTACACAAGAGAGAAGTATACAACTATAATATGTTAATGATACAATTACCCTAGTGGTCTTGTCCGAGTTGCTTCTAGGTCTCTAGCCATCCTAGTCCTCATATAAAGTGCAACCCTCATACGGCTCAATCTCAGTATAATCTCCCTCTCCTTGGGAATAGGGCTCATCTGTATAGATCTCATCCCCGTCAAAAGTAGACTCTAGCGAGCTATCCTCTAAGTAAGGAAAATAATAGCAAGAGTGAGTACAGAGTACTCAGCAAGCTTATATAACAAACATGCACTGTATGCTCCTAGCTACCTCTCTTGCTATCTTTTATTCTCATGCTCATTCCCAATCTCATACCCATAGAAAATAATGGGTTTTGGTTGTGAAAGATTTCGGATTTATTATTTTGAAAAGCTACTGAACATTCGTATGAACAGCTAGAAACCTCCATGGATTTTCTGTAATCTCCTTTCCCGGAGACAGGTATGAATTCATGATTTATATAGTATTGCGCAAGCTTGTACCACTTTACTCATTATCACTCTGATCCTAGTGGCTCATGGATTTTCGCATTTCCTAATATGCGGTGTCCGGACCAGAATACAGAACTTTTATATCTATTGATTATAGAACTTTTACATCTATCTCGGTATATTATATCTCCACCCAGCTATTCTCAATCAGTAGCCTGGGTGGTCTCTCACCCTCACCTAGCACCCACCGATAGAGATATAGCTATTGGCTAGGGCGGTTTTTGACCCTCGCCCAACAACCAGCTGCATAATATATCGCCTTCGCATACCCCGCTTCTGGTATCTGACTAGTCCTAGATTCTTACGATTCGCATCCCCCATTTCTAGCCTACTTACCAGTTCTGAGTTTTTGTGGCTATGGATCCCCCACTCCCAGCTCTCTATCGATTTTGGGTTCCTCTCTTAAATAATAATTATCAATGTGGAGAATATAATAACCTTGATAGTATTACTAATTCTATTCATCCTCAGACGAAATGTTAGTTGATACATTTTAGTACGGTCCATTCACACGGATGAAGTTTGTAATTTCTTATATTATATTCTTATGCAGAGGTCCCAACCTGCCTCTCTAACACCTGCCAAGGCAACCTCTGCCCACCTTCATAATTAATCTAAGTGGCCAACTGCTCCATTAGTAGTCGTCTACCTCTTTTTCTCTTCTTTCTTATAGCCTTTATTCGATTTAAAGACTTTTCCTTTCCATGCAAGGTGATACTAGATTAATAAAGAAATACTTGTTTTACTGAACATACTTTGAACCGTTGTTCAAGGAAATGCTTGCCTGAGTTTATACGAAAGCTCTGAGTGTTTGTGCTACCCTGATACAATTTTCCCTGAAGACCTGGTACTTCGTCTGCAATTATACAGATGCTATATTTTAATCTACGACATCGATGAAATAACATGACATGATAATGGAATGAATTATATTAAAGCATGTCCGTGTGACTTCTAATGTTTAGCCTGATTTATTAACGGATTCTTGAGGTGTCAGATTTATTTTCATTGTCAGCTAACCATTGACGTTAATCGATTAAGATTAATTATGTGTGTAAGAATCCTAAAGTATTAAGTTGGCACAAAAAATCTAGGCTAAATTCTCGGATAGTTTTTACAAGAATTGCTATTATTTTCACGCTGCTAGATTTTAATTATAATTCTTGGGATGTTTAATTAATTTGCTTAATTGTGAATACAATTATACGTGCTGATTTCTATAAATTGCTCTGTTTAACCTGTACTCATGCTTTAGCTAAATTCCATTGGCATAATTTATTCTAATCTATTTTATATTTATTCTTCTCGTTTTCCTTTACTTTCATTTTTTCTCTTTTCTCTTCTCTTATTTTTCTCTTGCCCTTTTTCCTCCCCCTTCCTATTTTGGCTGGCTCATGGGCCTTTAGGCCCTTGGCCTCCTTCCCTTTTTCTCCACTCCTCCCCTCACTCAGCTGCCTCCTTCTCTCCCGATCTAGATCGGTGCTCGGCGTCACGCCTCCAGCTCCTCATTGCCTCGCCGCCTTGGCCCTCCCCCTTCTGGGTTAGGACGCCCCTATCACCGGTTCTACTCTGCGCCCCCTCACCTCGGCTCAGTCCCAGCACCATGGCACCACCGCCTTTGGCCCCTCTGTTCGCCCCTCAGCTCCTTACGCCGTCGCCCTCGGCCCCTCTGCTATCCCCTGTCCGTTGCCCCTGGCCCCGGTGCCTCCCACTGCCTACGCGGGCTCTAGCCACTGGAGCCATGGCCCAATGCCCGGATTTGGCACCTCCTCACTTGGATGCCCCTCCCTTCGTGCTCTCTTCTCATTGATTTTTACTTCCTATGTTGAGCATGGGTTACTGTTTGAATTTGCTTTGATTTTTAGTCTAGGACGAAGGATGGCATAGAGGTGCGCTGCCGTGGCTAGTCACAGTGGAGCTCGAAGCCGCCTGCACACCAAGGGAGTGCACGGTGGTTGTCAGGCACGAGTGCTAGGCTATAGGCAATGCGCCACCACTAACACTCATCTACGGTAACCCTACTCCCTTCTACTCCTTTCCTCCTATGCCTAAGCTCTGTGATGCCTAAGTGATGCTCTAGTGATGCTATGTGATAATCGGCTGGTTGATTAATGGTTACGGACTATGCATGGTTTAGTATGGAGAAATTGATGCTATTACTATGGGTAATTAGTGGGCTACCTTTGCTGGTTGATGATTGAGTTGCTTTGAGAAAAGATGGTGGCTTGTGCTTAGCGGTCGTTTTCCTGGTCACTTGTGTGCTGACTGGCCTTGGTGGTGGCCTTCTCTGCCTACGGCTTGCTGGCCTACGTTTTGGCTCCTGACCGACTTCTTGCCCCTGATCGGCTTGCCCTAATTTTGCCTTGTCGTGGTGGACGATATGTGGCTATGTGGTTTTTGAGTTTGGACTTGGATGGGGAAGAGAGCAAAGATGGTTTGGCTTGCTAGTGCCATGGGCTTTCTTCTCCCTTCTCTTCTACTTGGTTGGCAGAGTGTGCACTTTGTTTGTAGCCATGTTGTCCCAAGCTGTCGTGTTGTGCCTTCTGGAGAGTGTTGTTCTGGCTTTCCTATGCGGTGGCACCCAGAAGAGCATTGCTGGCTTTCCTGGTGCCGTGTGGACTTCAAAAAGGTATTTTGGTGATTGGTCTACTGTTGGCCGGTTGCTATAGTCTTTTAAATATAACTCAGGTTTGTTTATGTCAGATGATGACTCTATGGTTGTGAGAGGTGCCAACTGGCCCCTGGAATGTCAAGTATCTCCGTGAATGGAATGCCCTGCCAGAAATTAATCTCTAGGGCTCTGACGACAATCTCTCTCTTCTTCTTTGGTTCACTTATTACTATTTGTTCTTTTGTTCAATCTTTTTTGGTATTTTAATTACTGAGTTGATCACAATTAAAATAGCGCTGTGGTGTGGGTTCGATAATAGATTCTAATGTATGAGATGCAATGCATGTAAATTCGCCTATTCTAATTGCGATGTAAATATGCCAATATGAATAACTCCACATGCAATTCTATTTGATTGCGATCCAAATGTAATAGTGAATGTATGATATGGTTTCCTTGTTGTATTTGAGTTCTCTATTGTAACTGTGCATTGATAATAATGAATAGATGCATTTTGCGTTGTAATACGATATGCTAGTTTCTTTAATTGTCACAATTGATTTGAAAACATGTGATGACAACCCACTAACAAATTTGGGTTCCTAATATTGATTTAGCCCATTTACTTAGTATGATTAACACTAATTATGTCCATTAAAGTAATTAGAAAACACGGGGCGTTTTAGTCTCCCCTCCTTAGAAAAGATTTCGTCCTCGAAATCAGGGTCTTACTTGAAAAGGTTCAGGTAATTGCCACGCAGATCCTCCTCTTTTTCCCACGTCACCTCCTGTATGGTGTGGTTTCTCCACTGAACCTTGCAAAAGCGAATCATTCGTTTCCTTAACTTCTAATCCTCGATTTGTAATATTCTCAACGGACGTTCCTCGTAAGTTAAATCTTCTCGTAGCAAAATGTTCACTTTAATTATCTGTTCGGACGGATGGCTAAAGCACTTCCTAAGTTGAGATATGTGGAATATGTCATGAACTCTAGATAATTGTTTAGGTAATTTCATGTAACATCTTGTTTTTCTGGAGTTTTTAAAGATTTTATTTTAAAAATAAATTATTGGAATTTTTCTGTAATTTAATCAATCTTAATTTGAATTTTTAGAAATTAAAATAATTTAATATGATTAAAATAAACTTCAACAAAAGCTAAAAATATTTTATTTGAGTTCCTCAGGTCTCAAGGAATTTTCTAGAATTTTTGGTGAATTTTTTAGATTTATTTGCTATATTCTATAACTCTTTGTGATTTAAGTGAATTTTCTAAAAAAGAATAATCGGAGAAAACACCCAAAACCCTCGTGGGCCGAATCCCTCGGCCCACCCTCTGCCACGCGTTGGCCCCTCGCTGTGTCACGCGTCCGCACTGGCCTCGGCCCGGCCCACGCGTCAGTCCCCGGCCTGCCACCCGCACTTGCGTCGCCGCCCGCCACTCGATCTCCTCCCTTGCCCACGTGGCGCCCATCCGCACGCGCCGCCCGCTGCCCTCGTGCGTCTACGCCCGAGCCGCGCCTCCCGCCTCGTCGCGGCCATTCGATCTGTTGTCTATGCCATGTGTCAAGCCCCTCGCCTTCGTCTCCGATGTGGAGTCGCCGCCCGTGTCCGTCCCGAACTCCTCGGGGTGCATGCTATAAAACGTGCTGCCGTCGTCCTCGGTTCTTGTGCCCCATCGCCGCCTCCTCCCACCTGCGTCGCTGCCCGTCGCCGTGCTCCGCCGCCGTCTCCCAGTCTCGCCACCAGCACCTCGCCGCACCTCCCCGCCCCTCGCCGAGTCCAACGCCCCCACCGATGCAGTCGTCTTCTTCATCGGCGTCTGTGCCCGAGCACCCCCGCCGACGACCGGAGTGCCGTCGCCATCCCCATCCCCGCCGGTGAGCACAACCGCCGCCTCCCTCCGTTCCCGCGCTGCACCCGCCGTTGTCACCCGCGCACGCGCCCGCCAGACCCCGCGCCCGCTCCCTCGGTCGCCGCGCCCTCGTCGGACGCGCCCACACCGCGCCGCCTCCGCCGCAGATCCAGATCTAAACCTATGACTCCAATTTTTCCACGCGTCGCCATCTTAGCCGTCCGATCTTTACCGCTGACAGCCGCACAACTCGTCCACGTCAGCAAAATCGACCCCCGGAGCCACGTCAGCATGCCACATGTTAGCACCAGAGCCTGCCGCATCAGACACGTCGGTTGCGTCGGTGTGACACTGTTTCATGGACCTGGTCCACAGTGAACCCTTCTCTGCCGTGCACCTGGTCCACAGCACAGTGTAATTTTTGAATTTCAGAATTTTTTTAGAATTTATTTTTCAAGAGCCCGTTCTCCTCCATCCTAGCTCCGATTGACCCCGTTCTTTTTTCTAAATTCATCTAAAATCGAGCTCTACCTTTTGATTCTAGTTTCAAGGTTTTTTGGAGTTCGTTTCTTTATTATTTTATGTGATTTTATTATTTTGATTATTTTCTCTCTCGTTAGATTCTGATTTCGGAGGAGCAGGAGCGACGCCAGAAGACCCCGAGTACCTCGCTGAGCATAACCAAGACAAGTCATAACCTTCGATCATGTTGAACCTAGTTTGTAATCTATTATTTAATTATTTTGATTTACCTTATCATATATCGCTATTTTAATACAAACCCTTGTACTGGTAGTTATAGTCCCAAATTGAATAATTCCTCATTGATAATTTTGAATGCCATGATGCCATTGTCACCATAGGTTGGGGAATTTAATAGTGATGCTATATTAGTTGTCACATGGGTTGTTCGATTAGAATACTTTGCCTTGCTTATGTTACGTCAGGTTTATCATCGCATATGAATAATTAAATTGACCTAATGACATAAGGAACCGTGGTCGGTGCCACAGTTATAAAATTTGTGCCATGATATTGGTGCGTCATTGGCGTGGTTATACAAACTTGGTTTTCGCTTGGGGGAGTGATCGTGCAGTAAAGAGGGAAGTGTGGATGCACTTCGAGGGATGTGGAAGTCTCGTCCGGGTAATATTAAGGACTTAACTTTATGCGCCATTGATCTGAGCTTTCTCGTGCAAACCACATGTCTAGTATGGGATAGACCTGACTGATTAATTTAGGATATTTCAAATTCAATCTCGTCATTGTGATGAACATGGTTGTTGATTTCCATAAGGCGCAAGGGGGGTGTGATGCGAAACCCTAGCTGGCGGGATTGGGTTGGTATTGAACTTTGTAAAGGCCTTGTTGTGATTTTCTTAGTGCGAGGCTAATCACATCATGTAGGTACAGTTGTGCAACCTCTGCAGAGTGTAAAACTATTCGAATAGCCGCGTCCTCGGTCATGGACAATGCTCAGTGATTTCACACGAGGTATAGTGATTTCATTTAAACTTGTGCTTTATGGTTGAAAGTAAACAGGTAGTTTACTGTTGGTTTAGCTTGTGGATGGGAGGCTCACAAGTGTCTTATTCAATTCTCTTATTTATTTATTTATTATTATTTTCATTTAAAGTTCGCTTTCAATCTATTTATCATATTTACTCTGAAATATCATTTTATGCAAATTAACCTTTTAGCCATCCATTGGTAAGCCTTACATACTATATTGCATTTATTTGTTACAAACGACTTACTGAGTACCAATATACTCATGGCTTTATACCTATGTTGCTCAGTTGAGGAGGAGGAGGAGTATTACCAGCAGGAGGTACCAGAGGGAGAGTACTTCAACAACTTCATGGATTAGGACTTCGCTCCCCAGTCGATTGCCTGTGGGCATGTCGAATGGCTTCTACACTTATTTTGTTTCTTTCCGCTGCTAGATTTTGAGCCCGTCGGGCTAGTGCTATTGTAAGCTTGACCATAAGATCGTACCCTTGGATATTTATTGATATTTGAGATTTTCATTTTATTTTAGCGTGCATATGGTTATGATTACATCTATGTTTGACTGTGCGCACTAGCGTGATCCTGGACTAGTGCAGTTTACATAGAGAGTCCGAGTTTGCATATTCGGGTCTTGACATTCCAGCTAATACGCGGAACTCCTTTTTGTTCCAATATTTTTAACGATCCAACATATATAGGGCTTAGCTTTCCTTTCAATCCAAATTGACAAACTCCTCACATCGGTGACACTCTTAAATATACATTGTCACCAATTGCAAAGGTAAGATCTCGTCTTCGTTGATCGGCATAGCTCTTCTATCGGCTTTGGGCGATCCGAAGCCGATCCATGATAACTTGAATTTTCTTGTCATTTTCTCATACGATGTTAGGGCCTAATAAAGGTCTTTCCCTAACTTCATACCAACAAATGGGTGACCGATATTTTCTACTGTACATAGCCTCAAAAGGTACCATTTGGATATTTGATAGGTAACTATTATTGTAGGCAAACTCTGCTAATGGTAGATGTTTGTCCCACGACTCTCCAAAGTTCAAAGCACATGATCTCAGCATATCTTTAAGAATTTGGTTGGTTCGTTCAATTTGGCCATCAGTCTGTGAATGATAAGCTGTGCTGAAATTTAGTTTTGTTCCTAGAGCGGTTTGGAGACAATTTCTTTATGAACACCATGAAGGGTTACTATCCTTTCTATGTACAGCTCTACTAGTTTATCAAAAGAGCAGTTCTATTAGGTGGTAATGAAATGGGCTAGCTTAATGAGTTGATCTACCACTACACAAATGGTATCTTTCTTCTTTAGGATCATAGGTAAACCCATAATAAAATCCATGCTTATACCTTCCCACTTCCACTCTGGGGTTTCTAGTGGTTGCCATAATCCTTCGGGACATTGATGTTCGGCTTTCACTCTCTAGTAGGTGTTGCGGCTGTTAACATATATGGAAATTTCTCTTTTCATCCCATTCCACTAGAAATTTTCTTTGATGTCCTTATATATCTTGGTACTCCCTGGGTGTATGGTATATAGGGTATCATGGGCTTCTTGGAGAATTATTTCTTTGATCTTGGGATCATTTGGTACACAGATCCTACCATGGTTGCGTAGCACTCCTTTATCTATCTCAAATTCAGATGGTTGTCCCAACTTGATTCTACTAATTTCCTTAGTTATGAATGGGTCCATTGGCTGTTGCTCTTTGATCTAGTCGTACAGTGTCGGTTGGAAAGTCATGGTAGAGATGGTGGATTCCGTGGTAGAAAGTTGGAATTTGATTTCCATTTTGGCTATATCTTGTAACAGGCTAGGGTCATAATCAGCAATGGACAAATGATTGCAGTGGAATCTTCTACTAAGTGCGTCTGCGACAACATTTGCCTTTCTAAGGTGGTAGTTTGTGGTGACGTCATAGTCCTTGATAAACTCTAACCATCGTCTCTATCTCATGTTCAATTCCTTTTGGGTAAATATATACTTAAGACTCTTGTGATCACTGTATGAGTACATTTTGATCCTAATAGGTAGTGTCTCTAAATTTTGACTACAAAAACCACAGCTCCCAACTATAGGTCATGTGTGAGATAGTTTACCTCATGTAGTCTTAATTGTCGGGATGTATAGGATATAACTTTATCTCATTGCATTAACACACATCCCAATCCTAATCTTGAAGCATTGCAGTACACGATATATTCTACCCCACTCTTAGGCAAGGTTAATACAGGTGTTATAGTGAGGAGACTTTTACGTTTCTGAAAACTCTGCTGATATGCTTCTGTCCAATGGTACTTCTCGTGTTTTCTTAGTAGTCTGGTGAGTGGTGAAGCTATTTGAGAAAATCCTTAAATGAATCTACGGTAGTATCCAGCTAGGTCTAAGAAACTTCGAATTTTCGTGGTACTGATAGGACGTTCCCAAGACATAACAGCCTCAATCTTTTGTGGATCTACTTCAATGCCTTTGCCTGATACTATATGTCCCAAAAATGCGACTTGGTCTAACCAAAACTCACATTTACTAAACTTGGCATATAACTGGTTTTCTCGTAGGATTTGTAATACTGTTCTCAGATGTTGAGTGCGTTCTTCTTTGCCCTTCAAGAATACTAGGATGTCATCAATGAAGATGACTACGAATTTATCCACGTATTTCATGAAGAGTTTGTTCATTAAATTAATGAATATTGCTGGTGCATTAGTTAATCCAAATGGAACCATGGTGTATTCATGATGCCCGTAACGGGATACAAATGCCGTTTTGGAAATGTCTTTGGGTCTCACTTTTATTTGATGGTATCCTGACCTTAAATCGATTTTCGACAATACACAAGCTCCTTTGAGTTGATCAAAAAGGTAATCTATTCTAGGCAAAAGGTATTTATTCTTTATGGTGACTTTGTTTAATTCTCGGTAATCTGTGCATAGTCTGAGACTTTCGTCTTTCTTCTCTACAAATAATATTGGTGCTCCCCACGGGGATACACTTTCTCTAATATAGCCTTTCGCTTCTAGGCCATCTAATTGAGTCTTCAGCTCTACCAATTCTCGTGAGGTCATTTGATATGGTCTCTTAGATATAGGGGTAGTACCTAGGATAAGATCAACTGTGAACTCTAGCTCTCGATTTGGTGGCATGCCGGTAGCTCGTTAGGAAATACATCAAAGAATTCTTGAACTACTGGTATATCTATTGATTCGACCTCTCGAAGATGGGTTGCTTTCACTTTGGATTGCGATGGTTCCATCCTAACTCCAAAGTATATTAACCTAGAGCCGTTAGGCCTTCTTATAGATGCATTCTTAAGCCCTACATTGACAGCTTTCTTGCTGGGTGTAGACCATACCTTAGTATATATTCGACTGCATTGAATGGGAAGTGGAATGGACATTTGGCTGCATGCACAGTCCTTGATGGATATAACTGGATGTACCCTATAGCTATTGGTTTCTATGAAGCAGAAGCTGAAGATACTTGGACACGGTTCATGAGGCAACTGCATAGGGAAATTGGAGATCCTCCAAAACTAGCTATATTTACATATGCTTGCAAGGGATTAGAAAAGGCTGTGAAGGTGGTTTTCCCTCAAGTTGAGTAGCGAGAGTGCTTTAGGTACTTGATGAACAATTTTGTGAAAAAATTCCATGGTGACAGTTTTTGACACATGTGGCCAGCAGCTAGGGCATACATGCCAGAGGTGTTTGAGCACCACATGGACAAGGTGCTTGTGGCATGCCCTGAGGTGGCTCCATACCTACAAAGACACCACAAATTGATGTGGATGAGATGCAGCTTCAACACAAAGATTAAGTGCGATTATATCAAAAACAATCTGGTAGAGTGCTTCAACAATTGGGTGAGAGATGTAAATGACATTCCAGTTGATCAGCTAGCAGACAATATCAGGGAGAAAATCATGGTGCTATTTGACAACAGGAGAAGGATTAGGGAAAGGTTGCATGGAAGGATGCTACCAGCTATCATACAATAAATAAAATTGAGGACTAGAGGACTCAGACATTTGAAGGTTGGTAAATCCCATGTTGTGAGTGCTGAAGTTAGAGACACATTGAAAAACTACTTAGGCATGTGGTTAAGGTAGCTTCACATGAGTGCACTTGCCTTGAGTGACAGTACACAGGAAAGTCTTGTGATCATGCCCTTGCATTTTTCATTGAAAAGAGAAACATCAACTTAGAAGACTATGTCCATAACTACTACTTAGTTCATAGGTTCAAGGCGGCTTACAAAGAGACAGTCAAACCATTGACAAATAGGACTCAGTGGCCTAAGGTTGATCTAGGCTTTGTTTTACTTCCACCACTGGCAAAAAGATCTACAGGAAGGCCTAGGAAGTTGAGGATTAAGGGATGCCTCGATAAGGGTGGCAATGGTAAGAAATTAATTAACTTGGGAATCCAAAACAGATGTAAAAGATGTGGGGAGTTGGGACATAGGCAAGCTGGATGTCCAATAAATGGGATGAAGAAAAGGTATTGTAAAAAATTATAACTATTGCATCCATCGGTAACTATTAGCTTAACTCATTTAGTTAAGTGCTTTCTTGCAGGAAAAGGAAAACCAGGAAAAAGACAATCAGTTTTGCAGTACGTGTTGCAAGCTATTTAGAGTTCATAATAAATAGAAAAGCCTACATGTTCTCCTATCAATAACTTATAAAGCTAACTATAAGCATGTTGTCAACTATCTCATCATCTCCTCATGTCATGGATAAATGGTATGCAATAGAAAGTGTAGTAGAGAAGGAAAGCATTGCTATTCCTTTAGTCAAGAAAGTGTGTCTTGCTCGTGTAGTTGTCGTATTGCTTCTGTAGCTGTGTTGTTGTGTATCATCTGTAGCTGTGTTGTCGTATAGCTTCTGTTGTAGCAATGAAATGATGCTTGTGCAGTTAAGATGAGCTCATGAGCACGCTAATTTTGTTTTTAGTAGGTTTTCTATTATCGCCATTGTAAGTAAGTTCATTCATGGCTTTTATGAGGTTGAAAAGGTTAAATGAGGTTGTCACAGGATGTAGTACTAACATCACTATCTAACATCACTATGAATGAATGAGGTTGAAGAAAAAAGATCCATTGATCTGGACAGAACGACCTGTGACTAGATCTGGCCACCTCGGTTCATGAGCCGAGCGAGCCGGCTCGAGCCACTCGTTGAGCCGAGCCTACATTCTAGTTCGGTTTTTTAATGAGCCGAGCTACAACCCCATGCGAGTTTGGTCAAGTTTGGATCAAGCCGGCTCGGCTCGGCTCTGCTCGTTTCCACCCCTAATTGTGTCTCCTTTCTATTGGGTATGGCTCTGTTTATATTGGTTTCTAAAAACTATTTTTTCTGAAGTATCAAGTTTTTAAATAGAATGTCTTTTTAAGTAGGGTTTACTAGTCGACTATAGTACATAATATAGTGACTTCATTTGTATTGGCCAAAATCGTACGTGAGTTTTTCTCTCTCTATACGGTTCTCTATAAGCTGTTATCATTTATAAGCTAAAACTAAAAGCCATCAGTAAAAGCCAATATGAATGGGCCTGCCTGTTTTCGCTTAAGGGTCTGTTAATATTAGTTTTTGCTGATGGTTTTTGGCTTTAGCTTGTGAATGGTAACAGCTCGTAGAGAGCCGTATAGAGAAAGAGAAATTCACGTACGATTTTGGCCAAAATAAATAAAGTTACTACAGTATGTAATACAATCAACTAGTAAATTTTGTTTTGAAAAGACACTCTGTTTAAAAACTACGTACTGTTTGAAAAGTTATTTATTATAGAAAAGCAGGTTTTAGAAACTAATATAAATAGGGCCTTAAGTTTCCTCAAGGCTGTTGGTGAGACAAGTTGTGTCAGAGCTGCCAGACTTTTTTTCACTTCTCTATGATATTCTCACCCGTGTTGTGTGGATAGAGGGATTATTGATTTTCAGAAGTAATTTTGGTCATCGTAACCATAAACAGTAATATGTTGTTTATCTAGAGTCCTAATGAGGGGCGGCCCGATCTTCCGATGAGATGGATAACTTCGATTGTTGATATGACGTTGACGAAGAGGCTACTTGACCGAGACGACCAAGTACGTTCTGCAATCGCTACACCACACCTCAGTCGATATCAATCGTGCCAAGAATGCAGTTGACCTGAACACGAGGTTCAATTCCTACGAGCAATCGAAGAACAAGCAAGAACAAGATAAAAAGCAATCTGAATAGTGCAAATATGAATGAAGAATACGAAGGGTTGAGGCTTGCAATCGCAGTTGTTGGTCTAGTCGACACAAGAACACATGACGAAGTTTCATGGTGGAAAACTAATCTACACAAGCCCGAGTTATATGGCCAATTGAGTTTCTATTTATAGGGGCACGCAGGTCCTTGATTATGAAAAATATTGAACACATGGAAAGTAATCAAATCATAGTTGATTCTATCTTTGTTTTCAAAACTGAAAGATTATTTTGATGATTCCGTCGTGCACAGAAGGAATTTTGGGATGGGGCTAGATCCATTGGAAAGAGGACGAGATAAGTTTTTCATGCTATACTCACACATTCCAAATGGACTCTTGATGCGAAATCTATGAGTATTTAAAATCAGCCCTGTTAGGATGAATCAGCGTCAGATTGTTTTGATGATTCCGATGCGCACAGAAGGAATTTGGAGGTGGGGCTAAATCCATTGGAAAGTGGACGAGCTCTTCTTTCTATGCTGTACTTGCATACCTTAAACGGAGTTCGTATGCAAAAGTTATGCATGTTTGAAGTCTGACCTGTCAGGCTGACTCCGAATTGATCTGGAGGCCGAATTGGATTAAAAAATGTGTCCTACTTGAACTCTTGCTTGAATTGATCCAAAAGTGACGTAGTGACCTTGAGCAAGAGTTGGGGATGATGTTAACTTGGTCTTGATATATTGATCGACTTCTCTTTAGGTGGACCCCAACTATGAGCGTGTAGCGTTGATGCAATACTCCTTGTATAGCTGGACAAATATACATTTTTATCTTTAGATAGCATCATATTCTCATTTAAAACAAATTGAAACGAAGAAACGAATTCACCTTTTATTTATTCTTGAGAGCTATAGTTGTATGAGTATGTGGCGTGGTCACATCAAGTCCCTAGTGTAAAAGGTAGGTACTTGTGTACTTTTTTTATCTATGAGTTATTGTAATATAAAGTGTATGATTTTTGTTTCTCAGAAAAATATGTTGAGATAAACCAAAAGTATTTTAGGCTTTGTTCGTATTGCCTTATGGTTCTAGCCTTACTTAGAAAAGTTAAAAGTCAATATAAACATCCGTCTTCTCGGAGCAATTTCTCTACTCATCTCGCTACTGTTCTGTTCCAGAGATAAGATAGAGGGTCACAGGTGCATCATCCACTCTACTCCTCACATTTTCGTTATGCACACATATCTCTTCTTCATTTTTTGTACCGCTCATCCACTCCTTCTAAAAATAACTTTTTTCAGTTATTACTATTTATTTTCAGTCAAAAACCAATATAAACACTCCCGTGAATAGTGAACTTTGTGGGTTCTCAATCTCTACCACCTCATCATAAGATTTTCTCAATACTTGATTATCCACGTGAACATTAGGGTTTAGATCTCATGTTTTGTGTTCTTAGAGATTTTTGTGTTTACTTTTAGGTTTATTAAACTTTTGTCTTGTGTATATGTGTTTCATATACGTTGTAACTATTCTCCAGAAGACTCTAGTATTGATTTGGGTCTGTTTTTTTTATCTCAACTCTAGATCATAGGGGTCATTTCGCGGTTCTTGTGCAATGTTTTTGCGTTGTGAAATTTACTCAGTTACGGGTTTCTTTACCTATTACTAGTGAGATGCCCGTGCGTTGCAACGGAAAATCAAATAAAAGTGATGCATACTATCAAATATGATCTCAGACTGAATAATAAATATCAACTTTTTCTTACGTTATCATATATCAAACAAAACATCCATTCATAACAACTTAAAGCCTACAAGACAAAATATCAAGGTTCAAGTATTTGTATTTAATTCATAACAACTTCAACTCGTACTTTATCCAAGCCATTCATATATATGAGATCGAAAACACTTGATAGACATAAAATGGCATAAAAAGCTTTAACATGGTACTTTATCTACATAGATTTTTCAGATTCAATAGAAGAATAAGCATGTTGTAATTTCATTTAGCCTAAAATGGATGCAGGCATGAGTTCATCCTAATAGGCCAACATGTAACAGAGGATACAAGAGCCAAATGGAAAGCCTCAGTACAAAGGCTACCTTGGAGTTATACAATAACCACTCTGCACAAAGTATTCAGCCATCATTTTGACTATAAGCTGTATATAACCATTTCTATAGTAGATATTAAACATCTTTCATATATAAAGAAGTATAGTTCAATGCTCATGCTTTGCTACAAACTAAAAAATCATATTAAATCAACACATCGAGCCATTGTCATGTAGATGTAGTTAACTGTACATTAGAAAGAAATCATGTACAAGATAAAAAATATTGAAAACTGAGAGCTGCAAAAGGTGCTCATGTTTTGCAACGGCCAACGGATCTCATGTAAATGATACCACAAATAAGGTCAAAACATAAAATTAACTTACAGCAGCTTATTACAATCTGTGATGTCTTCAATCTAGTAGCTGAATAGAACATGAATGGTAGTAGAAGGCTAGATGCCACAACGTATGTAAAATAATACATAATAGGAAATCTCCAAAATGTTGGACAAGCAAGAATGACGCCATACTCTTATAGCTCAAGATGAAATATGTTGGACAAGCGGTCACTAACTCACAAGCCACAATGACATACTCATGATTACAAATATACCTAGCATTTTCAACGAGACTTGTAAATATGTAGGCTAATATATCAAGAATAACTATAGCTCATGTGGACTGAACACAAGCCACTTAAACGCCAACCAAGACCGATCACCAAAATATAAACAGACGCGGCAGTGCCAGCAGCTTGGATGTTGCTCCACATCATATACAAATCTAACAACCTCCCACAAATTAGTGTTTCTAAAAGATGAATAAATACAATTGCCAATTCGAGCAAAGAAAGTTCCGATGATTCTAGTAAAGATACATCGACATAGCTAATATAAATCCATGAAGCGAACAAAGATTTGAATGCATGCAATATTATCATCCCAAAGACGATACATACCTAGAGGCTACGCCCAAAACTACTCCATTCTTAATACTAACAGAAGTACAATACTATATTGGCAAATGAACATATCTAGATTTCGTTTGGCTGCAGTTCCTACAGGCCTACAATTCCCCAAAATAATGTACAAATGGGAACTATGCAAAACTCTTATTGCACAAAACAAAAGCCAAGGTTGACGAGATCATGGACCACAAAAAAATATCGCAAATGTATCGTGAGCATGTCGGTGCACTTCTATACTCAATATTTCTTAGTTATGCAAGATCATGGAAAATAAATACATGAAGATCTGAGAAGTATGCATTGTTTGTCAAGGCACATGTCAAGACATCTCAACACGCCACTAAATATTTCTACATGAATTGAAATCAATATGGAATAAGATGAGATAGCTTCTCATACCATCCAACAAGATGTTCAACATTAACCTCCTCAAGCACCTCATCATCTCAAGTCGATAATTTGCGCCATCCAGATCCGCTTCCTCATCATCTTCTCGATCTGCAGTGAAATTTACAAGAGCTGTGGAGGAGGCGGTGGCGGAGTGGAGGGTGGGGGAGGAGGCGACATAGCTAACAATGTAAATGAGGAAAGGAATACTAACATGAGAAAGTGATGTGTTGTGGAGGATGCCCAACTCTCTAGTCCCCGACTCAAAACTTCTTAACCATTTCTCACACAAATATATGGAGTCACTTCAAAAATGGAACAAAATTGATATAAGTACCAAATTAAAAAAACACATTGCACTTGCATTTTCATCTCTCTCCACCGAACATAAAACAAAATCTATCATTAGAGTCATAAGAGGATTTTAATGATTACTCGATAGTAATGATTAATCTGTGGACACTTCAAGGATTATAGCAAGCTTATATTAATCTGGTTGTGATGAGTCGACAAAGCCATTGAAATTGCAAGACACTCGCAATTGATAACAGTGACAACCACCGTAATTATGTTGCTTCAAATTACCACTGGTCCAAAACTACCTTGCAAAGACGAACTGGCGTGTGTCGCTCGATCCGGTGTTGCTTCTAAATTGCGTACATCAAACACTCCATACCTCTAGAGGAATAAAAAGTACAATCCTTCACAACTTAATACAGCTCAAATAAATTACGTGCAAGAAAAGACTACAAATTGCTTAAATGGACGCTAACACGGTGAAGAGAATGCAAGGCTCTCACCTCGGAGGTGGCGGTCTTGACCCACTCGGGAGTCCCGGGAGACGCGGAGGACGGGGCGTGGTGGATGCGCGGACGGGCGGATTCCGCGACGCCGATGGTCGCGAGCGCCAGGCGTGTCGCCACCGACGAGGTGCGCCGCCAGGCTACGGGAGACGGACGAGGCCGAGGCGGTGGTGGATGCGCGGGAGGGCGGCGGGTGAGGAGGTGAGCGCGCGCCGCGAGGAGGAGGCGAGGCGCCGCGCGAGGAGGAGGAGGAGGCGGCGGCGGGGGGAGGAGGAGGAGGCGGCGGCGGCGCGGCTAGGGAGGCGCGGTTCGGGAGGAGGATGCGCGCGCGGGGTGGCGGAGGAGTGGCGGCGCGCGGGGCGGAGGGGTGAGGCGGGAGCGCGGATCGCGAGGAGGGTGGAGGAGAGACGGGAGGGAGAGTGGAGGCGCGAGAACGGGAGAGGACTCGCGGCGGCGCGGAGGAGCGGGGAGGAGGCGAGGCACGAGGAGCGGGGGGCGGGAGGAGGCGCGGCGCGCGCGGGGGGGAGGAGGCGGCGGTGTCGCGGGTGGGAGGGAGGAGGATGCGGCGGCGTGGGGTGGGAGGGGAGGAGGAGGCGCGCGCAGCGGGGGCGCGGAGGAGTGGCGGCGGCGCGGGGGGGGGGCGCCGTGGGGAGGTGAAACGGAGAGGGTGACGGAGCAGCGAGGGGCGTAGGGGGGCGCGAGAGAGGCTGGGTAGAGAGGGGGAGATGGTAACTGTTGTGGGAGTGGAGAGGAGGGGTAGTTAGATATGAGAGAGAGGAAGATAGATATTAAATAGATGGTCAAGATTTCTTTATTCAGATCAGATGGTCGAGAAGGGAGGAAGGAGTGACGACGGACCAACCATCAATTACTTCTTTTATAATAGTAAAGATAATGAGATTTTGATGTTTCGGCTACGAAAACTTTCAGAACATTATTGTATCCACAAATAGATTCTTTTAGAAAAACATCAATATATCAAATGGATCCTAAGTGTCTAACTTGTATGTCAATGCCAGAACTAAGCACCATGGCTTAAATTTCGGACTTCTTTGAAACTTAGACGAGAGTACTTGGTTCTGGTACAGTATGATGTTTTTAGCGACTCTGGAAAGCCATAGAACAGAAGGCTACATAATTAAAATAATTACATATAAAAGCTATCTTGAGCCACTGGACCAAATTCTTGTCTAGTTTCCGCTTATCAGAAATACAGGTAATAAAAAACACCTCCAAGGGGGGAAAATGTATTTTAATGAAATAAGCTACCATAATAAAGGCATGTTCTTTTGCGGCTTCTAAAAATCATTTTTTGACTTTTACTATAATAACTAACTTTTAAACGAAATATTTTTTTAAGATAGGGTCTACAAGTTAATTATAGTATACATTAAAAAACTAATATCTATACCATCAAAAATCGCAAGCGAGTATCTCTCTTTCCGCAATCTCTGTCGCAAACAGCCAAAAAATCATCAACCGCAGCCAAAAAAAACATGCCCTAAATCATTTATCATAATCGTTATAACTCATATAGCATTATAAAGTTCAATGTCTCTAATAAGTTATCTATTATCTATATAGTTCCCGCTCTGGGTCAGCCCTGCCTCCTGCAGCAACAGAAATTCCAGAAGAGACGGGTAGGGTTCCTTGCGGCCGAAGCGGCCACGCACGAACGCACGCCTACCATTACACAGCACGCCACCGCTAGACAATCCACCCTCCGCCTCGCGCCTCCAAAACCCTCCCCCTCCGCCCCCGCCTCGTAGGGTTCGCGTCGCCTCGCCGCGCCGCGCCGCCGTAGCCATGGGCTCCTCGCTCCCGCCTAAGGAGGCCAGCCTCTTCAAAGTCATCGTCGTAAGCACCCCTCCCCTTGCCCCTCCCCCTCGCTCCTCGAATCGATCCGTCCGCCCGCCGAATCCCGCTGCCCCGTGCCCGCCCGATTCGCCGGCCTGGATGCAGCCGTCGATTGGAGATGACCAGGGGAGTGCCCGTACGGTGGGGTTTCGTTGTTTAGGCGGCTGCTCGGATCGCCGGGTTGGTGTCGCCGCGCCGTGGAGCTTTGATTTGTGATGGTTGGATCAGTAGGTGGCGCCCGGGAAGCTGTAGCTCGGGAAGCAGTGGTTTTCGCCAGTGGAGTGGCTAGTTGCTTTGCGGTTTGGGCTGTGAGCTGTGCTTTATGGTGCAGGCCTGAATTCGGTGAAGTTGCTGTTGTTAAAAGCTAACAGATTTTGCGTCACTCCGACCGTGTTGATATTTGCAGTTGAATCGTAGTAACATGAGCTGAGTGGATTTTGTGCCATGTTATATCTAATCTGACATCAAGTCCTTGTGTTATGTGCTACGTTGAGAAATAGACTATTGTCTCTGCATTGTAGCGCAGGGTATTGGGTGTGGGGTTTGGCATGATACCGTGACTTAAATCTTAACATTGTCCATTAGCAATGTGCGATAGTACAAAGGTTGGATGTGGTCAGAGTTTTAGTATAGGGGCTTGGTTGAAGCTTTTACGATTACACGGTGACAAAATGCCAGTCTGCAATGTCGGAGCTGAAATGAAGATACGGCATCTGAACATTTTATAGGAGCATGGAATTCTGCATCAGCGCTTTGCAGATTTAAGGATGTTTCTCAAAATGCTCTTCTAAAATTGAAAGTTACAGAATTTGCATTCATAAATATACAAAAAATGTTCAACTTATGAGATGTCTTCCGCTTTCCTTCTGTTCTTATAAGCTAGTTTCATCATGTGCTCTGCTTAATTGCAGTGTGTATGCATGTTACTGTGTGGCATGGTGGTAGTTTTTTTTTACATTCCATACTCTGAATTTCTGATGTTTTCCTGTTTGCATATACAGAAATCATATGAGACTAAGCAATATAAGAAGGGGCTGAAGGCTGCAGATTCCATATTAAAAAAGTTTCCTGAGCATGGAGGTTAGAATTATAGTATTTCAGTTTTGTTAACGCCTCTCGTGTTATTCTCTTGCTTCCTGCAATTCCTCTGATCACATTCCCACTTTATCTTGTTCACTGTAGAAACGTTATCGATGAAAGGTTTGACACTAAATTGCATGGACCGGAAATCTGAAGCATATGAGCTTGTTCACCGTGGCTTGAAGGTTCTTGATTAGTACAAGGGATTTTATCCCAGTTTTGTTTTCTGATGATTATATTAGTACAAGTAATACAACTAACTTGCATTAAACATCTGCAGAATGATCTTAAAAGTCATGTGTGCTGGCATGTCTATGGTTTGCTTTACCGATCAGACAGAGAATACAGAGAAGCTATAAAATGTTACAGAAATGCTTTGAGGATTGATCCAGAAAACATAGAAATTCTACGTGACTTGTCACTTCTCCAGGTTGGTTTAACATACTATTGTATTTTCGCCATTTTTCTTGGCAAACAAATTTTGTTTACTTTTACCTCCATGAACTTTCACTGCCTAATATATGGCTGCATTCAAGTTTACCTATTGTTCATCTAATGTTTCATATATTGTTCATCATAGACTTGGTCCATAAGCATTTGCGCATATTTAGATTTCAAGCATTTGATTTTTGTCGAGCTTAGTACTGGATAAGTCAACATCATAGGAAGATAATGTAATCAATTATTGTTTGTTGTAGATTTTTTTGTTACTTTCTTGGCATCATGACATAATATCGCTAAGAAATGCCGTTTGATTATACCAATATTATCGTTCTAAAATGTATCATACTTCTATGGCTCAATGTTACTTGATCTGCAGTGATCGAATTAGCTGTTGACAGAGGAGGTTTTGTTCCTTTTAATAAATGAGTCTTTTTGTCCTTTTCACAGGCACAAATGAGGGACTTGTCTGGCTTTGTTGAGACTAGGCAACAGCTTTTGACATTAAAGCCAAATCACCGCATGAACTGGATTGGCTTTGCTGTAGCTCATCATTTAAATTCCAAGTACGCCACTTGCTGAGCAGCGTTGATTTAAACCAAACTTATAAAGCAAAGATAATACAGTCTTAAACACCTGCTGCTAATTTATATGTTAAATGTGGAATGATGAAAGTCCAGTACCAGATATTATTATTCAAAATCTTTGTTGAATTCCTACTAAGACCTTGTGTGATATGCCACATGTCCACTGTAAATAACAGTGTAGTAGTATTGGGTATCAACTATGGACTGACTATAATCTCATGGCTGCCTATGTTGCACCAGCTATCGGGTTGGCTTAGCAACATCATGGCATAGCTTATTTGCATAACGGTGCTTGTGTACTTTTTGGTAGATTGGTGTTAGTTTCTGTTTATTTTACCTTCTTGCTGTATCAGATGGAGCCATGGGACTCATCTGTTTATTCACAATCTGCTTGCTATTGCATTTATGGCAACATGAACCTTTATAGTATAAAAAAACTCATCACTTAATGCAGTTGTTTCTATTATCCACTCGTAGTTCTTCAAAGGCAATAGAAGTATTGGAGGCATTTGAGGGGACGCTTGAAGACGATTATCCTCCGGACAATGAGCGATATGAACACAGTGAAATGCTTCTGTATAAGGTGCCTGTCACACTTCTGTCACATTTCTGGGATAGGGTTGTAGTAACAATGTTATTAATATTGGTTTACATTTGGCTTGCACTTTCATGAACACAGGAGACTATTATTGGGATTTGGACAGATCAGATAGCTGTAGGGATTATAGTGTTTGGCATAGTTTGTCTGTTGTTATATTTGTATGTAATTGCTGGTTTTTCACAATGCTATCTGCAAATTCTTTGGGAATGGTTTATTCACTAATCTCTATGCTAGTTGAATACTGGTTGCTGTCCATCTCTTCTTTGAAATTGCTGAAACAAAACTATTGCTGTGTTTTTTTATTATTTTATGCCATCTGGCTTTTTTTGTTCAATGTATTGATTTATTTTACTTGTTAGTATTTCAGTGTAACTTTCTGTTCCATGTGTAGTATTTTTGTTCCATTACTTCCATTTTCTTTCGTGCTGTATGAAGCATGTGGTGTAAATTAGATACTTAGTTATTTTACCTTTTCTCACTTAGAGTTTCAGTGTGTAGTATAATTATCTTTTTTTTAACCTTGCCCATGCTCTTCTATTAAAATTTCTTAACAAGTTTACTTCATGGTCTAGAAACAACCCGCATTGTTTTCTGACTATTGTATTACTCTTACAGTCTTACTTTGTCGTGCAATGCTGTTATTGTTTCACAGATATCATTGTTTGAGGAATGTGGTATGCTGGACAGAGCCCTTGAGGAGATGCAAAAGAAGGAAAGCAAAATTGTAGGTCCTACCTTTCCATATGTGTAAAAAGGGAAAATAAAACTTTTGAACAACGTTTTTAAACAATTTTTCTTGTTGGGCTTTAATTTTTGTTAATTTTGTCTACGCAGGTTGACAAGCTATCATTCAGAGAACAAATGGCCTGCATTTTGTTGAAACTTGACTGTTTTGAGGAGGCTGAGAAAATATATAGGTCCCTGCTTTTTATGAATCCTGATAACTACAAGTGAGACACTTGCTCTTTATTTCACTTGCATATCTCCATTGATAATTTTGGTCCACCCTGTAAACAGCGAATATGCATTTGACATGGAATTATGCTGCTGCTTTGTTTAAATGTCATGCTTGTTCTTTATCAACTCAAATAGGATACCTTCCATCTGTGTGACCTAGCTAGCATTCTGTAACTAGATTAAATGTTAACCAATAGAGCAATTCAACCAGTTATGGTACTTGCATTCTAAATTTGATCACAATTGATTGTCTGCCTCCACATATGCATTGTCCGTGTAGCCAAACTTTGCATGCAATTGATTAAGTTATGTTTAGCAATTGACTATTTGTGCTTGTACCTTAAACCTGTTTACGTGGAGTGAGGATTGAATCCTAAGTGTTGGTATGGGTTGATGCACCCGGTGGTGTTACAATCTCCCTCTAACAATGTGAAAGAATATTTGGTAGATAAAACAGCTACAAATTTGGGATTAAAATAGAACTATTGCAAAATTTGACCTAAAAGTGTGATATCAACTTAAATTCTGGAACTCCTTGATATGCTAGGAAACTATCTTTACCTCCTTATAGAACTGTGTCTGTCAAGGTAAACCTACCTGTTCATACTCTGGAATTAATTAATTCTCGCCTGGTTTTACTCAGGTACTTCATAGCTGTGCAGAAGTGCCTTGGCCTATATTCTGAAAATGGTCAATATTCCGCTGATGATGTTGAACGGTTAAGTGCATTATATAAATCACTTAAGGAAGAATATGGTTGGTCATCTGCTGTTAAGGTCAACTATCTTAAATTGTGATTTCATATCTATTGATGTTTTTTTTGTGTATCCATTGTTGCCCTATGGGGACACAACAATAATCTTCTTGATATAGGCATGCTTTATTTGTTCTATATGCTAGTATAAAATATAATTTCCCATCCATATTGACTGTAAGTAGGGCATGTACTCGGCAGCCATGAATCTAAAATTCTCATTCCCTCTTTGCAACAGCGCATACCTCTTGATTTCCTGGAAGGTGAGAAGTTCCAGGAGGCAGCAGACAATTATGTCAGACCTCTATTAACCAAGGTAACGTTAGTAATTTTAAGAAATAGTTTTAGTACCTAAAAGGTGTCTCATTTGTGGTCAGTTTTTTCTCTGTATGGTCAGTTTTTTCTCTGTACCTTGCTGCCTTACAATTTTGTATGGTTTACTTGGCAGCATAATGTTATAATTGATTTTAATCTGTCCTATATTTTTTAGGGAGTACCGTCACTATTCTCTGATTTAAGTCCATTGTATGAGCATCCTGGCAAGGTAACACAAGTTACACTAGTCAATACCATTTTCTGTGCTTCTTTTACTATTCGTGGTACAAGTCAGAGGGCCATGTTATGTGACAATTCTGAATCCTATTGACAGGCAAAAATATTGGAGCAATTGTTTCTTAAGCTAGAAGATTCAATTAGGACTTCTGGATGCTTTCCTGGAAGGTAATCCTTTGTGTCTGACCATTATTGTCGATGCATCATGCACCCTCATTAATCTTATTGCTTATTAGTTGTCCCAAAACTGTAAATTTGATTGGTTGACACCTTTTTGGGCAGAGCTTTTAACCAGACTGTAATTTTCGTCCGCCAAACTGAAACTTTTTTTTTTGTTTTTGGCAAAAATTGGATCATTTTTCTTTAGTACGAAATCAATGCATTTATGTGCTTCTACTGCAATATCTGCTTTCCTATCTTTTGCTCTTTGACCATGCTGTGGCATCTTTCAAAATGGATGAAACTCTTGGTTAAAATACTCTTGGAGGAGATAACAAGAGGAATTTGTTAGCAGGCATTGCTTCCTAAATGCATGAAAAGCATCTTGTCAAAGTTTCCTACACAAGGAACAGAAATGTGTCCTGTTCAAAGTTTGAAATTGACAGAATCACAAGACACCAAAGTTTGTCATGTGAATATGCTGAAATGTGCAGAATATTGGTGTGGTCAGAACTCGGAAGGACTATCAGAGTTGCCACACAGTTGTCTGTTGTAATACAACAAGTTGTAACTAGAAAGTGTTTTGCTGTTTATTTTGTTCTTTTCAAGCGTGCTGCTGCTTAACAAACTATGTGCTGTTAATTATATTCCTGAAAAATGTAGTCGTGTGTTATCACTGATAGAATTACTAACAGTAGCTGTTCTTGAGCTTGTAGTTTTGACTTAATCTGCTAATTTTTTCCTGGTATTTATTGAACTCTTTTCTTCTTGCAGCCCACAGATGGAGCCTCCATCCACACTCATGTGGACTCTGTTCTTGATTTCCCAGGTAAGCATTTGATATGATCTTTTACCTTGTTTAACCTCTCAATTATTTTAAAATAATTCTTTTCTAGTTGTATAGTCATGTTTTTCACATGTCATGTAATGCAGCACTATGACAGAAGGGGCCAGTATGATATTGCTCTGGATAAAATTGACAAGGCTATTTTACATACACCAACTCTAATTGATTTATACTCGATAAAGGTCTCTCTCTCTCCCCATGCATTCATGTGTTTCACTTAGTATAGAATGATATTTTACATACACCAACTGTAATTGATTTATACTCGATAAAGGTCTCTCTCCATGCATTCATGTGTTTCACTTAGTATAGAATGAAGTTGTTTCGGCGTTTGTTGAACATATTGTTGCCCCTGTAAATTTTGCAATTGATTGAAGCTAGAATTGAACTCTATTTTAACTAGAAGGATGCTCCGCGTGTTGCAGCGGGAATTTGTAGAAATCAATTTGTTGGTTGTAATATTTGAACAAATCATGGTGAAACATGGTAGAGCCTAAAAGAATTAGAAGACATTGCAAATGAGGGAACATGTATGACACTCAATTTTCATCAAAAGGTTATGACTTATGAACAATAGGGGTGATGTGGCTCTATGAGAGAAGAAATATCATTGATTGTAGTTAGTGGGGGTTACTTGTTTAATCTACCTACCTACCTATGCTATCCTATCCTATTCTATCCTATGCTATGCTATTCTATTCTATGCTATTCTATTCTACTCTATCCTATCTATCTAGAGAGAGAGAGAGATTCAGTGGTTTTGTTTACTGTGTTGTTACTTGTAGCAAATGTTAGTTTAATATGTTGCTGTTGTCGCGAACGGGCCTCTAGCGTAATGGTTAGAGCGCTCTAGTAGCACCCCTCAGGTCCTGGGTTCGACTCCCAGTGGGAGCGGATTTTCAAGGGGCTGAGGGAAAAAACCCACTCGCCTGCTCCCGCACCAAAGCACAGGTCTAAGGCTGGCCCTGGTCGTGGTCGAGGTCGTTGGTCGCTCTCACGAGGGCTGATGCTGCTGTGTATGGGTGGGGGCAGGGGTTCGAGGGTTTCTCGATCTGCGTGAGAGGATCTTCTTCTTAAGCAAAAATGCTCGGGGTTTCTTCCCCGCAGGTCGAGTTTTTAATATGTTGCTGTTATCTTAGTTTAATTTTTTGGACCTCTATTGCCCCATTATTGGTTTTAAGTTGTTTATCCTTGTTAACCATCTCTTGCCTTACCTTTCCCATCTGTAATTATTTCTTATCCAATTTATCGGTCTTGCACAGATACTTTTTGTTCTTTTTACCTTATCTAGATACTGCTAGCTTCAGGATGGTTTCTTACTCTGTTTCATTGCACATTGGGTTAAATTGATCATGTCATACTAATTCCAAAGGCATAAATTTTTTTGTTTATAACTCTGCTAGTGCACATGCTTTCATTTCAGGGAAAGATATTACAGCATGCTGGTAATTTCTCAGCGGCAGCAGCATTAGCCGACGAAGCTAGGTCCATGGACCTTGCTGATCGTTATTTAAACAGTGAGTGTGTTATGCAGATGCTACAAGCTGACCAGGTATAATTAAATTAGAAACGGAACACTTTTTTGTTTTTACAGTGTCTCTAGCCTTCATCTAAAAAATCAACGAAGCTTCTGAGTATTGCATTGTGCCCCCTGGCGAACCTCTCATATTTGCTAACTGTATACATTTAACTACTTTTTTTTTGCGACTTGTGAAGGTTGGGCTAGCTGAGAAAACTGCTGTTTTGTTTACAAAAGACGGTGATCAGCACAATAATCTCCATGACATGCAGTGCATGTGGTACATGCTCTCCTCCCTCCTTTGCCATTCATCTTGTTTTCTTTCACCCTGTCTCTAACTTGATGATCTATACCCTTGGAAGGTATGAGCTTGCTTCTGGTGAGAGTTATTATCGTCAAGGTGATCTTGGCAGGGCTCTAAAAAATTTCTTGGCTGTTGAGAAGCATTACACTGATATGACTGAAGATCAATTTGACTTCCATTCTTATTGCTTACGGAAAATGACACTTAGGGCATATGTTTCTATGCTGAAGTTTCAAGATCGTTTGCATGCTCATGAATACTTCCACAAGGCTGCTGCAGGAGCTATCAGGTAACGGGTTGCTACTGGTTTTCTCTAATTCTCTTTTGATTATTTTGTACTCCCATTCAGAAATTTAGGTAAAGCTGGCGGCACAAACTATAGGTGTTATATGAAATTACATGATTCTCCATCAAAATCATCCGCTGAGGAGAACGATGAGATGTCAAAGCTGCCACCTGCTCAGAGGAAAAAATTGAGGCAAAAGCAGAAAAAAGCGGAAGCTCGTGCTAAAAGGGTAACCTCCAATGCTCAGCTTTGGATCTATAACTGTTTAAATCTTTCTGATTTGCCCTCAAATTCCTTCAGGAGGCTGAAGAGAAACATGAGGATGAAACTACTTCATCCAACAGTTCAAAGTCTGGGAAGAAACAAAATGCAAGGCCAGTTGATTTGGATCCACATGGTGAAAAATTAGTCCAGGTATTCATTTTCTATGCCATCAGTTGTACACACATAGTCTCATACTCTCTTTATCAGTTTTTGGAGATGTTCATCGCAATATATGTTTTTTCGTTTCATTTTAAGCTTAATGGTGCTAGCTGGAACTTGGAACCAAGTATTCTTAACTTTTTATACATTTCTGTTTGCAGATTGAAGATCCACTCATAGAAGCCTCGAAATATTTGAAGCTTTTGCAGAATAACTCATCAGATTCATTAGAGACCCATATACTTTCATTTGAACTTAACATGACAAAGCAAAAGGTTTTACTTGCTTTTCAGGTATGTGTGTGACAATTCATCTGATTATTTTGGGATTTGTGTAGCTCTTGTTCTGTTCTTTTCTTTGTCAGAAACAAGCCTTATCCCATTAAGATATGGGGCCTGTTCTTTTCAGTTTCTCAAAACGGCTTTTTGCTTTTGTTACAGTACCTAACTTTTAAATGGAGCATTTTTTTAAGACAGAGTACACAAGTTAATTATAGTACACGTTAAAAACCCAACATCTATACCATCCAAAATCGTAAGCGAATATCTCTATCCGTAATCTATGCCGCAAACAGCTAAAATTCAAAAATTTCAGCCAAAAGCCACAGCCAAAAAGAACATGCCCATGGTGTTGTCCTGATTATAACTAAGAAAACCTCTTCTGTGTTTCTTACAACCTGTTTCTCTGTGACAAAATTTGTAAGAATGTTTGTACAACTTATGTATTGATGTAAATTCACCAGTGAACAAAGTACATGAGGCTATCCATAATTAATAGTTTATGAAGTATATATAAGATCACAGAGAATTGCCTAATGGATTGATTGTTCATCCTGGTAATCTCATTGCAAATAAATATTTCTAACCATTTTAAGCAGAGCATATGTATCGATACATCATGCAAGAAGTGTTTTCATGTTTTAAGTAAATATTAGATTGTTTAAATACTGCATGTGTCTTGGGTAGAGAGGAAGGAGTTGGTAGATCCAACTGTTTTTGGCTGTTGAATATAGATGACAAGTCGATGATGATACGTTACTGATTTTGGGTGAGACTGGCAAAATGAAAACAGTGTGGATTGTGCATTAACGAAATTGTGTTTTACATAGTACTTTGTTTCTGCAAAAATTGTTGTTTTAGACATTGAGAAGTTCCCCCAATGTACACCTTTGAGCCTTAATTTTTACAGCATTACGTTTGCATTTTTCTTAATCTATCTTCCATTTCAGGCGGTCAAACATCTCATTAAATTGGACGAAAATAATCCAGACAGTCACCGTTGTCTAGTGAGTACTCAAAATTACACCTTGTAGTCTTGCACTTAGGTTGCTCTTTCATTTATTATGTGAGATGTTGTAAAAATAATGTTTCATTGTCTGCTTATTACACTTATGTATGATGTAGCAACCACCGACCATTTAGATTCTAGAGGTCAGGTTTAGCTTTACACATTTATCTAAATTCTATGGGCCTGAGATCAACACCATGAGCCTGCAACATCTTTGTTCAATAGAAGCACACAAACACACACACACACACACCCCTCCCCACTTTTACATATGCTGGCTCTGATTTATTCTTAACTGGGGACAAATTTATATTTACTTATATGGGCTTTATGATTTTCATTTGCCTTGTATAAGGAGTGCCACAGACCCTACACATTGGGGTCATTTCGAAGTTTTGCAGTACTTTTTGTACTCATGTTACTTTTAGTTTGGATGGAAGTTGATGAGCCAAAGCCTGTATAGTTATTGACTTGCGTGTTTGCTGCGATTGATAAGTTAGTACTGCCCAGTATGGAATATTATTGTGTTACATGAATTCATAGTTCCTTCAAAATTTCATATAAATTCAGGGACATGGACCTACGTTTTAATGCTCAAATTCTTTGTGGAGCACTTATAAAATGACCCTCTCTTTTGGGTCACATGTAGGATCCATAACTATACTACACCTCTCTTTTGGGGTCACCTATCGCCCATTCCCAAAAAAAACTGCCTTATTTGGGAAGGTTATAATATAAATTAACAAATCCTGAAGCAGTACCTTAACCAATTCCAGGCCCAATAGAAGAAAGCCCTACGGCCAAGTATTTTTTTTGACCTGTTGCATACACTGGAAATGGAATCCTTCTAGGAAATGGGTGACTAGGAGTTCATTGTTACTATCCTTGACAAAGATGTTACTTTTTGTCTTCTAGTTTATGTCACTTTTTCAAAAATACTGCAATGCTCTCTGAGCATCACTCTTACCTTGCTTACGGTGTACCAGGTTTCCAGGAACCAGCGGTTATCAGCCGGTAACCGCCTGGTTTCTCGGAACCGGTGCCTCTCCGGTTCATTTTGCAACCCCTGGTTCACCTCTAATACCCCTTCAAATGCAATCATTATCTATTGAAATAGGCATATGTTTGGTGTTAGTACATGTTCCACATCATTACACTTGGAAATTTTGATTTTTTTCTTGTGGAAAAAATGAATCTCACCGAGAAAAAAAACATGTTTTTCCAGTTCTCCAGCTGAGACCTGGTTACCTGCTGAAGCCAGTTTCTGGAACCCTGGGGTGTATATTTAATACAACACACTTGTTTGTAAATTTAACAAATGATGTTGGCATGGAATGCATACATGTATTCATTTGTATTTTTAATATTTGAGCCAAATTGTCAAAAAATAAATCCATTCAACTTGGTTCTTTATATTTTATTTACTGCTTTATCTTGAATTTTATAGATAAGGTTCTTCCACAAGATAAACAGTCTTCCTGCTCCAGGGACTGATTCCGAGAAACTAATTTGGAATGTTTTGGAAGCTGAACGACCGGACCTAAGGTTCTAAGCTGGTGATTGCTTTATCATTATGCACTTGCTTCAGTTTATTTGACTAGTGAGTTCTTGCAGGCAGTTACATGGGAAGTCTCTTGTTGAAGTAAATAGAAGTTTCCTTGGAAAGCACAATGGTAATTATCTTAATTTTGTCTGTGATCTTTTTCTTGATCATGAATCTTACTAATTCTCAATAATTATTTCCTTTCTAGCTTCTTTGATGCACAGAGCAGCAGCAGCTGAAATGATGTACCTCTTGGAGCCAAATAAGAAGCTGGAGGCTATTAAATTAATTGAAGATTCAACAAATAACACAGCGTCAGGGTAAAGATAAACAGAAAAAAAGCCTATTGTTTTATCCACCTGCTATATACAGTGTTTACATCATCTGGACTTTATGCAGAAACAGTGCGCTTGGTCCTGTTAAAGAATGGGACATTCAAGATTGTATTGATGTTCATAAATTGCTGGAGACGGTCTTTGCTAATCAGGATGTTGCAAATAGTAAGTTTCGATACCCTGTTACTCCTGTACCCAAATTATTGCACCTTAGGTTGATGTTTTGCTGGCAACGAGCAAGGACCTTTCTCTTTCTGCTGACCATTGTGGTGTCGGCTATTGCATGTCACTTGGTGCACATAGTATTGCACTCTTCCATCCCGCATGTTTTATACTGCTTGGCATGTCTCAGGATTTCTGCAGGTGCCGTCAATTTTTATTGAAAAGGATTATTTATGTCATGATGGAACATAGTCTTTTGGCTGTTAAACTTATACTTACAGCGCAATACAGAACTGTGGTGGATGCTTGCTTGGCCCAGCACCTATACTCATATAACGTGCCAATAGATTCTGTCTCAATGATATATTCTCAGGATTAACCCTACTATCTCTACAGGGTGGAAGGTACGATGTGCTGAATATTTTCCATACTCAACCTATTTTGAAGGCGTCAAAAGTGCTACAGCAGCATATACTGTCGACAGTAGTCTTGAGAATTCACCAGAAAATGGAGTTGTGCCAAACCCACAAGTGAAAACAAAGGATGGAGAGGCATGCGCTTTGAATGGGACCGTGCATATTGTGGATGATCTGAGCGACCTAAGCATTAGGTAATGCATCAAGTATTTGCCTGGTTACAGCTGGAACATAACATATTTTTAGAACTGGAGCCAGTGCTCAATTAACCAAAATGCACACAGAATACAAGAGATCTAGAGGGGAAGAAAATGTTGAGTGCAGTGAGTAACTTCTCGGTGCATTTCATTTGAAGAGTATATTATTGATTGGGAGCTGAGATCCCTTCAGTCTCTGGTGATTATCTCAGTTCTAGCATGTACCTTTTCATTGTCAACTTGTAGATGGTGAAAGCGCAGTTGCTGTGACATTCTTTTGAAGCAGCGGATCATGAATTCGTTGCCTGGTTGGTTCTTTTATCCCAAACTGCTGCTTGCTCACCTCACTCTTGTTGGACTACAAAAATTTTGGCATAAAACAGGTGTATAATCTCAAACTTTTGTGGATCATGAATATGCTCTTTGCAATAGTTGGATGTATCAGGGGTTGCCCTACCCTCTGCTGCTTTTGCAACTTTTGATCGTCAGCGTTGTAAATTAGTTAAGTTGATCTTGGACATAGATATTGTATTTCCATTTGTCCTGACAAATAATGATCAATGATAACCGTGGGTGTTTCGTATGTGCAATGTGTTGGGCATGCGTTCCTAATTTTTTTCTTTTTTAAAAGGACCACTTATACATTTCTGAATTTC
This sequence comes from Melocanna baccifera, assembly GCA_036346265.1. Classification (NCBI taxonomy): domain Eukaryota; kingdom Viridiplantae; phylum Streptophyta; class Magnoliopsida; order Poales; family Poaceae; genus Melocanna; species Melocanna baccifera. The sequence continues at coordinate 23,504,138 of CM070678.1, forward strand.
ATTTTTTTAGTATCTTATGATTATATTTTGTTGGTGTTGATGTTGACGTGGATTCTGGAAAGTGGGATTACCTTCAGCACACAGTAGCGAGAGCCTGCAGCACAGTACACTGCTAAGCAAGCTGCAGCCTACAGAGCAGAAGGGCTAGGCTGGAAATTGATTCTTCATCCCAGATGGGCCAGAACGGCCCAGACAAATAAGTGCAGCGGGCAATCAGATCTAACGACGCTGTCGTGCTTGTCTCCTTGGTGTCACAGGCGGTACGCAATGTAAAAGCCCAAAATTTATATTCTCTGTTAATTATGTTTAAAGCATCAATTTATGCATTTCTGATTTTTTTTCTGTATTCTTACTATTTATTAAAAATCTTTTCCTATTAAAGACAACAATAATTGAATTTTCGAAAAATTAATAGCTGGAAAAGCCTTGGAAGTATTTTTGCTAAATACTAGATAGCATCAGTGACCTCTCCGAAAGGTTTCATATTTTTGGAGTTTTTGCGAATTTTAAAAATTGTAACCCGATTTTTCAAATTAATTAAATCAGAAAATAATAAAAATTCGAAACTTCGCCTTGGGCAGTAACAGTAGTCCCGGCCCAGCCAATCGCCACTTCCCGCCCATGCACCGTTCCCCGGCCGAAGCCTCCTTCCTCACCTCTTCCCGTTTTCTCTGCACGAAAGCGTATTGGCGTTGAATGCACTTCCTCTTGTTCTACCTCTCGCCTCCTCCTTTGCCAGCGTGGTCGCGCGCCCGCACAGAGAGGCACTTCGCTCACCGGTCGCAGACCCTTGTCGCTGCCGGGTGGATCCGGTTGTCGCCAGCGTCCGTTGTCACCGATCCACGCGTGAGTACGTGCAGTGCTGTATCGCCATCGCCGTGCCAATTCTTCTCCTTGCTTCTTAAGCCAAGTCACTCGCGTCATCTCCCCAGCTTCACTCGCGTCATCTCCCCAGCTTGCTATTTCCAGCATTCCCTCCGTGAACCAGGAGCTCTTGCCCTTTGGTTTGCTAGGAATGGCGTCATCTTCCTCGATGCCGACGAGCAGACCACCGTGCCATTTCCTCTCTGGTGAGCTTCCTTGCTCGACACACCCATCCTTTATCATCTAGAGCTTCACCGGCGTCCCCTTCGTGCTTGTTTTCGCAATTGGAGTCGTTGGGAGCAAAGTCCGCACCATCTTCCTCCTCTCCGGCGTGGCGCCTGATCCTAGCTACACGTGTTGCCCTTGGTGTGGTGAGCCACTTCTCTCTTCGCTCGAGTCATTTTGTGGTCCGTCTCTCACCTGAGCGGACCCCTCACTGAACGTTGTCAATCCTGCAATGGATCCTCGGATCTGCGCGTTGTCTTCATTTCCATCGCCGCACGCAATTATTGTCCCTCCGGTGAGCTCCTCATTGATTCTTTGCTTTTGAACTATCCTCAGCATGCATGTAAGGTAATGCATGGCTCCTTGTAGCTTCTCCATCACCGTAGCTCATTGCCGTCATGAAGCCTATCGCCGCCGCTCCTGCTCACCACCGTCCGACCACCTCAGACCTTTTGCATTGTCATTGACCACCATGGTGAGCTCCTGGTAGCCCCCTCTTGCTAATGCGCTCGTTATATTTGAAGTATAGCCGAGTTGTTGCCGTTGTCGCCTATGGCACCGCCGCAGCTGCATGTTACTGGACCGGCTTCGGTGACCATTGATTCCGGCATCAACTACCGTAGCATCACCTAGACCTCCTCTGTCTTGCGCTATGGCCCTGCTCGCCCGCCTTGCTCTCCTGCACCAACGTCGTAGCATGGCCGAGCCTGCCCACCGCTTAGCGCAATCCTCACCGTTAGCCATGGGTTGAATGAAGTCCAAATTTAAAACTTGAATTCAATTTCAAAATTCAAGAAAAGGAAAAAAATCAGGAAAATAGGAATAGCATATTGGGCTAGTCCCATCTGGCCCATTTAGCCACCGGCTCTAGCCCATTTCCCCCTCTCCTTACCCCTGGCCCTGACCCAGCAGCGCCAATACAAACATGGCGTGACTCACCCTTGCATCGGCCGCCCCCACATCGCGCCAGCCCCGGCGTCGCCCAACGCATCCCGCTGTCTCGACACACCCGAGTCAAACCACGGTGCGCACGAGCCTCGCCTCGCCTCACCATCGCCAACCTTACGCCACGCACACTCGTGCCGGTCTTGCTCCCACCGTGCATCTCGTCATGCATGCCTGCGTCGGCCGTGTCATCCCAAACATAACGCCGTCACAACCTTTGACCGTAGTGTCGTCTCCCCTCGCCTGCGTTCATAGCATCGTACGTTGAGCCATCCCTTGTATTTATATCCTGATCGTTTCGATTTTTTTCGGTTTTAATTTTTAACTTCAGTTTTTTTCACTATTCACTACACTATTCACTAATTCAACTATAGTAAAAAAAATAATCAGCTACAGTAAAATTTTAGATAAAAATAAAAAACTATGGCTAAAAATCAACACCTTACTCGCGCCAGACACCAGCTGCCGCACTTGCTCCTTCCCTGGCTTGCCGTCATGTCGAACGACTACCATGCTGAAGACTGCCCGAGAGAGGGCATCTCCGCCATCTGCGCCGCCAAGCCTTATCCGGCTGCCTCGACACCCGCGCGTGCCATCCTCTCCATGCTCTGTAGCCATGCCCGTGACGATGATGACGCCAATTACTATGGTTTAGTCCGGCCAGTTCAGCATGCCTGCCGGATTTTTATGCCTTTTTATTTCCACTGAAAGCTTTATATCACGTGAAACATTTGGTCGGTCGGGCCGTATAATGTAAACTTTGTCACATATCGTATCACGTGAAACATTTGGTCGGTCGGGCCGTATAATGTAAACTTTGTCACATATCGTATCACGTGAAACATTTGGTCGGTCGGGCCGTATAATGTAAACTTTGTCACATATCGTATTTATATCGTAATACTCTGTTATATATATATATATATATATATATATATATTATTGAATATACGTGCTAGCTATTGATATTAGTACTAGCATAGTATATACATATAAATTTAGAATCTGCCTCATAACAAAGTTGGGGGATTCCTCCCCCCACGCACCATCCACACGTCAGGTTCAAGCGGAAAAAGCTTCAAAGTTTTTGTTATTACATATAGATCTCCGGTTCTCGTAAAAAGATCTCTAGATTTTTTTGAAAAACCCCTGCAACTTTTTTACTAGATAGCGACCCGTGGTTTTCCGTAATTACGTACAAACTCTTGCTTCTTTCGAAAAGGTCCTCGATTTTTTACGAAAAAACCCTGTTCTCCTTTTATTACGAAAAAACCCCGTTCTCCTTTTATTACGAAAAAGCCCCCGTTCTTCTTTTATTGCGAAAATACTCTCAGTTTTTTTACGAAAAAGTTTCTCCACTTTTTTATATTACAAATTTTTACTTTTTTTTTACTTCAGTTCATACGAAGACTGGCACCATGTGACGCCACGTCTATCTGACTAGTTTATCAATTCCGGGTCCGGGTACCCTACGCCCAGAGTAGAACGATGGTCGGTAGGGAAACGACGGACTGCCAAAAGGATCTTTGGGCCTTGGGCCATAGCTTATTCAGGTCCTGCCAGCTTTGTTGGATGCCCATACAAGAAAGTAGAAACTACACGTGGTGCGTACGGTGCAACCATATGGCACACCACAAGCGAACTGGCCGACCGCAGCTACGCTACAACGAACTGAACCTGCCGCCATGCACGTTAAGCTAAGCTATGGCCAGCACTCCAGCACGAGCGCCCCACGTACCGATGCCTGACGCTGCAGCCTGCAGGTTCACATGGCGAGTGGCGCCGTGCATCGCTCGTCACCGCACGTAATTACACCGACACTGAACAGGTGGTATACTAGTAGTATAAGGGGCTGCTCTAAATAAAATTCAAGTAAAAGCTACAGCTTCTGGGTGTGGTTATTGGTTTTTAGTTAAAAGTATATTGTAGCAATTATTAGTATTATCTGAGTCATTTAATTAAAAAATTAAAAAAAGAGAAAAAAATTTTATATCTCATGGATAATGCAAACGAATAAAGTAAAAAAGCAAAAAGGCCAAAAAAAAGTTAACATTAAGAAACCGACGTATTCCAAATGACTTCTGGAAATCAAAAGCTGAAATCATTAGGAATAGGGTACAATAGTACCTCCCCAATCATAAATCAGTGGTATATTTTATAGTAAATTACACTTTGCATTAGGTATTGTATTCCTTATTTTACTTTGCATCAGTTTTAAACAATATTTTTTTTACTTTACATCATCCTAAGCTAACTAATATTACATTTTACATCAGAATTAAGCCGGTAGCATGGCCTCCTTGGAGCTCATTATGTGTGCACGCAGCCGAGCTGCTCACCTACTATTGCGCCGATGGCTGTGCACGCACATGATGAAGTTAGGATGGGCCATGCTATCGGTTTAAATGTGACGTAAAGTGCAACATTAATTAGTCTAGAGTGGTGTAAAGTGAATATATCGTTTAAACTTGATACAAAATGAAACAAAGAACATAATACCTTATGCAAAATGCAATTACTCTATATTTATTTTAGGACATTGACAGGTCTAAAACATATCTTTAACCATTAATTTGTATTCTTATATTTATAAAATCTAATAAAATTATAATGCTATGAGGATATTTTAAGCCAAATCTATTTGTACCGTTTTCATTCGTTCAATTTAGATATTTATAAAGATATAGACAGTCGAAATTTACAAGTTTTTCTCCAAAATGTTTCAAAGTTTCCTCGGGAAAAAAACTTACAAGGTTTGACCGCACCTCGAAACAATTCTTTTCCCTGCATATCTGGGGGGCTGTTTGTCACTTTGTCCCTCCTCCCCTGCTGCATGCCTGCATACGGTCGGACTCTGGCCGCGCGCGCCGTCGGTCTCGGATCCACGTGTAATGTCGGGGCAGCTAGCACAGTGGTACCGTGGGCTGTGCGCAGAGAGAGGTCTTCACGTGCCGCTCGTTCGATTCTCCCTTCCCTAGACTGCAACTCTGCACGGTAGCAAACAAAAACAAAGAATCTCTAGTCTTGGATCGCTTCCCTTCAGTCTCCTCTTAGCAACTTTTTTTTTAAAAACTTTGGCATCTTAATGTCACCGTAAATTTAAAATTAGTCCTATATAATATAAAATTATAAATCTTATCCCTTTTACCGAGCATAAAATAACCGATGATAGACACATGGCTCCTATCGTACCACCTAACTATAATAACATCTGCCCACTGTAACACCGCCGACGAGCGCGACACAGGCTAGCCGAGCGCGATAGGTGGTGGGACCCACGAAGGTGTCGTGCCATCCGACCGTGGTAGGGATCCTCCATAGTGCCGCGCTCTGGCTCTCTGCCAAATTCCTTTGTAAATATCTGACCCGATCAGTCTACGCTGCGACTTGTCCAAGCTCGCCGCCGGCCGCACGGAAGGCTGGGGCAAGGACGGGGCAAAGAGAGAGGTGTGTAGAGGTGAGGAGGAGAGAGGAGAGCAGCGGAAGGAATAGGAATTGTACCGTCGAAATCTATTCCCACAGTACAGTGTCTTACGGTACTTCCCTTGGTTAACTGCCCTGCTAATCAAGTGGCCTACCACTGTCGATCGACGACCCCTCGTAATCTTCTATGCAGGATGACTGGCGTGCCGTCAGGGATCTGTCGCGCACGTGCGCTTACTGGCCGGGCGGCGCGTCGTGGACCGACTCACCTGCGGTCGAGGTCGTGGCCAAATTGATTCCGAGCTCGTCGTCAAGTCTGGCTCCTCTTTCAGTCAATTCTATATGTTCGCTTTGTATACTAGTATATATTGGTATGTTGTGCCTCCTCGCCGTATGCATGCATGGAGTATATATATTTAACACCACGTGCTTGGTTATTCTTTGCAGCAAAATGTAGAACGGAATACACATATACCATCTTGTCGGTAAATATATATATAACTATATATATATAGTTATATATATATATATATCCTCTTTTGTTATTTTTTTTCCTATTAGGCTCTGCCGTGTTGCACGAGTTTTTTTTTTCCAACGGAGGTTTGTGAGGTTTTTATGAAATTCCCGGGTTTCGAACAAACCATTAATTAGGGAGCCATCTCTTGGTGGTGAGATGGAGTTGAAGGTGTACAACTTCACGTAGGATGAAGCTTAAGGTGGTACGCATGCGTACGTTAAGAGGTGGATCAGGTTGGAGGGACGGACACGTACGTACATATATTGCATGGGCATGCATGGCAGAAAAGAAATCAAATGGAAGTTACTCTGCATTTTTCATATACTAGTACTTTTGATCAATTTATGCATATTAAGGTGATTGTATTTGGATAAAATTTGACCGAAGTGTCCTCCAATAATTAATATCTCAAGCATAGAAAGCAAGATAAAAAAAATGGTGGAAGATGGCTAGTATTGATAGGATAATACACTACTACAGAAATCATTATCACAGACAATTCAAAAACGTTATCACAGACGGTTTTTTTGAACCGTCTGAATTTATAGGTCAGTGATAATCGAAGGTTATCACAGACGGTTTGTGAGCCGTCTGTGATGAATACAATACAGATAGTTTGTAAGTAGAATCGTCTGTAAAAAACACTATTACAGACGGTTCTATATATAGAACCATCTGTGATACTTTACTATCACAATGGAGAGAGGAAGTTTAAGACACATTTGAAGGAAGGAGGCGGATGGGTTCGGGTGGTTATTTATAGAGGAGGGAGAGTTACGATCCATGAGGTGTGGGTTGGTTGATTTCTATTGGCTGGAATTGGGTTGAGGAGGATTGACAGGTCCAGTGGTCAGAGAACAAATTATCACAGATGGTTCTTGGTTAAGAACCGTCTGTAATATTAGTTATATATATATATATCGATACAATATAAACAACTAGTCTCAAAATATAAAATAATAAAGTTGTATATGGCTTATATATACTCATTTAAAATGTTTCGACGAAATCTACAACTTTGCAGTTGAGACAAACCCCAAATTTCGAAGGGAATATCAAAAATTTTGGCAAAAACAGAAATAAAAAACTTGCAATTCGAATTTGAGACTACAAATGGCCGATTTTGGGGGTTTTCGAGGGCGACTGGAGCAAAATTTTGGAGGTCTTATTAAGAACCGTCTGTGATAGTATCCCAGACGGGTCTTATCAAGAACCGTCTTTGATTGCATTTAATACAGGCGGGTTTTATGAACCATTTGCGATAAGGCGTCTAATATAAACTTTTTTGTAGTAGTGGTATAGACAAAGTTTATATAGAAAGTCGTGAAGTGACAATTATTTATGAAAGAAGATTTTGATAAAAATGTCAAATATTATTGATGTATATATTTTGAATGAAAAAAGCTACTCGCGTTGTTGTGGTATTCTTAAACACATTTGACCAATTCACGTAGAGGTGAAAATAGATTAGATAGTGCCCAAACCATATTCTATTTATAAAATAAATATGAATATGAATATTCTTAAATACGAATTCAAATTGAATATTGCAACAAATATTAATTTAAATTGAATATTTACTTAATTCGATCGTATCTAGATATCCTCATAACTTATGTAGTATGAAGACATCAATGACATTTTATCCTTGCACAATCACGCTTAATCATTCCAATTCATTTACTTCACCTAAAGAAGCATGAATTCACGTTCAATTAAAAAACTTGTCCAACTAATTAGTCGCATTGTAATAAAATATGAATATTGCTTTGTCGAATACGAACATGGATACAGATAGTTTGGATAAAATAATATTTTAGATAGTAAAAGTCTATACTATATTCGTATCTATATTTTTATGCAAATTCGAATACAAATATGAATAGGATAGAAATTGTTAATCAGATGAAAAATTTATATCATATTTACATCCTATCGAATATGGCAACCGGATAATATGGATAATTCGTATTTATTTTTCATCTCTAAATTCACGGATATAAAGGTGGTTGTATCTGATAAATTTTGACCGAAACGCTTTCCAATAATATCTCAAGCACACTTAACAAGATAAGAACATGATGCGAGGAGTTGGTATGTCTATTGTTGATTGTTGAAATGGCCTCGATTTGGGAAAATTGATGTAGAGATGAAGTGCCAAGTATTTATGGAAGAACATTTTGATAAAAAAAATGTTAAGAATCCGAAAATGAATGGAGTATGCATGTCTGATGAAACCTCAGTTTGCCAGTATTTAAGACCCAATGCTTGCACGTCGTATAAATTTATTTGTAGGTTTTCTGAGATTTGGTTGAGTTACGTTTTTGCGGCTGCTCGATCTCCTGCGCCACTCTGCAAGAGCAGATCAAGATCGAGCTACAAACTGTTAAAGCTTTTCCCTAGGAATTAGGTTTCAGTTCCAACACTAGAATGCTGCCATGTGTAATATCCGGCATCGGATTCCATGTCGATTACTATTTGCAAGTTTTGGCGAGACCATGACGATTATTCTAGTAATCTAGGATAAGGTTATCCCTGCTCTCCGGTACATATTGCTTGTGTCGGCCCGGCTCTTGGATAGCGTGTGCTGCCCTTGTCGGCGAGTGGCGTAGTAGCTCACGGCGAAGTGTTTGTCCTCTCTTGCTAGCTGCACAAGCTAAATTTAATCAACTCCTCTTACTGATTTCCCGCCAATAATATTGTGAATTTTAAGCTGTCTACTGTAAACTAGATTAGCTAGGACAATACACTTACGGACGTCGCATGCATAAAGTTTAATTCAGGGACTTTTTTTACCGGCTGGTTTGGACCGATTATCGGCGGTTTTCGATTTTACTGGCCGGCCCGGTTACTTTATAAACCGGCCCCAAATAATTCAGCCCAGTTCAAATTATACCTAAGCCAAACAGGCCCATTTGGCCTCCGTAAGGGCATGACCTAGACCGTGCAGTTAGTCCCCAGACACCCCAGTCCCTCCGTTCTTGTTGTGACTCACACTACTACAGAAATCATCATCACAGACGGTTCAAAAACGTCATCACATACGGTTTTTTGAACCGTCTAAATTTATGGGTCAGTGATAATCGAAAGTTATCACAAACGGTTTGTGAGTCGTCTATGATAAATACAATACAAACGGTTCTCAATTAATAACCGTCTGTGATATTCCGCAATATCACAGACGGTTCTTCTATGATTACATTTAATACAGGTGGTTTTTATAAATCGTCTATGATGAGACGTCTAATATAAACTTTTTTGTAGTAGTGTCAGTGGCGGCGGCGCTCCTCTAGACCCCAGTCCCCAGTCGGTGGCGCGTAAGCCGCAGGCGGCGATGGCCAACATCGATAAGGTTATCGGTGTTAGGATCCCCAAGTGCTTCATGTTCTCCTGAGGTCATCGGCGCCATGATCCCCAAGTGCTTCGTCTTCTCCCGTGGCAAGCCCCCCTCCACGCTCCGCCACCTCCAACAGGACATCCACAAGTTCATGCTCCCCTACACCACCCTCAAGCTCGAGGTCCCTATACTGAGCCCCTCTCTCTATCACGGCCCCAATCCTCACAAGCTACGATTTTGATGTTTCCCTTTGAAACAATCCACAGGAGAGGAAGCGAAACAACATCAAGGACTTCATCAACGTTGCCTTCATGGTTTTGGCTTGATAGCTACGTGCTCTGTAAAGCTTGCAAATGCCGGCTGATTTTTTTATTTTTTCAACCTAATTTTGGTTGATTTTCGGCAATAATCGGCCGGTAAATATTTAAATTTTAAATTTTATTTGAATTTTTTAGGTCCGAAATACTCCAAAAAAACCTAAAAATCAGTTGAATCGGACATACTGGCCCCTCCGGTAAAATTTACAAACCGGTAATGTAAACCCTGGTTTAATTTGACATTGCCATGGTTCATATAATCCACTGTGCTAAAATATTTTAACATTACCTTTTCCACTTAGCCGTATATATATGAACACTGCTTGGTATATATGGTCCAGAAACATCTCTGCATGCACGTATAGAAGCTTGTTAGATCCATAGATATGGGACATCCTCTTCATATAGCAGCCCTCATTTGCTTCGATGTATGTAGGCAGCGTTAGGCAATGTCTATCTGGTGGTTTAATTGCACACGGCTGCAATTGAAAGCCAGGGAATTAAGATAAAAGTTGAAATGGACTACACATATGCTAGTACATGTGACAGTGACTTCGAGATGGACTTAAGTCTAAGGCTAGTTTCAAATAACTTCTTACTTTTGATTTTTAAAAGTTGACTTTTAAATACAATAACTTCTTAAGGTAGTTTTTTTAATTGTTTATAGAACTACTTCAAGATGGACTTAAGTCTAAGGCTACGTTTCAAATAACTTCTGGCTTTTGATTTTCAAAAGTCGGCTTTTAAATGCAGTGACTTCTTAAGGTGATTTCTTTAAATTATTTATAGAACTACAGAAGTCACATTGAACAGTGTGTCTTTTCAACATAAGTATCTCTTATTCTCTTAATCTCTCTCACAGTTAGTCACTTTTCATTTAAGTTTGGACTTGTTGAGTATCTCTTATTCTCTTAATCTCTCTCACAGTCAGTCACTTTTCATTTAAGTTTGGACTTGTTGAGAGAGAAGTTTGCCTAACTGGACTATTAGTTGTTCATGGCAACTGATCATCAGGTTTCAGACGCCTCTGGTGTACGTATATCGTGTATCTGAAAGCATGTTGGTCTAAAAACTAGACGTATATTCTCTCAAACTTGATTTGTGGCCATAAGTTTTCAGAAAAGTTGCATCTACTGCACTAGAGAGTACGGTTCCCGTGTGGTCGGAGCAGTCGTATTCGGGCTTAGTTTGCCGTTGCTGTGTTGTGCAAGATGAAACGGAAAAGAAGTTACGAAATTTCTTTTATTCTGTTTGATAAATCAGATTAAAAGTGTAGGTAAATTCTATTATACAATGATTGTCCTCTCACATTTAATCTCATGTGTTTTATTTGGGACACCGTAATATTTTCATTTGCAACTTGATTAAAAAAAAAAGCTAGCTCGTAGCTAAACATCAAAATATCTAAAAGTAGTTTAATCAAACGAGATTATCTTAATCCCTCGCATGGCCAAATAGAACCTAAACCGGCTCGAGGGTCGCCACATTGGCGGCCCAACAAATATTTGCGAAGAGCTATTTAGCAAATACAGGTTATCACGCATGTTTTAGGGTGCTCATTTCGGCTTCTAAAAGATTTAGCTTCTAGCTTCAACTTTTTTTTCACTATTCACTACACTATCCACTAACTCAGCTACAGTAAAAAAAAACCAAAAGCCAAAAGCCATCGCTAAAACGATCACCCCCTTAGTCAAAATCTAGGTAGCATGTCAGTACGTGTGTGGCGTTCGTTTTAGCGATGACTTTTAGCTTTTTGTTGAAATTTTACTGTAGTTATCTTTTTTACTGTAGCTGATTTGGCTTTTTTGGTATAATTAAATTTAAAAAAATAGAAAAATAGAAAAAATATGTTAGCCCATCAGGGACAATGCAAAGGATCACTGGAAAAAAAGAAAAATATAAAAAAGTGTAAAAAATCTAAAAAAATTTAGAAAAAGATGAATTACTGAATAGTGAAAAAAAAATTGAAGCTAAAAACTGAAACTGAAAAAAAAAACTGAAACAGCGGAGAAGTAAGAAATGGCCAATTCATTTCGGTCGTTTTCGCCTTATCCAGCCGCCATCGTCATGGACCCTCCTCCCTCCTTATATAGGGTTAGAGTAGCAATCGACCCGATCGTACGGATAGCAGGGTGGCGGCATGCTGCTGACAGCGAACCAGGACATCTTGGCTTCTAATTGCTAGCTCGTTTAGTCTCTTTTTTTTCCAGAAACTTTCTGTCGTTTTTTTTGCCATCTTAATTTATTTTGTTGTATATTATAGTGGAAGAGTAGATTACACCGGCTATTAACTGTGATTAATTTTGCTCTGACATATCTCTTGTGTATTTAAAGCTCAATTTATTACTGTATATGTTTCGAACAGTGTGAAGCCTACTTGGTCTATTAATAACAGATTTAATCCAAACTAATTTGTTCTAATCTATTAAATGTGTGACTCTATAGGTTCATGTATATTCGTCCGTGGCTCAAAAACTTTTTTCCTGTTTACAAGTCAGTAGTGGTACCTAATAGAACATAACGACTCCTAAATATAAATAAAGATTATATCAAACAAACTTATATAGTGCTCATGTACCGATCCTTTTGCCTCATGACATTAGATCAAACTTAAAGCAAGAAGTGTACCATCCTATAATAGCTCGATTCTTCACTCGAATCTGTAGTAGATTACTCAATTGCGATTAAGTCCTCAATCATATTCGTCATGGCCACGCACTTTTTAATCCAATCACATCAAGGGGTCTAGAAATATCTCTTTCATTATATAGAAGGGGCAAATTCTATCTTGATCGTTCACATTCCTTTACATATTTTATAGTAAACTCAAAAACTATCTTTATGATTACCCAGTTACGGAGTAGTATTTGATAACTCTTAAGTAAACTATTATATATATAGAAAACTACAACGATCTCAGATCTAACAATTCTACATACACTATATAAAATCAACTGATGACATTTAAGAATATAATAATTTCTATAGTGTCTTATGATAGGTCAATATAATACCATATTCTCTAGCATGTGTTCACATTATTGATTTGATATCCTTATATCCATAATACATGAAAGATGATCATCAATCAATATATGTTCTGGTCTATAAATCATAATTATCTCACATAATGATATAAAATCAGAGATAATTTAGAATAACATTAAAATATGAATAGAAAATGCCACAAATAAGTTATACATAACTTGTTGATAAATAAGAAAGAAATTTATTTAAGAGGTAAAATAATATATTATTCAAAAGATAATAAACATAGAAGTGATGTAATTATCTTTATGATTACATACCTTCATGACATATCACTAACAATTATCAAGGTCTTTTTTTGCCATCTTAATTTTTTTGGTTGTATATTATAGTGCGAAGAGTATATTACACAGGCTATTAACTGTGATTGATTTTGCTATCTCTTGTGCATTTAAAGTTCAATTTATTATTGTATATGTTTCAAACAGCAGTACATTAAGTATTGGTCGAAGATCTGAGGACTCTTCCCAACCTCATACATATACACAGAGATGTATATTATCACACTAGTCAGGCTATAGAGGTTGCTTGGTTACTATGCTATTTAGATCATCATATCATCATCGATCATGTTACCTATTTCAATCACTTCTGTACGCATAAACCTAAGTGACACGATTAAGCACGGGCTTAACATCTCTCTTACGTGCGTGCGTGTCCACACGCACACACATGTATAAAAAAAATGATTTCATACTTCTAGAAGTGTATACTCATACTTCTTATATACCACTTAAATGATGTTATTATACCTCTTTATCCTTCTAAGTATATTTTAATAATGATTATAAGATACTCCAAAGTAAGTTTTATGAAAATTTCATCAGTCCAATTTTATAACATAATTTATGTATATACTTCTTTTATATATGAAAAAGAGATATATAGTAAAAAAATAAAGGGCTCCGATGACTTTTTTAACCAAATCGTATCAGAGTATCTTAATATAAGTATTTAAGTATACAGAAATTGATAAATAAGTACAACACATTGGTTTAAGTGGTATATTGAAAGTGTGAGTATGTACTCCTGCGAGGACGGAAAAGACTTTATACACAAAACACACACACACACACACACACACACACACACACACACATATATATATATATATATATATATATATATATATATATATATATATATATATATATATATATATACACACACACACACACATAGATACATATATAGAATTACTATTCTACGCGCAAGTGTAGAATGCGCCAGAAAGTTACTACCGGAAAGACAAATTAACCAAAATCTCCAATTGCACGTCGTCCTTATAATCAATCCTCGATGAGCCAGCGGCTTGAGTTAGTATCTATTTATAAAAACTTTGTAAGTGGAATGAAAGGTGTTGGGCAATTAAAGCCCTGAATTGTGTTGCCCTGCGCGTTTGGTCCCAGTTATAACAATGAGCGGATGTAATGCTACAAGGCTAGCATATGGTGCAGCTAACTATGTAATGGTAGATGGAACCTGCACTACTATTATAATTGTAATTTTTCACACAATTTAGAAAAATAATTTTTAGTTAAAATTGCTAAGTCTTAAGAATTTTTTATTATTGTAATTTTTACAACTAAGGTATTTAGCCAATGAACCTGAGCCATCCTTGATCAGCCTTGCATTTATAATACTACATTTTATGTGTTAGTTTGCGGAGCACGGTGGTTTGTGCTTATACTCACTCACAAAATTCACTTAGAACCAGGAGAACTAGATCACTACGCTTATGATGATACTCCTAGAATTGATGGGGGATGAAGATGGAGGAAATTAGGGCAATTCCTAGCAATCTTAGTCCCGGGTCAAGTAGACTAAAAGGAGATTCTGTGCATGTATATTATTCTAGCTAGGATAATGTCTGTTGTATACGTTTTACCCCTAGCCTTTTGCCTGTGGTAATTTATGGTCATGTCTTTTGTTCGCAGCTTCCGTTACTACTTTTGTAAATTAAATATTTGGCTTGGTGGCCCTTAATGTAAACTATACCTGATATGGAATATTTTAACTTTGATATATAATATTAATGTATGGTATAGTTAATGCGATGTATGAAATGATTCAGTAATGTATTTGTGATCATAATCTACTGATATAGGGAATAGTACGGCAGAATCATAGAAGATTTTAGATTGGTAAAATCCAAGGTCTGACAACTTCGCGTGTTAGTAACGGATCCAATCCTAGCTAATGTGCTCCAACCCGTTAAATGTGTGATCACATAGATTCATGTACATTTGGCCGTGGCCCAAAAACTTCTTTCCGGTTCACAAGTTGGTAGTGGTCCTTAACAAGACAAAGCGACTCCCAAACATGCATAAAGATTATATCAAACAAACCTATATAGTGCTCATATATCGATTCTTTTGCCTCATGATACCAAATCGAACTCAAGGTGAAAAGTGTACCATCCTATGGTAGCTCAATTATTTACTTAAATTTGTAGTGAATTACTCAGTTGCGATCGACTCCTCAACCATATTTGTAATAGCCATACACTTCTTAATCCAATCACATCGAGAGGCCCAAAAATATCCTTCCATTACATAGAAGGGGTAAATTCTATCTTAATTGCTCATATTCCTCCTTATATTTTATAGTAAACTCGAAACCTATCTTTATAACTACCTAACTACGGAGTAATATCTAGCAACTCTTAAGTAAACCATTATATATATATATATATATATATATATATATATATATATATATATATATATATATATATATATATATATATATATATAAAACTATAACAATCTCTGGTCTAAAGATTTTATATACACTATGTGTGAGATCAACTGATCACACTTAAGAATATAACAATTCCCGCAGTAACTTATGGTAGGTCAATCTAACTATATGTTCTTTAACACATGCTCATATTATTAATTTAATATACATATATCCATGATATGTGAAACATGATCATCAATCAATACATGTACTAGTTTATAAATCATAATTGTCTCACATAATGATATAAGATCAAAGATAATTTAGAATAATATCAAAATATGTAGAAAACATTTCATGAACAAGTCACATACTAGTTGATCAATACAAAAGATATTTATTCAAGAGATAAAATAACATATTATTTAAAAGATCGTAAACTTAGAAGTGATACATTTATCTCTATGATTGGTTCTAGAATATATTACTAACAATTATCAAGTTTTTTTGGCACAGCTAATGTTATAACCGAAAATGAGAATAACAATCAACATCTTCAAAATAATCACAACCCTACTATCTACAGTAAACCAGGGCCACTTTATTCTTGTCTGACTGAGAATTTAAATGGTCCACATCTTAGCATCTGGGAAAATGTGGATGGGAATGATCAGCTGGTTAATGTAATATTGACCTGGAAATTAACTAAACTTGGACAAACCAAAGGTGGGTCCATCTGCAATAAGATATGGCCTGCTTTGTTAGTGTAAGCATATGCAGCAAAGCTAATTTCCGAATGTCCATTGGCATATATATATATATAAGTTTGCAAAGATCCTACACACGTGTCAATGAGTGTATCCACATATTTTTATAGAAGTACAGCAATATATTCTTGTTGGACTATTGCAATTTGCACCAATGCTTGGTTTCAGATTTTTCTTTTCTTTTTTTAAAGAATGCTTGGTTCTAAAAAACTATTAACT
Organism: Melocanna baccifera; assembly: GCA_036346265.1. Classification (NCBI taxonomy): domain Eukaryota; kingdom Viridiplantae; phylum Streptophyta; class Magnoliopsida; order Poales; family Poaceae; genus Melocanna; species Melocanna baccifera. The sequence goes on from CM070678.1 coordinate 23,520,485, forward strand.
GAAACAAGACCGAACATCCGACATGTAGTGCCTCCGAGCATTGATATTATAAATAATCAAAATATCAAGTCAAAATTTCTTGATCAATCTATAAAAACAAAATGTCAATATATTAACAATCGAAGTCAACAAGATGAACAATCTAGTGAAACTGGTAGATCTATGCGTTTTGACAAATACAATATGCATCCACGGGACAAAAGAACCCATTTCAGCACAGTAATTCTTAGCATCATTCTTACTGCATACTTTAGAATTAGTGTGAGATTGTTAGAATTGGACCCATTAGACAAATTTCCATTCCTTCCAAGCATGATATGGTTTAGTCCCATATTACTTGGACAAGTGGGAAGAAAGCAATATACAAGGTGGAGTCCTTGCCATCACATAAAACATGTGATACATGGCATTGGGTGGTATATATGAGGACTTGTCTAAGCTCACACACACACACACACACGAGCACGTATTAGCATATTTTCATGTGAAAACCGCGTCGTGCCATAGCATTGCTCCTAGCACATTAAATTCATATTTTTATTTTGCTAAATCATTGCATCATCTCTCCATTAATTATCTTTCTTGACATGCACAGGAGGGAGGGAGAGCGGGATCGTCGAACTATTGCCATAGAGGGTTTCTGCATGTGGCGGCAATAAGATTTCTGGCAGTGCATTTGTACGATCGCTCCTGCTCTACTACTTCTACATCTTACACTGCATTGAGCTTGTGATGCTTCCTATTCTTCGTCAAGTTCTACTGTAAATCGTTCATGCGATAGATCAATCCTGTTATAATTCTTTTCTTGTGCATTTTCTGAAGTATAATAAGTTGTTTGTAGTTAGTTATGAGTTTTGCATCACTAGTATTTTACTATATTTGTCTCCTAATAAAACTTAAAATTAAAATATTGCACATATTTTCAACAACCTTTTCCACTTAGCCGTGTGTGTATATATATATATGAACAATGCTTGGTATATATAGTCCAGAAACATCTCTGCATGCATGTGTACAAACTTGGCATCTCTGCATGCATGTGTACAAACTTGGTAGATCCATAGATATGGGACATCCTGTTCATTAGCAGTCCTCATTTGCTTCGATGTCTATCTGGTGGTTTGTTGCACACGGTCCGAATTGAAAGCCAAGGAATTAAGGTACGCACAAGTTGAAATGGACTACACACATGCAAGTACATGTAACAGTGACTTTGAGATGGACTTAACCGAACTGTGTGTTGGTCATTATCCTCTCATATACAATATATGCACAACTTCGATCTATTTGATAAACTTGTGGATCGGATGGTACTAAGAATGCATTTAAGTCTGGACTTATTGAGAGACAAATTTACCTGATTGGACTATTAGGCCCCGCTCATCTCAGTTTTTTTTTAGTTTCAGTTTTTTTTTCACTATTCAGTAATTCGTCTCTTTCTGAACTTTTTTAGATTTTTTGGACTTTTTTACATTTTTCTTTTTTTCCCGTGTTCCTTTGCATTATCCGTGATGGGCTAACATATTTTTTCTATTTTTACATTTTTTTTAAATTTAATTATGCCCAAAAAGACAAATCAGCTACAGTAAAAAAAAGCCAGCTACAGTGAAATTTCAACCAAAAGCCAGAAACCATCGCTAAAACGATCACCCCCTTAGTTATTCGTGGAATTGGACTATTAGTTGTTCGTGGCAACTGATGATCATCAGGTTTCAGACGCTTCTTATGTATATATAGCGTGTATCGTGCATCTGAAAGCACATTGATGTATCTTAGAATTACTATTTAAGTATATAAAAATTGATAAATAAATATAACATATTAGTTTAAGTGGTATATTAGAATTGAGAGTATACATGTGTGTACGGCTGCGCTAATCTGTGCATGCGCGCCAGTTTTTGCGCCGAAAAATTACTGACGTGTGTAAGTGCAGTTACTATTAAATACATGTAGAATTACTATCCAGTCGTGTACTAACAATAACTATATATGTGTTTAACAAAAACTTCACTCACAAACGGTAGTAACTTCTCAGCGCATATTTTTACACCTACGTATAGAATAGTGATTATATATATGTGTGTGTACATATACATATATATATACACACATATAAGCTGGCTTTTTTCATTTTCAGCCGACATATACTTGTACTTATGATCGAAAATGAGAATAACAATCAACATCTTCAAAATAATCACAACCCTATCTATCGACAGTAAACCAGGGCCACTTTGTTTTTGTCTGACTCAGAATTTAAATGGTCCACATCTTGAGCATCCGGGAAAATGTGGATGGGAATGATCAGCTGGTTAATGTAATATTGACCTGGAAATTAACTAAACTTGGAGTCTTGGACAAACCAAAGGTGGGTCCATCTGCAACAAGATATGGCCTGCTTTGTTAGTGTAAGCATATGCGCAGCAAAGCTAATATCCAAATGTCCAATGGCTTGTAAGTTTGCAAAGATCCTACACACGTGTCAATGAGTGTATCTACATATTTTTTTAGAGAAGTACAGCAATATATTCTTGATCAATATTAGCTGGAACAAGACCGAACATCCCACATGTAGTTCCTCCCAGCATTGATCTTATAAATAATCAAAATATCAAGTCAAAATTTCTTGATCAATCTATAAAAACCAAAATGTCAATATATTTATAACAATCGAACTAATTAGGGTATCTCCAATAGTCCTAACTAAGTACTATCTATAAGCACTCCACATCATCTATAAGCACTCCACATCATCTATAGAGTACACACTAAAAGTTAGCATTCTAAAGGACTATCTATAAGGATAGCTATTTGATGCTTACATACACACACAGTTATTTATAGAGGTTACCTCGTTTTGCGTTATAGACTAAAGACGAAATAGTAGCTAGCTGTTTGTGTTTTGTATATTCTCTTTTCTCCACATAGGATATATGCTGATGTATACATGCAAATAGCTAGTTGACTCAGTACCATTGAAGATGCCCTTAGCAGCATGAACAAGCTAGTGAAACGATAGACGTATGCGTACGTTTTGACAGCTCTAATTAATGATGCATCCACGCGACACAAGAGCCCATAACTTTTTGTTTGTGCTTGGGGATGAAATGGACGTTTGCACTAGCGATCATTAGCATGTAAACGGATTTAACGAACTAGGGGGTCAGATCGTGCGCGCTGTATGAGTCGGGTACGTAGCTGTCGACGACAGCTACCTCGATCTTTTGGGGGTTAGAACGTAAGATCATCGCCACATATCCATTCGAGATGTCGTCTCGAATTTTGTTTCGTCACCGTCACATTGGTCATGCAGCGTATGCCGTTTGGATTTTGAGATGATTTTTTGTTCTTTGTCGGCAGCAACTGTGTGTTAAACAAATCCAGACGCAAAAAAGAAAGACAAATACAGGATTAGAAGTTTAGAACCGCATATATTCTCAATTAAGAAGCCACACTATAATGAATGGTGTTTTACGATGCAAATTCGGACCCAAAAAATGAATAGATATTCGATATTAATCAGAACCGCATATAAAGTAAAGCTTCAGTATAATAATGCTTATGTGGGAGCCAGCTCGTCAATTATGTTGCTTAATTAATATGGCTATGTACGATTCATCGACCTTCAATTATGTTGCTTAATTTTGGTATGTTTTGACGACAAAAGCATCGATCACTGTACCTGTCGGGGAAAGAGAATCAGATCCCTCCCACGTACGGTTGTCGATCGATTTGAGCAGGTAAATTAGCAAAAGCGTAAGGAACATCTGTTTTTTAATACGCAATTGCATGTGTCGAAGAAAGCAATGGCAAAAGTATAAAGACACGATTATATGTGCATGTACCCATATAGCTAGCAAGAAAAGAATGATCGGTCTTGCATACTGATTGTTGATCCCATTTGATTTTGTTCTCTCTATATATTATAAAAGACTACATGAGAAGATCCTTTTTAATGTTACGATCAACCATTGTAATATTTCTGGAGTAGTTATTTGATTTTGCAAATATCGCATTTTGTCAGAATTGGTTTGGCAGAAATTGAGAATTTTGAGATTTGAGTCATGGATTGAGTTGAGATGACCTGAGTTATTGCATTAAGGTTACATGATACATACTTTGGCTAACGTGAGTCAAGTTGCAAAGAACTTGTGCACATAAATGATTTCTTTGTCTTTAAATATACATAGTCGCTTCGAGTCAATTATGGTTAACAGCGAGGATCGATGCTAGACACATAGAGGAGTTGAGGCCTAGAACGATCGAGAATGTCGGGTGATACGGTGAGCTCAAGCATGGCACGAGAAAATCGAAAAATATTGAAGGTGAGTTCAAACGGCGGGATTGCACCATGAGGTTTGCCGGTCCAAGTGAGCAGTAGTTCGCTGGATCCAGGATGGGAGAGACTTGGTGATGCATAGCAAGTTAGTGGTGCACCTATACGTGGCAAGCATGGTGATTACTTGCAAATGATGGTAATGACCAGGTCAACAAGGGGTATTATGGTAATTTGGCTAAAATATCATAAACTATTTTAGATCAAAACTACGGTACATGGACGACGTGTTTGAAAGTGGTTTAAGTCAATGTAGAGTTGGTTTGATCAAGACGGATCGAAACTAAGGATTTAGGAAATACTTGCTTATGCGCTTTGAAAAACGTGCATAAATGAACATGTATGAGTAAAACCTGTATGTGTGAGTTAACAGATTTTTCCATTGTACTAAGTAAATAGTATCTACTAAGAGATAGATGGGGCTGGCTAGCTTATCTATAAAACGGGGTTGGGATAGAGACATGTGGTTAACCATTCAACCCATCTCTCTTGTGTCTTCATGTTTTAGGGTTTGGGTTTGGAGTGCATGGTGTGCTCTTTGTCCTCTAACGTGGAGTAGTTATAAAACCTACCTCTTCAAGTGACAATACATCAATCTTTGATGATCTCTATGTCTATTTCGTGTTTTAATTAATTTGTTATTATTTCGGTTGGTTTTGATATCATCTCTTCCCTTTTATTGATCTTCCTGTGTCAAGGATGTGATTGAAATGGAGATAATATTTGAAAATCAATCTCCTACATCTAGATACTTTGATAGCAAATTCATAAAAAAAAAATCCGTTTTTGCTTGATTTTGACCTCTTCAAGTAATTTCTTGTTTCAAGGGTTTTTGGATCAAGTTTTTTTGTGTTCTAATTTGCTGTGACATATGAGAATATATCTAAAGTCATCTTGGCTATCATCTACCTAGCTACGAGCATGTTGTATTCACCATTTGGTGTTTTGGCTTGGTTTCAGTGCAATTTTCCAACAAACTAAAAAAGATCATAACTTTAGCCATGATTTTCATGATTGTTTGTTGGAATAGATTTTTGATAACCTAGAAAAGGTTTCTGCAAAATTTTATGTCATTTAGCTGTACGGATCAAAAGTTATATCGATTTTTAGATTTGAAATCGGGCCAAAAACACTATTTATCACCATGATTTTACTATAGCATCGGTCAGACCGCTCGAACCGGTTAGACACCATTTGGAGGCCGATCAGATCGTTAAGAAGAGTTAGGTTCCATGTTTTATTAAATTAAGTAAGTTAGTTTGATTTTTAACAAAGCATTCTGTATTCAACATCTCTATAGGTATTTGAAAATAAAATATTAAATATTTAAAAAAAACTCTAAATTAACGTTATTCAACCCTACTCTATTGCTATATTCCATCTTTCATATTATCTACGTGCACGAGTATACTACCGCATTATTCAACCTTTTCTATCTTAAACAACTTACTTCGTGCACGTCAGCGTATAGATCTAGCGGATCTGTTTTATATCTCGAAAAAGAAAGGTGAGCCTAATTATTGGGCTAGGGCCGTAGTACAAGCATCGCGACGTGTCTATCCTGCGGCTTAACGACAGGTGTCGTGTTCATGTTGGAAAATTAAAAAAAATCGATCTGCGAGATCTTCTTCTGACAAGTTCATGTTGTGGATCCGCTGGTTGCATGTTAGTTCTGCTAAACCACATGCACGCGCGCGCTGATCATGATCATGGACACCTGACAGGCATGCACGCAAAGTTGGCTACTATTTTGACCGGGACGGGTAGGGTGGTTCGTGCATTTCCGTGATTAAATTTATTATATATATATATATATATATATATATATATATATATATATATATATATATATATATATATATATATATATATAAAATCCCGAGCGGCACGTCTTCACAATAATCCTTCTTAGCTACTGATTCTCGCATCTTGCTCTGTTTCTTGGTTCTGGTTTGGAAGGGAATGTTAGAATGGTAGTGATTTATAATTTTTTTATTATAATTAATTTATTTTTTTTACTGTAACTGAGTTGGTTTATTTAGTATAATTAAATTAAAAAATTAAAAATAGAAAAAACATGATAGCCCATCACAGATAATGCAAAGGAATACGGCAAAAAACCAAAAAAAAAATCAAAAATATGAAAAAGATGTAAAAACCAAACACAAACGCCGATTTTTAAGTTGTTTTGAGCGCTGCCAAAATCTAGTGGGCACATGAGAGATCTACTAATTTTTTTCCTCCTAGGGGGTGAGGGGGATTGCTTCAGGAATTTTTTTTGGCATTTATTCTAAATTTGAACTAAATCATAAGGATTTTGATCCAAATCACCTATCCAAACGGCTGTTAATTTTCCTCCTTAATGTCGAGCCTTGGTCTGACGGCTAGTGCTTTTGTTTCTTGTAGCCTGGTGTCAAATTGGTATGTAACTTCAAGTGTGTTTATTCCAATCTCGATACTCTTCAGTGTGTGCATAAGAAATGTCGTCGTAGCTTTCGTACTCAGGCCTAGTTTTGGAACGGGGAATTGTGATGGATTCCTATGGTAATTATACTAACTTTTTACAAAATTTCCGTTTTCCAAACAGTTCCTTGTTGAACTCTGATTAGAGCAAGGACGGAGGGAGGGGGCGCCGGCAGGGACAGTTCTTCTCATGATTTGATAAATTTATATTATAGCTCTCTATATTTTAAAATTTTTTATTATGGTTAGTATTATTTAATCTCTCTCATTAAATGATATTACATTATATAGATTGATTGGTCTTTCTTATTCCTAAATCCTGGTTCGCCCGTGTTCAGATGTGCATGATACCTGCAAAGTTCATAGATCTGTTTGCCATCCACCGACTTACGTTGAATGTGCATATGCTATCTTTTGATCGAATTCTTTTTTCCTCTTCTCTTCCGGTGCATTAATTGGTCACCTTCTTTTTGTATCGAACAATCCAGCTAACCCACAAACAATCCCTTTGTTCTGCATGATGTACGGTTCCATCCCTCATGGTGTGGTGTGCATGCATAACAAGCTACTGAACATTGCTTGTTTATTCTCTCTTTTTTTTTTATACTTCCGAACCGTAGTAGATTAGGTCTCCTTAATTATCTGGGCAGCGATTTTACGATCAAGCTTAATAGTCTGAATGGCTTAACAAAATCTAATAGTGAAAAATAAATTAAATATAGTGACCATTTGACATACCCATAGACAATCGGCTTGGAGCAGAGTTCTAATCTGTGAAGATGTTGAAGTATTCCTTCTCTAGTACCTCTGACTGAAATGGTTCTCCTTCAACAACTAAGTAGTAAAAGATATAGCCGTGAGTAGGGGTGAGAACGGATTGGATAGTTTCCGACCGATCCGGACGAATACGGATACGAATTGTGTCGGATCGGATTGTTTTCGGATAATTCTCGGATCGGATACGGATACATATTTTTTTTATCGGATACGGATACGAATACAGTAAGCCTAGTATCCATCAAATACGGATACGGATACGGATAATCCGGATAAAACAAAACCGGATATCCAGGATTTTAGCCCATAACCAGCTAGCCCATAATGAAACCCAGACGACTCATGTAAATTGCTTGCCATAATCAGCCCATAATAAATTGCTTGCCATAATCAGTCAATCATTCATAAGGTAAGTGCGATCTCCCAAATGTTAGTGCTACTCTAAACAACAGCGTATATGGAACGACATGACGGTGCAAAGAAAAGTTCACGGTGGACACGACAGTGTGGCAATGAGTTGAGCTTCAACATGACACGAGGAAGATGAACAATAATGGTACTGTTCCGTTGACAAGTGGGCCCAATTTGGTAGAGAGAAAGAGGGACAACGTGGATGCGTGGCACGACGAGGTGATGCGCGACACATGGCGCGTGTGGTCCAAGCTGGCTAGGCCGAGGCGGGGTGCGTTGTGTGGCGCACGAAGAAGATGGGCCACCATGGAAGCTAGGATGAGAAGGGAAGCAGCCTAAGGGACCAGGTCAAAGAGAAAATGGGCTAGAAAAGGTGGGTCGATTGGACGAAAAAGGATTGGGCGAGCGGGCTGCGCACGGGGAGAAAGAGGCTGGGCCAAAAGGAAAAGTGTGCCGGAAAAGAAAAGGAAGTTTTGGCCCAATAGGTTTTAGGATTTTCCAAGGATTTTAGAATTTTAGAAAATAAATTAAATCAAATTAAGCTCTAGAAAATAGCAAATAAACTTCATAAAATTCAAGAAAATACAGGAAAATTTCTTGCATCATAAAGAAAATTTAATTGATGTATACTTTATTCATATTAAAACCTTTTATTTTCTAAAAATTCAAATAAAGCTTTAATTAATTCAAGAAAATTCTAAATGGTTATTTTTATTTTATAAACTTCAAAAAGGCAATGAAAATTAGGATGTTGCAGCTATTTAATTATTATGTAAGGTGTTCAACTAGATAGAGTCAAGGTTTTTAATATAATGAGAAGAAATATAAGTTTTCTAGTAAAGAACTTTGTACTTAAAACTGTAAAACAATATTTAGTTAGCAAGGGGGTTGTTATCCGCAATTTCCATGTTAAAATCATCCAAAAATCTACTTATGTCTTGATATTGGAATCAACTATGAAAATAGCTCCATTAATCGAGAGCACGACGTATTTGAATACCATTTATTACACTCTACAGAGTTACCCAAGTTTACACATAAGGTATCTCAAACTCATAATATCAAGCTATAGATACACAACATATTAATGTGCGGCTAAGTTGACATAATAAGGTTGTTTCACTGCTCTTTTGTTTTAGTCTCTACCCGGTAGACACTGAGTCATTCAACTCTATTGGGAATCCATTGGCCAATACAAAAATCATGACCCGACGTTGAATGAACCTACCATTGTGAAGAATGGCAAGTGTCATATCTAGCCTAACTTTCATCTCACCCCTTTCTCGTGAGCCATCTCGAAACCTTGAGATAGTGGTCTTTTCTATAAACATTTAATCGGATCGAGTAGTGTACTAAATTTGGTTAATAGGCCAAACTTGTGGTTGAGCGTGTTCTGTGTTATTTACTTGGCACAAGGGTCTAATCCTTATGAGACTATCATTTACATATCCTATGCACACTGGCACCACACCACCATATCATACTAAAGCCTCAATCTCAGGGTAAGGTCATGGTCTCCAACTATCTAGTGGCTTCCCACCAAGTAACCTCAACCCTAGTACCATTTGAAAGTCTACTGGCACGAAGTCGAATTATTCTTAGTAGATTAGGTAAATCATTTTAAATGTATAATTTACTAATAGATATCTATTCAATGATTAATTACCAAAACTGTCAAGGTAAATATGGCCTTCATAAATGTGACCGACCTTTTTGGTGGTAGAATCTATTATTGTATGTAAATAGGAGTGCTCAACTAGTAATAATGAAAGTAATGATAAATTAATAGTATGGGATCACCAAGATCAAATACATGTGACTTGCCTTCAGTGTTTCCGATTACTATTTTGTAGGCTTCTAGTCTAACACCATCCACCTTAATTGCTACAGTAGCTTCTCTGTTGGTCAACTACTTGAATCCAGATACTACCGCAAAAGAACGAATACAAATAAGTTTCTACTTTGCAGAATGTATGCTGAGAATAAATAAAAAATCCAAAAAAAGATATAAAAGAAGGTGGGTTTAGACGGATAGAATTTAAACTAAGTTTAGTTGGGTCGAACAGGGTTGAAAATGGGTTAGACAGGCTCGAAACGATCGAAATAAGTATAAATAAGTTTAACAGGTTTTGTATAAATAGTAATAGGTCAAGTGAGTAGTATCTGGTTGGCACTATTCCTAGCAGGTTGGATTGGAAATGAAAAGTGTTGAACCCATTTACTGTGTAGCGGGTTAGGAAGAATAGTGTTTGGTCAGGGTGAATGAATAGTGTTGGGCTGGGCTAGGTGATATTGGGCTACACAATACTAGGCTTGACCCAATTGGCTAATTGGGCTAAAAGTTTGGCTCGGGCTGGTTTGCCGGCCAACCTTGGCAGCCTAGTTGGCTTGGAACCCAGCTCCCTTGAGAATGAGCAAAGCTCACTCTAATAGCATCCAAGATAGGGAAATGGCGGCGGTGCGAACTTAGACGATGACGACGACGAATGGCAGCGAACAATGGTGCAGCGAGCAACTGTGGGACACAAGCAACCCATTTTGGGCACACACACGGACAGTGGTGATGGTGGCGTCTGGCTAGATTTGTGGCATGGCATGGTGGAGCTGAGGTGAAGCTTCAGCCGAACTAAGGATAGCTCAAGTATCTAGGAGGTGAGGGGAGTTCGGCAGTGGTGATGGCTTAGTTTGGGGAGGTTTGTGGGAGGCTAGCAATGGTGACCATGGGCAGCAAGGCGATGGCTCATGGCGGTGGTGAGCTATTGGTTGTGAGGTTAGACAAGAGGCTGGGGATAACTTTGCGGTGTGAGGCAATGCTAAGGGTGCAGTGAATTATATTGGAGATAAGGCTAAGGTGACAATTTTGAATTTTGGGACTCACTGGCAAGATTTTAGCTTTGATGGAGTGGTATGGCCGAAGGAGATGAAGAAGGCTTCCATGGTTTGTGAGACAGTGCAAAAGGTGATGAAGTAGCCTTCTGCACTCAGCTTGCAAAGGTAGGCCAGGAGCATAGCGGTGGTGCACCTGGCGCGTGGATGCTAGCGTGGGTGAATGGGCGACTTCGACGCTGGGGGCGACGAAGCTGGTGGTTGCGCTGGCAGTTGGAGAGGCTTGGTTTCTCACTGGCGAGGGCACGCGAGATGGAGCGACAAGCAGCGGTGCCGCGTGCATGTCGAGTGACTGATGACGAGGTGTGGCAGTGGCATGATTTGGTAGTGGAGCAGCATGGCACGTGGTCATTGGCAACATTATGGCGTAGTACGGCTGGTCAACGAGGTGGCGCAGTTACTGTGCTAACGTTGATGCTAGTACGGCGACGAGCGAGCAAGGCTACGTTGGCAAGAGCGTGAATGATGCTCTGGCATGTAGCAATAAAGAATAGGGCGTCGGCACAATAGCAAGAATGCGTTTTCGAGAAAGGAAAGCGGATTTCCCAAAGAGGAATATGGGAAATTGAGGTGAGTTCCTGGATTTGGCAAAAACTTCTGACAAGGATATAACAATTCTTAAATTATTATATCATTATGTTATTTGAGTATACCCTTATTGATAAGGGAGAGATCTTACAGGGTAGTTGTAAGTTTTTCTACGACCACTCCTAAGTTATAAGTTCTTCTATGACTACTTAGTCGTAAACTATTCTACGACCATTACATAGTCATAAGATGTCCTATAACTAGCCTACCTCCGACTAACTTGTTTACGATGACCTATTACATTGTGAGTTCATCTGACAAGGTGGTTAGAACGTGTGCTTATTCCCTGGAATAACCGCGCATAATGTCTTTCTGATAGCAACTGGCGCACAACGAACTAGATGACACGTATCTCTGATAATAACTTTCGATGGGCGATTATCAACCAAAGCGTTAAGGCGTCTCCTGACTTGGAACAACTGCCGTTACTTGACAGGCTATATAAAGGTGAACGTCAGAGAGAAGAGGGGATCAGATGGTGACAAATTGATAGAGTGCAAGCCATTATGCATTACTTTCCCGATTGTAATCAGTTTATTGAACAATAGCTACATAGGAATAGGGTTGTTATTCTCCCAGAACAAAACCCGAATTTGTATAAAATCTCTGTGTCGTTTCTCTGCGTGATCGTAGTCAGGTCTTCAAGAGTTTCTCCTGAATCCAAGAAATCATACGTAAGATCAATATCAAAACACCGACAACTTCAAATTCAAGCAAATTTCAAATAAATTTAAAAAAAATTAAATGTGTTGTTTCAGGCACATTCCAGCCGAACCTCTTCGTCTTCGGCAATAACTCGCTCCGCGCCTTCGACCTCAACCCAACTGTCTTCCTGCTCGTCGGCAAGACGTCCGTGCTGACCATGAACGTCGCCGGCGTCGTTAAGGACTGGCTGCTCATCGCCTTGATCCGGTACTGGGTCACCCCCATCAATCTGTTCGGCTGCCGGATCGCCATCTTTCATTGGTTCTATATATCTATCGACATGCATGTGCTGTGGACCAGATCACATGAAGGCACTAATTAGATTTGGATTCTTACCGTCTGATTCCATACTTGTTTTCCTACTGCTCGTCTCTTTTTTCGAAAAGATACTTCTTTTATTTATTACTATTTATTTTTAATAAAAAAATCATCAATTATATCTAAAAATCATCAGAAAAAAATATAAGCACCCCTAATTAAAATGAGGAGAACAAATACGAACGCCTCAAAATTAAAATGAGGAGAACAAATTAAGCTGTACGTGCAGATGGATGATCGACGTCGGTCTCAAATTAATCGCCGGGTACTTCAATTTTACTATCGCCAGTGCAGCAATTAACGCATAAGGCACGGCCACGCAGTACGTGGCGCCAGAAGAGGTAGTACGTACGGTAGGTAGCCCGTCGGCCATGCTTTCGGCGAATTTACAGTACCAACGTCTGTCGCACAATAACGATAACAATAGTACTTTTATGGTACGACTACCGTATGACAAAACTCGAGATGCTAACACGTCATAGAAATATACAATAATCATACAACCAGAGTCTACCACACAGCCACTATGTGGTCGAGATCAATGCCACACATCCATCGTGCAGCAGAGCTCGGTGTCTCAGGGTATCTCTAATGGTGCTGAGTCAGCTAGCTATTTACATGTACACATCAGTATATATCCTATGTAGAGGAAAGAGAGTATGCAAAACTCAAACAACTAGCTACTATTTCGTCTCTAGTCTATAACGCAAAACGAGGCAGCCTCTGTAAATGACTGTGTGTGCATGTAAGTACCAAATAGCTATCCTTATAGATAGTCATTTGGAATGCTAGTTTTTAGTGTGTACTCTATAAATGATGTGGAATCCTTATAGATAGTACTTAGCTAGGACCATTGGAGATGCCCTCACGACCACCATGCGGCACCCATTAGCATTTGCATTAGCGCCATCATTAGCCCTTTGATTAGCAACCAATAATCATCTGTCGCACGGTGGTCGTGCAGAGGGGGGTTGGTGCCGCACGCCCCATGTAGTGGAGGTGGGCCCGCTGTGCTTTTTTTAGTACCTTTAGCATGCATGCAAACAAAGGTCGTGCGGTGCAGTAGGCCAAAGGCCATTTGTTTGCTTTGATTTTGCAAAATCAGATATCAAGCCATGTGCGACTAGGAGATAATCCATCGAAAGAGATATGGCATCGCGTCTGTCCCCCACACATAGTTCCCTCCCGTCATTACCGACGCGTTGTTAACATGCACTGCGCTCTTGCTCTCACTATAAATTGCGAGCTCTCTCGCACTCTCGCAGTCGCTCTCGTACTCTCGTAGTCTCTCTTGCACTCTCGTAGCCGATTAAATATTGTTTAGTGTTGTCATTAGCAGTCATATTAATAGGTAATTTTTATGTCGTATGAATTATCTTTGTTAAATGTGTACGCAATTAATTACACTTATTTAGACATAATTAATTTAGTCCTAATTATTTTAACATAATTAATTATTTTTTATATTAATTAATTTTTTTGTTAACAAGTATATGTTGTTTAATTATATTGTTATATGCTTTTATATTGACTGCATTAGACATTAAAATCATAACTACTAAGTATAGCAATTGATTAAATTGTGATGCCCTGTTAGCCTACTATTATATGTGTGTGCTCTGTCAGCCTGTCATGTAAACTTAGGCTAGCTAACTGAGTAGTGCTACTCCTAGCTCGTTTTGATTCTTAATTATATTTATATATCAGTATAGCTACTTTAATCACACACAAATATGCTTTAGATATGCAGTATTGCACTTATTAGTTGACGTGGTGTATGGAGTATCCATTAGTACTAATATGCATTTGTGATGTAGAAAAGTGGTGCAACAAGCTGTATAGTATAAAAAAGATGATTTATTATTAGGTTACCTTCGGACTGTTCTTTACGGACATAAGCATCACCCATGGTTGTACTACTCTTTTTATGATAGCATATCATGTTATTTAGTCAATAAAACTAGTGAAGGGCACAATTCGAGAGAAGCCTATATATATGTGTATATGTATATATATGTGTGTGTGTATGTGTGTGTGTATCAGCTGTTAAGCCGCACTATTGCCAATTAGCTTAACAACTTAATTTGCTTGCTTTTGATCAAAAGACATCTGAGCAAGAAAAATGCAAAAGACCAGATATATAGTAAAACAAAATTACATTAACAAACAATTATGACAAGTAGCATCAAGTGTAAAATGCAATTGGCCTAGATGTTTTTCTTCACCAGATTATGAGTTTGTGTTCATCTGCTTCATTTATTTGGACCAATATGTAATTGCAGTGTTCATTTTAGTCCTACGTGTATATTATTTTATAGTATCTATTTATTGTAATTTTTAATTTGCAGTATTTTATTATAATTATTAATCTTCGCACTAATATTTCATTTATCTTATTTGTTGCAAGATATGTCTTTACCAAAGATTCTGGAAGACTTATACGATGAGAGCCATTGGTGCAAGTTGTGGATCGTGGGTGACGCTAATGGCCCTCCGGTTCTGAAGTTCTGGGAGCAAGGGATCATTGGGACCTGAACTATCGCTACGTCCCAATCCTCCGAGCCACGGTCTTGTTGCCCTTTGCGAGACTGGTCTCCATCGGATGCCAGTTCACCCTGGACGGTCACTCTGCAGTACATGTCGTTCTTGACCGGTCTCTCTCTCTAGGGTGAGGCACTTACTCTAGCCCCTCCACCGGCGGACTGGAGGGTCAGGCTGGCATATTGGTTCAGCTTGCCTGTCCAAAGGGTGCTCGTGGCGCCCAGCAGACTTGGCTGAGGCATTTCAGTGAGTGTCCGTAGGATGCACCTTGTCATTTACATTCTTCAGCTCTTTGGTTGGAGCATCTTTCCATCCACGCAGGGCGAATTTTGTTACCCCGACTTCATACGCATCACTGAGTCTTTGGCTGACATGGAGGCTAGGGATCAACCGTCCTATGCGCCACATATCGGAGTTTGTGTGACACTTCACGATGCAACATCAGTGCTACCCCCAACCTGCTCGTCTGCTATATGCTTCTATAGTTGGGGAGTTTGTAACACTTCCCTGTCGGGTGTCCGACCTTCGATAGGCAGTGCACCCATACACCGAGTTCGCAAACCCAATAGATGGGCCCACTATGGGCTTTCAATGGACTGCTGCCCATCTGCACTGGGCCAAGGAAAGACCATTGAGATACTACTTGTTTCACAATGAGTTCGAGTCATTGCATGACAACGACATCATCTAGACTCCATAGACTCCGGAATTCGTGCTTACGGTAGCGCCACACAGGATATCAGTGCAATGCACCCAGAATGTTGAGTTATGAGTGATGACCTGCCATCTGGTATTCTCACACATGGTGGAGCCTTATGCGTTGCACGCATAATGCGACTGTTCGATTTGTACCAGGTTGTATCTCCTCCATACGACAAGTTCTTGCAACGAGCGTACACCTGTGAGTCAAACTCCATTCGAGTAATATTTACACTTCGTATATATATTCTTTTGTAACATCAATCATTACAGAAATGCAGGTAATCAAGTGTGGGTCGGTATTCTACGAACTGGCAGGCAGTGCAGCACGAGTGGACAATGGCATGGATGGACAGGGCACACTTGGATGTCATACTAGAGCAGCATCCATATGATGAATACCTAGACTGGTATGTACCACAGTCGCATGCAAAACTCACCCTTCCTCTACCAGAGCGCTTGGAGCAGGTGACGTACCACGACAACCTATACCACTTGTTCGATCATCACAGCGCTTTTGCGGCATCATGACATCGTAAGACACTTGCAATCTCTTATCGTTTCATTGATGAAATTTGTACTACTCATTAGTAAACTTGTTTCGTATGTCATTTCAGTTGGAGTGGACACAGCGCATCATGCTCACCTGCTAGGTCATCATGACCTAGCGAGTCTGCCCGACCATCGCGTTATACCAAGTCCGACCGACGTCGTAGTACTACCCCTTGGTCATTCGCGGGCCAGATCGACGAGAAGGTAAGTTACGTACAAATCTATGTTTTATTTAATTGTTATGTCTTATGTTCTGCTAACATTGTGGCGTTCTCCCACCGTAGGTCTGTCGTCGAGATGCATCACTTCTATCATTCGCACCCCTACATAGACTACTGCTCCCTATCGATTATCTTCGCTGCACATCTGGGAGGTACGAGATTCGTAGTCTACGTCCAAAATATTTATTTTAACTAATATTGCTCAATATTGCACTTCAATTCAACGTGTGAGTGACAGCTTGTCCACTGATGAGGATACGGACCTCCCGGCTGCTTCTAGGGAGTAATACACAGCTCTAGGGTTTGGAGCTTACGCAAGGCAGAAATCAACATTCGGCCCATACGCAGGGTAGAGCTCCTCTAGCTTCACTAACACGTCGTATGATGAAGGCTAGAGCTCCTTCGTATGACTGGGATTTCTAGAGTGCCTCATTCAGGACTTCATTGCTGGTGGTCCCCAGTTTGTCATGTCTCAGCAGGAGAACATCGACGCTTACTAGACCCAGCTTGTTGGTGCACCGTTGTCCACTCAATAGACTGAACGGTCTCTGTACCTCCTTTGATCTGACACGCACACTCCGGACCGGCTGTCATATCCCATAGGACACGCTTCACGAAAGATAAAACTGCGCCCGTGGACGTAGACGCGGCGAGGAGAGAGTAGTGGCTCAAATGAGTAAGCCATATCGCATCCCGTGTTATGCATTTTTTATACTGTTATATCTGTACAATTTTAGATAATACAAAATTCTGCAAAAATTACAAAATCAAGTTCACTCTAAAATTTTTTTGATCTCATTTCCTACATTAAAAAATTCATAAAATAGTTTAATTAAAGAATTTTTCAACTAAATTTCAGAATGGATAAAATTATGACTAAATTACACAACGTACATCAGGAAGCTCTATAAAAAATTTTGTAAGTTTTTTACCTCATTTATTATATCTAAAAATTTCTAAACGCAGTACGTAAAAATAAATTCCCTAATAGGGCAATTAAAGTAATTAAGAGGAATGCTAATAAGGTGTCACAAGGTGACCATGCGGTACCAACCTCAGCCGCACAGCCGCCGGATATTTCTTTGATGTGTCGATATCTCAGGTCTTATTGTATGGTAGCTACACAGTAAAAGTGTTATTTTTGTTATTATCATACGATGGATGCTAGTGCTATAAATACGAACTAAAAAGGTGGTATCCGCCAAAAACTCCATATTGATGTCCTCCAATCCGCCGTATCAAATTACGAGCCACACTAGTACAAGTGCAGCTGCAAGGCTGCATGCATGAAGTGCTTATTTGGAAGCTTGTCTGGTAGCAAGCATGGTATTACACTATTTTATTGGGTGGGTTGATAACTTTTAACTGGTTAAAAATAAATAATAATGCTTAAAAAACTAATTTTAAAAAAGAGAAATGAGTAGTAGAGAAACTGAGAGGAATATGTATATGAGACAGGGAGGGAGAGAAATGAGATGTATGATATGTCTGTAATCCTTGACTTATTCAGGAGTAAGAAGGATGGAGAAGCTACTTCAAGAATCTAGCTATTATGTGATTGATCTTTTAGACTGTGATTATGGTATTTGATTGTGGTTTATTACTTTAATGAGTAGTGATTACTAAGAAAAGATAAAAATCAATAACCACTAAAAAACTTAAAATAGATTACTTTTTTGTTTCTCTAAACGGAAATGAGAAACAAGGATATATGAACCGAACCTTAGTCTCGTGTGTACCGAGTGTATCAGTGCCCCGGGTAGAACAAGCTAGCAAAGCTGTAGCCCGTGACCGTGGCACATGCATGTGCCGTTAAATTTTCTTCCCTGCATGGTATCATCATCATCATCCGTATGACAAAACTGAAGGATTTCTGCCCCAGCGTATCCACATGGCGACTTCACCAAAAAAAAAATCTAAATTTTTGTAATTTTATATAGATTATCAGTTTTTATAAGAAGATTCTCGATTTTTTGTAAAAAAATCACTCCGTTCTTTTTTACTGAATAACACCTCGTGGTTCAAGCAATTACGTATAGACTATTGATTCTTACGAAAAGTCCCTCCGTTTTTTACAAAAAAAGACCCTTCGCTCTTCTTGTACTATGAATTTTTATCTCTTTTACTTCAATCTATATAGTAGCTAATATGATGTGACGTGATGCTAGTTAGTATCACCCGAGTTCCCGACGAAGATTCGGCCTGGTCGGTAGTATGCATGTGTCTATGACATCCGGGACCGCCGGGAAGACCTGGTGAGTCCGGCCAGCATCATGCATGTGAGGAGCCTCGGGATTCGTGGCACGTATAGTACTCCGCTGCACCTGTGTGGTGTGCATGGTGAATGCTGCATGCAACCTACACGTACCAGCAGCTAGCACGCAGCCCGCGAGTACATCGATCGTGGTCACCCACCGGTCGCCGTCTACACGAGCGAGAGATCCGCTCTCCGCTGCACCACGGTTTTGCTAATCTGCATGCATGATCCTAAGCAATAATAAGTAAAGCGCTACAATTATCAGCTCTAGACGATTTCAACTTCTCACTTATATTTTCGACTTTTTTTTGTTTTTTTATTTTTCTTTTTTCTTTATTCCTTTGTATTATCCGTATTGATAAAATATTTTATATTTTTATATTTAATTATGCAGAAAAAACCAACAATAATTATAATAAAAAATAAGTCATAAGCTTTGACTTATAAACTACTTGAAGCGCCCCCATCTACCTAAATTGTTACAATGCACTCCTGTAGTATATGCTCAGTATCTAGCTAAATTAATAATACAGCTACATGCCTAAATGTGTATTTGGAATTCATCATGTTTTACCTTGCAGATTGTGAACTACATTGAGAATATCCTTAGTTCAGTTGTGTAGAACGATTATCAATTGTATCGAGTTGATATTTGAATTTATGAAAGTTTACAAGTTTTTATATTTGCTATTAGGTAGACAGCGGTCTAATTGACCTACAGAGACGGTCTGACCAGCGTCCGGTGTGACCGGATTTTGGAAGCAGTCCGACCAAAAATATGGTGCGATCGATTCTAGTTGGCGGTAACTTTATTCTAGAGAGGTGCTTACTTGCGTGCGCAAGAGAATTGGGAGCGATCTGACCGGCTAATGGGTGGTGGTCTAACTAAAGCTGGCCGAGCGATTAGATCAGTATGGGTGCTATGGTCTGCTCAGCTCCCCCTGTTATCGGGGTTTGACAGGTTTAACTGGCACAGCCCGATCAGCCAGTCAATGGCAATCAGACGAGCTTTGTTTGAAAATATCTAGGGGGTTTTGAATATTTGTGAAAAATAGTTATGGGTTAAGTTTTGGAGTCCTAGACCATTGCATTCGTGATACATGAAGTATGTTTGGACTAATATGGGTCAAATTATGAATAATTTGTGCCTAAAAATGATTTTTTAATCTTTGATGTGCAGGGATGTTGAGGGAAGCTTGGAAGCGAATATGGTAGATGGTGTAGATAAAGACTAGGTTCAAAGATGAGTTGAGGTATGGTCAAGAAAGCTAGGCAGGATAGATGGGATCAAGCAAATCACATGAAAAATAAAGGATGTTGAAGATAAGAATCAAGCAATGATTTATTAATTGATGTGGTCGGTGCAAGTGCAATATAGTCGAGGGGAACCGACACAAAGAGACTTGCTGATGCGTGGAGCATTAGTGAACCTACATATTGGAAGCATAGGGATTTCTTGCAAAAGAGAAATGGTCATGGACTAGGTTCGGGAAAGATGTGAGGTCCACAATCAAAGTGAGGGAGTTTTGGCGGGGAAGATAAAATAATGAAAATGACGATGGGGCCAAAACCGCGACAGTTGAAGGGTGTTGTGAGAGCAGTTTAGATCAAGAAGGCATTGAGGAGGTCAAGTGGATGGAAACTTTCTCCTCAGCGGATTTTGGTTTATGCACTTTGAGAAGCGTGCATAAATCATGTATGAGTGTAAAATCTGATATGTGTGTGTGTGTGGATGGTTAACGGGTTTTCTTGGTTGTACTAATAAATAGTATCTATTAGGGTTAGATATGGGCTGATTGCTCTATCTATATGAGTGTGGGGGGTTAAAGGAAAGCTGCAAGGCTAAGGGAAAAGGATGTAAGGCTAACCAACCACTTATTCTTTATTGTTTGAGAAATAGGCTTCCTTGGAGAGGAGGTTTTTGGGTGAATGCTCTTGAAAGAAAGAGCTCTATCCTCTATGATAAAGTGGTTATAAAATCTTCATCTATAAATTACAATAGATCAATCTTGTTCATTGTACATAGTATGTTCTTAATCTTGTTGATTTTGCACTTATTTTGGTAAGTGTTTTTGCCCTATCTCATTCTCTCATGATTTTGCTGGTTCCAAAGATTGTAAATGATAGATATATCTCATGAGGATCATATACCATCTATTTAGAGACTAGCTGTAGCAAGATCTTAGAGATTATCCCTTTTTTGTTTGTTTTGGAGCTTTTCTAATGATATCTTGATCCTAGGGGTTTGGCATCGAATCTTTAGGTGCTCTTGCCTGCTGTGATACGTGGAAACTCATCTAGAATCATTTTGCCTATTCC
The DNA here is from genome assembly GCA_036346265.1 of Melocanna baccifera. Classification (NCBI taxonomy): domain Eukaryota; kingdom Viridiplantae; phylum Streptophyta; class Magnoliopsida; order Poales; family Poaceae; genus Melocanna; species Melocanna baccifera. Next base: position 23,541,558 of record CM070678.1, read on the forward strand.
TAACCCATGAGCAAGTTCTTGGGTATTGCCTGATTTTGGTCTAATCTTACTTGTCTTAAAGAAAGATTAGAACTTTGGCTAAGATCCATGAGATCCTTGGATGAATTAGGTTTTCTAGTATTCTACAATATGTGTACAAAGTTTCGTATCATCTGGAGATGTATTTTGGAGATTGCACCTTTTTTTAATTTTTGGCTTGAACTGATTTCTTGTTCTGAAATCAAGGCTATGGTCAGATCGCCCTAGGCCAACGGTCCAACTGGACTCCAATCAGAGTGGCATCCCCCATCGGTCAGACCACTCAGCCCATTCCAACCACTCTCTTTGTAGCGGTCAAATCGGTCTTAAGGAGTTGAACTCTATTTGCTTTTATATTTGTGTGAGTTCTTGTTGGTGATCTAAACTAAACTTTTTAGCTTTTAGTAGCCAGTGAAGTGAAAGTTTTAAAATACTTTTGAGAGATTGAATTTGAAGGTATCATTTATTATTTTTTATTATCATATTCGGTCCAACATAGACTATCCTAAGCATGTAACTAATGCATGTGCATGTCTGTGTAACTATCTTGTGAACCTACTGAGGTCTGCTAAGGACAAAAAAGGTCGTACAATACAAAAGTTATGCACCTTTTGACATGCTACTCCAACTTGTACCTTTTTTTCTTTTGTCTTCCGTCTATGTGACATTGCCAAGTGCATATAACGTATAAAACAAAGTGCAGCCTTGTCTCCGGTTCTCCCCAGGTGCATGCATCTTCTGAAGATTAACGATGCTCCGGACAGGCACCCTGTCTCTGCCCTCAACTTCAGGGAGGCCATGCATAATTTGGCTCATAGCTAGTAGTAGCAGCATTCCTCTGTTTTTTTAATGTTGTTTTAGAATTTGTGAAGTTAAAATTTTAAAACTTTAAATTTTAATACAGAAAGTATTTAAATTTATTACATGAAAATGATATTATTAGATTAGTTATCAAAAATATATTCATATCATTACATTTTTAATATTTTTTTACTAATATATAACTAAAAAATAATAACCAAAGTTATGTAACAAAGACTGTATTGATATCTAAAAGGACTAGTAAGAAAGATCGGATGCAGTGTCACACTGTCACTTATGACATCTCCAATATTGTTATTTTAGAATTTGTGAAGTTAAAATTTTAAAACTTTAAACTTTAATATAGAAAGTATTTAAATTTATTACGTGAAAATGATATTATTAGATTAGTTATCAAAAATATATTCATATCATTATTTTTTAAATAATTTTTACTAATATATAACTAAAAAATAATAACCAAAGTTATGTAACAAAGATTGTATTGATATCTAGAAGGACTAGTAAGAAAGATCGGATGCAGTGTCACTTATGACACTCCAATATTGTTATTTTAGCTATCTCTTAACTATACCATGTCAATAAATTTCTATATGGAGAAGACAGAAGATAAGAAAAGAGAATGTGTTATATTGTATACAAGAGACAATCTAAACATATAAACTAACATAAATGGTAATACAATGTGAGAGAAGAAATATGATCAAAATAATATAAAATAGTTAAAAAATAATTTTAAAAATAAATTATTAGAGATATTATCTTTAATACTGTCTTACGATGATACTGAAGTCTTAAGGATGACTTTAAGAGCTACCATTGTACATACCTTCAACCAGATATGGCTATTCTTTCCGATTCTCTTGGTCGGCCAATGGTTTCCGGCGGCATGGACATGGCACACCAATTAACGCAGCAATTTGGCATGCACAATACTACTGCTACACAGGTAGACTACTAACTAAATTGGCTAGACATGTAGACTTGCATACTAGAGGAGTTATCCTGATTAGTACTATCAAGCATGTATTATCTTATTATATATTTCTCAGGTTTATTTTTTAAAAAACATATGTACAAACTTTGGTATGCATGATTTTCTAGTTGATCGAGCTATATATGTATTACCCTAGCCAGCAAATAGCTAGCTGTTAATTGATCGAGAGGTCACGCATGATGCATAAAAAAATTGATACTAGCACTCCCTTTAGTCACAAAAAAAGTTATTTTAAATATCAATATAATCCCCAAATACAAATTTAACTGCTCATTTCGATTATAATACATTTATAAAATCTAATAAAATTATAATATTATAAAGGTACTTTTCGAGATCAATACAAATGTATCATTTTCATATATCCAATATAAATATTTAAAAAAAATATTAATAGCTAAAATTTATAACGTTTGGCTGGATGTAACTTAAAATGATTTGCTTTTGTGACTGAATGAAGTACTTGATTAGTGTGAGTTGCATTAATATTAATTTCAGCTACACAGAGAAATCCTTTTTTTATTGAGAGCATGCTGCTCATGGAGTTTTTGGTACATTTGGCCTGTTTTGGCCTCGCATTTACAAGAATAGCCATAGTTGTGCGACAAATGCAAAAACGTACGTTTTGGCGTTCGGACACCAAGCGATAGCGCTATGGAGTTGACACGTGGCCAGCGGTGCATCGTGGGCGTGCGGCATGGGGCTTGTCTCACGACCACCGTGCGGCCATCCCTCTGTCGCCCAGCCACCAGATAGTAGCTAATTAAGCCAGCTTAATTAGCTACCTTAATTTTTATTTACGTGTACCATTTGTTCAATTTTTTAAATATAACAAATGAGCCTAAAAAATTATGAAATTTTACATACAACCACCAAACACAGCGTATTTGATTGTATAGTTTTTTCATAATTTTATCCACTCTGAATGTTGCTCGAAAATTCATAATATTATGATGTTTGTAGTAGTAGTTACATGCAACAAATAAGCTCCAAAAATTACAAAAAAATTTATATGCAGTCTTCTGACACAGTGGACCTAATTATCAAATTTTTGGGGAATTTTATTTGCTTCAAATTTGTCATGTTAATTTATATTAATTTAATCATAATTAGCAACATACAACGCTTATTTAATCTGTTGTTTAGTTAGGAGAAAACTTGTTCGTTGCATTTCAACCACGGTACTACAAGGGTACGCAATGACACATGCACCCAGAGCATGTAGCAATACACCCATTACCCGGAAGAATGTCTCACGAACCTAATAGTATGTAGGCATTGTGGAGAAAAAGGACATCGTGCAAGCCAATGTTCCGCAAACTGCCCCAACTACGATGAAGATCACCAATCAGGAGAGCGTCCAATGAGCAAGGTCACCTGTTTTCTCTATGAAGGACAAGACCATTACCCCAAGGATTGCTCCATGAGACTGTTGCTGACCAGGGCAGCTGAGATACAATAGATAAATATTCAAATCACAATAGGACTCGTCATACCTGGAGCTAGAAGGATAGCTAATATCAATTGTAATTTATTTTATGGGGGGTAATAAGAATAAACAGTAATGTCAGAGAACTACTATGATGTATAATTACTTTTGGAGGTGCAATAACTTGTATTAAAACTAATTAGACTAGTATAAGAAGATTCTCAAGGCCAAAAAAAATCCTATGGTGATAAGGACTACAAGCCACACCTAGAGTTAAAATCATCGTGTTTAGGAAAGCTGAAGAATAAAAATAGAAATTCCCATACAAACAAAAGACCATCACATAGATATACTAATCGCCATACCAACATCCCCAAGGTCATCTATCCCAACGAATATGGGCCCTTAATGCCCACCTATCGATAGGAAATTTTGACCATTATGAGACTAGCAAATGACACAACCATTCTATTCTAGGATGATGTGAAGACGACGATATCAAAGAGCAAATATTTGAAAGCCTATGACCAATCCAGAAGAACAAGGTATCTCTTTTCCCTTTTGCCTTCTTCAGGTGCCAACTCATTCTCGTGCAGATTTCCTCCTATCAGTCTACTTCAAGGAAAAGGACAATACGAAAAGTAGAACCCCAAAAAACTACTGCTAGCTAGTTTAACCCCACCTACTTCCTTTCTATTCTACCAGAATCTGGGGGTCGAGATTCATTTAAGAGGAGTAGGTTTGTAACATTCCAAAAATTTAGATGTTCAAAATTGTGAAATTTTTAAAACTTTTTGCTGCATCTGGTTGGCATTCAAATTTCTTCTGCAATTTTATTTGGGATTTTTTGAATTTCATGCAATACAAGTTAATAATTGGGAATAATTCCCAAATGCAAGTAATACTCATCACAACAAAATATATACAGGATAAATTAAGACAAGGAATTATAAATGTGAAAACCAAAATTCAAATTTAAGTCGCTAATGCTAAACCTAAAATTTACTAAAACTTTATTGAAGGAAAGTATAACCTGAAAATTTAAATAATGAGAGGTGAGTTCAAACTCTGAGAACTTAATTCAGATTTAATTTATTAATTCAAAATATGGTTTGTAAATCAGAGAGAGGAAAATAGTTTAATAAAATAAATAAATAAATAAATAGTTTGAAAGGAAATAAAATAAAAATTTAGATTTCTAATGCAATTGTCTTTTGAGTACCAAAATATGGAATTCAACTTTTGAATTCAAATTCCCAATAGTTTGCATTTGTTTTCTCTCTCCCTGCCAGTGGGCCCTAGCCCCTATTCCTTCTTCTTTCTTCTCCTTTCCTCTCGATTTTCCTTTCCCTGTCCCAGTTGTGCACTGGTGCCACGCTACATCACCTCACCCACGACGCCATCACCTCACTGCTCCTGTCACCCTCACCATCATGTCACCACACCTTGGTCAGCACCATGCCCTGCCATAGCCCCTCTGATGCGCAAGCTAACTGAGAGCTGCGTCACCCACACGGCCCCGTCAAGCCACGCACTGGCGCCATGCCGTAGTGCACACTGACGTGACCGACAACATCACCTCACCCTGCACGCACTGGTGCCATGTCGCTGGGCACACCGATGCGACTGACAACATCACCTCACCCTGCCCTCACCACGCCGTGCCCATCAAGCTCTCGTTGACCATGGTCATGCTCATGGCCATACCACTGCCCTATCCCAGGCTCTATAGGCCGGTCTGCAACTATAGCATGCCATAGCACTCACTCCCATCTATAAATGGCTCTCCTTGGCTCATCTTGCTCCTCATTCCTTTCCCACTTCTCCTTCCTCCCCATCCCAGGCCAAGTGCCTCCATGCCCAAGTCTTGCTTTGGCTTGCCGCCCTCCCTTGGCTAGCTATCTCTCCAAAAATTGACCGCGTCATATTGTGTTCTCGAGCACCCTCTACCTCCCCTCCAGTCTAATTGGAAAACTTCGCGCCAAGCTCGCTGGAATGCCTCTCTTCCTCACCGCCAGCCAATGCGCCTCTACCGTCGCCATGACCTCCCCAACGAGCTCCCCTTCAATTTAATCGGTCTGGAGCATCCCACCACCACCTCGGAGCCTTCCCCATTGCTGGCCGAGGCTTCCCTCTGCCCCAGCTCGCTGCCCATGACAGCCCTCTGCGCTAATGCCCACACACACCACCGACTGCCATGGCTCCTCTCCGACTCGGCTAGCCACCTGGGTAAGTTCCATATAGCCCTCTCCCGCTTATGCTCGCATCACCTTCTTCTCCCTTCCCTCTCGCCCCCACGGCCTCCCGCCTCCAGCCGTTGAGCTCCGCCACTGACCCGCCTTGGTGCTCGCTCTGCTCGTGCTGCCACCTCCCCGACCTGCTCCATACTCCGAAGATCCATTTTGTCGGTTTCTGCTGCCTCTTCGGCCATCACTTGCCGCTGGTTAGTTTGCTTCCCCTGTTTTCCCTCTCTGCTTCAGCCGAATGCACCTCTCCTCCCCTGCTCTGTTTCTTCTGAGAGCACCCCCTCTCCTCTATTCTATGATAGGTGGGCCCAACTAAATAAGTGGGGCAGCCAATGCAAGTATGCTTTCAACCCAAGATTTCAAAAGTAAATTCAAACTAAAAATATGTTTAGTTCTAGATAGAAATTTAAATGGATCAAAAGTTCATGCAAAAGGAAGGTATCTGAGATTAATATTGTTCAAGTCTTACCTTCAAATTTAGCAAGCTAATTATCATGTAAGACTAATTAGTGTAGATTAAACCATGTAACTTAAATTAAAGTACATGCTTAAAATTTGAGGTAGTGGTAAAAGTGTAAGCTTGAAGATGAAAAATAGTTGGATAAGATTATGGAAGATATTTATGACACCATCAAATATTAATTTAGAAATCCACATATCCACTGAGAGTCTTGTAAAAATATAATTTTTTTACAAATGATATTAAGGCCCTTAGCATACCGTAGTGCTTAAATTTTAATTATAGATTAATGCTAAAATACAATAGTATATGTACATAAAGCTAGTCCCCACATAAATAGGTCTTAATCAAAAAATAAACTCTGTCAAGTGATAATTATAGTATACATAAAATAACAATGGCCTTAAAAATCAAAAGAGCATCTTTAACTAAAAGGTCATGTTAAAATATAACTTTGTGCATCTCCTGAGTCATTGGCCACTCAAATTAGTCTTACTAACTTATGATTGTTGAACTATGTTGCGATAGGACCAATTAGTTAAGCCTTACTTAATATAACTCGCTAACACATCAATTGATGGCAACCTAAAATTTAGTAGTAACCAGACCTAGCCATGAACTTCATTTTACCTGAAATACATTTAAATCCTAGAGTGGTTCGACAACCATGGATCATTAGTAAATACTAGTCTAACTAACATGAACCGTTAAGTGTCCATGATTAAACAAATAATCCCATACTTAATTTATTATCACACTAATCATTGTTCGATTAAAATGGTAGGTAGAAGCCCATTAAATAATACATCTCAAATTGCTAGAAATATAAATTATAAGAATAATTTGATAAACCAAAATCATATACATTGCGTATGTAACACATGCCCTAATCTTTAAAAAGTTAATGCTCGACAAAATAATACTCAGCTAAACTCGAACATCTATTCGTAGGTCTAACTTGACTCATGGAATTCCTTAATAAATATAAAATTATAAAAGAAGTTATTAAATTCAGAGATCAAGACGTGCTAGTCTGCAGTCAGCTATGACTAGCCATCGTTGAATCTGAAGTGGAATATTCCTATGAATATTCCTCTTGCCATGAACCTCCCTTGACATCCGTCTTTGGTAGATTTTCCCTTTTGTCATTCCTCACTTCGCTCAACCTCGTTTGGCCCTGTCAACATTCTGCGCCCCATCAACCTTGTCTCAAATCACCCATTTAATCATAATAAAACTTAATCAAGTTCAATTGGATTTTATTTGAACTTTTTGAGTTATTTGGATTCAGTTGTTTATTGCGTAATTAAAACTCAAAGTCTCGAAGAAAGTACTGGATCGAGCAGAATCAAGAGTCAATTAGAAACAAAGACCAAGATTGCAAGACCATCAACTGAAAAGGGCTATGAGTAAAATCAAAGCCACGGTAAAATGAGCAAGGCAAGTCATCACTTTGATCATATTGCACATACCTTTTGAATGTAAGTATTTTATTTGAAAGTATTAAATTGCATGTCTTACTTTATTATTGCAAATTATGTTCGTATTGTCCATAGTTAATTCCCTATGAGTAATTGCTTAATTATATCCCACTCCTTGGCTTTGAACATAAAACCTTGTCACTCTAGAAAAACTGTAATGATAAATTTTTAGAAATAAGTCCACATTTATATGCTCTATTTAGTACTACTTAGATATTCAAGGGCATTAATTTGTCCTGGCATCATTTCAACATAAAAACTTGGTTTGGACAGTCATTAATGGAGAGTGGTTGGTATGTTATAATGTGGACATTTTATGCTCCCAAAAACCTCAAATTGCTTAACCATCTAGGCGGATAGTTCGGGGGTGTGGTGTAGTGGATGCACGAGAGTGTAAAATATGGTAGAATCGCTTAGATAACCCTAAGGACTGAATCTTGTGATGACCTCCCAGTGTATAACAGTACAACCATAAGCTGACAAAATTATAGGCAAGGCTAACTAATTTGCGTACTCCTAGCGTGGTTACGTGAAAGTGCACATATGTGTAAAGGGAAGGATGGTCTCATCTCCGCCTTTGGCATGACGGCTCAAGAGGGAAACCTCTTAAGGAATGGTCTCATCCTAGAGAAGAAAGACCTTAGTGGGTGTAACCGCACTAGAAGGATGTATTGTAACAGTCTTATTATGATTACTCAATGCACACCTACGGAAGCGTGTAATGGCTGATATTGTGAGATAATCATATCTTATGGGTAAATTATATAACCTCTATAGAGTATAAACTGTTCGAACAGCCGTACCCACGGTCATAGATGGACGTTGGAAACTTTACATCGATATAGTTCTATTTCGAAAACTTTATGGGTGGAATGAAAATTGATCCTTATGTTGTCCTGGGCGGTCGGTCCCAGTGATGATAACATGTGGATATAACACTAAAAAACTAGCATATGGTGTAGGTGATATGTAACGGTGGATGGAATCTGTACTACTATTATTGCAATCTTTTACACACTTTAGAAAACTCTATTTTAGTTAAAATTGCTAAGTCTCAAGTATTTTCTATATCTGTATCTCAATGATTGCTTTTTGCAAATAAAAGAATCTTAAACCCTCCTCTGTTCGGCCCTTCATCTATTATTACTATATTCTGTGTAGTGGCATGCTGAGTACCTCTTACTCACTGTTGCTTAATTATAATCATTCAGTAAGTCAGAAGGAGAGATATAAGCCCCGCGATCATCCAAGGGTGTCAACAAGAGTTGCAAAATGATGAGGCTAAGAACTAGGTCGTGAACCCCAGTTGGTTACCTGTGGGCATGTCTTGAGGGACCCACCTGTGTGAAGTTTCTGTTTTCACTGCTGCTTTTATTAATTTTGGCCTGATTGGACCTTGTGTAAGTCTACTATTACATTTACGCTTCCGCATAGTATGTACATTTGATGTTCAATACTGTAACTGTGAGCACTATGTACTGTCCAGGAAATAGTGTGGTGGAGTTACAACGGATAAAATTATAAAAAATTATACAATCAAGTAAGTTATGTCAGGAGACTGCATGTAAAATTTAGAAATTTTTTGGGCTTATTTGTTATATTTAAAAAATTAAACAAATGGTACAAGTAAATCATAATTGAGATAGCTAATTAAACCTGCTAATTAGCTAGCTTAATTAGCTAACGTCTGGGTGGTTGGGTGGCAGAGGGATGGCCACACGGTAGTCGGGCGGTAGGCATCGCACGATTGTCGAGCGGCAGGACCCCTGCCGCACACTCGCGAGGTATTGTTGGCCACATGTCAGTTTCATAGCGGTGCCGTCCGGTGATCGGACGCCAAAATAGATATTTTTATATTTATCTTGCGACTACATCATTTTTATAAATACAAGATTAAAACAAACCAAAAGTTCTAAAAACTCGCTACCCATGAAGACATTGCCATGTACGGTTGACTTGTGTGCATTGATGCTAAAGGCACGTACAACAGTTCAGACGGTTGTTGTCTGTATATACATGCACATCACACATAGACAACAAAAAAGACAGTTTATACAATGGGTTGTCTATTTAGTTGTCTGCAACCTCATAAAAAAAGATAACAAAAAAGACAGCTTGTAAAAAAAACGGCTCGTATAACGCTCGTAACGCCGTCTCTTCGCCTAAGAGCACGAGCGCAGGCCGTCTCTTCGCGAGAGGACGACTTGTGTCTCTCCCTTCCTTAATTATAGTCCACATCAAATAATTTTACTATGTTAGCATGATAAAAATGGTACTTGTTTCTCTGTTGTACCTGGCCTAACTGCTACGTGGGAGAGGGCATCTTTACGCATGTCAGCATGTGCTGTCGGTGACTAGGAAGGATGAGGCTTCCAGCGAAGAGCCACAGTTCAAGTAAGGAAAAACAGGTTTAATGTGCCCTCATCGGTCCAAGAGAAGAATAAGGTTAATGATTTTTTTTTCCAGGTTAGCTCTAGCATACAAACTAGATATGATGGACAAATTTTCCCATACTTACATATACGTCGATGATTAAAAGTTCAGAAAGGTTGATCAACATGCCCGTAAAATTGATTTTTTAAGACCTGAGGGAGTAAATTGCAGCAAGCCGCATGCAACACGAGAGGGGTGCAATATCATGTCCTAGAAAGGGCTGATCATATAAATAGTATTGTAACACTTTGTTTTAAAAAAATTAGCTTTGTATCTCTAATTTATTTATAAATTTAGCTCTCTCATCAAGCTCGGCAGCTTGTGTTGCTTGTTATATTAGGAGCTCGGCGGTGCTATCGAGTTTGTAGGAGCTTAGCAGCAACCAAAAGCGGTATGTGATTAGCACTAATTAAATGCAAATAGCACTAATTAAAATATGTGGCTGGTCGACGTCTTGCTGAACTAGGGGAGCTTGTTAGATTTGTAAAAATGAATATTCACTTGCAAAATTTGAAGAAAAAAATAACTACAATGCAATTTGTGTTAACAGTTCGACGTGGAAATGCAACCAAAACTAAAAGGAAATTAATTTGCAACCTTTTGAACGGTGTATTGAAACACCCCGATCAAGCTTCTCCATTTGAGTTTTGTGATATTTGTAACCGTAGGACAAAAAAGGCTCAAACTGCAAGCCTACAATCGAGATAGTTTGTCTAAATCTTCTCACAGTTAATCAAACACATGCACTACAATTTTCTCTCAACAACTAAAACAAAAACCACACGTGAAAAAAGAACTAAATGTGAATAAAGGATCGAATAATACAAAATCCTCATGTATGCCACCAACCTTTTTTTTTGTTTTTCCTCTAAAAAGTAACTATGGTTATAAAAAAAACTTGTCACAACTAATTAGACACCTGGACAATTCTCTCTTCATAACAAAAATACAAACCATACACAAGAAAAAGAAACAAAATATATGAATAAAGACAATCACCTATGTATGCCCCCCCCCCCACGAGTTCTTTTTTATAATTCTCAAAAAACAACTAGGGCTATAAGAAAAAAATATGTTCATAACTAATTTTACCCATAAAAAAACACGTGCAAAAAAAAAAGGAAAAAACAGAAAGAGAAAGAGAATAAAGATACTCCAATAAACAATTCGTCATGTACGTCTTACCAAGTCTGTCGTTTTTACTCTCAAAAGCAACTGGGGTTATAAGAAAAAATATCTTCTCGCAGCAAATCATGTATCCTCACAAATTATCCCCTTATTTGTTTTTGTATTTGTAGAGATTTACCTAGGTTAGTTTATTTTTGTCTAGGTCAGAAATTTTTTTCTTTATATTTTGTATTGGTTCACAAAACGTAAATAAATAGTTCCTTGTTTAAGTCTTTGTCCCAGGGTGAGGGGGTGTGTTTATACAGGAAATAAAGGGATTGCTTAGAGTAGTTAGATTCTCTCAGGGGTGAAAAAGGCGATTGAAATTTAGCAAAATTCCGGCCAATCCCACAAGGTCATAACACAATCCAAGAGATCTTTGCGCGTAGTCGGCAACTCACACTTCTGCTTACTCATCACGAAAACAACCAACGTAAAATTAACCTCCCAAAAACACGCAAAATGAAAAGTTAGGAAAAATGCAAGAAAAAATAAGTAATAATTTGTGGTTTTCTCTATAAATAAACAAACAATTTTTTATTATTTTTTAAAAAAATAATCTATTTTGATAAATTTTTTAAAACACTTTTTAGTATTTGGTTCATACTCACAAACGTTTGCGCTGGACCGCAACCGCGGAAAGAAAGCTAGGTTGATTTGAGAGTATAAATAAGCCCAAAGCCCTCCTTCCTCTATCCCCTGCCCCCTCCTCCATTGCCTCGCAGTCTCGCGCGCCGCCCTTCCCTTCCTTCTCCCCCTCCGAAATCCCACCTCCCCTCCTAAAACCTCCTCCTCCTCCCTCCTCCGCCTCGCGAGCGAGCACCCACAGGCACCGACCCCACCCAGCCCAGGGGCTTGTGCGCTAGCCCGGCTGGGCCAGAAGGGTACAGGCGGCGGCGGATTGGCCGGAGATTCCCGGCGAGATGAAGTACGTCCTGGTCACCGGCGGGGTGGTGAGCGGGCTCGGCAAGGGCGTCACGGCCAGCAGCATCGGCGTCGTCCTCAAGGCGTGCGGCCTCCGCATTACGTCCATCAAGATCGGTACGTGCCCGCCGCCGTGCAATATTTTTCTTCCTCCCCCCGTTAAAAAATCTCCTTTTTCGGGCGGGGTGGCCCGAAAAAGGCGCGTCTTGGGGGTTTCTCGGCGAGGATTCAGCGGGGGCAGCTCTGAGCCCTCGATCCGGTTGCCGGCGAAAGATTTGATTTTGGAGCGATTCGTGCGGCTCAAGGCCAGCCGCGGCTGTAAGTAGGTGCGGGGAGGCCCCGCGATTCTTGGGTGGGTTTGGTGAAAAGTCCCTCTTTTGAACCTTCCGCCTAGTGCTCTCGCCGTTACAGCTTGGTGTTTTAGGGGGCTGTGGTGTAGGAATGGATGTGATGTTGGTTAGCTTGCTAATCTTGTCTTGTGTGTGTGAGAGAGACAGGTTTTTATGGTATTTTTTTCCCAGAGATTGCTTCGTTATTAGGGAATAAGTAGAACTGGGACACCTGCTCTAGCTTTTGCAGTATGAGCAAAGGGGATCTTTTTTCCCTGTTTCCTTACTAGATCATTTTGGGGGGCCTGTACGATCTTTTATGTGGTGGTGATTTGGGTATCTTTTGCTCGAGCCATAAAGGTTTGAAGTTTGAACAATGGTGGCCCATCCAAGATTGGTCTAATGTTCTAGAAGCTTCTGACTTTTACTTCACTGGTTACCACATATGCTTGAGGTATCTCTGGCCAATATAAACACCTCCTTTTTGAGACAAAAATTGTGAAAGTTACACGGTCGAATTCCCAGATATCTGAACAAAATATGTTTTTTTAATTGGATGCGCATAAATTTGCTACAACTCGCAAATTCGGGCTAAACTTTTGGTCCTCTGTTCTGCGCCCGCGGAAACAAGGTGGTTGGAAAAGACTAGGTTTGCCCTCCCATCCTTGTCTTTGTCTATCAGATGGCTCATGGCTCATGCTGTGGACGGCTTGCAAATTCTGATTTAGATATCGGGTGCTGCGAAGCGCAGATTTAGATATCAGCATGTCACAAACCATTGGATGCCACCTTAGCGCGTTGGAATCTTTGACTTAGTTCAATGTTATATTACATGTTTTGTTTCCTCGTAGTTATTCTTATCCAGTATCGCCTAAACCCTGCTTTGTGTTTGCTGTTGTAGCCTTGTGGCTCTTTGTACTGTTGCTGCACTTGGGCTTGATTGTACCTTTTGCCTTGTAGAATTGCTGGCGGCAAGCCAGCTAATACTTGCGTGCTCTAGTTGCTTGCTTTTGTCTCCATGAGTTTGACATGTTCTCTTTGCATTATTTGAATATGCAGATCCTTACCTTAACACCGATGCTGGGACTATGTCCCCATTCGAACATGGTGAAGTGTTTGTGTTAGATGATGGTGGCGAGGTACTGATATGTGACCAAGTCAAATTGTTCAACGGCTAGCACATATTTGCTCGTCTTATTAAGTGTTGTCTTCTGCATACTGTAGGTGGACTTGGATCTTGGGAATTATGAGAGGTTTCTTGATATTAAACTGACCCGGGACAATAATATAACCACTGGAAAGATCTACCAGGTAAGCAAATTATTTTCTCCCTGACAGAACTTAATTTATATGGTATTGTGTTTGCAAATACGCACAATAGATGTATTTAAAGTTTCAGCATAAGTTGAATTCATAAATCTTAACTATATGTCATAGGGGGGCTTCATAGCTATTTAACGGCATTCATCGGCATGCAAACATCCAGAATGATTTTGAAATGGTTCAATTGTTGACGTTGATATCTTGTACTGCATAGGAAGGAAAAGGATGTCCTCATTGTCTTATGTGACTTGAGTACATTAAGAATGCAAGCGAATTTTTATTTAATCACATGGATATATAAGAATAATATCATGTCAAATATGTGACATGTAAATACAGTTGCTGTTCCCTGCATAACAAACTGCTCTGACTTTTCTTATTATACTTTTTTTTATGGTTGATGACAGTCTGTTATTGACAAGGAGAGGAAGGGGGAATACTTGGGAAAGACTGTCCAGGCATGCGGACTTATCTTTGTTTTTGTCTGTCTTGGTAACTTCTGGGTGTATGTTTCTTCAAGTGCTGATCATTCAACTAATTTTACCTTAAGGTTGTGCCGCACATCACAAATGCCATACAAGAGTGGATCGAGCGTGTTGCAATGATACCAGTGGATGGGAAGGAAGGATCAGCTGATGTGTGCGTGATAGAACTGGGGGGCACTATAGGTGGGCATGAGATAATTAATTGTTTTTAATATTTATTTTAGTTGATAGCAGTCCCAATAGACAATTTAGAGCTCATTTTCCTGTAGCTTGATTGCATTATCACTCCTGCTGCAGGGGATATTGAATCTATGCCATTTATCGAAGCGTTGGGTCAATTCTCTTATCGTGTTGGTAAGGAACTTGCAGAGTTATACTGATACATAAACACTGTACTCCCATCTTTCCTGCTTTAGCGGGTATTTACAATCTCCTTTTGGACATTACTTTGGTTGCCAGGTCCTGGTAATTTCTGTTTGGTGCATGTCAGTCTTGTTCCAGTTCTGAATGTTGTTGGTGAACAGGTAATTGGACTCTGGTTGATTCATTTACTATGTTCCACTGTCAATTAACTTATTATTTCGTTTGCATGACATTATTTGGATAAATCTGTTTAGTTCTATTTACCTAATATTTATTCTACGTCTGTGTTATTTTCTCTTGTAGAAAACTAAGCCGACCCAACATAGTGTACGTGGTTTAAGGGGCCTTGGACTCACCCCAAATATTTTAGCTTGTCGCAGTACAAAGGTTAGTCAACAAATTCATTTACCGTTAATGCTGTATCTTGGTAGATTCTTCACTTTCTTGGGTTTCTTTACATTACTTTTCATAAACTGCATTCTTATTTAATAGGTTTTGGAAGAAAATGTGAAGGAAAAGCTCTCACAGTTCTGCCATGTGCCGGTAATGGAATTGTAAACTTTTGTTTGTGTTGTCAGGGATAGCTTCATTTGCTTTGGCAGCTAATCGCTCCTGGTAGCTCATGAGTAATACTATTTTGCAGGCAGCTAACATTGTCACACTGTATGATGTTTCCAATATTTGGCGTATTCCTTTGTTGCTACGGGTATAGCACATCTCATTTTCTTTGCAGTAAATTCGTATTTGGTGTCCCCCGCATTCGTGTTTAATACTGAATCTCGTTTGTGCCCTGTAGGACCAAAACGCACATGAAGCTATTCTTAAAGTTCTGAACCTTGAAAGGTTTGTCTCCATATATCTAGTCAGTATGTTTTTTTCTATTCTGTATTATTCTGTGTCCGGGCAATGGATATTTTATTTGTAATGTTTGCAGCTTTGCTCGAGATCCAAAGTTGGACGAATGGGTTGCAAGAGCTACTATATTTGATGCCCTACATGATACTGTTAGTTTTCTTTTTTCACTGACTGTTGCCCTTGGGCCTTTTCATTCTTAGTTCCGAGTGACTAATGCTTTCATTCCAGGTGAGGATTGCTATGGTTGGGAAGTACACTGGCTTATCTGATTCATACCTCTCCGTGTTGAAGGTGAGCTAGATTACCATGGTGATAATCAGTTTTTACCTTCGAAATTTGATCACTGCTGTTTAATACTTGAGTCTATTGCAAAATTTTTGTAGGCCCTCTTGCATGCTTCTGTTGAATGCCGCAGGAAACTTGTTGTCAATTGGGTTGCTTCTACTGATCTTGAGGACTCCACTGCCATTGAGGTTTGGAACTCTCCTATTACTCCACAACATCAATCTGAGCTGTTTTCTTTTCTTACTTGGCCCTTGCTAAATTTTCTAGGCACCTGATGAGTACAAAGCAGCATGGAATTTATTGAAGGTGAGGAGTTTGCATAAAAAATGTTTTGGAAAATTGGAATGGTGCCACATATATGATTACCATAACATTTTATATCATGGTTATCTGAAGAGCTTTCATTTCAGGGTGCGGATGGCATTTTAGTACCTGGTGGCTTTGGAGATAGAGGTGTTCAAGGGAAAATTCTGGCAGCTAAGTATGCCCGTGAAAACAATGTCCCATATCTTGGTATATGTCTTGGAATGCAGATTGCTGTCGTAGAGTTTGCTCGGCATGTCATGAATCTCTCTGACGCGAACAGCACCGAATTTGATCCCAATGCCAAAGTCCCATGTGTTATTTTTATGCCTGAGGTAATTCTTTTGTTAAGTCGCTTGCAATTTTCATTGTGAATTAAACATCACACTGGTCACCATTGAAATTTAATGGCAACATAGCAACTTTGTCAGTCCCATGCTGATCGTCTTGGAATAATAGATACTTATTTTTGCTTTAGGGTTCCAAAACACACATGGGTGGCACAATGCGCCTAGGATCAAGGAGGACATTTTTCAAGGTTGCTGATTGCAAGTCTGCTAAATTGTGAGTGCATATACCTTCTGCATAACTCATTATGGCCCAAGGCCTAGAGTTATTTTTTTAGAATTCTTACTAAAGATCTGTTCTAAAGCTAATTATTTTTACTGTTTAGGTATGGCAATGTTAGTTATGTAGATGAGAGGCATCGGCACAGATATGAGGTCCGTATATTAATATTTGCCACTTAGTAGGTGTCCATCTAAATGCTATGAAATCTGATGTCTATCTTATAGTCTCTTGATTCTTTCTTGCCTGCTCACTTTGTCTGCTTCTAGTAAAGTTGGACTGAAACATTGCCATTCACAGGTGAATCCTGATATGGTGCCAGAGTTTGAAAATGCTGGACTTCAATTTGTTGGCAAAGATGAGACTGGAAGGAGAATGGAGGTCTTAACTAAAACTGAGGCTTACTTGAACAATTTTTCATTTTTGCCAAAGCTGCCTCTTGATCAATTTGCTATTTCTAGATAATCGAAATACCCAATCATCAATATTTTGTTGGTGCACAATTCCATCCGGAGTTCAAGTCAAGACCTTCGAAACCTTCTCCACTATTTGTGGGTAAGCTGTTGAATAATCTCCGGCTCACAATTTGTATTGTAAACAGTTGCTCCTGGAAGTACATGTTAATCCTCATTTGTATTTCTGCAGGACTTATTGCTGCCTCATCTGGGCAACTTGATAGGGTGCTACAAGGCTGCTGCAATGGCTATGCTATTCCTGCTAAACATCTTTTAAGCAATGGTTCTTACGCATCTACAGTACACCAAAATGGGCATGCAAAGAAGCTTGTCAATGGTCTTTCAAACGGAACATACTATGCCAATGGCAATGGCGTGCATGCCTAGTGCTTCAGTAGGTGGCCCAAGGATTTGCACCCTTCTACTTTTTTGCAGTTCTTTTTGCGTCAGTTTTGTCGTGGCTGGTCAACTATCATGGTCTCTCGAGGAAGAAAAAGTTCTTGTGCTCGATGCGGACTGTCTGCAGGGGATGATGCTCGTTCGGTGGTTTTTTTAGCGAAGGAACCGAGCTGGATCTCTTTGAAGGCGTGAGATAGTGGTTTGCGTGTTCTCGACCCTTTTCTGTAAGCCAAGAGAACAGAAGTGGGTAAGGAGAGTTTCCATGCTGTATATCTGAAAAGAAGAAATGCTGAATGTTTTGATTGTTCTTATTTAAAATAGATTTTGAGTGAGTTCTAAAGCTGGTGCTGAGAATGCTGAGATGGAAGAGATAATTTCGGTGTTAGGCAGTCTGTATGTGGACACAGTTTTTGTGCTTTTGCACAATTAAGTTAATGCTTTGCATGATTGTACCAGTCTGCCTTGTTATTCTGCATGATGATCAGTTAAGTGGAGCTTGAAACTCGCTGTATGATGTGTGTGCTTTTTCAGGAAAAGTTTTTGAGTTTTCACTAACTTCGACTAAATTTCAGCTCAAGTTGAAATAGCTTTGGATTGCCTTTGTCCTTTTGTTCTTGTTTATTTGACCGTCTTTCTAAACAGGTGCATAGTTTCAGTCTGCTATAAACACAAGACGTGTTATGGTTACATCGGGAGAAGTGCATATCAGCGTAGTTTGATTTTGGATATGAGATGACATTGAATGACAAAAAAAGGGTCAAAAGTGTCGGATTGGCATGGCACAACAATACACTGACGATCATTCGTACGGTCGGTATATATTCTCTACGGTTCAACCCAAGGATCAAGTGTTGGAATGAAAGAACTGAATGGATATTGCACTTTTTATGCCAATAATCCTACTCCAAATTCCCAACTCCTAACCACTGAATATCGTATACAATTCCGAAAACAAAGAACACGATGTTTGAGACAGGAAAGGGTTAGTACAGCGCAATTATACCAAATCTGTAAAATGCGCCCTGATTTTTCTGATCAACGCCTGCTAATTGCTATATCCGAAGGCAAAACAAAATACAACACAGGTAATCGAGCAAAACACTTCTGAAAACAAAATTCCAGCCCATCTAAATGCAATTTCTGTGAATCAATACGCTGAAGAAAATGTCCCAGTCAGTCTTATAAAACTGACCACTATGAAAAAAAAAGACTATGTATCAGCAATTCTATGCCAGCTTAGCCGGAATCCTGTAGTCATACTCGAGGGATGCCATCAAAATACCTGCAAAGCACACAAACTTCGTCTGCGTTAATTTCGCACCAGAGAGTGGAACAACATTCCACATCATCACAACATATTACTGATGCACTTGTTTTGATCATTTTACTTGTTAACATACCTGATGGAATTGCAAATAGATAAGACAATGTTGTCCATAATCCATAGTAATAAAAGTATGGTTAGGTATATTTTGCAAATTCAAACAATTCTTCCAGGTGTGCTAAACCTATTATATGCACAGGCATTCTGTCAGTTAAGGTTTACAACAAATTCAAACATAAGCTTCTCCTATTCTTGTCTGAATTCAAACGAATTCTTGCAAAACTGATACCAAAAACTCCAGCGTACGTACCTCTGAACAATGCCGCAACAATCCAACATCAACACCACTTCATAGTTCATAGATGCTACTCCCCTGTATATCAATGAGAAAATTGATGATTTGCCATCTTCAAGAATGGGCTTCGCACTTTTGCCACTCTTAACGTTGGCTTCGCAAAAATGCCATGTAGTACATTAATCCCTTGATTAGTATGCCATTTCATCACTTTAATTCATTTTCTTTTTCTTTTTCTAATTTCAGGGACTGGAAAAGACTCTTCTACCCCTGGCTAATTTCACAAATAATAAACAAATGCATATCACAGCCATAGTATCATCTCACAAATATAAAGTCGAGAATAAAAAGGAGTTCATCTATATCATCTACCACTTTATATTTGTGAAATATATAGATGAACTCCTTTTATTCTCGACTTTATATTTGTGAGATGATACTATGGCTGTGATATGCATTTGTTTATTATTTGTGAAATTAGCCAGGGGTAGAAGGGTCTTTTCCAGTCCCTAAAATTAGAAAAAGAAAAAGAAAATGAATTAAAGGGATGAAATGGCATACTAATCAAGGGATTAATGTACTACATGGTATTTTTGCGAAGCCAACGTTGAGAGTGGCAAAAATGCGAAGCCCATTCTTGAAGATGGCAAATCATCAATTTTCCCGTATATCAATATGCACACCCATCTATCGATGAAGGTTTGCAACAATCTTGCTGCGAATTATATATGTTCGTATGCGCATGAATAGTCAATGGCACTTCGCAGATGTTGCCCTGAATCATTTCACTTCACGATACACACTATTCTGCGTGTAAGTGTTGAATATGCACCGAAAAATTACTATCGTGTGTGAGTGAAGCTATTGCCAAACACAATGTCGTCTAGGCGGCCCGCACGGGCAAGGCTGCGGTGATGGATGAGTGGGACAGGGAGCTCGGTGTTTCCGGCGGTGGCAGCGGCCGGAGGTGGAGAAGAAGGCGGAGGGCATGGCTGCGGCGGAGCTGGGTGGAATCGATCTCAGGTTTGGGTTAAGGTTTTAGGACTCGGCGGCTGCGAGTGGGGTCAGGCTTGTTTTGCGGGTTTAGCGTTGAGAATGGGAGGAAGGTGGGCCCGTGTTCCTGCCCAATTCTCCTAGGCCTGCCTTCCCATATTTTGCAGGCAAGAAAGCAGTGTTTATCTTTGCATAGCCAGGCACAAAAATTACTACATCAAATTCCGTTACCAACTCAAATCTCCTACGATAACCGTGATGAATTACACAAAGTTAGCAACAATATTACTTGGAACCTGGATCTTCAGAACAACACAAAGTTAGCAACAATTTTACTTGGAATAGCAACAATTTTACTTGGAACCTGGTTCTTCACCAGAACAATTCAATGTTAACAGTGAAATAAAAGGCAAAAAAGCCAAAAAAGGACGAAATCAAAAAGTTGGAAGCCAGAACCAGAAGCTCATTGGAGCACGGATTCTTGTAATCAAGCCAGTAAAGAACACACCAACATACGTTAATACAAAGGATGACAATAACGAGGACAGCCTCAAGAAGGGAATCCTAAGGCTATAGACATGACCAACATGATCAACCTCTTAGATGATAAAAATGGCAGTGCCCAGAAAAGGATCGGCATTTCCTCCTGCTCACTCAAAAAACAGAACGAACAAAACAGCAGAGGTAAATTATTCATTGTAAGTAGAATCCTTGGCAAAACAACGTCCTATGCTTCAGGAGGCAGGGCAATGTCTTAAAGATATCGTACAGATCAAACAAACAGAACAAAAATTGGCCCAGCAAATGAGACCTTGAATTCTCTCATGTAAACAGGAGCCGCAATTGTTTTTCAGTAAATTTCATCAGAGGAACTAGAAGCCTGCAGATGCAACTACTCTCCGGCTTCAGACCAGTGAAGAAAAACAGATACTTCACATGGAAACTTGTACTACGCTGTAGCACCAGCCTCCTCTTTCCTTTTGCAAGCCCACCTAGGGCTAACCTCGATAAGCCGGTGTGGCATGAGCTGCCTCTCCTTTCTGGTTAGCTTCTTGTAGTTGCTAACCCTGAGTTTCGCAATCTTTGCCTCTTCCTCAGCGGTAGCCTCTCTAACCACCACTGTCAGTCTGCACCTGGGTCTCACCATGACACCACACCTTCCTTTGGCGTGGTAAGACAACCTCTTCAGGTAAAGCCCTTTCCCCACAAAGGCCTCCTCTGTGGTGCCAAAAAGCTAAGGGGTAAGAAAGGAATGAAATTTAATTTATTACAAATATGGAGGGAAATGGGTGCTTCCTTAAAATCTTACCTACAATAAGTTTATCAAGATCCAATCCATGGTTGTGAGCTGCATTGGCACGAGCAGAATGGATCACCAGCAGTGATTGGTAGGAAGAAATGCACATGAAAAATATCAATGGTTGCTGCCCTATCTATCATAGGAAGTAGCTCAAAGGGCTCGATTTTGCTAGTTACAGAACCTGGTACACAGTTTTCGCAGCCCTTTTAACTGTCACTTGCAACTGCAGTAGGGCATCTTCCACACGCATTCCTCGAACCAGCTTGGCTACCAGATTCACCTTCTTGGGGCTCTAAAACAGCCAGAAAGATTAGGAAGAATTAGAAAGATGTTTAATCTCTTGATGTAGTAAAAGAAAATGAGCAGTACACCAATTAGGCAATTAATGAAGTCCGTGCTGCCTTAATCTCTCTACATATATGCTGTCAAGTGAGATATTAACCAAATAAACAACTTAGCAAATGTTGCAGCTGTCCCAACCATATATAAATTTAGCTATGAATAAAAAGCTACAACACATGTTGAACTGCAGTTAAGCGACAAGTGCAGCTTCTACCAAAAAAATAGACATGTACACAACGAAAGATTTCTATTTTCATCATTACTAACAGTGTGCTTCGCTACATGACCATTTTAAATCTCATGAAAACATAGTTAACTCTTTCAGCGCAGCTAATGCATGATATTCTGCATACTGGAGGTTTCACTGTTGGCAACATACCCAGCATGTAACCATTTTAGGAGGAATATAACTAGTACTGTGTAATTGTTTACCTGCTTGATATCTTTCTTGATGGCGTGGACCTTCAGTCGCTTAACCACTGCTCCTGTTTTGTCAGTTTCTTCTGAATCCCCCTGTGGAGGTGTCAAAGGAGAAGAAATGGGAACCATAGCATCATCTGCAGCAAGCAAGTTCCTTGTGGTTGAGATTCCCTACAATGAAATGCCAAGTATCCATGTAAACAACTACACCAGTGAGCTAATGTAATTTTCCTCCAAATATAACACAAATAAAAGATACGGCATTATGAAGCCAAGCAATGTGATCATATGGTGCCAATATGACACCCACTTAACCAATGACAAAAGGCTGCTACTCATGAAAGTGCTCTTCACAATTTCTCGGTACCAAACAGATGCAATTGCAAAGAAATAATTTAGTTCTTATAAAAAGTTAGTAGTAGCCCCAAAGAAGCATGGCTGCAAAAGAAACTGAAGTAGCATGGGAGGAGTGCATACAACATTGCGGATCAGCTGATGGAAGTTCACAGGAATCACCCTAGAGGCAAAAGTCTGTGCCCTCAAAAAGTTTGTGTATTGGCCTACATGGTTACGAATCACAATCGTTAGAAGAAATAAAAGTACCTTCACTACACTAGCTACAAAAATGAACAGTTCTAAATAAAAACACATGAACAGAGAAGTTGTGGATTCACCCAAGACTAATACTTGATGGTGTGGCATATCACACTGTATCAGAGCTCATAAAAAAAACTCATACAACCAAAGTTAAAGGATCGTAGTACCAACATGGTGCGTGCATGATAAGAAAACATGGATTTATCAACAATGGCACAAATAACAACTGACACCAATTAAACAGAAACAAAAAACTTAATCCTTGAATCTGAACACCACATTCTCATTAGCTTCGACAAGCAGTTACCTAAATTCTACCAAAATTGGCTACCCTGTACTTCAGATGAGCATTCAGATGATATCCGTGCATACCAATACAATAGCTAAAAGAAGCCTTAAGCCTAGGGGCAAACAGGCACGCACCCATGCCAAACGGAACATTGGCGCTGCTGCTATAGCTGGTCGCGAACACGCGACCATCCTGCTTCGCGGCCGCCTTGGCCGCCGCGCCGAGCCGGCGAAGAACGGCACGAGCGCCCGCTGCCCGCCAGACCACCATGGCCCAAGAACCTGCGAGATCGTTCCACCCACCATATAAACCGCTCAGGAAACATCAAAAAATGTAACGAAACAACATAAACAACAGATGCTATCAAATCTCATGGGGCACATCAGCGAGGTCAAGAGGCGGCACGCCGGCGCCGGGGAGATGAGCACGCCATCCGATCCTACATTCTCTTTACACGCTGAATAGGATAAACATGTTACCTGATCGCCGCCCGCGCCGCAGCCTCCGGAGATAGAAAAGAATACGGTGGCAGTGGCGGGGGAGGAGAAGAGGGGAGAAGGCGCGGTCGGGGAGGCCGAGGGAGGAGACGGCGGCGGTGTGGGCTTGTGTGGGTTTGGAGAGAGCGGGGGATCAGCGTTCAGCGACGAAGGGAGGGAGGGAGGCCACGGGCCGTCCTTGGAGGCCAGTAACTAATTCATTGGGCTGTCCCTTCTTATTTTCGAGCATTTGTTTCTTGTCCAACACTGATCCTGTTCCTTGAGACTTTTGACTTTTATCCGTTTCTTTAAAAGTCAAAATAAATAGTATAATTTTTTAAAATAGTTTATTTAAACAGCTTCTTGATTTTAAAACTATGTACATCATCCGTAGCGACATCTTTACCATCTGCTGCTGTTTTGAAAAGTACTGATAAAAACATCAGTCGCAGCTAAAAAATATTAATCGTAACCTAAAAGAACAAGAACTCCAGCGCCAGTTGCAACTTGCAAGAGCAGTGGAGTGATATATATATATTTTAAAATGAGATGAGCGGGTGGAGTGATCTAACCTATACTACTTCAGCGAGATTACTTTTTTTCCGGAGAGAGAGAGAGTGTGTGTGTTATTCTTTACAAAAGAACACAATCACACTGGAGCAATGGCATGCTCGACACCAGACGGGAAACCCTCACGCCGCACGGCATTGTGATTTGTGTTTTTCGCCACCTGTGGGAGCTCGTGGGCTACAGTCTCGCCCGCCGGATATCAAAGTCCAAAAGAAAGCTCAGCCAAGGGAATGGCTTCTTGAATGATGGCATGGTATTTTGCGTTACTATTACTATAAAAACAAGTATGGATTATTATCTGTAATTATTAGGAAAAAAAGAAATAATCTATTTTTATGGGATTATGTGACACTTCAAAAATCACGCCAAATGGTCTTTCCACACGTCGTGTGCTGTCCAATCCTTGCAAGGTTCCTCAAGCACGTCGCACATTGTTTGATTCATATATGTTGTCTTCCTCCTTACTCAGACTTGCTTTTACTCAAACTCGGCTCTGTTTTTTTTTTTGAGTTTTTAGTTTCTTCAAAAGTCTAAATAAACAAAATATTTTTAAAAAATAATTCTCTAAACGGTTTTCTGAGCCTAAAATCGTATACGCTATCTACGTCGACGTCTATGCCATCTACTGCTATCTCAAAAATACGGACAAAAACTATCAACTGCTATCAAAAGAAATTAGTCATAGTCTAAAAAAATCTCTAGTGGACCTCTCCCTTTTGTGCCACCTCATTAATGTTAACCATACCCTACACCATTACCACCATGAGACTGCACCATCCTTTACTCGCTTCCTCCTTGCCAACGAGTTTGGATTTGATTAAGGTGAGCTCGACCCACATCACCAAAATCTCTACCAAGTTCAAAAGAGGCCTTGTTGTCCAGCCATCGAACTCGGGATGCCTCACTACCTCGTGGGCTCGAGTGATTTTAAATGTCATCACGTGGGAGGAGCTTTCATCGAATCTCGGCGGAGGCCAACGGAGGGGGAGAGGACGGAGAGAAAGAGGCGATAGATACCTGTTTCAAGCAGGCTTGTGAGTAGAGTAGATGGATAATTATGTGTGTGGAAGGAAGATAATTGTGTGGTGGTGGCTAGGGGACACGCGGTTGGAGGCCTGAAGCAATGACGGGTGTGTAGATGGGCGTCGTTGATGTTGAGGAATCGTCGCTGGCGACCAGTTCGATCGATTTCTCTGCTTAGAACAAATCGAATCAATCACGGAAGACAGAATAATAGATTGAACACACAGAGAGAGATAGAGAGAACTCCTGGTCTTTCTTTATTGCTTTCAATTGCTTAGGTACAAAATATGCCGGTATGGCTCCCTATTTATAGAATCTGGTGAGGTGCCCACCATGGGCCAGGACTGCTGGCCTGGGCCCAGGTTTCCTAACACTCCCCCTTGGGCACTCATCCGACATGCTCATGTCTCGTTAAAACTCTATAAAAACCTAATAGAAAAAATTTAGAGAAAAAGTACATGATGCATGTTATGCTGTGATGCACGAATTGCCTCATTAAAACTTTGGTCGAGAAACTTTAGGAAAACTCGCCGAGGGAAAAGAGTACAATTCACCCAATTTCATTTGGTCTTCAGGACTTTGTTCCATTGGGTACTTAATCTTCAAGATTAAGGTTTACTAACGGGCTTGAGAGAATTCTCCCCCTGAATTCTACACTTTTCTAGGTCTCATCATTCCAATCCCTCGCACACACCTTTCGAATCTAGATGCGGGAAATGACTAGTGAACAAATCTGCTAGATTTTCATAAGACTTAGTATGCAATACCTTAATCTTGTCTATTTTTTTGCAATTCATGAGTATAGAAGAATTTAGAGTTGATATGTTTTTGTGAGATAGCTCTTCACATAGCCCGTTTGTACCTATGCAACACAAGCGGTATTACCTTCATAGATAATTGTGGGGGTTTACACAATATTCATCCCACATGACTACTGGATGTGGTGAACCATTCGGCGGAGCCAAGTGCATTCACGTGCGGCTTCATACAGTACTATAATTTCTAAGTGGTTCGTCGAAGTTGTTACGAGACTTTGCTTGTACGATTTGCAGGAAATTGCAGTTCCATCACATAGGAAAACATAGTCTGTTTGTGACATTGCGGTATGCGGGTCGAACAGATACCCAACATCTGCATAGCCAATCAAGTTCAGATCTTGATTCTTTCTGTAAAACAATCCAAGGTCCTTGCTTCCTTGAAGGTATCGGAAGATGTCCCTTATGCCTTGCCAATGCCTTTTGGTAGGTTCTGCACTATACCTTGCCAATAGATTCACGGAAAATGCAATGTCTGGCCTAGTACAGTTTGCTAAGTACATGAGTGCTCCTACTACACTCAAGTATGGGAATTCTGGTCCTAGGACTTCCTCCCCCTCTTCCCTAGGTCGGAAAGGATATTTTTTTTGCTGCAAAGACCTCTCGATTATCGGTACTTTTGATGGGTATGCCTTCTAAAAGCCAAACCTTTCTAACACCTTTTGGGTGTAGGTTGACTGGTATACCAATATTCCTTCAGGAACATGCTCAAGCTGCAGGTCTAAGCAGAATTTGGTCTTTCCCAAATCTTTCATTTCAAACTCTGACTTCAAGTAGGAGTTTGCTTCTTTTGTGTCTTCCATTATCCCGATGATATTCAGATCATCTACATATACTGAGATTATACAGAATTCATTCTGGGATCGCTGTATAAACACACAGGGACAATCTTAATTGTTCGTGTAGCCTTTCTTCCAGAGAAAGTCACTTAAGCGATTATACCATATTCTGCCAGATTGCTTTAGTCCATACAGGGACTTTCTTAGCTTCAAACTGTACAGATTTTTATTTGCTCTGTCTTGATTCGGGAGAGGGATTCCTTTAGGGACTTTCATATAAATCTTCGAATCCAAGTTTTCATAAAGGTATGCAGTTACCACATTCATCAATTTCATTTCTAAATTCAAATTTACTACCATTGAGATCAAATATCTAAAGGTATTCCACTCATGACTGGAGAGTAGGTTTATTCATAATCAACGCCAGGACGTTGAGTGAAACATTGTGCTACTAGTCTTACTTTGTATCTCACTACTTCGTTTCTTTCATTCCTCTTTCGAACAAATACCCACTTATGCCCTACAGGGTGCACATGGGGAGGTGTGCGGCATACGGGCCCAAACACTTCTCTTTTGTTCAGAGATAGCAATTCAGCTGCTATTGCCTTCTTCCAATATTTCCAATATGATCTTTTCTTACATTCAGCGAGCGATGCAGGCTCAGGATCAGGATCAATGATTGTGGCAATTTTCTTTGCGAAGTAGATATCGATATTGGCTGTTATCCTGTTCATGGACTCTCCCGTGTGCACATAATTTATAACTATTTCTTCATGAGTTGCTACTTCTGGACGATTTCTTCTTCTGGAGCTTTTACTTACACATCGCTTCTTCTAATTGTGGTGGTAAATCCTTTTAGTTTTTTGGTTCCGATGTGTGTGCACACATCTATGCTGGTTTCTTCTTCCATGGAGATATTTAGATCCGGTATACCCTTTTCTGAAGGTGTCATACTTGTGCCATGTCTCAACTAGCTCCCCTTCTCATTCTGGGGAACTTCGGTGATCGGCTGTGATAAATCCTTATCCTTTTTCGCCGGACGTCCCCGATTACTTTGGATTCGAGGAGCCGGAGTTCTCGTCCTTTTATTCTAAAGCCTCTGGACGGGATTAGGGATATCTTCAATTTTCTTTGGTATTTCAACCCTCTCCAGTGTATTGCGTGCAGACACATGCGACTTAGTCACGCTCTTCACATCACTAAAGTGATTGTGCAGTTGGTTTGCTAATGATTGCAAGTCGATGATCTTCTGGACCTCTTTTTCAGTTTCACTAGTGCGCGGGTCATGTGCAGAAATTCCCGTGGCTTCCCACGTAATTTTTCGATTTTTTTTCATCAAGGGGTTGATTTCCTCCCCCTAATGTCGGGAAATTATCCTTATCAAAAATGCAATCAGCGAAGCGGGCAGTATGTAAATATCCCGCCCAACATGGGTTCCAAGTACCTGATTATGAATGCAGTCTCATAACCAACATATATCCCAGTCTTACGGAGAGGGCCCATTGCAGTGCGCTGCGGAGGGGGTATAGGTACATAAACCTTGCATCTAAACCTCCTGAGATGAGAAATTTTTTGTGGTGACCCTTTGCGCTAATTGTATAGCTGAATAGATGTTGTAGGCCGATGGTCTAAAGTTGATGAGATTCGCTGCATGTTGGACTGCGTGTCTCCAACATGTAGCTGGCAAATTACAATTCTGCAAAAGTGGTCGGGTAATAAATTTAATTATCTTGATTAAAGCCTCTGCCAAACCATTCTGGGTATGGACATGCGGTACCGAATGCTCAACTGCAATCCCCATCGCCATGCAATAATCATCAAATGCTTTTGAAGTAAATTCTTCGGCATTATCTATTCTGATAAACTTGATGTGATGATCAGAAAACACATTTCTGATGCGAATGATCTGCGAGATCAATTTTGCGAAAGCATGGTTTCTTGTGGATAATAAACTCACGTATGACCACTCCGAGGAAGCATCAATGAGCACCATGAAATACCTAAATGGCCGTGAGATAGGCTGAATAGGACCGCAAATATATCTCTGGATGCATTCCAGGAATGCAGGGGACATCATCCTTCACTTTCAGAGTGGAGGGGCTAAGAATTAATTTCCCGGTGGCGCATGTAGGGCACACAAAATCTTCGTGATTTGAGAAATTCTTTACATTAATATTATGCCCTTAAGAATTGTTGATTATATTTCTCATCATCCTAAAACCTGAGTGGTCTAATCTGTCATGCTAGAGGTAGAATAGTTCAGAGCTTCTAAATATTGTCTTCAGGACAGTGTAGGCTGCAGGTGCCTTGATGTTGGTATAATATAGCCCAATTTCTAATGAAAAAAGTTTTTCTAATACCCTTTTGCCATTCTCTTCGCGCTTCGTGATGAGCAGGTATTTCTTACCATACTCTTCTTTAGTTTCAACGTGGAAACCATTGGCGCGAATATCCTTGAAACTTAGGAGCGTTCTAGTCGATTCTAAGTACAATAAGGCTTCTTCAATGACCAAAGTTGTGCCCATTGAGAGTATAATTGTGGCTCTTCCGGAACCAATTATACATGCATCGCTTCTGGCAATTGTTGGAAGGCTGCCAGTGCTCTTACAAATCGTCTGAAAATACTTAGTCTCTCTTAAGATGGTATTCGTTGTGCCGCTGTCGGCAAGGCGAACTTCTTCCATAGGGCGCCACACGTGTTCTAATATAAGGTATTTTATTAATATATATTAGAAGGCATTCAACACATAAATAAAACACGCCAATATGAGAACATATTATGCCATCATAAACTGAATAAATGAATGAATTATTGCAAAATCATCCAACCATCACGAGAAAACAAAACTAAAGTTCCATCCATGCAAGTTCTAACTTGTCCATTTGACACAAAATAAATGACAATTAAAGTCTAATGCATTCTGTGCATCAGACTGAATTAACTAGGAAATTAGAGACTTCTTCGGCTATCTTCTCAGAAGTGATTTTCTCTTCGAGAGAAATCATGGAGGTAGCTGCCTCTAGGTCGTAAGGGGGTGCTGCTGTCGGGATGGATTCAACCTCCATCAAATCAGTTAGCTGCTCGGGATGCTCCCCCTCAACTGCTGCAAAGTGAGCTTCAGGCTGTCTTTTGCCATCCGTCTTTTTCTGGGCTTGGTGGGCATTAATGACATGCTGCGGCGCTTTATAGATCCGCGACCAATGTCCCCACTTGCCACACTTGTAGCAATCTTGGTTCTACTAATCATAGGTTTTGCCACTCTCCTTAGCCTGTTTGTCACTTGCAGTATCTAACTTGCCTTTCTGGGCAACGGCCTTACCCTTCTTCACTCTTCTCTTCATCAAGGGTTTTCACACCTTGTAACTCCCAATGTTGGCTTCACGGCCAGCTGAGCTGCCTGGTGGCTGAGTGACGTAATTCTTGCGGAGAAGTTCGTCCTGAGCCTCTGCAACCTGCATCATATCAATTAATTCGGCGTATTTCCTGTAGTTGTCTTGACGATAATTGCGGGCGGATTGAACAACATTGGGGTGAAAGGTGGACCGAGTCTTCTTGATCTTCTGCTCATTTGTGATCTGCCTGCCACAGAGTTAAAGATCGGTACAAATCCTGTGCAAGGCAGAATTGTACTCCCCGACCGTCTTAAAATCGGCAATCCTTAGTCTGACCCACTCCTGCTCTGCTTGAGGAAGAATGGTGTACTTTAGCCTCTCAAA
Organism: Melocanna baccifera; assembly: GCA_036346265.1. Lineage (NCBI taxonomy): Eukaryota > Viridiplantae > Streptophyta > Magnoliopsida > Poales > Poaceae > Melocanna > Melocanna baccifera. The sequence continues at coordinate 23,571,839 of CM070678.1, forward strand.
CCGCTTCTTGAGTGCGGTACAGAGTGCTAGCGCGCTCTTTTCCGCCATATACTCATTCTTAAGAGTAATGCAGAGATGGTGCCTGAGAAAATGAAGTGCTTGATTATTCTCCTCAGGTGTGGATTTGGCGTCATTCAGTTCGCCAATCCCAATAGCCGCGTGGAGCTTTTTGGCTTCAAGTACTATCTTGACATCGGATGTTCACGTTAGATAGTTCTTGCCATGCTGGGCAAGCTCCTCGAACTCCCAGTTCGTGATGCCAGTCATCTACATGTGTATGAACAGAATACGTTTACTGCTGGTAACATGTATGGAATAATTTACTGCGGGTAAATAAATGGTACAAAAGGTTCCCGCAATGTTTCATAATTTTCTATGCATTTTCCATAATTTTACTGCTAATTTTTGTGATTAAATGCAATTTAAACAATTACAATTAACCAAAACAGTAAATAAATACAGAAAATACAGAAAATAATAATGGCAGAAATAAATAAACTTCAAATGCAAAAAATAATTCAAAATTCGTATTCCCGAGGCCCTTTTATGCTAGAATATGATTTTTTAGCAAAATCTGCAATTTCTAGGGCTCTTTAAGCAAATTTTCAGTTCAGAGAAAAATTAGCGTAATTTCCTGATTTACCAAGGGTTTTTCTGTAATTTGTCGCCACCCCCAGCCGCCCTTTTTATTTTATGTCCGGCCCCCTATCTTTCCCGATCTCCCCCCTTTTTTTTTCTTTCGTGTAGTGGTAGTGCAGAACCGTGCAAGACTTTTCATCATATATTTTCTGATCTACAGTGCAATCAACATCTGCCCCATGATTCAATCTACCGATCGACATTGTGTCGGCGACTTCAGGTCTGCTCACGATAGATTAGGGCGGATTTGCACCGTAGAAAATCAATCTAGAACGCGAAAACTTCGAATTTAAAGCGATCTAGAAGTTCAATCTATTAGGGCTTCGATGATTACCTTCGATTCACCAGAGCGGAGTCGTGTTGAGGAACCGTCGCTGGCGACCAGTCCGATCGATTCCTCTGCTTAGAACAAATCGAATCAATCACAGAAGACAGAATAATATATTGAACACACAGAGAGAGATAAAGAGAACTCCTAGTCTTTCTTTATTGCTTTCAATTACTTAGGTACAAAATAAACCGATATGACTCCCTATTTGTAGAATCTGATGTGGTGCCCATATAGACCAGGACTGCTAGCCGGAGCCTAGGTTTCTGACAGTTGAATCCTGTCCAAGTGGCTGCTGTGTCCGATAGTTCCACTCAGTGTCGGACGTTTATAGAGCATTACCTTATATGTAAACACCAGGGGGGTTAAAGTGTAAATATCAAGGGGCGAAGTGAAAAGGAAGAAACGAACAAAGGGTTGCGCAAGTGCGGCCAGTGCTCGCGCAAATCCAATAGCCTTCCCCACTCCGAGAGCGGCGGCCTCCCCCCACCACTCCACCGCGACGCACGCGAAACCCTAGCCGCACCGGAGGCCGGCGGCGATGTCGAACCCCTACTACGCGTACGGCCGCGGCGGCGCAGGCGACGACGCGGCGGCGGGGTACTCGTCCTACGAGATCGACCTCATCGCGGCCCGCTACGCCGGCGACCCGCTCCCCTACCGCTCCGCCGTCGGCGCCTTCGACGCGCAGGTAGGCGCGAGGCGATCCGCGGAAGGTGAGAGCAGCCCGTGCCCTGTTCGGTTAATTGGTGGGATTCTCCTGCGTTTATTGGATAATGCCACTGATTTGTGCCGGATACATGAGTGTGTAAGCGTATTCGTTTTGAAGAAAACGTTGATTGCGTTCGCTGTGACTGCTTGTTGGTATGAGATTGGTAACAAAGTAGCAATTGGCTGTGGCATTTAGCGCCTGTCAGCATGTGTTGGTAGAATGCAAAAATTGTGGTTGGCTGCTGTTACTGTTGCCTAGCTCGTATTATATTGCAATGTACAGGATTTATGAACACATTAATGATATTATGTGAATCATGGCCAAGGTTATCAAGTTGACAAGTCAACACTACCCTCCTAGTGACCGACTAGTCGATAGGTACTGTTTGTATTATTTATATGAATATGTATATACAGATAAAGACTTTATTGCAATTTTAAAAGAGAAGAGGGCTAAACTGCAAAATACACATCCTCATAATCCCCTCACTCCCCCACTGCCTCAGCAGATGACTCCCCCACAGCCCCACTGCCTCAGCAGATGACTCCCCCACAGCCCCACTGCCTCGCTCCCTCTCTCATCCGACCGTCGCCCCCCACTCTCGCCTCTCTCCTCCAACCGTCGCCCCCACTCTCGCCCACTTCCTTCGACAGCCGTCCCCCACTTCCTCGCCTCCACCCTTCCCGGACGCCGCGCCTCCCCCGGATGACCGCGCCTCCACTCGGACGCCGCCGCCTCCCCCGGACGTCGCCGCCTGCGTCTCACCCGCTCGCGCCGCCTCCATTGTGGCCACCGCCGCCTCCATCGCGATCCGGCTCTCGTCTCCACTGACGCCCGCCTCCGCCGACGTTGCCCAGCCAGTCCGCCGCCTCGCGTCGGACGGGCTCGCCACCGGATCCATCTAGATCCGGTCGGCCGCCGCCGCCTTCCCCCCAGGCTTGCCTCCCGCCTCCCCAAGGCGCCCGACTTGCCGCCGCCTGGTCGACTAGTCGACGAGCAAGTCGACGACTAGTCGACCAGGCGCGCGACTTGCTGGCGCAAGTCGAGTTGCCGGCGCAAGTGGTTTTCAGGCCACCGACTTGTCGACTAGTCGACGACTTAATAACCATGCATGCAGCTACGTAATATGACACATTTTAAATTAAAACGCAATAGAGGATGGATAAGGAGAAAGCATGGTGTGATTTAGTATCGACATTGCCCCTAGCTTGTACTTATGCCTGTCTCATAGCTAGTTGTTGATTTGTTTCTAAGCGTTGACACAAGTGAGGTGCAGAGTGGGACCATTTCGTATAGTTTGAGGGTTAGTTGTTGTATGATCGAAGCAATTCAAGATCACCAACCTATCTTTTCCACTGGCCTCTCAGTCATAGAAGTTTCTGATAGGTCTTTCTTGACTAGCTTGAGCTTCATTGTGTACATTGAATTCGCTTTTGGGGCTTGTCCAAGTTGGAGGAAATTATGTGATAGTCTCTTCAACTTGGAAGGGTTGCTAGCAGTAAGAAATTCATACTTGAGTTTTGGCCTTTTCAAACATCTCAGAACGTTGCACATAGAACAAGCTTAAAAAAGGCATTGTTGGAATTTTGAAAGGGGGAAAACCTTAGCAACTGCACATGAAAGCTGAAAGTTTGGATCTTACAAAATTTACAGATTGAAATGAGGATTGAACAAACCTTCTAATGATTTTCTGATATAAGGTGTTATTGCTATCACATAAGTGAATTTATTGATTTTCTTGTCATATTAGTGAATTTGTGCTTGAGTCTTCGATGACCAGACATGTCTTGTTTTCTTATGTAGTGTGATGTAGAATGTCAAACAGTTGTCTATATTTTTGGTACAAAAAAAATGCAAGTCTATTTTTAAAGTATTTAGAGATAGCTCCCAATTCCCATGATATTCTGTAGATGCGCTTATGCAAGTCTATTTTTGAGGTGTTAAGAGATAGCTCCCATTATGTTCTGTAGATGCACATAGTTCTCCCATTCTCTTGTGACGAAACATACAGTTTAAATTAGTGCGAAAGTGAGGAGCATGAAGGGGTGCTCGGACTGCTTGATGTATTTTATCTTTGTAACTATTCTTGTAGTACTATTATTTTTAGTTTGATAATAATTTTACTACCATTCATTTCAGTATATTATTGTTATTTTCAGTATGGTTGTCTAATACAGCTACCTTATAAAGTTCTTTTTTATATCTATTATAGTTCTCTATCATCAATCTATTATGGGAAGTCATAGCACTGTTGGGCAGAGTGAAGCTTTATATTCTTCAAATACTACGGTTAAACGCCCTAGGCTTGAAAGCAGCCTTCCCATATATCCACAGAGACCGGGGGCGAAGGACTGTGCCTTCTATATGATGACGAGAACCTGTAAGTATGGAGACACCTGCAAATTTGACCATCCACAATGGGTTCCAGCGGGTGGGATTCCAAATTGGAAAGAGGTGATTATCTGTCATTCTTATTGTTTCTAGAGGTCTATATATTCTATGTCGATTCATAGTAAGTTTTTTTAAAGATGCATATGTTATTTCCAAAACCATTATTGTATTAGTGTTAATATTGCTAGCAGTGAAAATAACAGAAAAGTTTCTCTGAACCAACTCGGCAATAAGAATTAAGAAAGTCAAGTTTCCAATAATGGGATCGAGATCGACAGCATCTACTTGAAAAACAGTAGCCACATGATAATTATAATGTTCATTCTAGGGTATGTACCCATGCTAATTGGCTTAGGTAACGTATATATCTATTAAATGCACCTGTGTTGCTACAATTAACAATATCTTTGATTAGCAGCTAAAGAATAGTTTCGGAAGTCAGCCTGACTTAGGTATAAAGATTGAAACAAAAATATCTTTTGAACGAAAGATGGGAACTAAATATTTTGTACCATATCTTTATGTGTTCCTATTGCTGTAACTCTTTGCTCCATATACATGTCTTAGCTTTTTGTGCTTTTGCCATGACTATATTGTAACCGATAGAACATTAACAGTTCAAACAAGTTTTGGGAAGAGGAATATCCAAAAGCGTGAATCTCGTAATAAAGCAATAATAATTATCACTCTTAATAAATCATGTGGCTTATATCTGTGAGCTTATGGTGTCTCTTGTTCTTGTATACATCAATGTAAAGCATGTGCTTGGTTACTTTCAGATTTATAATATTATACAGTGGCTTTATTACTGGTCTATGCTTTTATCGGGGAATCTCTAGTTACTAGTGAATAATCTCTGGTCCACGTATGCTAGTTCACTAGCAGATGTTTGCTGGCCCATGATTTGTAGCTAGGGGTGCATTTGGCATTGCAGTGGCTTTTAAAAAAAACTTCTATGTTACTACTTTTGGCAGTAATTCATAACCTCTTTTTTCTTAGTTGTAATAATAATTCATAATCTCTGTTACTACTTTATTCCATAGCAAAGCACAGCAATGCCAAACAAGCCCTAAAAATGGTGTGCTATATGTGTATCTTTTACTAGTTACCTTTGCAGTTTGAATCTACTTCTCTTATGGTAAAGAGTAATTTTCCTTTTGAGGTGAAGAAGCCTGTTAGATCTTACATGGTGCTTCATTCTAGTTTTTTTTATTAAATCCTACACTCCTATCCATACTTTTTAGTCATGCCTCCTCCTGAACACACTTTTCCATGCCTCCTCCTGAACACACTTTTCCATGTTTGATTTAGAAATTTCTTTGTCGAAAAAAAATCACGTTTATTCCTCTATACTCTTAGATTAACTAAAAAGTATTATTCCATTAGGTCACGGCAGAAAAACCATATAACTTTAAATCATATTCAGATATTCTTCATCTGATCAAATAACTATAGTCAACAAATTTAGGTTGTAGATTATTTGAAACTTAACGATTTCCTAATTTACCACTGATCTCGACTTCCTCCTCTTATCTCATGAATATATATCTCTTGCCTCCATCTCCGTGCCCTCGGGCCTCAGTCAATCTGCTTTACCTTAGAACTGGCCCACAACCCCTCTTGGATTTGCTGCTTTTGATGCCCCCATGCTACCTGCCATTCCATGTTGGTTGCACCTTAGCATGCTCCGCATCTTTGGGTCTGGTTGGTGTTTGTGTTGTTCAACAGGCCAACTAAGTTCTGTACGCTAGCTGTATATGTAAGATGCATGCAAGATAACTATTTAGTTTTTGCAAGAATATTATGCTAGCATTTCCATTTCCAGATTAATTGTATAGCATATGGACATTCATCAAGAATTCAAGATCATACATAAGATGAACCTTGGCCTGTCTTTCTCTCCCATCTCCTATGTTGCTGTCTTCGTCCTTGCTGTCTCGCCATGCCTCTGTTTTCCTTGCCATCTTTCCATGGAACTTTCTGGCTCATCACCACTGCCATGCCATCCATCATGATTGTGCCACTTTGCCTCTGGACCACCTGGCCCCACCCCTTGCAGTTGACCTAGCCTCATCATGCTGGACAAATGGCACCCTGTGCTACTTGCAGCTACACTACCCAGTCGCACCTCTCGCAGCTCCAACTGTTGCTGTCACTCCTTTAAATATCTCTCCCATTCAGTAATGGGTCGAATGTTAGTTTAGCCTTTTTATCTTTTGACCAATGTTCAGGTCAGTTCATACTTCAACTGTCAATAAACATCTACAATTGAGTTTAGTGGGGTCACACATATAGGTATTGAAAATAGAAGGGTAAAAATATGCAGTTTTCAATTTTTCATTGGGTATATTTGTTTTTATTGACTACCTTTTTGAAACTTCTCTGATTTGGATTTGCTTATTGGATTTGGTTTTTTTCAGTCTTCTGAAATAATTCTTGTAGTCCTCCAAAAGATCCTTTTTCTCTAACTTTCTTCAAACTCTTTTTTGCAGGTTCCAAACCTTGAAGAATCCTATCCTGAACAACCAGGGGAACCAGATTGTCCTGTAAGCAGTTCATATCCCCTTTTAGAATCTAGCTGACCAATATGTTCATAATATTGTTCTTGATGTTGCAGTATTTTATGAAGACTAGTAAGTGTAAGTTTGGATCTAAATGCAAGTTCAATCATCCAAAGGAAAAGGTTAATGCATCAGTGGCTGGAACAGGCGATGAAGTAAGTTATTTCCATTTGCTAACTAGAGTATTACGATCCTTCATGATCTTAATTCTCAATGTGTGTGCTTTGCTTCGATTGCAGGAGTCTCTGATTGCTGATAGTTCCATCTTACCAGTGAGGCCTTCTGAGCCACTTTGTTCGGTATGAAGCTACATTGCATCTTTTCCCCCCTTTTGTATGGCATAATCTTTAAAAACAATTTTCAATTGTGCTTCTGTACTTCAGTTCTATGCAAAAACCGGCAAGTGCAAATTTGGCGCAACCTGTAAGTTCAATCATCCAAAGGATTTTGAAATACCTTCGAGTGGAAAGGAATCCAAAAATACCGCAACTGTTGAAGCAGCAGGGCACATTGGTGCTGCAGATAATTCAGTTTCAGCAAAGATGTTTGCACCAGTCGCCACTGCTCACCAGCACAACTCGAAGGGTCTGCCTATAAGACCAGTATGTGTTTATCAAGTGGCACTTATCTTTTTGTCTAGAGTAGTAAATTTTAGCTATACACCTAATACATGTCTTTCATTTGTAAACCATATCAATAAGCTGGCTCCGACTTCTGTAATGCAATATAAAAAATTTTAAACATGCTCTATGCTGTCTGGAGATTCCGCGATATCAGTATTTAACTCCTGGTATATATATTTTATGAGTACATAATATTGATCTCTCCACAAGTTCTGTTACGATGGTATTTGATAATATTCTGAAACTTATGAGAATACTGGTATATCTTGATCATATATATACTGAAATGCTACATATCTGCTAACTGATTCCAAGCAAAAGAGTATTGCTTGTCTTGTTGAATACCTTTTTTTCCCCCTGTATTGCAGGCTGAAGTTGATTGCCCATTTTATATGAAGATGGGCAGGTACCCCCCTTCTCAAGCAGAACACTGCTATATTCAGTTGACTTTGGCTCTTTTGTACATGAGTTTGGAGGCATTTCAGATCTCACATTTCCTTTTGTCCTTCTACAGCTGCAAGTATGGTTCTACATGCCGATTCAACCATCCAGATCGACATTGTCAAGGTTTGTCGTTTATGGTGACAACTCACAAGTTAAAGTACCATGATATCCTTTTGAGGCCTGTCAAATTCTGTTTCCCTTCTGTTACTTCTGTGAAGGAAAGATACAACCATCACAAGCTGTTACTTGCAATGTGTTGCCCTGGTTGAACCGAACACTTGGCATGTACAATGCATGCTGAAAGCAAAGATTAATTTTATAACTTGGGTATCTTTAAAGGTTTCAAAAACTCATATTGGTGCAAAAAGGGGGATATGAAGCTACTGTTGTTAGATGTTTTTTTTAAAAAAAAACCTAACTCTGCTTTTACTATTTTTTAATGGTTTTCAGGGCTCTAACATAGCCTCTTCTTGATTATGGCCCTTCCCTTGCACTTGCTTTGCAATGGCGTACTAAAACATATATGCTATTTTACTCCAAAATATCAGCCAAACAAGCAGCAAGTGAATCCATCCTTGACTCGAACTTAACACCTTCAATCTGACAGCATGGTTCTTATGCCATGTTGGTTTGTAGTGTTTGCACTTAAAAATTGGACAAGTCTTCAATTTTGAGTGCGATTCTTGGCCATGAATCTTTTTGCGCATCTTTCTGATGGTATTTTTCTGTGCTCAATGCAGTTTTGAATTTTCCACTGGTGGCTACACTGGGTCAATCTATTATCCCTACTGCAGCAGCTGCTGTCCCTGCCGCGGTGCGAGATCCAGCTGCAAACTTCCTGCAAAGCTTTGATTTTCACGCTGCCCATGTGCCGGTAAGGGTAAACAAAGGAATTACAGGTTGAACATTATTCCTGCGAGATACACAAATTGATATGCTTTATCTTGTAAAATACAGCTTGAACGTGAGCCAATCACCTATCCTCAGAGGCCTGGACAATCTGTTTGTGATGTATGTTACATAACTGTCTCGTTACCAATTACTGCGCTAGATGTCCTCTACCCAGTATGTTTGTGTGCGCCTGTACAATTTCCCTTGTTTTTCTCATTTTGCTTGGTTGGTGCAGTTCTATATGAAGACAGGATTTTGTAAGTTTTCTGAAAGATGCAAGTTTCACCATCCAGTTGATCGCTGTGCACCTGATCCCGTTGCAAACTGGGAGCCCACTCAGCAAGCTGTGACGCTTACTCTCGCTGGCCTCCCAAGGAGAGAGGTAACATCCCCCAAAAAAAAAATTCGCACTAGCCTGTTAATAGGTTAGAATAATTAATTTATTCAATGATATTTGCTAAAAAATCGCCCTTCCAATATTCTGTTGACCCAGTCGTTCTACCGAGCATGGAGTTCCTGTCGGCAAGTTAACGATAGCCCTTTCATTTCATCTACTGATCTCAGTTGCTCATCGCTATTGACAAAACTAAATCCGTGTATTCCCTTACTACGAGCTTTTACGGCATGCGCCGCATTTTAGCTGGACTTCCTTGATCTGTCCGTTTGTTCTTGTTTTCCATATGTTCACCCTACCTCTAATTAGCTACCTACTTAGCTGCAGCCGATAGCTAAGGAAGGACTGTAGTGAATGCATGCATGTCCTCTCCAATGTTGATGCAAACTGGCTGACGCCCAAGTGATGGTTACGCAGGGTGCCGAGGTCTGCGCCTTCTACATGAAGACGAGCACGTGCAAGTTCGGCGCGCACTGCAGGTTCGACCACCCACCCCCCGGGGAGGCCATCGCCAAGGCGTCGAAGCAGGGAGCCGAAAGCGAAGGTGAACGCAAGGGCGCAGGGCCGAGTGACCTCCTGTGACGCGCGCCGTCGGTTAACGTTGCCAAGTACTAGTGTCTGAGAGTAGTTACCGTATGGATGTATTGGACGATGGCTTTGTTTTTGCTAGTACCTGCGAGCGTTGCGGCACGGTCGTTGAAAGCTGCAGCTGCGACCATGTGGCTGTTATCTCGTACACGCGTAGGGAGGGTGGCTCCATGTGGGCGCCCTGAACGGCTCAAGGGTTTAGTAGCTAGCTAGCCGGTGATGGGCAGCTTACGGTTAGTCGGCGAGCAGGCGGCAACCCAGTTTGCCCGCTTGGCGCTTGCCCTGCGTCCTCCGCCACGCGCTACGTCACCTCGCTCGCTGCATGTATGCCCGTGCCAGCCAACACGGCTACCCTTTTTACAGGGGATGAGGCGGTGGTTGCCAGGTATTTGGCAAAATAGTTGGGCGCGTGTTTGGTTTCAAGCCAAATAGATTGCTAAAATTCTATGGATTGTGATCATGACACGCGGGTCCGACGTGGTATCTAGTATTTGCAGCGTCAAAATATAGTCAGACATGTCTTGATTTGTTGATCTTAGTTTACAAGGTATCATCGTTTGAAACTTGTTAATCAAATAATTAAAGCATTTAATTCAACTAATGCCCCCCCTCGACTGCCACGTCACCGAAGCATGCTCTGCAGCCCTGACAAAATCTTGTACTGCCCGTTACTAAATTTCCTCAGGCACGCCAAATTTTGGTGGCGATCCAAATGCTAGCCACATTTCGAAAGCATTACCAAATTTTGGTAAGGCTGTTCAGGGCTGTAAACCAAACAGCCCCAACTTTGGACACTGATATGTACGTAGTTACTGATCCTATTCTAGTCGTGGCAATAGGGGTAGTGTGGATGATCCCACGTAATTTGTGGTTCACTTCTTAAATCGATGGTTTATTTTGTATACATGGAGCTTAGAAATAAAGCAAAATAACTACGATGGGTCGTTGCCTGATTGGGTCAAGTCAATTCCTAGCGGCTACACGCGTGGTGTATTATACATGGTGTAGCAATGCGACATCATGACCTGAGAGAGTGTGGTATGCCGTGAATATGATCCGCTCCAAAGTCCAAACTTGGTTAGCCACTTGATTTAAGTCCTATTTATTTGGATTTAGGCTTCTATCTTCTAGCTTATTTTTTTTACTATTTATAATTTTTGTCGTTTTTTGATTTTTCAGTATTTTTAAGCTTTTTATCGGTTTTTTCGTATTCGTTTGCATTATACATGATGGGTTAACCTGTTTTTTATTTTTAGAATTTTAAATTTATTATGCCAAATATTCTACCATCAGTTACAGTGTAATTTCAACCAGCTACAGTACAATTTCAGCCATAAGTCACCAAATTTCAGCCCAATGGAGTAGTCTTTTAGAGCTTGTTTGTTTTAGCTTCTAGCAGCTGCAGCTACTCCCAAAATCTGCAGCTCCTCCAAACGGTCCAGATTTTCATCCAGATTCTAAATAACCAGAAACTACATAATCCAGAAAATGAACTAGTAGCCAGAAGCTGGGGTTATCAGGGTTATCCAGCTTCTCCAGATTCTGACTAGCTGATACTCACCAGCTGCTTTTCAGAATCTACAGCTGAAACAAACAGGCCCTTAGTGTGACAAAGTTTGACGTGAGTAAAAAAAACTTGATGTCCTGCTTCAAGCGGCTTCGACTTCTGTCTTCCAGGTTTTTTTAAGTCAAAAGACATTTAGAACATATCGGCTTCTAATTTTAATTTTTAATTTTATTTATTTTCTCTTTTTTTCTTTGCATTGTTTTTCATCTATTTCGTGTCCGTGGCGTCGCGCGATTTAACGCACGTCTGATGACATAGTACGTCTGTTGCGCGCAAAATGGCGAGTTTTCCAGTAGAGGAATTCATGAGAAATGTGACCAACGGTCGCAGGCGTATTGACGCGACGTTCCGTACGGACGCTGGTACGTCCGTACGGACGCGACGTTCCGTGCACCGGCAACTGTTCATCATCTATATATATGTATCACATTCATATAACAGAGAATAGAAGAAATTATAAAGTAATAGTTCTCTCTCAAATACTTGTCTCAATCTCTTGCAATACGTTATCAGCACGCTGTAGTGACGATTGCAAATCACACAAGAAAACAAACACATCAAGGTATGGAGAACGACCAGATCAACCTTTGTGAGAAACATCACAATGCATTACTTGGTGTTCTTGCTTTGGTTGATTCCTTGTGCGAATCACTGCAAGTTCTTCTTGCTCCTTGTCCACCAACGGCCATCACCTTCATCGCTACCGGCCACGGATCTACGCAGGCTCGTCGTCGTCCATGGGAAGCGCACAGTGTCTTCCCACCGATGAGGGCTCCGCGCTACGGCCCTTACTGACGTGGCGACGGCCGGCCGGTGGTGGCCCGGCCTATGCCCGGCGGCGGCCTGGCGGCTCGGTTTGGGGAGTTAGGGAAAACCCTAACCCTAACTCCCTCTTTTTATATGGCAGCCCACTAATGGGCTTTTGGCCCATTAAACCACCACCTCCTCACTTGGGCCTAAAGGCCGAACGGGGCTGAGCCCAGGTTTTGTTTATTTTGCATATTCCCCCTCTATTTCATGGAAATAAATAGCCTTATATTGTAGTATTTGCAGTATAGTCCATGTGTTTATTTATAATTGTACCCGTTAGTTTGTACTCTTATAAATTAGCATTTCAATCCCCGCAGGACCTGAAAATTATGTAATTATTCATATGAATGTCCACGCACATTCATCTAACCTTTACATATATGGGATTACTACTTTGTTGCAACTTACCTACAATATGAATTGCGACCATACTTCAATTTCGCTATCTTTAGCAAATTTAAATTAACATTCACATTTAGTAAGTACCATTGTACGTAATAATTTAGAATTTTTGCAACATATTATGAATACATACCTGCAACAAATACCATGATTACAATTTATGGCACATTGCTACATTTCTTTGTACGCTATGCTATACAATGAATTGGTGTTTCCACCAATATTGTGATTACACGGTATTATACATATAACCACATGTTATATTTAATTTGGGTATATATTCATTTGGATTACAATACACATATTGTTTTCCACTTATTTTGCATTTTATTATAACATTACCATACATATTAATTTACCTCATGTAAATTAATCATTTTATGGTGTACTTTTCATGTAGGTTTTAAATGGCTACCAAAGATTTTGAGCCCCTCGCTCTCGATGGTACCAACTACCCTACATGGGCTATGGATCTGAAAATCAACCTCACCACACGTGGGTTGCAAAGGGTGATAATCGATCCTCCAGCTGATCAAATTCCATCGGATATTGTGAAATATTCTGTTTTGAGTACAATACGGAATCACATACATCCGGATTTGAAAGCTGAATATTTGTATGAGGAGAATCCACTTAATTTATGGTTAGCACTCAAAAATAGATATGAACAGCTGAAAGCTGTTATCTTACCTGAGGCTAATCATGAATGGGCACATCTTAGACTCCAAGACTTCAAAACAGTTGGAGCCTATAACCATGCCCTTCATGCTATTTGCTCCAAATTGCGGTTTTGTGAAAAGGAACCAACGGATGCAGGCAAAATAGAGAAAACTCTCTCTACTATGCTCCCATCTGACAGGGTCCTACAACAGCAATGGCGTTCTGTAAATTACCAAATTTATGCTAATCTTATGCATACTATACTTCAGGCTGAGAAGCATGCTGAACTTTTTTTAAAGAACAATCAGCAACGTCCCATTGGGGCTGCTCCACTTCTTGAAGTTCATACTAATCAGAATCATATTAAGTTCTGTGGTTCAAAAGACCACTCAAAGAACTTTAAAGGTAAAAACAAACGCAACACGAATCAAAAGCGTGGTGGATTCAATAAGGGTAAAGGCAATTCTGGTATGCAAGTTGACAAAACTGAACTTTGTTAAAAATATGGTTGCTACAACCATCATACCAAGAAATGCCGCAATTCGAAGCACCTTGTGAACCTCTACCTCTAGTCTTTGGCTCAAGGCAAGCATGCTCAGGAGAAGAGATTTGAAGCACACTTTAATCTCCCATGCAACGATAATGAAGCCGGATGCTCTCAAAAGTTCATTCAAGAACTCAAGGACACATGTACTTCTCCAAAGAAGGATCATCTCCTGAGCCACGAGGACACACTTGAAGAATTTACTTCTCAAGACATGTTTGGAGATATTATTTAGACTCCTATTGCCATAGCTATTAAGTACTACAGTGTTGTAATATAAATAATGTTGTCATCTATATTGTAAGCTTGCATGCTACAATCATATATCGAATATATTCGGTATTGTAACTAAGTTTTTATGTATTCTATATATACCACTATCAGAATTTCATTCAATTCTTCTTTTGTGTATATAGATTTTTGAAGTCAATCAAATGGAGGATGTATTATGCCTTGTAGATAGTGGTACCACAAACTCTATTCTTAGGGACACAAAATATTTTCTAACTCTTACTAGGAGGAAAGGAAATATTTTAATCATCACTAGACACGATGCAACGATAGTAGGCTCTGGTCGTGCCTCTATCACTCTCCCTATGTGTACACAATTAGAAATTGAGGATGCACTCTTGTATCCTGATTCAATACGTACCCTACTCAGTTATAGAGATATCCGTCAGAATGGTTTCCATGTTGAAACCCAAAATGACAATAAAGAGGAATATCTCATCCTAACAAAAAATAACGGATATGGCAAACAAGTACTAGAAAAAATTCCATCCTTAACCTCCGGATTGTACTATACATACATCAAACCGTTTCAACATATTGCGTACAAAGTAATTTTTCTAAAACACTAACACATTCCAAACATGGCATGATCGCCTTGGCCACCCAAGCATTGGAATGATGAGGAAAATTATTAGCAATTCCATTGGTCATACATACCTCAAAATAAAATTTTCGGAATTATCAGATTTTGTGTGCACTTCCTGTGCCACCGGAAAATTGATTTTAAGACCATCTTATCTTAAAATCAGAGCTGAACCACTTAAATTCCTTTAAAACGTATTCAAGGAGATATATTTGGTCATATACAACCATTGTGTGGACTATTCAAGTATTTCATGGTTTTTATTGACGCATCTACTAGATGGTCACATGTGTGTCTTTTATCCACACGAAATCATGTATTTGCTAAGTTAATTGGTCAAATTATCTAATTACGAGCACATTACCCTGAATATCGAATTCAATCAATTCGAATGGACAATGCTACTAAATTTTCATCCCATGCATTCAATGACTATTGTATGGCTCTTGGGATACAAGTTCAACACTATGTTCCATATGTTCATATACAAAATGGTTTAGCAGAATCTCTCATCAAGAGAATCAAACTCATCGCAAGACCATTGTTACAGAATTGCAACTTACCAACATCATGTTGGGGTCATGCAGTTTTACACGCTACTGACTTAATCCAATTGCGCCCAACTGCATATCATAACACTTCTCCGCTACAATTAGTACGTGGAAATCCACCAGATATTTCCCATCTGCGAAAGTTCGGTTGCGCTACATATGTACCGATCTCACCACCACAGCGTACCTCAATGGGACCGCACAGGAAACTTGTGATCTATGTTGGGTATAAATCTCCGTCAATTATAAAATACCTCGAGCCCCTAACAGGGGACCTGTTTACGGTCCGGTACGCTGATTGCATATTCAATTAGGAACATTTCCCGGCATTAGAGGGAGACAACAAGTACCAAACTCAATGCCAGGAAATTGATTGGAATGTTTTAGGCATTCCTGCCTGAGATCCACGTACCAGAGAACTGAACTTCAAGTTCAGAAACTCATTCATTTGCAAAACATTGCAAATAATTTGCCAGATGCATTTACTGATTATAAGGGTGTCATAAAATCCTATAATCCTGCCAGAAATGTGCCTGAAAGAGTGGAGGTACCGCAAAACACCACTCAACTCTCAGTTCAAAATAAGAGGGGGAGAAGTACGACACAAGTGACAGATATAGCTTCTGACAAGCGACAAAGGAAACAAAAAAATGTAAATGCAGATCAAACTCTTGTTAATAGACACCAAAGGATCCTTGAACCTTGATCAACAGTACACTCAAATTCTGATCCTGGGACATCGGAATACCCCGACTCAAATGTTTTGGAAAATAACATTGAGTCACCAGGGGTCCAAAAAATTTTCACTAACTATACTGATTCTGGAGAATCATATGATCATAAGACTACACTTGTCCACATTTATTTCTCCACAACAATTGTAAACAATTTTCAAAATGATCCTGATCCCAAAACCATGGCAGAGTGCAAACAGCACTCGGATTGGAATCAATGGAAGGATGCAATTCAAGCGGAGTTAGCCTCGCTCAAGAAAAGAAATGTATTCACCAATGTGATACATACACCTCATAATGTATTCCCTGTTGGTTTCAAATGGGTTTTCATCCGCGAACGGAATGAAAACAATGAGGTGGTGAGATACAAAGCAAGGCTTGTAGCACAAAGGTTCACGCAGAGACCCGGCATTGATTTTAATGAAACTTATTCTCCAGTAATGAGTGGAATAACATTATGGTACTTAATTTCATTGGCAGTACAAAATCATTTATCTTTACAGTTGATGGATGTAGTGACTGCATAGCTTTATGGGTCACTTGATTCGGACATATACATGAAAGTTCCTGATGGAATTTCAATTCTGAATCCAAGTGCAACTCACAATATATATTGTGTAAAATTGAACAAGTCTTTATACGGTTTGAAACAGTCGGGTAGAATGTGGTACAACCAACTAAGTGAGTTCCTAACCAAAAAAGGATACTCCAACAATGATGATTGCCTATGCGTGTTCATCAAAAGATCCTCCACAGGTTTTTGCATTAGATCTGTGTATGTTGATAATATCAATATCATTGGTAATACACAAGATATAGATGAAGCACGTAATCATCTTATGATGGAATTTGAAATGAAGGATTTGGGTAAAACTAAATTTTGCTTAGGTATACAACTTGAGCACCTTCATACAAGCATACTAGTGCATCAATCATCCAATGTTCAAAAAATATTAGAGAAATTCAATATGGACAAAGCATATCCATCGAAAATCCCCATGGTTGTTCGATTTCTAGACAAGGACAAAGATCTATTTAGACCCCGAGATGACAATGAAGAGCTATTGGGACCCTAGGTTCCATATCTCAGTGCCATCGGAGCGCTTATGTACCTTGCAAATTGCACCCGACCGGATATTGCATTTATAGTAGATCTACTTGCTAGATATAGCGCTGCTCCAACCAAAAGACATTGGGTAGGAGTGAAGAATATCCTTAGATATCTTCAAGGCACTAAAGATCTCGGTCTATTCTTCCAGAAGAATAAACGTATTGATTTAATAAGATATACAGATACTGGCTATTTATCAGATCCCCATAATGTCATATCTCAAACAGGCTTTGTGTTTTTACATGGTGGAACAACCATCTCTTGGAAGTCTTCAAAACAGACTCTAGTGGCTACATCCACTAATCATTCTGAAATAATTGCATTATATGAAGCATCACGTGAATGTGTATGGCTTCGCAGAATAATTAACTACATACAACAATCATGTGGTATATGTGCTATCGTATCACCCACCATTATCTACGAAGATAATGCTGCTTGCGTTGTCCAAATGCAAACGGGTTACAAAAAGAGCAATATTACAAAACATATTGCACATAAACTATTTTACCCACATGAATTGTAAGAGAGTGAGGAAATAAATATTCTGCAAACTAAGTCTTGTGATAATCTCGCAGACTTATTCACTAAGTCATTACCAACTTTCACATTTCAGAAATATGTTCATGGAATTGGTATGCGAAGATTACGTGATTTGTAGGCGTCAGGGGGAGAAATCTCCTAAGACTTAACCCGTTTAAATATAAATATTGTACTCTTTTTTCTTTATGAGTTTTCCTCTAAGGTTTCTCATCAAGGTTTTTAATGAAACAATATGACAGCGTAATCATACATATATTATGGCTCTATTTTTCCCGCAGGGGTTTTTAAAAGATATAATCAAATATATGCCATATAATTTTTCTCTTGAAATTTTCCTACTAGGTTTTAAAGGAGTTTTTCATGGCATATCTACTCTTCAGATTCTCGTCATATTTTTCTACAGGGCTTTGGAGGAGTTTTTCCAAGATGATGAATCAAGGTGATCATATGAAGACACATTGGTCAAGGGGGAGTGTTACAGAGAAATGTGATCAACGGTCGCCGGCGTACTGACGCGACGTTCCGTACGCCAACAACTGTTCATCATCTATATGTATGTATCACATTCATGTAACAGAGAATAGAAGAAATTATAAAACAATAGTTCTCTCTCAAATATTTGTCTCAATCTCTTGCAATAGGAACAAGGTTAAGGGGGTGAGCGTTTGGGCCTCCTGAGAATGATGCTAGCCACACGGGGGCGTGACACGTTGCTTGCTCGCTTGACAGCGTCTGCCTACCACATCGACAAACAGCTTCCATGCATGCAAATTGAAAGTGCTGAGAAACAATTGAACATCAATGTAAGTCCAGATAGTCAATCAACAATAATATTAGAGATCAATCACCAAAAAATAATTGAGAGAGAATATTAGAAATGTAGTCTTTATTAATTTCGGATCTATTCTCATTGTACATGGGTTTATCTATTTATAGTCTAAACTCCTCAGGAGTACTTTCGGTATTTGTTCACAACATAACCTTTTAACTTTCGTAACACTCTCCTTAGGTGAATACCACGATATGCATATACCCTATTAAAAACTCCTCTCAAAAACTCAGTGAGAAAGAAAAGGGATGGAGAAAAGAGTACATCACATCCGTTTCTTATGTCACACTTGCTACCTCATTAAAAATATTTACGTGAGAAAACTTCAGAAAAACTCACAAAGGAAAAAAAGAGTACAACATTATATCTCTAGGATTATATAAGTCTTCTAGTCTTAAGTAAGGACTATGGTTCAGGAATTTACTCTCTCTGAATCTTATAACTCTCTAAGTTGCCTCATTCCTATGCCTCGTATGTACTTCTAGAAGTTAGAGGCTAAAAGAGATTTTGTTAATAAATCTGCCAGATTATCACAAGATCTAACTTTCAATATCTTTATCTCTTTATTCTTCTGGAGCTCGTGAGGATAAAAAATTTAGGAGCAATATGCTTAGTGCTATTACTTTTAACATAGCCTATTTGCATCTGAGCCACACAAGCTGCATTATCTTTATACATAATAGTGGGGTTATTAACGACGTTTATGCCACATGACTTCTTGATATGGCTAATCATTCGCCTGAGCCAAGCAAATTCTTATGAGGCTTCATACTACGATATGCATATACCTTGTTAAAAACTCTTTCTAAAAATCTAATGAAAAAAAGGAATGAAGAAAAGAGTACACAACACTTGTTAAATTGTATTGCATTTGTTGCCTCACTAAAAATCTTCAAGTAAGAACCCAATGGGAAAAACTCACTAAGAGAAAAATAGTGCAACACTTATCTTCAGTATTTATAAATTGACTTCAGGATTTATTATGATTTTGAAGACCTTTATCAGGTCTATCGATTTGACTTATATCGATAGGTGGTAAAACCTTCAAGATTGTGATCATCAAGTCAATATCTTCTAGGTTAGACTAAAGTTGAGATCTTTTGAATCTCATGCATAACTATAATGGTTTAGCATATGCTCCCCTGAAGACCATTTCTAGTGAAGTCTTTTTATTTTGATGCCTTGTAATACATTTTATGAAATAAATACAAGCCACCATATTGCGACTATATCTACTAGATTATCATAATGTATAGTCTTCTAGACATTTATCTCACTATTTATCTAGATAAAGAGACAATAAAATAATTTGGGAGCAATATACTTAACTTTCTAAAATACTACATATCTATGCGTGCAATACAAGCAAAATTTATCCTAATCAGGATATGTGGGTAATCAATTGCAATGCCACATTTCTTCTAGATATGACTTATCCAAATCTGTCAAGGTTTTAATATTTAGCAACCACCTCTGCGTAGTACTATACGAGCAAAAGTTTGTTTTGCAAAACTAAAAGTATGGTCATACTACCAAAGAATCAATATAACAGTCTTAATTTCGGCACTTAGGGAATTAATAAATTTTTCATTAATACCAATATATATGGTATCTTAATTGTAATAAAGGATATTGCTGCTCTATCAGCTTCTTGTAGGAGATGCACTTCATATGTGCTTATGTGGCACACTTCTGATTTTTAGTTTCCTCGTTCCATTCTCTCGAGTTTTGGATGGGTCCTTATCCACTTCTAGGGATTGCATAATCGTTGATGTATTTTCAATCAACATGTGATTTAATTTCTCTTCAAGGAGATGTTTTCTCTTCAAGGAGATACTCTTTCTTTGAATAAGAGTTTATCATGTATGAGTTTTATATACATATATACATGTTGCAATTAACTTTCTTGTTGAAACACCGAGTCCTTCAAGAATCGAGCTTTGAGTTCCTTCAGAGATTCCATCTAGGATTTTCATAATCCGATAACTGTATATCTTATTCAAGTCATTTGCAAGAGTTATTATATAACAAAATATTATTTTATTCGTAATAGGGGAATATCGATCTCTACATGGATATTTAAACCATAGCTTTCACCACCTCATTATTTTATAATGACTCATCAAGTCTGAACTAACAGGTTCCAAGATTTTCATCTGGAATTATGGTTCGGCCTCAATTGCTTTCTTTCATTTTTACCCGATATGAACATTTCAAGTGCTCGGCCATAGATTTTGGTTCTGAATTTATGTTCTCATATGAGAAATTTTAACAATTTTTGAGACAAACTGGTCAACAACTTTCACCAAATATTCTCATAATTGAGTATCTTTTAGTGTTAGCCAAATCTTCGTTACTTCCCCAACAAAAGATTATAAGTCATTTTGGGTTCCCCATTATTGTAATAAGTGCACATCTAATTGCTTGAGTTTTCATCATCATGATGAGTCTTTTCATGAGGTATTTCACCTTCAAGGTGAGTTCTCTTCTAGAGTATTTAAGAAGTGTTCAATAATTATTTTGACTAATATCATTAGACCTTAGATCCACAAGCGTCTCCATAGACTTTAGATCACTAACCAATAAGTCAACTTTATAAATATGGATATACTATTCAACTCGGGGTATCTTAAACTTAGCAATGTATTTACTTCAAGTAAATACAATATAACTCCATGGAATGGAAAAAAGGAATCTGGCAGATTCACCGCTTCTAGTGTGCAAGAGTATCAACTAAACTTAAATTTAGCTTAGTTAGTGCGTGAATCTGATATCATGACATTCAAAGATTTTGGCATTCTCTCCCCCTGATGCTGAGATTTGATCTTTCTTAATAGCATAGTTCAAAATTCCCTTAGTATGGGCACATGATAGATATAATTTCATATCCAATATGATCCCAGCTACTGGTGGTGGTCCAAAAGGTGTATGCTACAGTGGTGATATTATATGGAAAATGATTGATTCTTCTAATACACGCTAACCCTTGATTGAGTTCTTTTCTTAATGCAATGGGGAATATTCTAGCTTTTTATATATTGTCCAATATTATGATCCAATTACTCATACTCTGATTTAAAATTTGGATCACTCAAACTTTAAGTTTTATTTTAATGCAACACGTTTTAACTTGATCAAGAGTATTATGTTTTGATCAAATAATATACATCTACAGGATGCTCTCAAGAACATAAATATAACAGTGGTACATAAAACATGACAATCCATTAATCTGCATGGAATATAATATATTCTGCTAGAATATAATTCTAGTTTAACAACCCAGATAGAATAATTATTCACCATAAATATATGTGATTAATTGGGAGGTAATTTATATACCTATTATAATTTATGATGTCTATTAAGTATGACAGATTTAGATCATTTATGATCATTAAAATTCAATATGTCATCTAATATTTTGAGAGTTGTATTTTCTTCAGGCAAATGGCTATAGCTTCCAGTGGTATTATAGTTTCATACTGCATTTGCCAATATGCATGTGTAATATGATATGGGTATGGTATACTTCAATGTGTACCAATCTGGCATATGTGCGTCAGCTTCATGTTACCGTGTAAAACTCATGTATGTGGTCACATGCTAGCGACTAACATATTACTAAAAACAAATCAATTACTCTTCGAAGGTTACAATGATTTACCAACAATACGGATAGCAGTTTCAATTATCTTTCAAATTTATAGCTTTAAACTTATTTGCTCCTAGATTTGATCTAGGATATGCCACTATACTTATCATCACACTTATTTTCAATATTTTCTTATGCCTCGAATGTTCAGTATTCCTCATATGCCCAAATTCCTCCCTCTTTTCACACCAACCGTAAAATTTTGAGTAAGAGCGCCTACTTCTAGCATTTGCTTTGAATTATCCCTGAGTTTTAGCAATAAATTGCTATTATATTACTTCAAGAATAATTTTTTATTGGCGTGAAACCCACATATACTTTGTAATATGGAAGGTAGGGTTATATATAGACTGCAAGTCTTTGGATGTAAGTTATTTCATATATATTTGAGGTTCATAGTGTTTTCTAGTCAATGTGATCCTTCTGGGATTTAATATTGCACTAGATTTGTTGTGTCTTCAAGGACAATTTTTCTATTGCCATCTGAGCAATAATGCACAACGAACTAGTGAACTGAGGCTCAAAAGATGTTAAGAGCACATGTTTAATAACTTCAAGTAAGCTTTGACATATCATTTCTTTCAAATGTTAGGCATAATACTTACAAAATTTATTCCATGCATGATTAATTATTTTACTGCAGATAAGATATGCTACTGGCAATGTATTCTATTAAGCAACTATTCAATAGAGGTAAGGCTTTAACAGAACAACATAGACAATATATATATGGAATCAAGGAACATAATTATCTAATGCATAATTTCAGCTTAAAGCACAAGATAAGAGGTACTCTTCATGAGCAAGATTTACTTTTATCTATTCAGTAGATAATTTACAATTTCTCAGATTTTCCCTAGTAATCTTTGGATTTTTTTTCATAATTACTAAGGCATATAAGCAATTTTCATAATTACTAACCCATAAAATAAATCCCCAAACACAATGCTAGGAAATAAACCATAAAAGAAATATGATACTTCTAAGGTGTGCTAAGTCTAACATTTCACAAATTTACGAAAGCTCATATACTTAACAACATATTTTTAGGATTTTCTAGAATTTTCTAATAATCTTTAATGAATTTTTGCTAATTAATTATCAATTTTTAGAATTACTAATATGCAGAAACAAAATACTAAATAAAATAATCCAGAAGACATGATAACACAAAAGTGCTAAGAAGATTATAATATAGCTCATATAATCTAAAAATTAATTTGTTTGGAGAAAAATCCAGTCTGCTGAACTTATTTGCTATTTTGACAAACTTTGGAGTCAAATTTATAATTATTTTTACATTCAACAAATCCTTTTATAATTTTATCGAAGCTTCAGGGACTAAATTGGAAAAATTATCGGCTAAAATTTTCCTTCCCCCTTTTTCTATTTGGTTGGAATTGGCCCATTTGGCCCAACAGGCCTTATCGACCCGATGACCTGTGGCTAGGGTTAAAAACGCTAGCCCTGGTCTCCCCTGTGACGGTGGCTTCAATTGCAGAGGAGGCGGGTGGCCTCGGGTGCAAGGTGGCCTGCGGGACCAAGCGGCGGTGACGGAGGAGACCAGTGGGGGTCGTAGAGGTGGCTAACAGGGTCACAGAGGTGGCAGCGGAGACGGCTTGTGGAAGCAGCGACGTCCTCTCCAACGGGCGGAGCCGAGTGTCAGCAGCTTTAGGCTAGGAGAGCGAGGCGAGCTGCGGCTTCCCTGCGGTGGTGTGGGTCCTCGTCTTCTCCCAGCAAGCGCGGAGGCGGCGATCGGCCTTAGGGGCAGAGAAGATGGCGCTTCCGGCAATGGCCTCAGGGGTGGTCACGACTTCGGGCCACCAAGCATGGATGCGGCCTTAGGCGGCCGGCGAGCGACTTTGGGGCGCAGGGCACGGGGTGAGACGATGAGCTACACCGACGGGGCGACGCAACATCAACGACCGGCGGGCACGGTGCGCGGAGGCTACTTTAGGTGGAGCCAAGCTCTAGTGGCTCCTGGCTCTGGGTGGCTATGCGTGTTGGCATCCCCGAGTGGCTTCGTGCGTGGAACGATCGGGCGTGATGGGCGATCGGGCGTGACAGCCAGGCGCGGCAGGTAGCCAGCCTAGGGAGAAGCCAAGCGGTCGGTGGGCCAGCTTCGGGCGTGGGGTGCAGCACGGGGTGCAACCCAGGCAGAGGCACCAGGCTTCAGACGACGAGTCCCAGCAGCAGCCGGCTTCAGGCATGCGGGGCGACCGCTATCAGCACCTCCATCATAGTGTTGGTAACTGAGGCAGAATTTTTCTGATTGTAACATTGATTGAATCCTATTTTAGATCTATCTATGCAACTTTATGATATAGGATCTAGGTATTCTACTACCAGATTACATAGATGAATATTCATGATTAATTTGTGATTATCGTAATCAGGTTATTAGATAGAGAACAATAGATAATCATGGTATTGCAAACAAATCTAATTTCAATCTAGATTTAATTATGAGATTAAATTGCATATTAGATTGGTTCGTGATTTACATACCTTGCATCTTGTAAAGCGATTTGTATTGATAACGTGTTGAGAAATAATTGAACGTCAATGCAAATCCATGCAATCAATCAACAAAAGCACCAGAGATCAATCACTAGAGAACACCAGGAACATAGTCTTTATTAATTTTAAATCTATTCTCATTGTATATGGACTTCTCCATTTATAGTATAAATCCCTTAGGCGTAATTTTGGTATTTACCTACAACGTAACTTTCTAGGTTTCGTAACAGAAAACACATAATGTTCACACCACACGCTATATGTGCGTGTGCGTCCTACTGAAACACAAGTTAGGACAGAAACGAACGTCATTGGGGTAAATTCTGAATTTATCTAATACCTCACGAATTACAGACACGTGTTTTCCTACTGAACACACACGCGTGTGTGAGGTGAGCCATCCGATGCCGATTCAGGGAACGAACCTACGTAGACAGCTCGTGCGAGGGTGTTTGCAAAAAAACAAGAGTTTTGCAATTGCATCGCAATGCGAGGCCACGTTAGGGAAAGATTAGGCTAGGTTCTTTTATGCTTCATGCTTATGGCTTTTAGCTTTTGCTATAGTAACTAACTTTTAAATAATGTGTTTTTGCAAGGCGGAGTCTACAAGTCGATTTTAGTAGACACTATACTGACTTTAGCTATACCGGCTAAAATCACATACGATTGTCTCTCTTTTCATACTCTCTTTCGTGAACAGCTAGAATTTAAGAGCCAAAAACCAAAAGCCTTGGCCCAAAAAAACCTCACCCTTAGAGTAGTACTAGTAGTTGATAGAAAAATAAGACATTATTTTGTGGGTTATGGTTGATGATTTTTTGTTGTAGGTTGCAGACAGCGAAGATGTCGATGTGAACAACGTATACAGTTTTAAACTAAGAGGCCGTTTAAAAAATATATTTCAAAAAATCATTTGAAGTAGCTATTCGTTTATTTTAACTTCTGAAAAAAAACCGAAGCCAACAACCACCTTAAAAGTCTAGTCCAAAGAACGGAGCCTAAGACCAGCGATCCATCAGAGGACAGAGGTTCTTTCTTAGAGGTGACACTGCCTGCCGTGAAGATAATAACAGGTTAGCGTGCGGTAGCCCTGCTCGTTTCAGCTTTTTTCAGTTTTAGTTTCTAGTTTCAGTTTTTTTCACTATTCAGTAATTCGTCTTTTTCTGAATTGTTTTAGATTTTTTGGACTTTTTTGTATTTTTCTTTTTTTCCCGTGTTCCTTTGCATTGTCCGTGATGGGTTAACATTTTTTTTCTATTTTTCTATTTTTTTAAATTTAATTATGCTCAAAAAGTCAAATCAACTACAGTAAAAAAATCAGCTATAGTAAACTTTCAGCTAAAAACCAAAAATCATCGCTAAAATGAATGCCCTATGATTGCTGCATGAGATGTCTTGCCAGGCCGATCGCTTTCTGCTAACAGGACAGAAGAGAGGCTTTCGACTTTCGAGCTTACTTAGGCCCGAAAAGCGACGCACAATTAGCTTAGGACCCTTTTATTTCTTTCTTACTCTTTCTTTCTTTCTTCCTAGTGCTTCGCGATAAACCCGGTACGGCTAACAGCAGGGCACCACACCTACGGCTACGCTACTACTACTATATATCATTGATATGTTAGGGCATCTCCAATGGTCTGAATCAGCTGGCTATTTGCATGTACACATCAGCATAAATCCTATGTGGAGGAAAGAGAGTATGCAAAAAAAATCGAGCCGGCTCTTCCTTAAGCACTAGGCTATAACAGAAAACGAGGCAGTCTCTATAAATGACTGTGTGTGCATGTAAGTATCAAATAGCTATCCTTATAGACAGTCCTTTGTATGCTAGCTATTTGGTTGATGATGTGGAAGTCTCCTAGTTAGTTGCTAGCTAGGACTATTGGAGATGCCCTTAAGTAGCAAAAGCTTGGCCGACCCCTACCGAGTAGGGTGCTAGTTCCTAATGGAATCTCTCTCTCTCTCTCTCTCTCTCTCGCTCACACACAATGTAGGCACATAACCAAATAGATCATCATTTCATGACAAACAACTAAGCAAATGCACATAAATGGTAGCCCAAAATTGGACGACCAAATATCAACAATCGCCACTGTACCATGCATGCATGACTAGCGATCATTTTTCTCAGTATTTTTCTTTTAAATCTTCGGCAGATTCCAACTCGACAACATATAACGGTAAATATAGCTCAAAACAACATAAAGAAAATAGCTCAAAATGGTGCCCCCCACATTGGGATTACTGCATAGCTATTAGGAACTGTTTACACTTTTGACACAATAACATAATTTTTTTCATCAAATTTAGCTCGTGGATGTCTGTTTTTAAAAAATAACCATATCCCTAAGCTTGGTAGATGACCTATTGCCTGCCGTGCCACTAGAGCTCGGAAGGACGTGGGTGGCGCAGCAGTAAGGTGAACTCGGCAGTTACAGCGCCTATGCGGGAGCCGATGGGCCTCGTCGGCCTGCCGAGCTACCCTAGCTTGGCAGACATTGATGCAGCAGTCCCAGCGCCCCGTTTATCCTTTTTTTTTGCTAGCTAGTTGAATACCCGTACTTTGATACACATAAAAATCATATTATCTGGACACGTCGGCTCGACATTGCTATAATTTGCCAACCAGGTCCACACCATCAACTTAGCATCTGCACTTGCCTGATGTGCCTCCGTGCTCTTGGCTTTGGCGCACCGGTAGGGATTATTTTTTTTTTGTTAGAAAATTTGTAGGGTGGTGGGATTTTTTTTGGTACATTGCTTTTTTTGTATCATAGTAGAAACTTTTTAGAAATGTGCAAGGGAGAGTTCAGATGGGCAGATAAACCACCATCACCAACTTCATATATTAAGTAGTAGAGATATGTTATTGCAAAAATTATCGTAATGGATCATGTTTAACCCGACATAACACTTCACAATGAAGGTGTGAATTACATGGCTCATGGAGTTTGGTTAGGTACGTATGTTTGCCTCACTACTCGTATGATACAAATAGTAACATGCACGAATCATCAGCCCCAACTACAGCTAAGATACATGTGCACCTTTTTGAAGTGATGTTTGTAGTCACTAGTCGTGTATATTTAGGTCCATCGGTGCCTTTCTCTTGTCTCCTTTGAGGGCTTTATCCCTCATAACCCGTGCCCAGTACTCAGCTTCTATAACTTGTGAGGTTTGTCCTAGTCTAAAATAACCTAGCATTCAGTGGGGCATTGGGGACCATCAAGCGCATTTCCCTTGTTCTCTGCCATCCTAGCCTTTCCCTTATCATTGTTCAAGGTGTAAACTTTCTAGCGTGTCTATTTCTCTAGCACCACCGGGTAGTTAACCATGTATTTATGCTCGATGAATGTCCTGCCATACATCTTTCGACCATCGATTCATTGGAAGAAGTGGCAATGCTCCGTAATCTACCGTCATACACGAAGACAGCTAGCAATGTGTGAAATGAAACATGAAAAGTGATTTGTCAATACGTGACATTCGCTTATAAGAATTTCACCACACATGTAGTGCGTTCGAGCGACGGTGGCTAGGTGTATAGACTGAATAGTATGTGCTGGATTACCACAGTTGCACTACGGTCATAGAAACTTTGATGGCATGGATGCATCCTTGCAAGAATTATCTGGGTAGGATCCCTTCTTCTTGGCTGCTCACTTTCGTTTGCAAAGTATCTTTTCATAGTTCGACATCCCTAACAGCGGCGCAGTGATGTCCTCTACCTGTGCTCACTTCTCCCTCGCCTCTTCCCCTATCTTGGAGACCAGCTCGAGTTGAACATTGGATCTGGTTGTGGAGATTGGCTGGACTTTATAGGCGGTCCTTGTGCACTATTCAGGAGTAATATTTGCCGAATGGTAGTGCACTCATATCCGTGAGAAGGAATGTTGTGAGCACAGGGAATGTCACATCATTGTCAATTCACTGAGAAAAGCTAGTACGTGTTATCATTTCAGTGTAGAAAGCCAGTGCATGATGTCAGATCACTCGCAAAAGCTATCGCATGCTATCTATTCACTGAGAAAATCTAATACGTGTTATCAACCCACGGAGAAAAGGTGCTTTATGTTGTCAAATCACTGGGGAAGCTGATGTGTGATGTCATCTCATTAAGAAAAGCTGTTGCGTGTTGTGAACTCATTGAGGTAAGCTAGTGCATCTTGTTAACTCAATCAATGCAAAAAAGCTAGTAAGTTTTGTCAAATCACTGGAAAAAGGTGGTGTGTTATGTGAACTCATTGAGAAAAACTGTTATGTGTTGTTAATTCACATAGAGAACCTTGTTGTTGTATAAGTGCACGACACACATTGATAATTTCCATGTCACACTAGTACAATGGGAATAAAGCATTAATGATAAAGTAGTTAGATTCGACACTTAGAGCTCAAACATAGGGTTAGTGGAACAACATTTCGATATGCTCGGTGGAAATGCTGAAACTAATGCAGTATCACATCAAGGGTTGCTTGCTGCCCACTTTCTCAGGCGGCGAAGCTGGTCCTTAGGGAAAGTCAGCCTGTGCAGGAGCGTCGTACATCGCACAAGTCATATTATGGTGGCTGAGTGGGAACTAGGGCATTGGACAACTGGCTAGGCTTAATATCCTGAGTGCTAAATATATGCTACACCCATTCCTTTTGTGTAATTGGTGGTGTCCTATGGAGGGAAATATATTTTGTTAGGCTGACGGAAGGTAGAAATGCAGTGTGAACTTCGGTTTCGAATAGAAAAACCTGCATCATGTGCTGGTGGATAATGAACCCACAGTCCACTCTCGAAGTTCTGGCCTCGAGACCTGTACATTCGTACTACTTGGTTAGCTGAAGGAAGATGAATCACAAACTGGCAAGGAAACTTGTAATTATAAGCACTAGTAGTCGAACTCGGAACAACAACTCTTGAATCCTCTGTGTGAATCGAATTATCCTAGGAAAAGCTAGTGCACACAGGGTTAACATGGATACATATCATGCATAACAACCACACTTTATTATAAAATAAATATTTGGGCCTTATGACCAAGCTTACAATAAAATAACTCACGACCAAACATAAAGATAAATCAACAAAAAAATAAATCATAAAGGAGCAGTCCGTCCTACCTGCCCACAGACGAATGACTATAAGACGCGGCGTATTCGTCACAATCCTCACCATAGTAGATGAAGTCATCCTCTGGCAATAGTAATTAAGTAAGGTGAGCACATAATGTACTCCACAAGTTACACTACGAGGTTAACAGAGTTAATGCATGCATAAAGATTGACAATAGAAGGCATATTATGGTTATTTGTGCAAAAGCAAGATTAAAGTAAATACTATAAAGTAATTGCAGAAGCTGAATTTAATACAATAATAGAAATGATATTTTTAATTAAAATAGTATCGTTAGTGTAGGCACCAGCCTAACATTAACCTAATCACGGATATCCCACCCAGAACATTTTTCTAAAAGATTTTACAAGTTTTCATAAACCAGATTTATAAAACCAAAGTCTAATATGTGAAAAACTATAGTCAACATGTCCTTGACCATAGATATGGCTATCTAAGATAGTTTATTACTCTACAGAGGTGTACAATTTTACCCACAAGACATGCCCACTTGCTGTGCCACGCGATTAGCACACTGCTTTAGGTGTGCGGCTGAGAGTTCATGACAAGACTGCTACAGTATTCTATTGCCAAATTAGTTACACCATCACTAATGTTTCACTACAACTTGAATCTATAAGTTAGAGCCCCCTCTTGTGCCTATGAGACTTCTTATGGCCTACGTCATTCTCACATTCAGTCTATAGTGAAACAAAATTTGAAACTTCATAAATTACTTAGCCAGGTCTGTCCCATACTAGACTTATGGTAGTACAATGTGACTTTATAAAAGTAGTTCATAAACCGGTCCTTAATTTGACTTAGGTGCCATCATCATACCCATTGTGCTTGGTTTCGTCATTGAGTCACTGAACAATAATGAGAACCAGTAAGCACCCACCAACATAACAATGTCTAAGTCTAAACTAGATTTTAATATTTTATTTTATCAAAATTTCAAAGACCTTCTTGACTCACCGAAAGTCAAGAATAAAATTTTGAAATCAATATTTCATGGGAAACAAATATTTCCTCCTAAATCAGTCTAAGCATGGCTAAGTAATTCTATAAAAATTCTAGTTAATACTAGTGTACTAACTATGTTTTATCTAAGGTAACAAAGCATGATTATCAAAGGTCAAATTTGGCTATACGCAAAGGAATTGGGTATAACTAGAATTTAAATTAAATGTAAACTAGATTTGAATAAAAATATATATGTATAATAATTTTAAAATAATATAATTTAAATTACTGTGAGCGATATGATCAGAGGTGTAACTTGCCTTGCTCAAAGTCTTGGTACTGCAAATAGTTGAGATCGTACTCTCTAGAGTCGTCGTAATCTATACGCGAAGAACCAAAGTAAATAAATTCAAATAAAATTTAAAAACTCAAAAAGAATCTAGAAATGGGTAGTTTAGAATTTTAGAAGAATTTATAAACTTGAACGGGTCCAATCGGAGTTAAAATGAAGAAATGCGGGCTCCCGAAAGTTTGAGACTAAAGAAAAAGGAAAAAAAAGGCTGATGTCTAGAATTATTTTTGTATTGAGAAATCAGATTATGATGTCAGCATTTGATTTTTGGTTTTTGGCCGATTTATTTTTGTATAGGAAATGCTTTGGAATTGTGACGTGTGAAGTGATGGTTGACACGGTGTGGCCTTGGCCGGCTGGGGCGGCACTCGGCGGACACGAGACAGAGGAGGTGGGGAAAGCAATGCACCTTGGCGCACACTCGGGAATGCTCAGCGGTGACCGACAATGAGTAAGTAGAGGTGGCGGTGCAAGGGCGTTGGTGGCAGAGGCTTCCCGGCGGCAACTTGCCCGATAGAGGGGTGGCAAGAGTTCGCATAGGTCCAGCGAAGGCGAAGGAGGCGACGATGAGGCTCGATGCTGCTTCAACCGATGACAATTCCTCAACGGAGAACCATCGGTGCTCGACGATGGGGAGTGAGGGTGTTAGGGCGCCTCGATCATGGAGAGGGGAAATTGAAGGAGGCTAAAGGAGTGGCGGGGCTAAGGGATCCTTAGGGAGGGTTTTTATAGGCGGAGGAGTGATGAATGGCCATCGGTTACTCGCCAGAGTAAAGCGGTTGAAGGTGATGCGATTAAGACTTTTAGGGTGGTTTAAAGAAGGGAGAAACGACCGGGACGAGTGAGACATGAAGAGGGGAGTGATGGGGGCTATTAATAGTGGTAAATACCTGTACTAACGGCGCCATTTAAGAGCTTGACGAGCTTGGCAATGGTGGCCATGGTGGCCAGCTGGAGGAAGAAGAAGGCATGGGGAGAAGATGATCAGGTGGGTCCCGCATGGTGATGAGAGAGAGAATAAGAGGGGAGAGATGGGTGGCCAGATGAGCACCACACGCCACAAGGAGGAGATCGGGGCCGTCGGCCAAAACATGAAGGGGTAAGTGGCTACGGACGGTCGAAATTAAATCAGCTGGGGCATATTTGATCTGGGCTAGACATGTGTTAGCCTGAGGGGATTTTGAGTTTTAGTTTTGTTTTATATTTTTAAGAAATATCAAGAAGCTTCTAAAAACTCTAGAAAATAGCAAATAACTCAAAAAATTCCAGGAAATTCTAGAAAATGCAAGGAGAACTCATAAAAAATAAAATAAACTATTTTTGGCTTTTAGAAAATAGATAAATTCAGTTTTCTTACTCTAGGCTTTGAAATAAAATCTAAAAAAATCCAAATAGATTCCAATAAATCAAATAAAAATTTTGAGATGTTACACTGGTGTCACGTGTTTGCGCAGATGGTGAACCTCTAAGGTAGTCCACTACAGCGAAGCCCAATACCACATTGTCCGCACTGTGCTGGTGGACCATATAGCTATTGTATGTACGATCGTATCACTTGTCATGGTACTAGAGGTGCGAGTGGTCCACTAGAGTGTACACACTGTATTGTACATCACAGTCTCGAATAGAGGAGTCGACGTCACTGCCTCGGGTATCATATGTCTCGGGCTATCTTTGTGACGAGGTTGAATGTGTTGTGCTCTGTTGCTCCCTCCCCCCGGCAAGGGAGGTATGGCGTCATGCTGCCTCCGCGACGAACATGGAAGTAGAGTAGTGTCAGTGCAAATGGGCTGCATGAAGACAACATGTATGAAGAACAATGAAAATAAGATATTATGATAATTGCAGCAAAATATAAAATTGGTAAATCTAAGCAGTGTGCTGCGCGGATGAGTAATGGACAAAACTGGGGCAGTACGTCGAGGAGCTAGGACGTGCAGATGAAACTGCGGATGGATGATGGTGCGGCTCGTCGCCCCTTGGGATAAACACATGGCTAGGACAGCCACAGCTGATGGCCCTAGTGCGTGTTTGACATCTTTGTACATATTACAGACGGACCCTAGTAGGTGTTTCAATGTACTCAAACGTCAGCGGGGCAGTGCAGCACCACTTACAACAAAGTCGGTCATACTGCAATGATAGATGAAATAGGTTAGTTGTGTATGCATGAATAAGATAATACAAATACAAACTTGAAATCTTTTAACATCATGTCATGTTGTGCCGCACGGGGTCGGTCCAGGCCTAGTGCTAACCTGTCGCCATGTGTGGCCTACGGTGGGGGCCACGCAGGGGGCCCAATATTCTGCAATGGGTGTGTGGCACGTACCACCACAAGTATGTATCTAGTACGTACGGTTGTCGCTCTTGCTTGACTTGCGTCCTCATCGACTGCTCTTAGGCCATGGTCCATGACGCTTATGTCACCCTCCAGTCATCGCTCTTTCATCCCTTCTTCGTTTGCTTGTGAAAAAGGTCATAGTACATAACTGTTATTTGAGTGCAAAAACAAAGAAGAAATGAGTTGTATGTGACTTAGAAGTTAAAGCAATGGGCTATACAAAATAAGCTAACAAATAATTTTACTTACATGTGAGCGTGGCTAGGTAGTGCTCAACCTTGTACTAGTGGTACCTGCTGGTAAAATCCAAACTATCTTATGACTCATTGGGGGGCGTAGGGCTCCACCATATGGGAGAAGGCGAGGTGGCAAGTTGTAACCTAGTAGCCCTATACTACTCACATTGCTCTGACAAGCCAAAAGAAGTTATCTTGGAGATGAACACTATGGTCTACACCATCCATACAATGCTACCCTCATGCAAGGTCTTGAACGTGCTAAGGAACTCCGGTACACTCATTGTGGCCTCTCTCTGGACCATCATAGCTCACTAGCAACCCAACAAGTACCCATGGTGGGTCCATTCACCAGGTCGTTGCCATTGCTATGATCATAAAACCGTGCCTCCAACTAGTACAGGTGCAATTGCACCTAAAAATACGACCAACCAACCAACAAGAAAGTGCTCTCACGACCATAACTATAACAAGATGCAGTTGACGGCGAGGTTTGGCTCGCCAGTAACATGCTACGAGCCATCGCACAAACTCTTGTAGGTTGTGCATAGTACAACTAAACCCTAACTGTACAGTGGGACCTCATCAGGCTCAGCGTCAACCAGAAAATCAACGAGGTGAATGTAGCTAGGGTACACCCAATCTTCTCAAGTTGTAGAAAATAGAACACACCCAAACATGAAGAGCAAGTAAGCAACTAGGTGAGACCTCACAACCTCTGCAGGTGCATCCGCTGGACATTGCCTGTATCGTCATAGCCACGAATGTAGCACTCCATGGATACTGTTTGACATAGGATGAGCAAACCGATACAATAAACATAGCTTCCAATTAGCTAATCTGGAGGGTAGCACCATGGGACAACCTCGTAGTAGCAGACTGGTAAGGTAAGCAATATCCTGCAGGGTGATGGTCATCTCTTATACTGAAAGTGAAACGTGTGTGTTTTCGGTCTCCACCAATCAACGAGTGCTGACAGAAGCGGTGAGTCCAACGTGAACGAATGCCCAATGAGTATCATCCTTGCTATGGCAGCAACCCAGTCTACCATAGAACTAGAATGTACCGATCATCAAGAGCCCAATCCTCCCGAGGTCCTCGGAGAACAAAGGGGGACGATCTATCACCACTCGACCACACCCGACAACAATGCTGCCCATCCCAAGAAGGTTCCAGCAATGTACCACGCTCATGACCGTCACCAGCAGCTATTCCCTGCAATATAGAAAAGAATATGTCGGTGTCCGACGATGCTAAATACAACTTAGTATAACACAAAATAATCATGCACATGAACACAGCTGAGCTACTAATTATGCCTACGGACATGTGCTTATATGCCGTAAATAGGTACACACGTATATACATACATATGTACACACAGATATTACAACCAACAGTGCACACTTCTGCTATTTTGGCATCATTTTTTATATTTTTTTTAATTGCACGAGAGCAATAAATATATACATGCAGACTTATATACATATACCGGAAACACTAAAAATAATAGCGTGTATTTCTTCATCTATTTACAGAAAATAGTTATCATCGCCACTATGAAACCAACGTTACACTAATGACATATTAAGTGAATTGCTCGCATACGGATGAAGCATACATTTTCTTGAAGATCTTCACACGCTCTATAATTCTTCCAACTGCAAAATCTCCTAAATCACAGCAAAAGCACTTCGAAGAACTACTACAAACTCATCTTCTACTCTCTCTCTCTCCTCCCTCGCCGCTCTCTCGCTCGGCAGGAAGGAAACCGAGGTGCACCATTTTGGATGAGAGGGTAGAGAGCGAGGCCACCCATTTTATGTGCGCAGGAAGGCATTGGCGACCGACATCCCCACGTAGGTGCACGCGGATGCGGAGGGCCGAGGAATCCCCAACCGAATATGACGAGAATCAGGCATCGCATTGGCGCGTCCTCACAGTCGGCCACCCGAGATTCCCCCTACCCCCTGCCATGCGAGCCCTCACCTACCAAGCTCCTACTGCTCGGTAAGAGCTAGCATGCCTTGCCGAGCTAGGTAGGTCGACGGGCTCTGTCGGCTCCCCCACACATGTGCCTGTCGAGATCATCTCACTTGCCACGCCGCACACTTCTACCGAGCTCTTGTGGCGCAGCAGGTGACAAGTGTTGCCTATTGCGACTGTCGAGTTTGGGATGAGACTATTTTTTTTTTTGTAAAAGTAGGTATGCAAGGACTAAATTTTTTTTTTAAAAAAAGGTGCTTCAGTATCAAAAGCGTGAACAGTTCAGCTATTGGACCTCACTAATAAGAAATCCAGTTTCCGTCGGTAACCAGTGGGATATCAATGTCCAACCATATCTGAAGCTTGCACGAGAGTAAGAGGACACACGCATATGTGGATCGACGTTGCAATAATTTTTCCTTTTGTTTTAGCATATGATCCATGCATGCATGTGAGCCAGTGGCAAGTGATCCCACGAATTGAAGTAAAATAGAGCAAAAGCTTGAGCTAAGAAAAGGTTAGCGGTTTCTCTACTCATCTCACTCTCATCTTACTTCGGAGATAAAACAGATAATCACAAGCGCATTATGTGCCTCATTTCTCTCGTTCTTATCTTATACATATATCACTTTCTTACTTTCCTTACGCTTACTTTTTTCTAAAACTTTTAATTATTAATATTTATTTTCAGTCAAAATCTACTAGCCAGCGTGCGCACACCACTCCGACCGAGACGCATGTATAGTAGCTCATGTTAATTGTTCAGCTAGGTAGGGAGGGACCTTGCCGTTCGTCATTGAAGGGCCAAGGTTATAACCTCTTAACTGAAATCTATAGATTATCTTTAAACTTAGCATAATTTTATATAATATATGAAAATTACTATTATCTTTAAGATCGGATTCACAACTGTAATAAAAAATTAGCACTTCAACCATCATCAATGTAACATTTCTCTTTCACCAATTTTTTTTCATTTTTCTACTCATTGGCGTCGGTCTCCAAGATTGGAAGCAGCCTCCAAAAATTCTGCAATCTTCTCTCTCCGTTTGGAGGCTGTTTGGATGCTCTAAGCCGCTCCAACAAAGTACAACAGCGGTGCCATTGTAATGCAACGGGGCCGAACACGGATACGACATCCTCGGTGACACGAATCGTCAGTACATGGCATTTCTTGACTCCGATTAACAGTATGACGACGTCTAAGGTCACATTTAGAACGCTAAAATTTAATAGACATTTCACAAGAATTGTTCGCAAATCCTAGAACATACACGGAACGTATGCCAGGCAGGATAGCCATGGCGGTCAATCTTGAGACTTTCTCGAGTCAGCCAGAACTATGGAGACTTGGGAACCCACAAATTTAAGCAGAAAACACAGAAAGAAAGCCATCTTTCAGATTGAAATGTACACCTTATTTTCCATGTATTTGCATGTGGGTGGCAGCCATTGTTCTCTCTCAAGCAGAGAGAGAGAGACCCACAAGGCCAAGGGCCGGACAGGCCCTTCTTTTGACTTTTCTGGCTCTCATGTCTCATCACCCACAAGGGCACAGCCAAACAGAATGCTAGAAGGCTTTTAAAAATGGCACAAGAGGCTTAAGTACTGTGTGTATATATAGAGAGAGTATTTCGAAGCAATGAATGAGCCAACAACCAGTAAGCAACAACCCCATCCAAAAGGGGCCAGCTCTGGCCCGGGGCCCAAAATCATTATTACCAGCTAGGACTCCCAGATCTGATCACAAAAGAAAAACAAAAAGGAAACCGAGAGATGAATGTTCATGATTGTTTTTTTTTGTCTGTGGTTTTAATTTTGGTTTATAATTACTAAATTCTGGTTTTTCATGAGAGATAATATATTGAAAAAACTAATCATATATAATTTTGATCGGCATAATTGAATTCGGTACAATATCTATTATAATCTATTTATATACTCTGTCTTTAAAAGACGTATTTTTTAAAAAAAATTACTTACTGTAACAAAAAGTAAGAAGTTAAAAGACAGAAGAAACCTAGCCAACTCCTACTATAGACCCTAGAGAGAGAAAACAAGGTGGGGGCAGCCACGAAAGTCTCTTCCATCTCTCACTCCTAAGCACATTGGGAGATGTGACACACCAAGTGTTTTGTTTCTCTGTTCCTCACTCCCACTAGTTATACCATCGTAAATGCCGAACCAAACCAGAAAAGACCAGTGCTGATGTTGTCGTCATTTGCGGTGTTATTTTCCCATTCTTTTTAATATGGCAGAAGATGATGGGAGAGGATAATGCAAATGACATATACAATTTTAAATTTAGAAAGTCGTTTGAAGAATTTATTTTAAGATACTGTCTCATTTTAACATTTAGTTTTTTAACTTCTGAATAAGCCAAAAGCAGAAGGGCCATCTACTACTCCACGAATTCACATGCTAGCAGGTTGCTCACCTCATAACTCAACACAAATATGTTGAAATAGCGGGTATACTCCACTTTGATTTGGAGGATTTTGTTCAAAAAACACACAAGACATTCAATGGTGGTGACCGAGTCGCTCCACAGGCGACTCAAGGGCGCCCCAACCCACGCCGCCAAAGGCCCTCCCCACCGGCGTCCCCCCTCATAGCCAGTGCGGTGACGGCGGTGGGCCCTCTAATGCAGCTCCATTCCAGATCTATGTTGAGCGTGGTGTCGATTCTAGAGCTACATCGAACATGGCGTTGTAAAGCCCAATGGCCGGAGCACATCGTGAAGCCCGATGACCAGAGGCAATGCGGGGGAGCCGGAGGAGACTGAACCTGGCCATCTTCGGGCCGAATGCTTGGTAGGGGACTTCTCTCTCTTGCCCCCTCTATACGTCACCACCTCTAGCGCTGTCGTCGACCCATCGGCAATTGGATCTGGCTATCTCTGGCGGATCCGGGCTTGGCGACCAATCTCGTCGTTTCTCGGCCCGCAACCGAGAGGCAACGCAGGGGAAGAAGGCTACCGAACCGGCGGTTGGCCGTCTTCGGGCTAGATGCTTGGCAGGGGCCTTCTCTCTTACCTCCCTCTGCATGTCACCACTTCTAGCGCTGCCGCCAACCCTTACGCCATGCAGTCAACAACTATGGTGCAGAGGCACATCGTGAAGCCCGGCGGCCAGAGGTGACATGGGGGGAGCTGGAGGTTGCTGGATCTGGCTGTCTTCGAGCCGAATGCTTGGCGGGGGGCCTTCTCTCTCTTGCCCCCCTCCACATGTCGTTGCCTCTAGCGCCACCACCAACCCCAACGCCATGAGCCAACAGCCGTGGTGTAGAGGCGCCAGCTTGGGCGACCACTAGTGTCGGGGGTTTAGGCAGCCGCTGCCTTCGGCTCAGGCGTAGAGGCCGTTGATCGGGCGGCCACTGGCGTGGGTGTGCACACGGAAGAAGGCGAGCACTAGATTTCGCCGGGAGCATACGCTTGAATTTTGTTGGAGCATGCAATGGTGCGCCGAGGTGAAAACCTTAGGTCCAGGCTACCTGACCCCACCCGCTTTGTTTTTCCGTGTGTGTGTTGGCCGGTGTTAGTTCATCAGTGGTGGTAGTTCGCTCATCATCGAGGTGTGTAAGCCATGGATATTGTCTTGTCGGGTTGGTCGGAGTCATGTTCTTGGTAAATCGATCCTTCTTTGGGCCTGTAATTCGGCCTTTTAGCTATCGCTGTACTACTTTTCTTAATAAATGAAACACAATTCTTTTACGTTTTTGAGAAAAAAAAGACACGACTCCACGTTCCTAAGAGTTCGTCGATGTTCATGCCATTTGACTCACAGGAAAGACTCGATCGAATTTCGGAGGAATACTATTCACTCCATCTGATTTTGGAGGAATTCCACAGGAAAAAAACATCCAGTCCGACTAGATGGAAAATTTCCTGCGCTAGCTCGTGCGTGAGAGGGTAGGTCTCACCACAGCTACCATCATCGGAGTCGAAGCTCAAGCTACAGCCGTCGCCGCTTGAGCTTCCATCACCGCCGCTCGAGCTGCCATGGCACCGCTGCTCGAGGTTCCGCCACACCGCCTGCCGTTGCTCTTCCTCGTCGCTTCTGCGGCTTGTACGCATATTTGTAATGTAATGTTGGTTAAACTACAGTAATATCAGAGTTTACTACAAAGATTGTTATTCGCTCCAAAATTCCTATGTTCTTCCTCTTCAACGAACCAAACACCCAAGATTCCTGTATTCTCCAATCCTCAGTTTTGCGCATACATTCTTATCATATCCCTGTGTTTTTCTTATTCCTACATTTTTAGGATCAGGACATAATACTGGCAAACAAATCCTGCAAAGAGATGCTCATGCATTTGTAGTCTGTAGAATACTAGAGATTGACAATATGTAAAAGAGGCTCATCATCGCCAGACTAAGGCCGGAAACAGATCGAATAGTTTCAAATACGAATACGAATTCATATTTTTACAATAAATATAAATTCAAATTCAAATATTCTCAAATACGAATACAAATCGAATGTCGTAACAAATACAAATTCAAATCAGATATGTACTTAATTCGGTCGAATACGAATATCCTCCTACGAAATGTCATAATCGACCGGTTTTTCCGATTACCGGTTTCAAATTCAAATTTCGACGCTTAAAATTTGATTGGTTTTTTCCCGATTTTTCTAGTTATCGGTACCAGCCTCCGACCAGGATTTAGGCTAGTTCCGATATGCATAGAAAACGGATTGAATACGAATCGAATAGTCTTCAATACGAATATGAATACTAATATTCTCAAATATGGATACAAATATTGTCAAATATGAATACGAACATTTTCGAATACGGATTATACTTATCACATTCACGTTTTCTTGGATACGAATATCGGATAAAATGGATTATCCGTTACCATTTTCCACCCCTAACCACCACCAGCACCATCACAAGAAGAGCAGGGAAATAACCACCAGCAGAGTAAAAAGAAAGAAAGATCGCTGTTGGATTGTTTTATTCATGGAAATGGTAGCATATGATGTATCAGCACCACAAACCAGTAGAAGCAGCAAAATGACATCAATTAACACCAACCAACCTTAACCCTCTCTGCACCAATCACCACTTGATTTCCTTTATATCTAAAATGACAACTAGCGCTGTACCCCCCTCCACCAAAATTTTGATACCACCATTTCTCCAGGGAACCAATCTTCCAATGGATTCTGATGTTTTGATATATGGTATGTACATGTAACGAAAATCGCAACCAGCATTCCCTCTCTACCTCCCTCCCCTCTCCCCCCTATCTA
The DNA here is from genome assembly GCA_036346265.1 of Melocanna baccifera. Lineage (NCBI taxonomy): Eukaryota > Viridiplantae > Streptophyta > Magnoliopsida > Poales > Poaceae > Melocanna > Melocanna baccifera. The sequence continues at coordinate 23,612,459 of CM070678.1, forward strand.
TGACATGCTTATCTAGACAACATTACAAACATTGCCCTCCTTGAAGCAGGGTGCTGGCCTATGGACTATGAGGTAAAGCAAAATGTATCAAATACAAGAGGTGAAAGAGACAGAAAGGTGAAAGAATTGAATGGGATTGGCATATGAACGGTAAAAGGAGTAACAACAGATGGGCAATGGGGGAAAAGGGAGGGGGGCTCTTCCACATACCAATCTTACCTCATTATGATCATGCTCAGTGGGGAATTATTATGCAGCTGGTGAAATGCTGTGGTGGCTGGTATTGTTGCAAGTTTGACGGTAAAAGGATGGCGGGGGAAAGGGGAACCCTATGCAGCAATGGAATTGGGAAATTGGGGTACCGGTCCTGAATGCTTCTCAAGAACTGGATACAGCATAGTGCCTCACTGAGTAGCGCAAGACATGCAAACTAGGGCAGACTATCTCCTTCATTCTCACCCCATCTTTGTATATCTTGAATGTTGGGACTATCCGCACGTTCTCTGCCTTTGCTACCATAGGGCTATCTTCAACATTTACCTGTCAGTTTGCATAAAAATGCGGATTTGTTAGTGGTTTAGAAATGCTTGTTGAATGTAACTGATTACCAGAGTTCAAGGTGAGACATATCAAGTAGATCACCTTTAGAAAATTCACTGAGGGGCATTCGCTGCAAAGAGAATCCACGGAAGGTGTAATTTGTGTACATTGCTGATTCATCATCGACATGAAGTAAACAACAGATACCCCTGAAGAAACAGTATATTATGTGATAGGTAAACAAAATTGTAATGCAGGCAAGTCTAATATGCTATAAACCTACTCAAATGCATCAGAATTTATGAACAAAAAAGGTATTAGTGTCCATCATTCACAATACTACACAGATACACACATGAATTCATCTGTGGATATGTGAACTATAATAGAAATAACTAATAGAGAATAACTTACCAGGTGAACCTATGGCAGCATGGAGTTGCTCTACAGTAGATACCATCTCAACCTCTCCTCCAAACTTCATATTTGATACATCCTCACCACGAGTTGTCTTCAAGGCAACTTGAGCACGGAACAATGCTTCCGCGACCTCGGTATCACCAGGAAGCTCTTTCCGGAGCAACTCATAGTCCCGCACGCAATCAGCCCAACGCTCAAGCTAATTAAAGCTAACAAGATCAATACAACGGTATATGAAGTGCCAAAAATATCCCAATGCATGCCTAATTGCCCGTTGCTTACCTTAGAATAGGACATTGCTCGCCTTAAGAGAGCCTTTGTATAGTTAGGTTGTATCCTCAGTGCCTCATTACAGTCATCAACAGCCTTATCCCATTGGTCTAGCTTCCACCAGCAAGCTGCTCGGTTGCAGTAGAGCACTGGATTTGAGGCCTCATACTTGAGCCCTTCACCATAGGCTATAGATGCATCAGAAAACTTGGCAGCCATAAAGAGCTCATTTCCTTGGGCTCGAGCTCTTGCAAGTAGTCTCACATTATTTAGAATCATCCCAACTTCTGCATTCCCAGGATCAATAAGTCGAGCCTTCTCAGCTGCCGCAACAGCAGCATCAAACCTGCAGAAACCAATCCCAACTTCAATGCTATCTGCTTTGACTGCAATGTGGAAAACTGAGCATCATTCCAGCGTTAGGAAATCATACCTTCCCAATGCCATATCAACCTGGGCTTGCACAATGCGTACATATGACTCAGTTAGCATGCCTGAGAGTTTGGCCGTCGTCAAAGACAGTAATACATCGTCCAATTTCAGCAAGCTTGTTAGAGTCGAGTCAGCCTCCTCTAGTTTGTGGAGCCGGAGAAGTGCTTCTGACCTCAATGCAAGAAGCTGCATGAAAAGCACAACACCAGTATGAATTCTACCACGAATCAACATTGTATCACTGTTTCCAACACTTCAGCAAAAGAAAAATCACAAGCTATGAAGAAGTGGTTTACCAACTGAGAGGAGTCAGCTCCGGCAGCAATAGCAGCGTCCGCTTCCCTCAACGCGCTCTTCCAATCTCCGATTTTCCTGGCATCTGTGCTTCTTCCCAGATGCACCTCCACCTCCTGCAGCTTCTCCCACTCTGCAGGGTCGGATTGATGGAGATGCCCGGCCTGCGTGAAGTGCCTCCTCGCCTTGTCAATCATCCCCAGCCTGCAATAATGCAAACCCCAAGCCATTTCAGCAATAATTCAACAAATCACAACACTCTGGCTGTCCAAATATTAACTCCAAATTCCTGGCGAGTCAGGACAGTGCACTGTTTGAACGAAATTAGGAATTTAAAAAAAAAGTCAGGATCCATCAGCATTGTGTGGTCTAAATCCATTGCACCTAAAGAAATTGCCACCAAGCAAGCTTACAAAACAATACAGCTAAGCAACCCCTTTCATCAGCATTGGGTGATGGGAACCACTTTAACACCACATTTACATCATGGCCAACTCATAAACCAAGACAAGATTGTAGCTTTCCTGACTCATAATGAATCAACCAAGAACAACTCATCAATGAGATCCTCGTGTAACCCAGAGATCGATTTTTTCACATGATAGAACGAAAAAAATAAAATTTATAGACAGTGATGATCAAGCAGATCACACCAAGAAGTAGCAATCCCAAATCAAAATCAGACAACCTAAACGAAAAGGAAAAGGAAAGGCGCAACAATCATGTTGCTTTCCTCTTGGGCTCGCTTCACAGGAAAAGCCAGGCATCCACATCCAAGAAAGCAATAGGCAGGAGACAGCAGCATGCAAGTATGCAAACCATGTACACTGGAAGGGAATCGAAGCAAAGAGTAGTAGGGATCTGTGCATCGGCTTGGAATCTAATACCTAGCGATGCAGAGCAGCGCAATGCTAGTCGCAGAGACGAGCACAAGAAGCTCACCGGAGGCAGAGACCGGCGAGGCGGCTGTGGGCGCGGCCGCTGGCCGGGTCGAGCCGGACGGCCTCCTTGCATTCGCGGAGCGCGTCGGCGAGATGGCCGAGGCCTATGAGCGCGGCGGCGCGGTTGCCGCGGCACGCGGCGCTCTCGGGGCACAGAGACACGGCACGGTCGTAGTGCAGCAGCGCCTCCCCGTACTTCCCCTTCTTGTACCACTCGTTGCCTAAGCGAGTCACCTCCTGGAGGCTTCCGCCGCTCCCCGGCGCCACCGGGGAGCTAGCCGGAGACCTCGTGGAGTGCCCAAGAAACGACGAAGCGTCAATGCTGCTCCTGGCGGGGGCCATGCCGGCGCCGCGCATGATGCTCCCGTGGCCGTAGTTGCCGGTGCCAGATCCGAGCACGTCCGGGCGGGAGCGTGGCGGGGGCGGCGCGGCCGCCGCCCCCGGCACGCGCCCGGACAGGCAGATGTTCCCGGCGGGGAGCGCATTCGTCATCGGCGAGCTCGCCGTGCTCCCACGGTCTCCACCGCAGCCGCCGCTCCCTCCGCTGCTGCTGCCGCCGGAGAATATGAGCGGGCCAGATCCGCAGCGCCGGTGCCCCGGCAGCCGCGGCGGATTGCTCTCCGCCACCAGCTCGCCGGAGTGGCTCCTCCCGCCTGCCCCTCCCAGCGCTCCAGCATTCGACTGCGCCGGCGACTTGGCCGACCCGGACGACGACGAGGAGGACGTCGTCACGCTCGCCCGCGCCCGCAGCGGCGACACCGGCGAGCCAAGATCCGCGAACACGTTGGCCTTGGTGTCCGGCTTGTCACGCACTCCGCCGCCGTCCAGCGCCAGCGCCGCCGCGCGGAGGCGTATCCGGTCGGCCTCCGACATCGCCGGATCTCCCCGCAACACCTCACCAATGCCGCCACCTACACCCCTCAACTCCTCCTCCTCTCCTAACCAAACAAGCAGGCATAGAACCACACACACAAGAACAGCTCGTTCTTGCGCGCGTGGCGTGGTGGTGGTGCGGAACTACCCAGCAAGAACCCTGAGCAATAAATCGCGGAGCAAAAGCGCGTGCGGATTTCTCGTGAGGCGCAGAAATGGAGGTAGCGAGCACCGAAGAAAGAGGGGAGGGGAGACGGAAGGAAGAAGAAAGGCGAGGAGTGGGCGTGAGGGAGGGGCTTTATTTACATAAGGGCGCTTTGGCTTAAGAGTAAACCCCAAAGTTCTGTTTTTTACTTTTTATTTTACCCTGATTTATATTTCTCGCTTCGTGCTTTCTTCGTAGCAAATAAGTTAATTTTTGAAAGGCATGTGCTTTGTAATACCCAATGCAATTCCCAAGAGAGAATAGGCTTTAAGGCATTATTTGATAGGCTAGGACTTTTAAGCTTTTAACTTTTTTCACTGTTTAAGATTTTTTTAGCCAAAACTCAATAGCATAAACGATTTCGCGTCTAAATTTTAAAAATGAATATTCATGAATATGCCTGGAGTAAACACTTACTTTTGATTTCACATTTTTTCCCTGAATATAAGTTTTTAATAACTACTGGAATTTTTTTAGAGATAATAGAATTTTAAGACATTGTTTGTTGAAGATGTGTTTGACTCGTGCTCAAAAGAGGTTTTTTTTCCGGCGTTTGCTTTTGCGTTGAGCTTCTTAATTATTGTTCATGTTTTGTGTTGTAGTGAATTTTTTTTTGTTTTTTGATATTTTTGTGTTTTGTTTTTTTCTTTCGTATTCTTTTATATTGTCCACTCTAGATTAGAATGTCATTTTTATTTTTAATTTTTTTCATTTAATTATATACAATAAGTTAACTTAACTATAGTAAAAAAACAATCAACTATAGTAAAATTTTAATCAAAAATTAGAAACCATCACTATTCTAAATACCTCCAGATGCATGAGACGGTGATAACCCCCCTCTCCCACGCCCGCGCGGAGGTATGTGCATCTCCCTCCTTTATTGCACACATCCATTGGTCCGAAACCAGTGTAACCTCTTCAAAAGTTATGGTCAGTGTTATACATTACCTCGTAAGCATGGCATACAAGTCTTAAGTCTTACCCGTTAAACGAGATAATGGAAACCCTTTGACACGTACGTACATCTCCTTTTATTGCGGGCAACTTTGTCTTTTCTGTGTCTATTTAAATAACACACCTTCTCCAGGAATCGACGGAATCCTAATATCATAAATGATTTCACATCAAACTTTTCGAAATTAATATTCGTAAATACGAAAGTATATATTTTCTATGTCTATTTAATAACACTGCATGTCTAGAAATCGATTTCGCATCAAACTTTTCAAATTTAATATTTGCAAATATGAATGGAGTAAACGTTTGTTTTTGTTTCGCATTTCCCCCCCCCCCCCCCTTAAATGTAAGTTCCTTTCGACAACTATTGGAATCTTTTTAAGAGATAATATAATTTCAAGACATTGTTTGAATGGACTTTGAAATTGTGTTTGACCAGTACGGCTATCAGGAAATTCTACATGGCTACTAGAATCAAGCAAATGACGTATTCGTTCCAGCTTAACTATAAAGGAGCCTAATCTCTTCAAAAGTTGCAGTGAACGATGTGTGATACCTCTAAGAGCATATATAATAATTTATCTTTTAAGATTATCTCTAAAATTTCTATCTTAATTAAACACAATATCAAATATAACCTCTCTAATACATAATCTAGTTCTAGTACAATCTCTAACATCAATTACTTTATATATTTGTTTTGAAGTGGAGCCTATATGTTAGTTTTTTTACCCACTCCTCCATCCCCCTCTCAAGCCATCTCTCCCCCACCAATCGCACATTCTCTCTCCCCGCACGATGCTCTTTGCCCCAACACTGCTGGTCGTCGTCCTTTTGCCTCACCGCTACTCTCTCTGCCACTAGCACCGTTCATCGTCTGCTCTCCCAGCGTCGCCAAGCTACTATATAGTTGTCATCGCCGTCACATCCTTCGGTCGTCGTGATCGAGCCAGTTGCCATCAGATCCACAACTAGCCATGGTTGTGTCCCCAAGTTTGGGCCACACCACCACATGGGTCCCAAAAACCATATAGGTGATGGGCGGCTCCTCTCTAATAGCGCTTGTAGTCACCACTTCATGCGTTGGTTCATGAGGACACAACGACCTCTCCTCTCTTCTTCATGTAGGATTTTACTGATATAGTATGACTTAGTGATAGCCGTGCAACTTTTGGAGATGCCCTAAACAAAACACGTACAGGTTCCGAATCTAATTGATTGCATGAGATAGTGGCAACCCTTAACACATATGTGCATCTTCTTTATTGCAGGTAGCCATTTATATTTCTGTCCCTATTTAATAAAACGACATCACCGGAATTCAGCCAAATTTTAATAGCATAAATGGTTTGGCATCAAATTTTTTAAAATTAATGTTCATAAATACGCCTGGAGTAAACACTTACTATTGATTTCACATTTTTCTTAAATATAAGTTTTTTACAATTATTGGAATTTTTTAGAGAGAATAGAATTCTAAGACATTGTTTGAATAAACTTTGAAAATGTGTTTGACCAGTGCTACTTATACCAAGAAATTCCACGTGGCTACCAAAATCATGCAAATGTCTTATTGGTTCTAGATTTACTATGAACAAGCCTAATCTCTTCAAAAGTTGCAGCCAGTGTTGTGCATTACTTTGTAAACATAGCATATGTTGAGTCTTATTGACTGCATGAGGTGATAATCTTCCACACGTATCTATTGATTTATATGTCTATTTCATAACATTGCATATCCAAAAACCAACGTAATGTCTTCAAAGATGTGGTCAACGTTATACGTTACGTCGTATACAGGTGTTAAGTCTTGTTGGTTAGATTAGATAATGGAAACCATTACACAAATACATCTCCTTTATTGCGGGCAACTATGGGGTTATTCTTTGGGCTATGACTTATAGTTTATGGTTTAAAATTTTGAATTCTGGCTATTTACGTGAGAGAGTACAGAGAAAGAGACACCCACGTGCGATTTTGACAGGTATAGCTGAAGTTGATATGTATCTACAACAATAGACTGATAGATCCCGTCTTAAAAAGATACCTCGTTTAAAAACTAATTACTATAACATAAATCAGAAATCGAAAATAACGAGGCATATATCTTTTGTGTCTATTTGATAACACTGCATCTCCAGAAATCGGTGAAATTTTAATATCATAAATGATTTTGTATTAAACTTTTTAAATTTAATATTTATAAATATGAATAGAGTAAACATTTACTTTTGTTTTCACATTTTTTTCTTAAATTTAGGTTTCTTTCGACAACTATTGGATTTTTTCAAGTGATCATAGAATTGAAGACATTGTTTGAATGAACTTTGAAAATGTGTTTGACCAGTACCGTTTTTGCGCCAAGAAATTCCACATGGCTACCAGAATCATGAAGATATCGTAACCTTGCAAGCATAGCACACATGTTTCGGTTTTATTGATTGAATGAGATATTGATAACCCTTCCACACATATGCACATCTCCTTTATTGTGCGCATCCACCTCTCTCTCTCTCTCTCTCTCTCTCTCTCTCTCTACAGTATAACACAACATGTCCGGAATTTGGAGAAAGTTTAATAGCGTAGATGATTTTCCATCAAACATTGAAATTTAATATTCGTAAGTATGCACGGAGGAAATATTCACTTTTGATTTCACATTTTTATCCTTACATGCAAATTTTCTTACAACTATTCGAATTTTGCGAGAGAGAACATTATTTAAGACATTGTTCGAATGAACTTTTAAAATATGGTTGATCGGTGCCGTTTATACCAAGAAATTGCGCGTGGCTACCGGAATATCTTGCAAATGTTGTATATGTTGTACGTTTACCAGAAATAAGAATACCTCTTCAAAAGTTGTGGTCAGCACGCGCTATACATTTTGTCATAACACGCAAGATCTGATGAGACTGGTTTTGATTTTTGATTTATAATTTTTGAATTTTGTTTATTCGTGAGAAATAGTACATAGAGGGAAACAGTCGTATGTAATTTTGACTAATATAGCTGAATTCGGTATAGTATTTACTACAATCTATCTATAGACTCGTCTTAAAAGAATATATAATTACAATCTAGGAGTGTTTGGTCATTTACCACACTATACCATAGTTTTGTGTCAAAAGTATGGTAACAATGGGTCTATTTAATATAGTTGTGGTTTATGGTTTTTGACTGAAAATTTTAAATTATGGTTGTTCGCAACAGAGATTACAGAGAGAGATATTCGCATATGATTTTGATTAGTACAGATGATGGGCTTTCAATATATATTATAATTAACTTGTAGACTCTATCTTGAAAAAATACTTCATTTAAAAGGTAGATACTGTACCAAAATCAAAAAACTGTTTTCAAAAGTTGGATAGAATAGGCCCAATATTTTTTGTGGTAGCCATTGCCACACTTGCGGAAGAGTTGTGTAAAAAATACAAGCGTGACATACGGGCATAGAACTTAAAAAATTGAGAAAGTCCCAACTATGATTATAGACTAAGCGTAAAGCCATGCAAAGTCAAAACTCTCAAACTGTTTTACTCTAGTGTGGTAAAAATTCTCGTTATTGAACGAAGCACTTTTTTATTGATACATTTGCATGGAATCAAACTTTCGCTCTCGATTACACGTTCTTTCAAAAAATAAAAAAAACTCTCCAAAAAAATAAAATGGAAAAAATGACGTGTGGCATTTCGCAGTTATTCGGAACAAAGTGCAACCCTTTCTTGCTCGGTGGATATCGCAGATTTCGAGGCAGCAAAATTTATGAGGAAAGAGGAGGTCGAGCTTGATTCCGAAGTTTCTCGACCCCTCTCACTCATCCCTTACGCAGGCCAAAAACAAGAGAGAGAGAGAGCCCATAGATTTCCGGCAGAGCACGAAATGACCATACTACCCCCCAAAAACGCACTGCTTGCCATCTATGGTACACAACCTACTGGAGACTCCGTATGAGTACTTTTCCATCAGCAATTATCCAGTGATACAAGCGGCCAAGAAACGAGGAGAGAGAAAGCCAGCGTCAGCATTTTTCTCTGGCACGAGGGAGGGTAGCACGGTAAATTGGCATCCCCCCTCCGAGACAGGGTCAGCTCGGCCTTGCAGGTGCCGGCCGGCGTACCGTGCCAGCTGGCCCATTCAGGGAACCCTAACCGCGCCAGCTAAGCGCCAACCCAGCTCCACGACGAACTGTTCACACAAGCAATTTATGTATTCTTTTAAATTTAGTTTTAGACATTTATTTTTGCAAGTCTAACGCTCTCTACCGAGCTCCTCTCGATAGGTTAATTAATGTTAATTATATTTAATTAATACTAATCATATTTAATTAAATACTGATCATAGGCATTAAATGCTGTCGCACTGGGGAAGCTATCCTTGGGTAGGAACTCTTACCATAAAGTCAGATTAGAAGGGTGATCGTTTTAGCGATGGTTTCTGGCTTTTAGCTGAAATTTCACTGTAGCTGACTTTTTTTACTGTAGCTGATTTGGTTTTTTTAGGTATAATTAAATTTAAAAAAAATGTAAAAATAGAAAAAATATGTTAACCCATCACGGATAATACAAAGGAACATGGGAAAAAAAAGAAAATTTTAAAAAAGCCTAAAAAATCTAAAAAAAATTCAGAAAAAGACGAATTACTGAATAGTGAAAAAAAAAGCTGAAGCTAGAAGCTGAAGCTGAAAAAAAGCTGAAATGAGCGGGGCCCTAGTAAACTCTTGCAAGATCCATGCATGTGTTTGAGATACTCAATCTCAATTGTATCACACTCACAAGCAAGGCTGTGTCGTGCGTGAAAAATTTTAGAATTATTTGATGTTAAATTTAACTAGTTCAGATAAGTTTTAACTGAAATTCAAATTGTAGTTGTCTTTTTTTATGATAGTTTTATTGTATGTATGTGCTTATTATATATATAAATCAATAAAGTATATGATCTAAATTTATTCAAAACTTTAAAATCGAGTATATTTTTTCAAAGATATATATTTCATTTGAATTATTATAGATATATCTTAAAACTGATATTAAAAAAAATCTGAATTTAAGTTAAATTTACGTACTTAAACTTATGATGCCTAAATACTATAGTGCCCCTTTTCAGCCGGGCCAGGAATAGTGAGCGTTGGTAGCTAGTCCGTGTAGTTTGACAACGCAGGGGTTAACCTCTGACTCGATGCATACATGCCTTCCTTGATTGCATGCAGCTGCTGGCAATTGGCTCTCCTGGGCGTCAACGGTTCTGCAAAGTACAACCTGCCCGTTTTGAAAAACCAGCACTTGCTAGATCTTTTCATGGACAGAGCCAAAGAAATAAGGAGGGAGCAAAGTGGCACGGACATTAATTAATCCGGTTTGGGCCTTCTTGCTAAGCAAGTAAATATATGTAGGGCCATGATGCATCAGAATTCTGTCATCTTTAACTTCTATAAAGTTGTCCTTAAAAGAGACCTGTTTGGAGATGCTCGTTTTAGCGTTGACTTCTGATTTTTGATTAAAATTTTACTGTAGCTGGATTTTTTTACTATAGCTGATTTGGCTTTTTGGACATAATTAATTTTAAAAAAATATAAAAATAGAAAAAACATGTTAACCTATTAAGGACAATACAAAGGAACACGGGAAAAAAATACAAAAAAGTCTAAAATATCTAAAAAAATTCAGAAAAAGACGAAATACTGAATAGTGAAAAAAAAGCTGAAGCTAAAAAAACCGAAACGAACGGGGCTATTTGTTTGGAAGAAATCATAAATCATACATCTGCCTACTTCACCAAATTATTCATGACATCATAAAATTCTATATTTCTCCAAGGTCCTTGTCTCACCACAAGAATCTAAAGTGTTCATGTGTTTGTGGAATTTGTCTTGGTTAAAAAAAAGTAGACTTCAATGTGTGTAACACATATATTATTTAACTATTTGGCTGAAGTGTATAACCCCGCTCATTTCGGCTTTTTTTCGGCTTCAGCTTCTGTTTTTTTTTCACTATTCAGTATTTCATTTTTTTCTGAATTTTTTTAGATATTTTAGGCTTTTTGTATTTTCTTTTCTTCCTGTGTTCCTTTGCATTGTCCCTAATGGGTTAACATGTTTTTTTTCTATTTTTACATTTTTTTAAAATTAATTATGTCCAAAAAGTCAAATCAGCTATAGTAAAAAAAGTCAGCTATAGTGAAATTTCAGTCAAAAGTCAGAAGCCATCGCTAAAACGAGCGCCCCTAACAATTCACTTTAGTCATTCATAAATACAGAGAAAAATGGTGCAGCAAAGCGTGTTTTACCCGAGTTCCGCAGGTTTCGTGTGACTTCATGGTCAAGATTAAACCCTCTTTGTGCGTGCACACCAACACATGCTCAATCTAGCTTCATGATTGGCTTCTGCGGTTGCAGTGCCTTTTTTACTATTTTAAATTTTGTTTTTTCTGTTTTTATTTTTTTGGTTTTTTATTTTTTCTGTATTCCTTTTTGTATTGTTCGTGATGGGCTAACATGTTTTTCTATTTTTATTTTTTTAATCTAATTATGCCAAATAAGCCAACTCAGCTACAGTAAAAAATAAGCCAACTACAGTAAAAAAAGACATAAGTCACGGCCATTATGAACACCCCCTTACATGCGTGGACACACACGACAAACGCATGCTTATAGATATCTTGACGACAAAATTATACTTTCTACATTCTTTTTACTTACATTTTTAACTTTTTACGGTTTTGAAGATACGTCTTTGACCATTATTTTTTTATAACTTTATACTAAAATATGCTAATAAAATTATAATATTATAAAAGTATTTTTAACGATAAATCTAATGATATAATTTTTGTATAGCTAATCTAAATAAATTTAAATTTATTGTGGTCAAACTTTAGAAAGTTAAATAATATGGATTCTAGGAAGTAATTAAAAAAGAATGGATAGAGTAAAAAAAGAAAAGGACAATCTAATTAATAAATGTATTGTTTAACTACAATTTTATTTAGCACTTGTTACACAAAAACATTATTATAATGTGTATATGATTTATTGTGACCTCACAAGGTTTGGATACTGCTTTTATAAATATTTAATTTTCTCCTCTCATGAATAATTAGTCACAACAATACAAAGAATATGGGGTAATTTGTTCAGTACTATTGTAAAGAATGGCAACTTAAAAAATACCATAACAAAGAAAAGGTGCTGCGAAATAACATCGCAAAGGCCAAAAACCTAAAAAAATACCATCGCCGTGACTTTTTTATCCACCCTAGAGCGAATTGACTATTTTGCCCTCATTCTTCTTTTCTTTATTTTTCCTTTGTAATATCCGGTCCCACCTGTCATTCTCCCCTCCAAGAGCATGGCCACTAGACTGTGGGTCCTTCTTAGTTCTTACTCGATGATTGTTGAATCTGTTACTAGTCTTGCAAGTACTATGGTGCGTAACTATACATTATGATCTTGTTACTGTAGGTACAGTAGTACAGACAACTGTTGTCTATAGTATCATTTCATATAATCTGTAGATAATATTAAAGATAACTTCTATAATGGGTTGTCTATAATATGTTATCTGTAAAATATAGACAACATTGATACAATGGCACGTAAACTGTCTATAGCAGGTTATTTTCTCGTGTTTCGACTATCTATAGAATTACAATCGACTTCCTTCTCTCTTCTTTTTTTCTCTTTTATCTACCTCAGCAGAATTCCTATCTGGCACCCTTATAGACAGTTTGTGTCACCTTACTGTAGATGACCTTAGGTGCTAGTATAGTAGTACTACGCCGCCTTGTCTATTGAAGAACGGTGTCACGTGTACGGTGACAAGCATACCATATTCCCTTTCCCTAAACATTTCGGTTTCATTTTGCCAAACACAATGTAATGCTCAACATCCCAGCAAATCAATGAATGCAACTTCTCCTTTCTGCATTGACAACAAATGTGTACAGTACAAAGTTTGGTGTTGCTATGTCCAGAGGAACATTAACGTAGGTAACATACTAACCCCCAAGAATTAACCAACCTATCAATGGAATTAACCCTTTCGTGTCTACAATCACTGCAAGGAATTTTTCAAGTTTTATTAATGTCACATCGTGTTCTAGCATCTAAGCAAGCCATCCTTCAAGTTAATTTGATTTTTATACAACCAATCACTCAGAATCAAACTTTCCCAAATTCGCTCCCTATTACCTATTCATCATCTCTAATGAGCCAAACTTTGATTCTTTACACATCAACCATCCTCTCCACCCTGTCTACATTTTTCTCAAATAAATTTGGGCAATGCACCGCTATGGAACCCCAGCACCGACACCCTACCCTTCACCACTGCTGGCCACCATCGCTAGCCATCTCCAGCCATCTCCCTGCTGAGCCAACTAAAGAGGAACACTCCACAAGGTCATGCTGTGCCCATGCACATGTTGCCCTCCACCGGCTGTCTCCGGAGCGTCCCTGCCACTGTTGCTCGTGCCTGACCGTTGTCTCGACTACCGTTAATGCCGCCACCGTGCGCCGATGCTCGCGCCACCACCTCCCATGGCCTCCTCGTGGCTGTGGCAATCCATTTTACCGGCCGCTCGTGTTGCCCACCTCTCCCTTTGCCGGCGTCGGTGCCCTCCAGAGCTACCACCGCCTTTGTGCTTTGCCCTCTGTTCTCTCTCTCTAGAATGCCAAAGGGGCAAAAAAATGTCATTTTTGAATTTTTTTCTCTCACCTAAATAGAGGTTAACAGAGTAAATAGATAAAAAAAAGCTAACGGTGATGGTATTATCTATGTTTTTGTATTTGCGATGGCATTTAGAAGCTCAGTCTCTTTGTAATAGTATTTTACAACTTACGAACAATTGCAATGGTAGAGCAAATTAGCTCAAAGGATATCGAAACCTTGCCATCATTGATTCTTAAATAGATATATGGACGGGGTTCTAATATCTACTTCGTTGATGTACATATCAACTCCCATTTGCCGCAAACCCAACACAAGTGTGTGCATAGACACGCACAACGACTTGCAGGATATACTGACAATGGAAGAAATCATCACAAGGAGGAAAAAACAATCTGACAAATGTGCGACTACAATTTCATACCATTTGTTATATCAAACATATACGACATGCCCACAGTTTATCATGACCTCAAAAGGTCTTAAGATGACCTTTTTTTTTGTAAAGATTTGTATTTCTCCTCTCATGAATGATGAGTTGCAATTTATCTCATAAATGTGATAATACACTTTTATTTATAGTTTGTTGTACAAAGCATATATGACATGTCCACAATTTATGATGGCCTCACAAGATGATGGCTTTTGTGGATATTTGTTTTTCTCCTCTCCTGGCTTGATGAGTTGCAACATTATGAAGGATATCAAAACTTTACAAGCATTGCTTCTAAATAGACGAATGGTGCTAGAACCCGCTTTGTTGATTTACCCGTTAATTCCCAACCCGCTGACACCCAACACAAGTGCACGCATAGACATACACGCAGCGAATCCAGGATGAAAATAGAGGGGGAGCTCTACTATTAAGGCTATAGCACAATATAAGCATATCAAAGCTACATTTACTAGTCTTTTGCTATTAAAATATCAAATTCATATATAAATATAAAGAGAACAAATTGCAAATATATAATACAATAAATTTAGTACCTTGCTAATGGATAATGTGTCCCTAAATATTTATAAATATATGAGTATCGATCTGTAGATAAAAAATATCAAATTTAATAATACAATAATAAATTATGAACATTCATAACCATTAAAAATAGAACAAAACATACCACTAAGTTTGCTAACCAGCTAATTTATATCCCCTGCAGCCTGCACCTGTACATCAATTCATCAAATAAATAACGGGGAAAGGTACTAGTCGGTACCACACTACCACTACCGCTCCACTCAGAGTCACGAACTCACCTCAGTTAATTACCTCACCTGCTCACTTACTCAGTGCTCACCACAGACACCACTCGGGCACTCACCTCAGTCACTACTCACTAGTACTATCGGCGCTCAGGCCTCAGGCCTCCGAAGTCCGAAGACTCCGATGCGCAGATGCGCCGAAGACTTCGAGGCGCCGACCGCCTCCGCTTCCGATCTTCCCATCTGCACCGGGCCGCCGACCGCCTCCCCCTCTGCTCCGCGTCGGGCCGTCCTCCAGGCCGGGCCACCGAGGCGCCAACCGTCTCCAGCCTCCCTCTCCGCGCCGGGCCGCCAATCGCCTCCCCCTCTGCTCCGCGTCGGGCCGTCCTCCGGGCCGGGCCGCCGAGGCGCCGACCGCCTCCGGCCTCCCCTTCCGCACCGAGTCGCCAACCGCCTCCCCCTCCGCTCCGCGCCTCCGCGTCGGGCCGCCGACCGTCTCCGCTCCGGCCTCCCTGTCCGCTCCAGGCCGCCAACCGCCTCTGGCCTCCCCCTCCGTGCCGGGCCTCTCCGTGAGTCTGTGAGACCGTGACCAGTGACCTTATCTACTATTCCAGGCTTCCAGCATTCTGCTGTTCATCTTCCTGTTATCTACTAGTACTATTCATATGCTGTTCTACACTTCGTTGTCCACTTGTCCTTGGGATTTTAGGCCAGGATTCGCCACTGTTTTGGGCCAGCTGGGCGCTGGGCCTTAAGAAACCGACTGAGCCTCATACTTTTTTTCATTTTTCATTTGCTACTCCGGCTCATCTTCAACCTCCGCCCTCCAGGCCGGCCGGGTCTTCTTCGAGTTTCAGTGGGAGGGGGTGCTCGAGCACCCACAAGCACCTATGGTGCATTCGCCCCTGCATACACGTCGGCTTGCAGATATGCTAACAATAGAAATAGAAATAAACAGGAAGAAATTAAATGACAATCTCATAAACTTGCGACTACAAATTTATTTAGCACTTGTTTTACAAAACGTATACCACACGTCCATGGTTTATCATGACCTCATAAGGTTTTACGATGGTTTTGTAATACTTGTTTTTCTCCTCTCATGAACAATGATCGGTAGCAAACAATATAAAGAATGTTGAAACCATACAAGCATTTCTTCTAAAATAAATTAATGGTGATAGAATCCACTCTATGGATACCCGTTAACGCCTACCTCGCTGCACACCCAACATAAGTGTTGGATCCTTGAGGGCAATTTGATAATTTCTCATTTGAGAAAAGAAAAAAAGAAAAAAAGAGAGGAAAGAAGGGCCGCCTGTTAGATGGAGAGAGGGAGGAGATAAGGCAGCCTCAGCTGCTCCGGTTCTCTCAAACGCACGGCTGTTGGGTGCCCTCTCTTCTGGCTATTGTTCCGTCTAGCGACTCGGGTGACGAATGGGGAGGCGACGACTGGAGAGGCGATGCTGGAGGCGTGGGCTCCTCGGAGCCAGCCGTTCATAGCCACCACACCGTAGCCCCCTGCATCCTCTATAAGCCACCTCCTCTTCTCATTTGGGGATCTCTCTTTAGATCTAGCCATTGTTCCTTTTTGGTTCTTTTCCTTCTGATCTTCGGGTTGGAGAGATTTGGAGCTTCTATGCCATCTCGTTTTGGAGATCTCTTTTTTTGGTTCCCATTTGTGCCCTGTCATCCGGTAAGTTTTTGAGGGGAACCCGAAGGTGAGGACTTGATTTGGAGGAGGAAAAAGGTCCTGATCACCTTGTGTTGCACTTGGGTGCACTCGGCCAGTACACATTGGTGGTTTTGTGTGGTATTAACTGTACCTCGATTTTGTGTTTCGGTGTGTCCTGAATTGCAAAAGTGGGCATGGTATCTCCGTCAACTCTTGTCTGGTGATTCGTGACACAACGAGGCAATTGGTTTTCTGGGACAGTGCTTTTTGCGTGCCTTACCCAGTTCTACTTGGTGGCTTTGAGTGCCAACTGCTTTGTGAGTATTCTGACTTTTGATTTTGCACATCAACTTGCATATATGAGTTGTACTAGTTAAATTTCTGAGATAGATCTTGAGACTACTACTAGGAGATATTGCTTGGTGATTAATGTGGGTTCAACTACTGCTCAATGAAGATTTGGGGTCAAATTGAGAATTGAATGCAACAATTTGTTATAAATTGATCTTGAGCCTGTAAATTACCTGTTGTCGGTTTACTACTTACATGATTATTAGTTCTCTATTCCATTGAAAGCATCTAGGTCTCTAAAAATGGTTTTAGTAATTAATGACAATATGCGAATATAGGACTAATATGTTTGTTGAGGATTGCATAGATTAAGTCTCAAAAGTGTGTATATGTTAAAGGTAAGATGCATGCTAAAGGACGAAAAGAGGATCAACATGGCTCAAAAACAAAGGTACAAATAGTATAGGATCCCTTTTCATATTTTACCGATTTTATGAGAAAGGTTGGAAAACTAGATTATAGAATAGTCGCCGTACTATTAAGAGGGATCATAGAAAGTAACTTGATAGCATGTTCTTGTGCCAATTAGATCAATATAGGATTATGCATGCACTTAAAATTAAGTTTGAAAACTTACTATGCTCTGTCTGAAAAATTGAAAGTACCGGCGTGAAAACTACGGAACTACCGGAGTCTAGTAGTACCGACGTGTAAATAGCGGAACTATCAGAACTCGGTAATACCAGAAAATCCAGCGGTACATTTTTTCTAGAGAGCACCCACTTTGAGACTTAACTTGTCGAAATCGGTAGTACCAGAAAATACACGATGAAACTATCGTAGTGCGGTAGCACCGCACCAGAAATCGAAATTACTGAACTTCGGAAGTACTGAAAAAATCCAGCGGTACATATTTTCCAGAGAGCACCCACCGTGAGACTTAGGATTGCCAAAATCGGTAGTACCAAAAAAATACACGACGGAACTACTGCAGTGCGGTAGTACCGCACCGATAAAATAGAACTACCGATGATCGAAACTACCGCATTTACAATGGCAGTAATACCGCATCGACTTTCAACGGCTAGTTCTGACGCTCTGATAGAGCTGTTACTGTGTGCTACGGTACATTATGGTAGTACCATAAATTGCACACCGGTAATTCCGATTTCCCTGATTTTTCAGAATTATTTTTTTGTAACAACTAGTTTTGGTTAGTAAGGGTATAAATACCCCTCCACCAGTTAAGGACATGTTGCTGAACTTACATTGAACATTCTTGAGCCTTGAGCATTTATTTTTCACCTCCTCTCCTTGTGTGCATTCATTTTGAGGTGTTTTGGCTAAAATCAAGTGCATACTCATTTTATATTGATCCTTGGCATTTGATTGCCGTCAAGCGAAGCTACGGTTCATTACTCTTGGTGTTTGCTGGCACCTAGATGACTTGGCGGATGTTTGTGTGGTGATCTCTTCAAGGAGCTTGTGAAGGGACCCGACACGGATTTGTGAGTGGTTCGGTGCCCACCATCTTCGAAGGGGAGAAAAGGCAACCACTACTTGATTCGAGGTGGAAGGCTTAATTCGTGGAGCTGATCAATTTGTTTGGGCTTACCTCAACATAGATTAGGGGAAACTGGCAAGTTTTCGATTACCACGGTAAAAGATCGTGTGTCACTTTGTTATTACTTGTGTGATTCTATTTGTCTTTATATATTTTATGTTGTGCAATTGATTGTTTTAGAGCCTTGATTAGTTGTTGCTTCTAAGGTGCCTTAGGATTACTAGAATTGAATAGGCTAAACTTGTGTATCAAATTGTTAGATTTTAATTATTTTAAAAAAAATTTATTGCCTCTTATTCACCCCCCTTTAGTCAGTCATCCTTGATCCTACATCCATTCATTCAGTCTGTTCCTGTGACCTTAGATCTTTTTGTTTGCTCACTGTGACCGTGTAGCTTCTATCTTACATTGGTGTTAAGTTGATATCTTGAGTAAAGAATCAATTAATTCTTTCCAATGAATGCAAACTTGACGAATTGTCTAAATTGACTAATTAGACTTATAAGATTTGTTTTTGAGCTCAAGATCTATTTTTTCAGAGAATTGTTGTATTTAATCTATGAATTAAACTGACTGAATTGGCGAGGGGGCCAAGATTTATCTTGAGTGTCTGATATATGAGAGCAATAATATAACATTAAAATCTAAGCAATATGGTGGTTTTATTTGTTAGGATGTTGTAGGATCAAGGATAACCAACTAGAGGGAGTGAATAGGAGGTTGTAAAATTCTCGTCTAATTTAAACAAATGATAACTAGGCATGTAAGCTAAATGAACCAAGCCTATTTAATTCTAGTAAACCTAAGATACCACTAGCAATTGATACAATCACTAAAGCTCAAGCACAAGTAAATATGATCAATATAACAAATTGCTAAGCAAAAGTAAATGCTAGAGGAAAGTAAAAAAATAATCACAAGGAGACACTCGATGTTTTTTCCGTGGTATCGAAGACTTGTCCGTCTTCACTAGTCCACGTTGAGGATAGCCCAAGCACACTTGGACCGACTCCACGAATTAAGCCTCAGCTCCTTGATCACTAGTGGTTGCTCTTGCTCTACTCCGGAGATGGCGAGCACCAAGCCACTCACAGTTTGCTCGGGTCTCTTCACAATCTTCTTGAAGAGATCACCTCGCGATCAACCTCTAAATCGTCTAGGTGCCGAAAAGCACTAAGAGAATAGACCAATGCTTCGCTTGACGGCGTTCAAGTGCAAATGGATCAAACTAGAAATGAATGCACCTGAAAAATTCACAACACTTCAAAATGAATGCTCAAAGATGAAAGAGGTGTGGAATAGATGCTCTAGGCTCAAGAATGTTCAATGCATGTTCAGCACTATGTCCTTGGGCTGGTGGAGGGGTATTTATACCCTCACTAGTCAAAACTAGCCGTTGCAAAAATTTATTCTAAAAAATCAGGAAAATCGAAATTATCGGCGTTATAAGTGCGAAATTACCGCACTTCACTGTAGCTCACAGTAACGGCTATGTCAGAGTGTCAAAACTAGCCATTTGAAAATCAGTGCGAAACTACTACCGTTATACATGCGGTACTACCGCACTATGTTAGTTCCGCATGTCTGCGCGGTACTACTACACCGCGGTTGTTCCGCTGTGCTAAGTCTGGTACTTTCGATTTCTAGCAAGTTTAAGTTTTTTAGGGGGTACTCTTTGGAATAAACATACCGCTTCAATAGTCGGTACTGCCGAAAATCGGTAGTTTCACCGTTAAATGTCCGGTACTACTGATTTCGGTGAGTCGAAGTGCCCGCAAGGGTGCTCTTTGGAAAAACGTACTGCTGAAAATCCGATACTACCAAGGTCTGGTAGTTTCGCAGTTTACATGCCGGAACTACTGCCCTCCGGTAGTTCCTCGGTTACACCGGCGGGGCTACCAATTTTACTGAGAGAGCGCAGTTTGTTTTTAAACATAATTTTATGTGCATACATGATCCTAAATTGATTCAATTGACACAAGAACATACTGCCAAGCTAGTTTCAATGATCCCTCTTAATAGTACGGCATCTAACCTATAATTCGGTCTTCCACCTTTTCTCCTAAGACCAGTAAAATTAAAAAGTGATCCTATATTGCATGTACCTTGATTTTGATCCTTATTGATGCCCATTTTCCTTGCAACTAGCTCTTGTCCATTTCTCTCACATGAGACTTTGTCTATTCAATTCTTAACACACACATTAGTCCTATATTCATAAATAGTCATTAATTACCAAAACCAAATTTTAGGGACCTAGATGCTTTCAGATGTCCCTCTCACAAGCATGCTATTTTGTTTAATCGACATGAAAGATCTACTTGCTTATATGTTGATTATGTCAATTAAAGGTTGTTGGAATTATGCTTTTAATTCTATAATAGTTGTTGGAATTAAACGTGAAAAGTTGATAAAACTACACATTTTACAACAATTCAGAAAACCGACTGTTAAAGAAATGGCTTCCTTGTCTGATGTCGTTAAGCCGGAAGTATTTGACGGTGCCAACTTTAAATGTTGGCAGGCTAAAACTAAAATTTGGCTGACTGATCTCAAATTATTTTGGGTGATTTCAAATCCTCCAGTATTCCCATTGGAAATAGTTGAAATATCGCGGTGGGAGAAAGCGAATAATTCAGTCTTAGCCCGTTTGTTAGCCATATTATCCAACCGGCTGTTCAACGTCTTTGTTAATTTTGCCAATGCCAAACAACTCTAGGACGAACTTGATGAGAAGTATTCCGAAGGAGATAACGGTAATGATTCTTTTATAACTACTGCCTACTTGAACTTTAAGATGATAGAAGGGCTGTCGGTGATGGAGCATCTCCACGAGCTACAACTTCGTGTATGTGACTTAAGTCAGTACGACTGCATTCTACCAGAGAAGTTCTAAGTTAATGTCATCTTGGCTAAGTCACCACCTTTATGGCATGATTTCGTGAGCGCTCGTAGACATATGAAGGAGCACTTGACTCTCAATGAGCTGTCAACTGCTATTAATGTCGAAGAGCATGCCAGAGTCAGTGACAGCAGAGGAAAGGCTCAAGTTCAGGCTTATCAGGTAGAGGTCAAGAGTGCTGGAGGCTTTGAAAAACAAAAGGTCAAGAATCAGGCACAAATCAAGCTCCAACCAAAGATAATGAAGAAGAAAAAGAAGGACATCATCTGTTTTATTTATGGGGAGGCTGGTCATAAGGCCAATCATTGCTGCAATCGTAAAGGCAAGGGTCCTTCACATGGTTAGCATAAAAGCTGCAAGGCTAAAGTGAATGTTGCACTAGCTAGCTCTAGTTCAGAAGGGTATGTATCTTAGGTCTTTATGGCAAACCCATAAATTGATTGGTGGATTGATATATGTGCTACTAAACATATATATACTGATCAGTCTTGTTTCTCTTTATTTCAGGGTGAAGATGGTGGATCCGTCCTAATAGGGAACAGAGCTGCTGCTACAGTACGTGGGATTAGACAAGTTTGCCTGAATCTTACTTCAGGCAAAACTCTCATTTTGAAAGATATACTGTATGTGCTTGCTATGACTCACAATCTGTTGAGTGGGTCTATACTGTGTTGGTAAGGAATAAAGCTTATTTTTGAGTCCAATAAGGTTATATTGACAAAATTTGCTAATTTTGAAGGCAAAGGCTATGATAATGGAAGCATATTTCGCTTATCTATTCTTGATTTGAATAATGTAAATATTTTTAATATTTTCTATTGCAATAAAATTTATGACATTTGTCATTCTTGTTTATGTCATTATTAACTTTGAAAGTATTGTGCGGTTGAACAAGATGAGTTTAATTCCAAACTATAATTATGAGAATGGTTCAAACTGTGAAGTGTGAGTGCAAACAAAGCAACCTCAAAAACCTTTTCATAGCATTGAAGGGCAAAAGACCTCTCCACATGAGCTAATCCATTCTGATCTATGTGAGATGAATGTAATATTAACTAAAGGTGGTAAATATTATTTTCTGACTCTCATAGATGATGCGACTAAGTATTACTATATTTATTTACTTAAGTCAAAAGAAGAAGCACTAGAACACTTTAAAGTCTATAAAGCCAAAGTTGAAAATCAGTTAGAAAAGAAAATCAAACAGTTAAAATCGGATCGAGGCAATGAATACGTCTCAAATGAATTCTCACAATTTTGTGAAGAAAGTGGAATAATTTATGAAATTACTTCACCATACTCACGGCAATCGAATGGAATAGCCAAAACAAAGAACCGAACTCTTTGTGATTTGGTTAATGCCATACTTCAAAGTTCAGGCATGCTGAATTATTGGGGGAGTGAAGTAGTTCTCACAGCTAATTATGTCATGAATAGGGTTCCACCTCGCAATTAGGAGGAAACCCCTTATGAAGGATGGAATAGGAGAAAGCCTAACATGTTATTTCTTCAAACTTGGGGATGCCTTGCAAAAGTGCAGATGTCATTACCGAAGAAAAGAAAGTTTGGCCCTAAGACTATTGATTGTGTCTTTCTAGGGTATGTTATAAATAGCACGATTTATAGATTTTTAGTAGTCAAATCCAAGGTGAGTGATATCGCTATAAATATAGTGATGGAATCTTGTGATGTGATAATTTTTGAATATATGTTTCCTATAAGATCAAATGAAGTTATTGACCATATTGATTCAAATGAACACTCTACTCTTCCTAGTGTGGATAACACCTCTCCAGAGTTAGAGTTGAGGAGGAGTAAGAAACAGAGGACTAAAAAGTCACTTGGTGATGACTATATCACCTATGTCGTGGATGATGAACTATGAACTCTTTCAGAAACATACGCATTCCCGGATATAGATTACTGTAAGGAGGTAGTCCGTAGCGGGATGGATTCCATCATAGCTAACGGAACATGGGAGATTACGAATCTTCCACCTGGATGTAAGCCAGTGGGTTGCAAATGGATCTTTAAAAGAAAGTGTAAACCTGATGATATTCTAGAAAAGTATAAAGCCCGTTTAGTGGCTAAAGGTTTCACGTAAAAGGAAGGAGAAGATTATCTTGGTATATACTCTCCTGTGACTCGTTTACCCACAATTCAGGTGCTTCTAGCAATAGCTGCCTCATATAAACTCCAAGTACATCAAATGGATATGAAGACCACTTTCCTAAATGGAGATTTGGATGATGAAATTTATATGTAATAGTCCGATGATTTTGTGGTCGAAGGGCAAGAAAGGAAAGTATGTCGATTGATTAAATCTTTGTATGGTCTAAAGCAAGCTTCTAAGCAACGGCACAAGAAATTCAATAGTACAATGACCTCGGTCAACTTTTGTGTGAACGAAGCCAATAAATATATCTACTATCGATTTAGTAGGAGGTGAAGGTGTCATTCTGTGTCATTCTGTGGATGATATAGTGCTTTTTGGGATTAACATGGATGCAATCAATAGAACAAAATCTTTTCTCTCCCAGAATTTTAATATGAAAGATCTGGGTGAAGTTGATGTTATTTCAAATATCAAGCTTATAAAGGGTGAGAATGTGATTACTCTTTTATATCCTATTATTTGGATAATGTCCTAATTAGATTTGGATTTATGAACTGTAAGCCAGCGGCTACACCCTATGATCCAAATGCAAAGCTACATAAAACACTAGACATGGAAAAGACTAGCTTAAATATTCTCAAATAATTAGATCCTTGATGTATCTAACTAGGGCAACGAGGCCGAATATCTCATATGTTGTAAGCAGGTTGAGTCGCTATACGTTCAATTCAGGAGATGATTATTGGATAGCACTAGAGAGTGTACTCAAATACTTAAAGGGGACATCAAATATGGGAATACACAATTTTAGCCATCGAGCAGTCTTGAAAGGATTTAGTGATTCTAACTAAATCAGTGACTCAGATAATATGAAAGCTACGAGTGGATATGTTTTCACTCTAACAGGTGGGGCTGTTTCATGGAAATCTTCTAAACAGACTATCATTATACTATCCACCAATGAGGCTGAGTTAGTAGCACTTGATTTAGTGGCTGTAGAGGCAGAATAGATTAGAGTAATATCTGTGCTGGAAAAGCCAATTCTTGTAATATTGATCAACTATGATAACCAAACCGTTTTGGTTAAGGTGAAGAGTAGGAAGGACAATATGAAGTCCTCAAAACATATAAAGAGGCGGCTTGAGTCGATAAGGCATGTCAAAGAGACGGGTGTTATTTCTGTAGAATACATCCAATTTGAAAGGAACTTGGCAGATCCTTTCACTAAAGGATTGACGAGGAAGGCCATCCTTGCAGCGTCTAAGGGAATAGGGATCATGCCCGTGTAAGACTCGCATTGGTGATAACCTATTCTAGAAGATCAGAGATCTCGTGAACTAAGCTCTAGGACAATAAACTGTGTGAGATTAGAGAGCACACTTTTACGGGTCCCGATAGCTGCAGCGCTCTTTTTGTATGGAAGTTTGAGCAACAACTCTTAATGAATTCAATACTTATTTGGGTTCGGGAATCATCCTATAGGATCCCTTGGAGAATTCACATGCTTGAGTATGAACGTGAGGTCGTGATTAAAGAAAGGTAAGTGTATGTTTTCTTAAATACTCATGTGCTAGATACAGAAACATGACCATAGCGTTCTAACCCTAATTTGTACACGAGTTTAGCCCGATCTTCACGGCACGTCCTCAATCTGCTGGAATGCAATGCTCTTGATTCTCGAACAACCGCAACAACTCCCAGTCATACAACACTTCAATCGTCAACAGCAGCAACATGTCTGTGTGTGCTTCCTCTGAACAGCAACTACAGCGTCAGCAGTGAATTCAATAGCAACGACCGAAGAGCAATCTGCAGCAGCAGTAGATGATCAACTACAGTAGCTGAACTGCAATCTTCACGATCTCCAGTAGCAGCAGTTTTCAACAGCCTTCGAAATCAATACTTCAATTGATAAACAGGCATGCAACAGCGGCAATCATGTCGCTGTGATTAGCAGCCACGCCAATCCCAAGCAAATCTTCCACCCGCGAGACAGCACCCCACGAACGAAAAGATCAGGACCTGATGATCCTGCTCGCAAAGTTGATCCAACAATCAATCCCAGGAGACAGCAATAAAATTCCTGGATGGAATTTCACAGGAACCCACGAACAACTTGGCCGCTGGCAAACATGGCAATTTTTTTTGTACATATTCTCCAGGCAAAAACGTTCTCAAATTACATGGCCGAGGGCCTTATCTAATTATACTACTAACACTTAGGCGTACATGCATACATGCATACATGCATACATGCATACATATAGTACATGCATACTCGTACGCGGCAGCGACATGCATACATGCATACATATAGTATATGCACACGGGCAGCATGCATGCACAATGACAATGGCCCATGCATAGCATGCAATTCGCCACGTGAATAGGAGACAACTAGAAAATTCAACACTAGACTTGTAAATAAACTCAACACTAGATTCTTGCACGTAAATACTTTTTTGATTCTAAATTAATACATATGTGAAATCTAAATATTTCCTACCAAGAATTCTGACATACGCACACGCACTGATTTGCCTCGACCACAAGCTCGCTAGGTTCACGCGCCCGCAAACTTGCCATATTCACACTCGACTTTCAGTTTGTCCTCCTTAGCTTTCCTGCCGTCCTCCCTCACCTCCATCTTGGCACTAACAAGGACTTCTCCAACTAGAAAAGAATTAACACCGCTTAAAGTGTTTATGGTTTTTAGGCCCGCACCAAAAGGGCAAGCCGCCTAATACAGAATATAACTTGGGCAAAAATTCTCACATCAAGGCATTGGATCAAGGCAAAGTCCTCCTTTATCTATGTAGAGCTATAGTCCTTGTTGCTAGACATTGGGTTCAAACCCGCCCATCGTCAAACAGCTGTATATTAAACAAGATATAGAGCATCTTTTATCAAACTGATAAATTAGTGGGGAATGTTGGATCCTTGAGGACAATTTGATAATTTCTCATTTGAGAAAAGAAAAAGGAAAAAAAGAGAGGAAAGAAGGGCCTGCCTGTTAGATGGAGAGAGGCAGGAGATAAGGCATCCTCAACTGCTCTGGTTCTCTCGGCCGCACGGCTGTTGGGTGCCCTCTTTCTTAGTTGTTCTTTCGGCTGGTGACTCGGGTGACGAATGGGGATACAACAACTGGAGTGGCAGCGTTGGAGCCATGGGAAAGTGTGGGCTCCTCGGAGCCAGTTGTCCGCAGCCACCACGCCACAACCCCTACTTCCTCTATATAAGCCACCTCCTCTTCTCATTTGAGGATCCCTCTTTAGATCTAGCCAGTGTTCCTTTTTTATTTTCTTCCTTCTGATCTTTAGGTTGGGGAGATTTGGAGCTTCTACGCCATCTTCTCTTGGAGAACTCTTCTTTGGATTCCCATGTGTGCCCTGTCATTCGATGGGGGGTTTTTGAAGGGGAACCCGAAGGTGAGGACTTGATTCGAGGGGAGGAAGAAGGTCTGATCACCTTGTGTTGCTCTTGGGTGCACTCAGCCAGTGCACATTGGTGGTTTTGTGTGGCATTACATGTACCTCAATTTCGTGTTTCGGTGTGTCCCGAATTACGAAAGTGGACATTGTATCGCCATCAACCCTTGTCTGGTGATTCGCGGCACAACGAGGCAATCAGTTTTCTGGGATAGCACTTTTTGCGTGCCTTGCCTGGTTCTACTTGGTGGCTTTGAGTGCCAACTGCTTTGTGAGTATTCTGACTTTTGATTTTGCGCATCAACTTACATATATGAGTTGTACTAGTTAAGTTACTGATATAGATCTTGAGACTAGTACTAGGAGATATTGCTTGGTGATTTATGTGGGTTCGACTACTGCTCGATGAAGATTTGAGAATTAAATACAACAATTTATTATAAATCGATCTTGAGCCTGTAAATTACTTGCTGTCAGTTCACTACTTACATGATTTTTAGTTCTCTGTTCCATTCATTTAGTCTATTCCTGTGACCTTAGATCTTTTGTTTGCTCACTGTGATCGTGTAGCTTCTGTCTTACATTGATGTTAAGTTGATACCTCAAGTAAAGAATCAATTAATTCTGTCCAGTGAACGCAGACTTGATGAATTGGCTAAATTGACTAATTAGACTTGTAAGAATTGTTTTTAAGCTCAAGATCTAATTTATTTCAGAGAATTGTTGTATTTAATACGTAAATTAAACTAACTCAAGTGTCCAGAAGGCCAAGATTTATCTTAAGCAACCCGATATCTAAGAACAATAATATAACATTAAAATCTAAGCAATATGCTAGTTTTATGTGTTAGGATGTCTCTTCTCATAAGCATGCTATTTTGTTTAATTGACATGAAAGATCTACTTATTTATATGTTGATTATGTCAAATAAAGGCTGCTAGAATTATGTTTATAATTCTATAATAGCTGTTGGAATTAAATATAAAAAGTTGTTAAAGCTGCACATTTTACAACAAGTGCATGCAGGAACACGCACACCAGCTTGAAGATATGCTGACATTGCAAGCGGAAACAGGAAGGAAGAAACAACAATTTGATAAAAGTATGGGTACAATTTCATTTAGCACCTGTCATACTACAATTTCCTTTTGCCCCCTCTCGTGAATGATGAGTTGCGACAGTATAATATTCTCCCAATTGGATCTGTAATTATATATGCTGGATTCCTTTCCACTTTTGCTTTTTACTTTTTCGTTATAGCTATAATAACTTTTTTAAAACGATACATATTTCTAAGGTGAAATTTGGAGCCCCGCTCGTTTCAGCTTTTTTTAGATTCAGTTTTTTTACTATTCAGGAATTCATCTTTTTTGAATTTTTTAGATTTTTTGGTCTTTTTTGCATTTTCCTTTTTTTCCTGTGTTCCTTTGCATTATCTGTGATGGGCTAACATATTTTTTGTATTTTTACATTTTTTAAATTTAATTATGCCCAAAAAGTCAAATTAACTACAGTAAAAAAAACCAGTTACAGTGAAATTTCAGCCAAAAGCCAGAAACCATCACTAAAACGAACGCCCCCAAATCTGTACTGACCAAAACGTATACGAGTATGTATTTTTCCGTAATCTCTATCGTAAACAACAACACAAAATCCTAAGCTATAAATCAAAAAAATATAAATCATAGACTAAAATAATCTAGCTATAAATAGCTAGGACCTAGTCTTGCTTCCATTCCACTACTTTTTTTTTCCTTTCAAGGTTCCAATTCCACTATTTAACCAAGCAGTTGGCTTCTTTTATGGGTTTGATCCGTTTAACAAGGACACAACCGGACCACCCTATGGCTAGCCGCCAGCCTTCCTTCCCATATGCATAGACTGGTCACGGACCAACTACTAGAAGATCCTAATTAAAAAGCCTCTCCATGTCATGTAGCTTCCAAACAATAATGTCTCTAAAAATCAATTGGAACTGTTAGTTTTTTAACATAATTTTTTTCTGTTTTTTCTTTTCCCCCTGTTTTTCCTTTTTTATCTGCATTCTCTGTAGAGATGTAATTTTTTTATTTTTTTTTCATTTTCTCTTAATTGAATGCATAAAAAACTAATAGCTGATACAGTGTTATTTTAGCCAAAAAAAACATGGCACTTTCAAACAGGGCTGTAAACATATACTCCAGTAGCTGGTGGCAAAGTATTGTGCAAGTGAGTCAGAGCTAGTAGGGATGATAAAGACATGAACAAATAAATTAGGCCATGTAGCAGAAGCAGAACGATCACACATAGCTGAAAAACATTTATGCTGTTCCAGATCTCGCTTGTACCATGCACTGTAGTTCCAGTTTGCTGATTGAGAGTTGAGACCAGCCCTAATTAAGAATGATGCATTATCCAAAAGTGACCCGCCTTGCTTACTGAATTCACTCAGATGGTGTAGGTTTTGCTGACACGGCGCACACTGATTGCAACTTTATTTTTAGTTGTTCTTCTAAAATAAAACGTTAAAATAAGAGCCACTGATGTGTATCAAGATTCATGAGAGTGCAATGCAAGTGTATTCTTGCTTATTTGATCTAGTTGGGCATCTTCAACCTCCGAATTAAACTTGGTCGTTTCAGCCTCGTGCCATGCTTAAGCCTTGTCTTTACACCATGGTCTAGTCGATCACCGAGAGAGAGAGAGATTGAAGTGTTGGAATGATTCACTACATTAAGGAGGTCACATTGGTCATGTGCTTGGAGCCTGTAGAGGTAGGTTCCTCCCTCCCTTCCCTCTCTGTACTTGTGTAGCCAGATGCATCTGAAGAGGAGGCCATCATCTCGCACGGAAAAGGCTGCCCCTTTTTACTGTTGGCTGGTCAGCAGTGTTCTTTTGTATTTTATGCTGATGAGATCTATAAATTAATTATAGTAAATATAATATCAATTTTAATTATATCGACTAAAATTATATGCTAATATCTCTCTTTATATTATTTTTTACAAACAGATAAAATTTAAAAATCTTAAACTAAAATTCATGGGCTACGAACAAAAAGAGCCCATAACACCTCGACGCCAGCACACATTTCTTTCTTTCTTCTGTCGGGGAAGCATCATGTCATAAGATGCGCGCATCCGTCCATTCTAGCTCCTCCCGGCGTACTTGCCGTCGTGCCAAGAAAAAAAATGCCACCTTTTCTTTTTTTTTAAAAAAAAAAAAGTTTGATACCGGTAGCAGCCGTCGGATTTCGGGCAAAGCAATACAGCGCATTAGTCGTTGTACAATGATTCGTTCGTGTTAAATTTCGAGACAGTACATGCATGGTACCGTAGTTCGTACATGCATGGGAATCCCAGTGTTCCACCGCCATCCGATAGGATGGTCCAGCCAGATGAAGCGCGAGCGGTTCTGTGGGACTGACGTCGATTTTGGCCGTCTGTGGGACTGCGCGAGAGTACAAAAGAGTGAGGCAGTTGCCAACGATTTTGACCTGCTCATTTCAGTTTTTTAGTTTTATTTTTAATTTCTATTTTTTCACTATTAAGTAATTTTATTTTTTCTAGTTTTTTAATATTTTTAGATTTTTTTGTATTTTCTTTTTTTTCGTATTCTTTTGCATGTCTGTGATGGCTAACATGTTTTTATTTTTATTTTTAATTTTTTTTAAATTTAATTATGCTAAATAAATTTATTTAGTTATAATAAAAAATAAGTTAGTTACAGTAAAAAATTAAAAGCCAACGTCATTCCAAACGTCTCTTTAATTGGTATACCTGAAGTTAGTACAGTATTTCCTATAATTAATTTATAGATCTATCTTAGAAAACATATCAATAATATTAAAAGAACTTAGCGTATAGATAAAGTGTATCGGTGGGAGGGGGGAGCGATTACTGGAAAAGATAAAGCTGATGGGCTCAATGGGCCCAAACGAGATCGATCGAGGCTCAGGTCAGCTTTCACGGTGCTGACACAAGGCTGTGGCCCACCAAAATTCCCTGGTCCAGTGGTGACGTGTGGTTCTCTCTCCTTCCTCGAGCAAAGGAATGCGGGGTCCACGTCACCTTCTGACACGTGGGCCCGTCCAGGCTAGAAGAGGACGCGCGATGGCCGCGAGGAGTACGCATGCCTAAGGTCGCGCGTGCGATCGTGGCCTTTGGTTTCGCAGTGGAAGGCGGCGGATGTTGCGGTGGGCTCTCACGAGGGAGGGAAAATATTCGCCAGCTAGGACGCGGGGCCTCTGCGGCTCGGCCAATTTTGGCAAGTACTGCATGTTAAGAAACCAATTAGGATTTTTGTGAGTAAATACTTAAAATAATTTTGGAGGTTTTTATTATAAATAGAGGTGTAATCTCCATTGTAAAGTTATCCCCAATCATTAATGAAAGTTACCTCCTGGTGTTCTACTATTCTTGTGTTTGGTGTTCATCTATTGTATGATTGATTGTCCCCGCTGGTGATTGGATTATTTGATTGTATTGCCGTTCGCCCATCCGTATTATTTCACAACACGTTATCAGCACGAGTCTCTACAACGGTGTACGGTATGCATTCGAATCAATCTACTATTCTTTGCAACATTTCTACTAGCAGTATGCCATGCATTGATGGTTTCGTAGAAATTGTTCCCACTAGCAAGTCTGTTATTTTTGGATTTTACATCCATTAGAAAGTTTGTAGATTGTGGCTCCCCTGCCGACATAAGATGCAAATTCGTAGAACATTGTATCAGAATCAGAAATAAATGATAGGGGATTGATCTAGATGTTTCTTTGCCGGCATAAGATTCCTACTAGATGGGTCATAATCTAGATCAGCTCATTCAACAGATTGAAAATAGATTGGTCCTCTCAGGTTTTAGATCTTGTAGTACGATCTTGTAGCAATCTTTAGATCAATCTGAAAATGCCATGTCTGGGAAATAGATTCAATCACACGAACATTGTTAGACCTACCCTCTCTTTGCCTTTGCGCACGGGCCACTGCAGACGCACGGGCCTCACGCCACCGCACAGGGCCGCATCCACGCTCGGGCCGCCGCCAGTGCGCCCGGAACCACTCGCGGCCACCGCCAATCCGTCGTCCGAGCCCGCCTGTCGTGTTCGGCACCACGCTCTGGAGGCGGCGCTCGATGTTGGGGAGGCGCAGGCGACGACGCAGCGGCCGCAACGCCAGCCGATGGCTGGGGCGGCGGCGCTCGGCTGGCCGGGCGGCGCAACGGCGAGGGCAGCGGCGCCACGCGCGGCTGCTGCGGCGGCCAGCCAGCGGCTATGTGGCGGCAGCAGAGACGGCAGCGCCGGCAGACAGAGACCGGCAGCGCGGCGCACGCACTGCGCCGAGGAGGCGCACGCCACGCCGAAATCCAGGGAGGAGTGGGCGTTATGGCCGAAAAAAGGGGGAGGCAGTTGAGGGAGATAAGTTTGGGGAAGAAGATATTTTCTGGCCTCCCACCATCCGGTTGGTAAGGGAGAAGATAAGCACCCCTAAGTTTTAAGGTTATTATTAAAAGGCAATGGCATCTTTTCGGTTAGCCCCCAATTGTTTGGTTAACTTAGAATAAACATGATGGAACCGAAAGAATGTTACAAATATGCCCCCTGCTGTCCATCATAATTACAATTTGGTCCTTCAAAACTTACTTTTATTCCATATGTCTTATTCCATAAATTATTTTCAGTTTCACTATTATCCAGTTAATTTATGACAATGTTATTTATGCTTCTGAGATTATTTTTTTGCAACATGATGTTTTCTGCTTATTTAATATTTTCGAATATTATTTATTAAATAGCAGAAAATTATCGCAATCACTAGAAAATTCCAGAAAATTGCTAGAAAATTCTAGAAATTTCTAGGAATTTATTTGTTGAATAAATAAGTTCAATACATTGCTGATTCTGCTATATCCATGCTATTTACCTGAAGTAAATTTAGAATTGCACATGGATATTATAGGAAATGTCTGGCATCGCTCAGAAGGAGTTCGCCGAACTTGCCCTTGATGATAGCAACTACCTCACATGGGCCATAGATGCTAAGATCACCTGACTGCCAGATCACTCGTCGCTACCATAGCTCAGCCTGTAGCTGGGGCTTCCGCCATTCCTGAGGCCGCCAAATGCGCGGCACTGCATTTCTTGAGACACCACATTCACACAGACCTGAAGTCTGAGTATCTTCTGGAAGAAGACCCGCTGGCACTATGGAACTCCCTAAAAGAGAGGTATGACCAGCAAAGATCCATCATGCTGCCTGAAGCACAACGTGAATGGACTAATATCAGGTTTCAAGATTTCAAAAAGGTGTCTGCGTACAACTCGGCCATTCACAAGCTTGTCGCTAAGCTCAGATTTCGTAACCAGGAGATTACAGATGCTGAGATGATTGACAAGACTTTGAGCACTTTTCACCCTACTCACAGGACAGCAGCAGTACCGTCAGACCAAGTACAAGAAGTACTCAGAGCTGATTACCACTCTTCTCGAGGCAGAGAAGAATGATGAGCTGCTGATGAAGAACTATCAGACTCATCCTACTGGGTCACAGTCGTTGCCAGAAGCACATGCTTATGCCCAGAAGGCCAGTGGTAGCCGTGGCCGTGGAAAAGGCCCTATGCAGAGGGGTGGACAGTGGAAGAAACCGAGTGTACCGAAGGAAAATGGCAGATCTCGCTAGAGGGGGAGTGGTAGAGGCAAGGCACAGAAGTCAGATTTGGGCAATAAGAAGACCTACCCCCTGCGCCTTGCTACAAGTGCGGTTGCTTGGACCATTGGTCCCGCACTTGCCGCACCCCCAGCGCATCTGGTGGAACTCTACCAAGAGTCAGTTGCACTAAGCAAAGGTAGGAAGGCACTAGCGCAGAAGGCTGCAGAGACACTTTGTTGATCAGCCTGATGCTGGTACTAGTGATGCCCCGAGTACAATAATGGAGCTTGACATGATAGATTGACGACACTACAGTCAGGGGTGATCGCATGGAGGATGACTTATATGGCAACCTGTAGTACGCCATAGGCTGTCTCCTCGGGCAACTCTACGATGCCATAAAAATTTTCTTTATCGGTTTAGTTTATTCTAGAAGAATAATGGATTGTTCATGCTCTTCTGAAGCATTATTTGTTTACAGCATTAAACATTATTTCAATGAATAAAGCGAGTTGCCTATTCTTTTAAGTCTTTGTTTCTGTTGTATCATTATTTGATTATATTATATACTCTATATATAGACTCACCCGATGGCGGAGGAAGAGATTTGTCTGGTAGACAGTGGAACTACAAACTCGATACTCAGGAAAACAAAGTATTTCCATACGTTAACAAAGAAAACAGAAAATATCATGACCATCGCCGGAAACGATGCTCTAATTGTTGGCACCGGAAGGGCCACAATTGTTCTCCCTATGGGTACGAAAATAGTGATTGAGGATGCCCTTTTGTATCCCGAATCAAAACGTACCCTATTGAGTTTTAAGGATATCCGATTGAATGATATCCATATCGAGACTGAACAGGAAGGCGGTGCAGAATACCTCCTTTTAACCAGACCTGACGGCAACCAGAAGAGAGTGGTTGAGAGACTTCCCTCCTTTTCCTTCGGGTTGTATTACACCTACATAAAACCTGAAGAATATGTAGCCATGAAGATAGAGTATAAAGCCTTAGAACCCTTTAAAATCTGGCATGACAGATTAGGGCACCTTGGGATGGGTATGATGAGAAAAATAGTGACCAACTCTGTAGGTCATAACTTGAGAACTTAATCCTTCCCTAAACCTGAGGATTTCTTATGTCCACTGTACACAGAAAATTTATTACTAGACCCTCTTACCTGAAGGTAGCAACAGAATCACCTGCTTTTCTTGAAAGAATTCAAGGCGACATATGTGGACCTATCCAACCCCTGTCGGGTCTTTTCGATATTTTATGGTGGTTATAGATGCTTCTACTAGGTGGTCCTATGTATGCCTGCTGTCTACTAGGAACCACGCCTTTGCTAAACTCATAGCTCAAATTATCAAATTGAGGGCACACTTTCCAGAAGAAAGAATTAAGTCCATTCGGATGAATAATGCCGGTGAGTTTACATCTAAGGCATTCAATGACTATTGTTTAGCATTAGGTATTAAAGTAGAGTACTCTGTACCACATGTTCATACTCAAAATGGCCTTGCAGAGTCATTTATTAAAAGAATTAAGCTGATTGCTAGACCCCTCTGCAGAATAGTAGGCTCCCCCTTTGTTGGGGACATGCAGTGTTGCATGCAGCGGCACTAATAAACTTAAGACCCACTGCATACCATGAGTTTTCCCCCTTACAATTAGTGCGTGGACAAGTACCAAGTATTTCCCATCTGCGAAAATTTGGTTGTGCCGTACATGTGCCAATTTCACCACCACAACGGACAGCCATGGGTCCCCACCGGAAGTTGGGAGTATATGTTGGATTTGAGTCCCGTCGATACTCAAATATCTTGAGCCTACCACGGATGACATGTTTACGGTCAGACACGCCGATTGCATCTTTGATGAGGATAATTCCCCGGCATTAGGGGGAGAAAAGCATCTAAATGATAATAAATGTCGAAAAATAGACTGAAATGTCTCAGGCATCCAGGTTTTGGATCCACGTATCACAGAATCTGAACTGGAAGTTCAGCGAATAATAAACCTGCAACAAATTGTAAATAATTTGCCAGATGCCTTCACTGATGAGAAGGGAGTGACAAAGTCTTACATACCGACAGCGAATGCTCCAGAGAGAGTGGAAATACCCCAGAAGGATATTCGAGCCACTCTAACCCCTCATGTGAGGAAGAGGGGGAGAGCACCGGAGTTTGAGGCCTTAGTTCAGCGGAGACGTCCGCAGAAATCGAAACCAAATGAAAATAAGACATCTCACATATCAGTTGAAGAAGCTCAACCTGAAGTTGAGAAAACCCTGAAGGGATTGATCCAGAAGATCGTAACCCTAATATAATCGCGCGCGCACAAACTAATACTGGGATTTCGGAACAACCAGACTCTGTCGTTGTGGGAAATCACGAGGAGCTGGATGAAATCAACGACAAAATATCCACAAATTTTGTTGAGTCAGGAGAACTATATAAGAGGAAAACTACAGTTGTCGACATATATTTCGCCTCAAAGATTGCTAAAATCCTTGAACTGAATCCAGAACCAAAGACCTTAGCTGAATGCCAGAAGCGTTCAGCCTGGGGTAAATGGAAGGAAGCAATCGAGGCAGAGTTGCTCTCGCTAAACAAAAGAAAGGTGTTTGGCCCGATAGCCCGAACACCGCCTAAGGTATTCCCCATAGGATGCAAATGGGTTTTCGTCCGGAAGAGAAACGAAAACAATGATGTGGTAAGATACAAAGTGAGACTTGTGGCACAAGGGTTCACGCAGAGACCCGGCATCGATTATGATGAAACATATTCTCTTGTTATGAGTGGAATAACATTCCGATATTTGATATCAATGGCAGCAGGTATGAATTTATGTATGCAGTTAATGGATGTAGTGACCACATACCTTTATGGGTCATTTGATTCGGATATTTATATGAGACTCCCAGAAGGAGTAAAGGTTCCGGACCAAGATAAATTAAATCGGAACATGTACAGCGTCAAGCTGGAAAGGTCATTGTATGGTTTAAAACAATCTGGTACAATGTGGTACAATAGACTTAGTGAATTCCTCCTGAAGAGGGGATACACAAATTGTGAAGATTGTCCCTGCGTATTCATAAAGAAATCCCAGAAAGGATTTTGTATTATTTCAGTATATGTCGATGATCTGAATATCATCGGGATGACAGAGGACATAAAGGAAGCAAGTTCCTATCTTGTTAAAGAATTTGAAATGAAAGACTTGGGCCGAACTAAGTTTTGCTTAGGCTTGCAGCTTAAGCATCTCCCTAAAGGAATCTTAGTACACCAATCATCTTATACCAAGAAGGTATTAGAGAAGTTCAATATGGATAAATCATATCCAGTGAAAACACCAATGGTGGTTCGATCTCTATAAGTGGATAAAGATCCTTTTAGACCAAGAATGAAAAATGAGGAAATTCTTGGGCCAGAAGTCCCATACTTAAGTGCCATTGGAGCACTAATGTACCTAGCTAACTGCACGAGGCCAGATATTGCTTTTGCAGTAAACTTGCTAGCTAGACACAGTGCAGCTCCAACCAGAAGACATTGGGCTGGCATTAAAACATTACTCAGGTATCTTCAAGGTACACAAGATCTTGGATTATATTACCCGAAGAACAAAAAATTGAGCATAGTTGGGTATACAGATGCTGGATATCTGTCTGACCCACATAATGCGAAATTCCAGACAGGATTTGTATTTCTTTGTGGTGGTACAGCTATATCTTGGTGATCTTTCAAACAGACCTTGGTAGCCACATCTACAAACCACTCAGAAATAATCGCATTATACGAAGCCTCACGAGAGTGTGTTTGGCTTAGACGAATGGTTAGCCACATCCAGAAGTCATGTGGCATGAGCATCATTACAGACCCCACTATTATCTATGAAGATAATGCCGCTTGTGTCGCACAAATGCAAATGGGCTATGTTAAGAGTAATATCACGAAGTATATTGCTCCTAAATTCTTCTATCCCCATGAGCTCCAAAAGAATGGGGAGATAAAAATATTGAAAGCTAAGTCTTGTGATAATCTTGCAGATTTATTCACAAAATCACTACCTGCCACCAGTTTCCATAAGTATGTCCGAGACATTGGTATGAGACGACTTAGAGAGATGCAAGGTTTAGGGGGAGTGAATCCCTGAACCAATAGCCCATATGTAAGACCAGAAGACTTACATGATCTTGAAGATCAATATGTTGCACTCTTTTTCCCTTAGTGAGTTTTTCCTGAAGTTTTCTCGCATAAGGTTTTTAATGAGACAACAAGTGACACAAGTAACGGATGCAATGTACTCTTTTCTCTATCCCTTTTTTTCCATTGGGTTTTTGGGAAGAGTTTTTAATGAGACATGTGCATACCGTGGTATTCGCCCAAGGGGGAGTGTTACGAAACCAATTAGGGTTTCTGTGGGCAAATACTCAAAATACCCCTGGAGGCTTTTATTATAAATAGAGGTGTAATCCCCATTGTAAAGTTATCCCCAATCATTAATGAAAGTTACCTCCTGGTGTTCTACTATTCTTGTGTTTGGTGTTCATCTATTGTATGATTGATTGTCCCCGCTGGTGATTGGATTTTTTGATTGTATTGCCGTTCGCCCATCCGTATTATTTCACAACACTGCCTTCTTTCCATTTTTCCTATTTTCCCTCTCATTTTGCTTTGGCATGTCCATAAGCATGCATGTACACGTGTCAGTTATTATTCGATCCTAGTATATCGTTTGTAACATAGGAATTTTGACAACTTTCAAGAAATTGATATTTCCTGTGAAATTACTGTATTTTAAACAGGTTTAATCTAGCCAACACCACTGCCATGCTGCCGAAGTAGGCTTTGTCGGCATAGCTAAATGAGGTGATGCTCCAACTAACTTTTGATTTAAGCTTCTAAATACGGTTGATGGTTGAAATTGCACTGTAATGGTTGTTACCTTTTCCTCATAAAAAAAAGAAAAAAAAGAAAAAACCGTTATATCATTACGGACAATACAAAAGAATAATAGAAAAAAGAAAATACAAAAAGCCAAAATAAGCCAAAATTAGAGACCAGTGCGTTCCATACAGCTTCTGGCTTAAATAAGTCAAAAGTAAAAAAAACCAGAAATTAAAGCCGTTTGAAGCGGGACAGAGTACAGTGTACTACATATAGCTTATACTTGCACCTAGTTGCCACGCCTGTTTTAGGTTGACCTAGGTTGATCCATCAACCGGTCGGCCTCTCTCGGTCAGGGGAATGGAAAAGATGGTGTGCACTTGCCGGCTGCGTGCGTGCCATGTAGCACAAAGCATTTACAAAGCCTGGACCTATCGCTCCCCTTGTCGGTTTTTCTGTAACTAGCCCTTGGCGGACACCAAGGTCGGAATTGGCTCCCTAGCACGGTCTGGCGGTGCACAAAGTGGCTGGCGCGGGCGGGGGCCGCACCAAGGAAGTTTGTGCGGGCGGGATCGCGCAAAGGAGTTTGTGCGGGTGGATAGCACGCGTGGTTGGCTGGCGCGACCGTGGACAGCACAATGTGGGCGGACCCACGGCAGGCGATGTTGCACGCTCACGGGTCGTGTGTGGAAAGCGTGGCACGGCTCCTGCCTTGCGAGGTGCCACACGCTCGCCCTCCGTTCGGCCCCCTCCCCTGTGAGAGTGCACACCCGCCAGGCATCGCTCGCGCGGCGCGGCCCTCCCCCGGTGGTGTCCGTTAGTCACCCATAAAATGGTGTAATGTCTCTCCGCAGCTCCATTCAGAAGCCAACCAATTCCCTGAGGCACAAAAGAAACACGTAGAGACAGAGAAGGGAGAAACAAAGGCGAGCATCTGGACATGCGAGCATCAGAGAAGGTAAATTTCATTCATATTGCATGGTGACAATTTTGTACAATATTTGCGTTTACAAATATTTATATGCTTGAGCATTTTCTGTGCTATTTAGCTATTTAGCATTTTAATTAATGGCCAATTATTGCATTACCCTTATGTTGAAAAGTGAATATCCCTGTAATATTATGCTATACCGTTATTGGTAATTGTATAATTTTTGGGTGGTACTTGTGTCGTATGATTAGTTGTTCATAGTTTACCAACGATAAAAATAGTTAGAAATGGTGTGAGTCAATGTTGGATAGTCAGTGAATTTTTTGAGGTTAGTTTGGATGGAGGGGTAAACTTTCATAATTGCATTGAAAACATTGAAATAAAAATGGTTTACATTATAGAAAATGTAAGTAATATTGAAATCACAATTTGTTCGCTTTTTTGATTTTTCATAAATTAACAACATTTAGTATGGTCCAAAATGTCCGTACGAATACAAAAAAGACCTAATTTATTTAAAATAAGAAACAATCTCAAAAAAATATTAAAAATCATAGATGTGTTGTTCAATATGTCAATGAGCTAAGAAAAAGATATTTGAAAGCACTGTATGAAGAAAATTTTTAGATTTCAAATTTGGAGGTTAAATAAGTTTACTACTAAGAAAAGAGAGTAAATGAGGTGTAAAATTCTAGAAAAAATTTGACATGCTCGTAAGATGTCACGTATTGGCAAAACAAATTAGATTTTGCTTTTTTATACAATAAATTTGTCCCAGTGTACAGAATAGGTCAAATAGGTTAATTTTGGAGAGGAATTTCAAGAATGAATGAAATGAAAGGGTGAGCTCATGAAAATTTAGATTTGAGTTGTACACTACCCTAATGGTGTAGCAAAAAAATAAAAATATTAGGTAAGCAATTTTGTCTCTAATAAATGGCATACAATCAATTTTGTCTTTACAAAATGCAAAGTATAGCCCATATGTGAAACTCCGAAATGGTAGTCCCGTGTAAATTATCTATAATTTATCATGTGTTTTACTATAACTTGTTTGATGTACCTCACGTTTTGAGTTTGGACTAACTCAATGTTATACTTTCGACAAGACATTGCGTAGCCCGCGTACGAGCTCCTCGACCCACGCTGGGACGACCGGCACCGTTGTTGTGCGTGGGCGTCTGGGGTCGCCCCTTCGGCCTTCATCCTATGGCTGGCCAGAGAGCACTGGCCTATCGACTAGCGGTACATCCCACTACTACGAGTGTGGGGCTCCTGCCCTTTGCTCGCATGTTGGAAGCATTCCACTTTCGCTGGGGGGAGATGATTGTTACTCTAGAGGATGTTGCCATGCTCGCTGGTCTACCGCTACACGGTTCTGCAGTAGTGCCCCCTCCCAGGTGACCAGACTGGAAGATTTGAATAGAGGATCGTTCGGTCACCCCATCCTGGAGAGATCATGGGGGTGCCACATTCGTGGCTACGGCAGTAAATGATGTGCCTTGTGGACACGACCCAGCAGGTGGTGCGTATGCACTACGTCACGTACCTGTTGTTTCTATTCGGGTGGGTGTTGTTTCCTATGACCAAGGGAGACTGCGTCTATCCTAGCTACATCCATCTGGTTGAGTCGTTGGTGGATGCGTGGCACAACGAGGTGTCACAGTATAGTTGGGGCTCCACTGTGTTTTGCGCCACGTATTGAGGCTTGTGTGATGTCTCGCAAAGCAGCACCGACGAGGAGCCAGTCCTCACGGAATGCTACTCCTTGTTGTAGCTATGGTTCTGGGACCATTTCCCAGTTGGCTGACCGTACTTTCGCAGTGACTTGCACCCTTTCCAGTTGAGCCCCGAGTTGTACCCTGAGGGTACTGACGGGAACCCTGCAGACAGGCCCACAATGGGCACACGTTGGACACATGCTGACCTAGGGTGGGCCAAGGAGAGAGCCGGGTGTGTGTACCCCGAGTTTCATAACCAGTTTGAGACTCTTCATGAGAGTGAGGTCATCTAGTGGCCATGGACTACATAGTTCCTTTCCGACATGGCCCCTAAGGCTTGTCATCTCAGTGCGTCTAGGATCGGGAGTACTGGCTTCCAACCTGCCACCTGGTTTCCTACCACATGGCAGAGCCATACAACTCACAGCGGGTCCTTAGACAGTTCAGGTTGTACCAGTAGGTGCCATTGGCATGGCGACGATCGCTTCGACAGCACCACCACAGGTGTGTCCTCATTTGTTTTCATCCGTTACCCTACTTTCTACATCTTTCTTTTTAATATTGCTACGTCCGTGCTAACTTGTAGGCAAAAAATGAAAGGGCAAAAAAGCGACGACTGGACCCAAACTCATCTACTGTACATGACAGAGTGGGCTGACCGGGGGACAATCTATGTTGTGCAGGAGCCACGGTCGTACGACGTGAACACGACTTCGTACTTGATACGGTACGTTCCACGTGCCTGGACTAGGCTTACTAGCCTGGTGCTGCACCGTCCGTTAGAGATCACGCACGGTGAGGCCATACGAGCGGGTCTAGATGTTCACTGGGCGGCACACCAGGACGAGGCGATGAGCCAATGTTCATACAATTTTTCAATGACAGCATGTTTCTAACTGGTTCTCATTTTTCTTACAATACGACCACCATAACCGTAGCAACCATGAGGCTACTGATGCTCTCCGTCGTGGGAGAAACACTACCATCGACTGGCTCCTAGGTGCGATGTGTTCCATCTACGATGACATGAGGACGGGACTAAGGTCTATCAGTTGCGGTCGGCACACCGACATTGCCATGCCACGATGATGACACCAAGGATAGACCACACCCCCGTCGCCCCCATGCCTCCCTCCGCAGCACCCTCCGCACCTCCCTCCGCACATCCATCGCACTTCGGTAGTCATCCTAGCTACGGTCATTCCTCCTCCATGCACTTCAGGCAGCGATACAAGAGTTCGCAGATGTTGATCTCTTTTTTATGTTCGTGCACTCCATTGTAAAGTACCTCTCACCATCGTTTGTTCTTGCAGCATTTGACAGGGGACAACACTCTCTTATAGCCATCTTCATTACGGAGGGACATGAACGAATAGACTTCCTCGCCGAGCCGATAGGAACCGAGCCCAAACAGTGACCCTGACTCTTCGCTGTGTTGCGA
This sequence comes from Melocanna baccifera, assembly GCA_036346265.1. Lineage (NCBI taxonomy): Eukaryota > Viridiplantae > Streptophyta > Magnoliopsida > Poales > Poaceae > Melocanna > Melocanna baccifera. Next base: position 23,654,861 of record CM070678.1, read on the forward strand.
CGACGTGTTGCCCACGTTGGGTTCTGTCCGACCTACGTGAGGGAGGCTCCCGGATTACCTAGATGTATGGACCATACGTCGTGTAGCACTACAGTGGTGATTACGCTGGGAGATCGTCATTCGCATAGCCACATACACCGATACGTTATAACATACATAATAGAACATATTTCCAAACTGGTCTGCACTAACGAATGGCACAAAATTCGAAGGTCTGGACAGATTAGCTTAGTCATGTAGGACAAGGTTCATCATCAGCATTTCACACTCTCCAGGTACATGCCTTCCAACAGTACTACGCACTGCAAGCATCGCATCACTTGCCCTAACCCATTGTACCATCTGCGCAGGATATTGACCTATCTTCGACCGTCTAGTTCCACACTTGGTTTTGCCCCGTACCCCTACACGCAGTCGTCTGTAGCCCTGCTTCCAATGCAGGCCTCGTAGTACCCCTACATGTAGTCATCCGTAGCCCTACCTCCAACGCAGGCCTCGCAGTATGAGCTCCAAGACGCACGCTACCCTCTTGATAGGTTTACCTTCTCTGAGGATCACCTACGTCATCAGAGGCAATGGTGGCTGGGTGCACCATGACTTCATGTCTCCTCTATTCAGTAGCGTCATATTATATGTTTGCATAATACAATTTCAATTCAAGCATACCTTGCACAGCAATCGGATCTCGGATGTCTCTGAAAAATAATTTATGTGCCACTATCTTTTTCATCACATCCGAACATTACTACAAGCTATATAAAATGACATCATTTGATGAAAATAACATCTTCACTGAAAGAGCTATGATAAAATGCAATTTTGCATGAAATTTGTGAGACAATTTCACAACATACAAAATTCGACAAAAATTATGCAACCAAATACACCTTGTAAGGGGTCATCAGAATAAATTTCGTATTGTTTGAGCCTCATTTCCATATTAAAAATTTTGTGCAAATAATACAATCATATTGTACTATCGTAGATGGTAATAAGCGGAGGGTGAATGATTGTAATATGCACGAAAACTTTTCTTTCACACCCTTACTGCCTACTGATGTTGAAATAGCTAGAAAAAAAACAAACACAAAAGAGACAAAAAAATATTTTTTCTCAATCTACTGTAGCAAACTGAAAGAAAATATTTTTTTTATTCCCGGTTGACTGCAGCAGACAAAAAATTATGTTTATAAATATATTAAAAGCTATCACTTCTTGTCATGCATGCATGCTACGTACACGTGAAACTCTTTATGGTGACCTCAATACTCTTTATGGTAACCTCAATAGCACATGCATGCAGTCACACAACGAACTCACCAACGTACACGTGGCGCCCTTGGTAGATCGCCCTGGAAGTGCAGCGCGTGGAAAACAACGGTGGAACCAATCGCCTAATGCATCACGCAACAAAAAAAAAGAAGTAAAAGCATTACCATGCTTGTATCCTGATCCGTCCCAAACAGCAGCCACTAGAATTGTCTATTCACCGATACGATGTCCCGGCCAGAGCACCGTGCATCAACTCGATCACGGCACCTCAGACCGATACATGCAAGCCTCAACTAGTCTTTTTTCTTTCCCTCAAAAACTGCCCTCCATAGCAAAGCAGACCAACCCCCTCAAATCCTCAAATCATTGTCACGGCTAGCCCCTGACTAGGGGTGAAAACAAAGCAGATAGTTTCTATCTAACCGACCAATTGAAGGCTCGTGAGCAGATATGAAAGAGGTAAATAGGTATCGATATTATCTGTATCCAACTTCAACTCCGAGGAAAAAATATAGAATATGATACGGGATGAGTGATATCCGTCCGTATATATCTGTATGTCAAGTGATATGAAGAAGTATGTTGTGACTTCACTTAGAAATAAGATAACATATAGGTAGATTATCACATCTAAACATGCAGAGAATACTGTGTGCTCTTACTTCAATATCTCGGTGATTAATCTCTCTGCTTTCACTTAGATCGCACCCTACTGTCTAATATCCTGTGTAAAGAAGCAGATAATTTCCGTCTAACCGACCGACCGAAGGCTCGCGTAGCGAGTATGGAAGAGGTAAATAGGTATCCGACACTATCTGTGTCCGACTCTGATTTCGAGAAAAAAAATACAGAATAGGATACAGGATGAGCGATATCCGTCCATATCTGCTCCGATTGCACCCCTACCCCCGACTAAATAGCAGCCCTCAACTCGCATCGTGAGAGCGACTCCGTATCAAATACGGTACCCAGCTGTCGCACCCTATAACATGAACACGTTTTCTCTTTCTAATCTACTCGAAATCATAATGCAACTCATCCAATCGGGTCTAAACGTTTTTACCATAATAAGATTTTTCGCCCATAATTATTCAAAGGATCCGAAATTTTTCTAACACAGATTTTTCAAAATTCCAAATTTTTTTTAACTCGCCATGTGTTGAAGCCTCCAGTACAATATCTCCTATGTCTTCTCCATGCATCACCCAACATAAGCCCAACCGTCTCGTGACATCCTCAACTACCTGAACCTCGAATCTCCCCATTCTAGTTCCGGTTCCCCTCATCATCGATCACGATAGCTTCCATGCTAAAACTGCACATACAAAGATCAAAGAATATTTTATCGGCACAAATTCTTTTCAACTTGACCAATATTAGTCTACAGACGCCACACACCTCGCATAACACTACTAAGCTATTGTTAATTATTCATCATCACAAATATCCTAAATCTAGCCTAACACATATAAATTTTTCAGACTAATTCGTAAATGTTAAATTTGCAACAAAATTTATGAATTTTTTAACCGATTTATGAATTCTTAAAAAACACAAAAAGGGATCCTCACGCACTGGGGGCGCGCGCCACCTTCCTGGAGGCTGGGCACGCCATCTGCCTTGCACGCACGTCGAGCACGCCATAGGGATAGAAGTGGCATTTTTGTAGGCCAAGGACTACTCCTGGGAATAAGGTCCCGCTCGTTTCAGCTTTTTTTCAGCTTCAACTTCTAGTTTCAATTTTTTTTTCACTATTCAGTAATTCGTCTCTTTCTGAATTTTTTTAGATATTTTGGGATTTTTGTATTTTTATTTTTTTCCCGTGTTCCTTTGCATTGTCCGTGATGGGCTAACATATTTTTTCTATTTTTCTATTTTTTAAATTTAATTATGCCCAAAAAGCCAAATCAGCTACAGTAAAAAAAGCCAGCTACAGTAAAATTTCAGCCAAAAGCCAGAATCCATTGCTAAAACGATCACCCCCTAAGTGGCGCAGGGGAGCGAAATTCACCTAGAATTCAGCATTGCTGTGCTAGCCAGAAAGGTTGCTTTGGATGTCTCCTAGTTAGCTAATTCATCATACGACGGTCCACAAGGTGCAGCAGTGTCAATGCAAGATCGATCATATCATGCATGTGACTTAGTGCAGTGTGTTCCCTAGCTACTACCTTAAAGATTGAGCTACTTATAACATTCTGCATAACTTTTTTAAAGTTTTTAAAATAAAATTCACCATATAGACTTTTTGGATTTAATACAAGATTAACATAAAATTTTAATTATAAAATGATTTAATATGAATAAAATAAATATTAACATTTGCTGAAAATATTTTATTTAGGTTCCTTGTATCTCAAGGAATTTTCTATGATTTTTGTAGATTTATTTGCTATTTTCTAGAGATCAATTTGTTTTCTTCCAATTTTTGAAATTGGAAATCCCTAAATATCTCCCGCACTGTTCGGACCAGTCTGATTGGCCGCTGCGACATGTCAGCCATCCATCGCACCTCGCACCCCTGAGCCATCCGATCGGCCATCTCGTTCGGTCGGTCTGAATGTGCCAGGCACTGTTCATACATGCTTGATGCCTCAGCCATCAGATCCTTAGCTAATGCCACATGTCAGCAATCCACTGTCCTGATTACTCTTCATTTCCTTCCTATAGATGTCGCCATGCCCGTCTCGGCTATGCCTTGGCGTTTGTGCCCAAGTCAATCTTTTCCACTGTCGTCTCTGAGTCGAACACGTCGCCATACCCGACCCCGCCACCTCAGCGTTTGTGCTATAAATAGGGTTGCACCCTTGTTGTTCACACCCCGCCGCCGAGCTCACCCACGCTCCTTCGACATCCATGCCAACCGCCATTGCTCTTGTTCTCTCTGCTGCTGCAGCGCTTCGTCGCCGCCGTCTCAACTTCACTCGACTTGCCTCCGGTGAGTCCTAAGTGCGCCGCAGCCATCTGACCGCGTCCACAATTAGCCGGTCTATGACCACATACACATCTATGACTACATAGCAACCTTCGACCACATAGGGTCTTCGACCACTCAGTGTCATTCGACCATGCCTACGACCACCAAGCGATGTGTGTCATCACTGTTCAGATCGTCCGAATATCTTCAGCCCTTTGGACTATTCGATCGTATTCGAACCGTCCGATCATCGTCACCTCTTCGGCCAGTCCGATCGTTCCCTTCGGCCTAGTCTAATTATCCACGGCTGAGTTAGCAGTCGAGTCGGCTGCCATCTCAGCAGCCATACAAGACCTAATCCTATGTGGTTGCCATGTGTCGTACCACGTGGATGTGACGTCAGCCAACCAAGCCATTCGGGTGCCACATCAACCTTAGCTGCCACATTAGCAATTGAGTTGCATCGTTTACTATTCGATGCACCGAGTTCACTGCACAGTAGAATTTTTGATTTTCTAGTATTTTTCTTTAGAAGTAATTTTTCAAGAGCCTGTTCTTCTCCGTCTTCCGATTGACCCCATTCTTTTTTTAAATTCATCTAAAATTGAGCCCTATCTTGTAGTTCTGATTTTGAAGTTTTGGAGTTTGTTTAAATTTATTTAAATTTTTTTTGTATCTTGATCGCTTTCTCTCTCGTTAGATCGTGTCATCGAAAGAGCGAAAGCACAACCAGAAGATTAAGAATTCATAATTGAGCAAGGACATGGCAAGTCATGTCTTTTGATCATGTTGAACTTAATTTTTAAATCTATTACTTATTTATTTTATTTTAAATTATCATGCATTGCTATTTTATTATAAACCCTTGTATCTGATAGTATTATCTAACTTGATTGATCCCACCTTTATTATTTGAATGCCATGATACCATTATCACCATAGAAAAGGTATTTATCTAGTAATGCAATATTAGATGTCACATGGGTTGTACGTTTAATATACTTTGTTATGCTTGTAGATACATTGGGTTTATCATCCCATGTGATCAAATATTTAACTTGACTTAACGAGGTATTGCATCGTGGTTGGTGCCACAGTTATAAAATTTGTGTAACATGACATTGGTATGCCATTGATGTTAGTTATACAAAATTGATTTTCACTTAGGCGAGTAATTATGCAGTAAAGGGGGAAGTGTGGATTCACTTCGAGGAATATGGAAGTCTCACTTGGGTAATGTCTGAAGACTTAACATTGCGGGCTATTGATTTGAGTCTTATCGTACAAACCACATGTCTAGTGTGGGATAGATCTGACTGATTAATTTATGATATTTCAATTTTAATTTCGCCATTAAGTTGAACATAGTTACTAATTTTTATGAGGGGCAAGAGGGGGCAATTATTGACTAGGTAGTTAACCTACTCAATGGCAAAACCTTAATGGATGGAATTGGGTTAAAGTTGAACATTGTAAAGGTCTTATTGTGGTTTCCTTTAACGTGAGGTTGATCATATCGTATGGGTATATTTGTGCAATCGCAGTAGAGTATAACACTATTCGAATAGCCATGTCTCTGGATATGAACAATGCTCATTGATTTCATATGAAGGGTAGTTATTTCATAAAACTTGGGTTGGATAACTTGGGAAGTGCACAAGTAGTTCACTAGTGGTTTATTAAGTGGATAGTTAGTTCACTTATGGTCTATTTAATTTCTTTGATTATTTATTTATTTATTATTATTCCATTTAAAGTTCACTTTTAATCTGTTTATTGTATTTACTTTAAATTATTGCTTTTTGTAAAATAACCTTTCAGTCATCCATTGGTAAGTCTTGTATATTATATTGCACTTTTGTTACAAATGACTTGCTGAGTTTCAATGTACTCATGATTTTATGCCTATTATTGCTCAGTTGAAGAAGAGAAACCATATCAGCAGAAGGTACTTGAAGGAGGATACTTCGAAGACTTCACGGATTACGACTTCGCTTCTCAAACGATTGCCTCTGGGTATGTTGAATGACTACTATTCTTATTTTTATTTTTCGCTGCTAGTTTTCTAAGCCTTTTAGGCTATTAATTGTCAGGTTGGCCACAAGGTCGTACTTTAATAATAATTAATATTTGAATCTTTTCCTTTATTTATCGTGCATATGATTGATATTTCATCTATATTACACTGTGTGCACTTGCATGATTCTGGACTAGTGCGGTATATATAGAGAATCCGGATTTGCATATTCAGGTCTTGACATTTAACATCCCAATCACGTTCGATTCAAACATGAACACAACACCTTATCTCTTTCAAACACCAAGGAACTCAAAACCTATCCTAACACGAGTTTTACAATATCTCTAAACATTCTCATTACGATCTCCTTCCATAACGTCTCCAATCTCACCACGTAACGAAGCCTCTAGGACACACCTCCTGTATCTCCATCATGCATCACTAACTCCCGTGTCGAAGCGTCTAGGACCGCACCTCCTATAGCTTCTCCACGCATCATCACGTGTTCTAGTGTGAGCCTGATCACCTCGCGCGATATCTTGACCACTTGGACCTCAGATTACCCCCTCCTAGTCCCGCTCCTCCTCGTCACCAACTGTAACCGTCTCCAGGTGCTCCAGTATAAGCCCAACCACCTCGCATGACATCTCGGTACAAGTTCTCCACAATTTGACCGTCATCAGCACACACACACTCATACCACCCTTGTTCATCCATAGATAAGAACAAAACTATTCACGACCATAAAATTAGGTTGTCCACAATGACACATTTCATCGCTATCCAAACCTCCAACTTCAAACCACTCATTACAACTGTTAGCTCAGTGAGTACTCAAAAACTACAAGTACTCGAAAAATTCCATCGCTTCACTCAAAACACTTGGGAATAACATGCATCTCTACCGACTACCGAGAACCAAGTCCTTCTGACTACCGAGAACCAAGTCCTTCCGACTACCGATCACCAAGTAATTACCTAGTACTATAGCACCCTCCACTAATTACCAACCATCATGCACCAGCTAGCCATACCGCTAGCCTAACATAAGTACTCGAAATGAGCCACTCGTACTAACCATGAAGTCTACAAGTACCAACTACGAAACCTATGACAACCAATTCACAAAAAGCCTTTGACTATCGATCGCCAAATCTACGACAACTGAGTGAAAAGTCTAAGACAACGATAGCAGATTGCAAAAGTCTACGATTACCGATTACAAAGTTTACGACCATCGACTGTAAAGTCTACAACTATTTATCACAAAGTCTACGACCATCGACCGCAAAGTCTATGACCATCAACAGTAAAATCTATGACTATAGAAAAGTATTGTAGCTATGACCATGAAAAGTAATGTATCTATGTGGTCAAAGTTGGACGTGGTCAAAGTCAAACGTGGTCGAAGTAGAACATGGTCAAAGTTGCACATGGTCGAAGTTAGACGTGGTCGAAGTAGAATATGGTCGAAGTTGGATGTGGTCAAAGTAGAACATGGTCGAAGTCGGACGTGGTCAAAGTAGAATGTGTTTGAAGTAGGACGTGGTCAGAGTAGAATATGGTCGAAGTCGAATGTGGTTGAAGTAGAACGTAGTCGAAGGCTGCCGTGGTTGAAGTCATTGAATCCTCCGATGCCACTCGAAAAGTCGTCTGATGCTTTGATGTTACTCAAAAACTGTTGATGTCACTTAGCCTATCAGACTAGTCCGAACATCCTTGAAACGAAATGTCTTCCGATCTCCGTCTCTACTCGACAGTCATCCGATGCCACTTACCTGATCGGACTAATCCGAAACTACTCGACGTAGCCAAAAACTACTTGGACCCAAAACCACTCGCAACAGAACAAAAACCACCTAGAGAAGACAAAAACCACTCGATCTTGAAACCTTCGACTGCAATCAACTGAAACTTTCATAAACACAAAATCCAATGCAGCCCAAATGTTAATTATTCATCATGACTTTATTCATGATCATCCACATGGTCTAACACTCGCCTATGAACACCGTGTTAAGTGCGAAGGGAACCCACTAAATTACGCATTTGGGTAGCTATTCCGGTTTTCAGCCATCACTGTATGCTGAGAGCTAATGCTTTCTTCTTTTCAGTTTATAGCTTATGACTTCTTTCGAATAAATAAACAAGATGACTTCTACGTCGTTATTTCGAAGCAACTTATTAGAACAGTTTTTTTGAAACATTTTATTGGCTAATCGGTATTCGGTTTGTTTGCACAAATGCACGTGCTAAATCCAAAAGTTATCAGCCGTAGTCGAAAAGAATGCTCCCAAAACTATGCAAGGTTTAAGCATTTGTTTTTATATGCACAAGGTTTAACAACTAATTAAGTACTAGGCAAATACTAAAAGTTGATAGGCTGGTATTAGCCAGCTAGTTCCCGGCATGACACTCAGAAAGCTAGATTTCTACGATGTGGTCCTCATGTGGAGATGCATTTCACCACCGTCCGATCACCCTAAGGATCACGATCGAACAGTTGTGGAGTGTATCCCTACTTGGGGACAAAGATCGTCCCCCACGTAAGTTTCTTCTTATGCCACAGAGGAAAGGTATAATGAACTATCTAATCTAGGCACGATATAATTAATATCAGCTAGTACATATAGGCCATGTTCTTGTAGTATATGTATGGCTAATGGATTTTAGTTACATTTTTGAAAATGTGGCACATGGTGAAGACACTAACGTGGATGGTGCACTCACCAGAAGGCTCGGTAAGTTATTTGGAGAAATGACTTCGAAAAGCCGCACCGTTTGTAGAAGCCGAAGACAAAAGTTACCCTAAAAACCCAAAAGAACATGGTACGGTTGTCTATACTCCCATCCATGACAATGTAAAACCTACAGGGTTATTTTCAAGGCCTAGGCCTACTCCTTTCTATTTGGTTGGTTGTTGCAATAAACATTCGCCTTAACCATCAATTAGCAAGGCAAAACTAGCTAGGCCCTGCTCTCCTAATTCCCTCCCACGAAGACAAATCTTCCAGGCACCGATCTGAATTAGTTAAGTGGCGTATTAGCACCCGGATGTACCATAGAAAGCTTCCTATCATACATGCCCGTGCAACATATATTGACAATATATACAACAAAAAATTCAACATGCAGCATAAGTACTTTGATATCAAAAAATAGGGAAGGGTGATCTAGTTTCATGTCAAAATTCACCTGAAAATTATAGATCTCGTATGTATACATAGATATACTTAAAAACTAGCACAGAAGTTTGAAAAAATATTAATCAGCGGTTATAACCTTTGCAACATATTGAAAACACATATGTGACAATTTGGGAGGACACTTGCAACATAAATAACTCAAAGGACACACATGGCATCTAACAAATGCAATGAAAAAATAATATATTTATTGGTTAAAAATCTCGATGTCGCAATTGTTAAGCTAATTGTTACATACATGAAATCAAAATATTGTAACAAAAAATGCAACAACCAAGAAACAAATCCACGACAAATTAGAACATATCCTGCAACAAATAAAAAAGGGGTTATAACACGGTTGACGAAAATCTTGATATTGCAACGGTTGTTGCTGATTGTTTCACATGTAAAACAAAATGTTGCAACATGCTTGCCAAGTAGTAGAGATGCCTGATGGTGGTGAGACCTAGAGCTTGTTGAGGGTAGGTGGCAGTGACACTTGCAAGGAACCCGCAATGGCAGAGCTGAGTTGGCGTTTGCGAAGACCATGCCCTGGTGACATCGGAGCTTGGGAGAGGCTCACGAGGCCACTCATGGTAATGAAGGCTAGGATACTGTAGGAGCTCACGACGGCCATGCTAGGGTCGGCGGAGCTCATGGAGGCCACAGCTGGGACGTCGGTGGAACTCACGGCGGCTATGTCCAAGGTGTCGTACGAAGCTCACATATACCATGTCTGGCTCTGGCGGAGAAGCCATGCCCATCTCAATGACCTCCTCCTAGATCCACGGGCGTGAGTTTGAAATGATGTGTGGCAAAAGGAGGCTTCACATCCAGATTGTAGCACTGGATGGTGGGAAGTGGGAACAACTATAGTTGAATTGATGAGTCAGTTGATGAGACGTCCAACACAAATTATTTTATGAGACGTAGGAGCCCAAGCAATCCCCATTAGTTAATTCCAACTCTTAGTTAGACACGAAGATGGAATATCACAGGTAAGATCAGTAGTAAATGTGCCGTCTAGCTGATGCTTCTTGCCAAGAATATTAATTAAATAGGCACACAGTGCATTCATGTTTGATTGATTAGTTAGTTAATTAGCGTCCCCTGTGGACTAAGCTGCGTCGACGATCCAGCATCGTCCATCGCTCATCGGGATCTGTGCCAGCTACTAGATCGACTCCTCAGAAGATGGCAAGAGTTAGGGCTAGTATGCAGTATATATATGCACAGGATAATCACGTATGTCAGTATGGGTGTGCGTTTTAATTTGTCTCCCCAGGTTAAATTATGCCTATTTGGTTTTCAATATTGTGTATATTGTGTGTATATTCATAAGGTCCAAAGGGTAATATATATATAGAGAGAGTACAAGGGGGATATAAAGAGAAATATGACATATGTAGATAAGAAGACCAAGGCATATAATAAAACAAAATAACATAATCATATTCTATCCTTAACACTCCCTCTCAAACTCATGGTAGATCACACACACCGAGTTTGGAGAGAAAATACAAATATTATGCCCTTATCTGTGGCTTCATGAAGAAGTCAGCAAGTTGTAACTCTAAAGGCACAAACTGTAGAGCAAGTACTTCCTCCTGCACCTGTAAGTGAGTGCATGAAGCATCCACACCAATGTGCTTGGTGAGCTCATGCTTCACTAGATCACGGGAAACGTTGATAGCACCTGTACTGTCAGTCATAAGAGTTGTAGATCCCCTTATAGGTATTCTAAAGTCTACAAGTAACCACCGTAACCAAGTAATCTTTGCTATCACTGCTGCCAAAGCTCTCAACTCAACCTCTAACTCGAACAAAAAATTGCAGTCTGCTTCTTTATCTTCCAGGCAATCAAGGAGAAGTCGAGAAAAACACAACAAGCAGAAAGAGAAAAATGACCAGAAGGATCACTAGTCCAGATCGCATCAGAATACGCCCGAAGCTGTACTGAGGTAGAGCTAGGGAAAAACGAACGATGAGAAATGATTCCACGCAAGTAGCGAAGAATATGAAGAAGGTAGCTGTAGTGAAGATGAGTAAGACGAGCCATAACCTGACTTAAGATATGAACAACATGAACAATGTCAGGACGTATACTCATAAGATATACCAAACTCCCAACAAGATGGCAATATCGAGTAAAATCCTCAAAAAGATCACTATTAATGGCACAAAGCTGTAGGGAGAGCTCCATAGGAGTTTTAACAATGCGACTATCAGTCAGACCAGACCGATCAAGCAGATCCTGAACATACCTCTGCTGGGAGAGGTAGTAGCTCTCGGGCATGGAAGAAACTTCAATCCCAAGGAAGTACGTAAATAAACCAAGATCAGTCATCAAGAACTGCTCATTGAGATGCTTCTTCGCATATGTGATAAATAAAGAACCGTTACCAGTGATGAGCATATCATCCATATAGAGAAGAAGTAGTGTCCTATCCCAAGGTGAGATATGGATAAAAAGAGCAAGATTATGGTCACTGACAGTGAAACCAACAGTGGTAATCACTGGAGTAAAACGTGCAAACCAAACATGAAGAGCCTGTTTGAGGCCATAAAGAACACGACAAAGACGACAGATGTGTCCATCTGGAACAGAATACACAGATGGTGGTTGTATGTAAACTTCCTCATGCAAAACACCATTAAGAAAAATATTTTTAACATCTAGCTGAGAGATAGACCACCAGCGAACAGAAGCAACCACAACAAGAGTGTGAACAGTAGTCATATGAGCAACATGAGCAAATGTCTCATCGTAATTATGACCGTACTCCTGCTAGAAATTGTGAGACACAAGACATGCCTTGTAGCGCTTGATAGTACCATCAGACTTGGTCTTAATCTCGTACACCTACTTACATGTGATAGGATGAGCATGAATAGATAGGTGTCAGTACAATATCCCAGGTCTGCGTACGTCGAAGAGCATCAAGCTCCTCTGCCATAGCAAGCTGCCACTCAGAATGAGAAGTAGCCTCACATTAAGAGCTAGGCTTAGTGAAAGTGAGAGCATGAGCTGTCGAAGAAAAACCAAGATGATTAGGAGATCGAAGGGATGTCTGGTCATGAAGAGCGTAACGAGGAGCATTATCAGAGGAATTAGATGTCGGTGTTGGCAGGATACCAGAAGATAAGTCTGATGAAGGACGAGGACACCTGGAGTAGTGTATCCTAGATAAATAAGACAGTGGTGCTGTAGGAACAAAAGCCGGTGCTGCAGGAGGCAGTATAGAAGGTGGGGGCACAGAAGTAACTATAGGGGACAGACTAGAGTAAGGCTATGAAAAAGAAGAAATAGGTGAAGAGTCAAAGAGAGACAACAAGGAGATCGTCTCAATGGTGGAAACAGGACGAGGAGCTAAATCTCGATAGAAGAAAGGTCAAAACTCACCACAGACAATATCTCGTGAGATCATGATCCATCGAGCAGAAGGATCATAGCAGCGATAACCTTTAAGCTCAGAACTGTAACCAAGAAATACACACCCAATTGATTAGGCTGACAGTTTGGTAGCTCATGAGGCTGAAGCTGGACAAAATTGGTACAGCAAAAAACACGAAAGTGAGTATACTAAGGGGGCTCTAGAGTAGAGATGCTCTATAGGACTGATATCCGTAAGAGCAGTGGAAGACTGCATATTGATGATATATGTAGCCGTAGAAATGGCCTCAGCCCAAAACTGTGGTAAAACATGAGAGGCTAGAAGAAGAGTGCAAGTAGTCTCAAGCAAATGACGATGCTTATGCTCAGCAACCCCGTTCTGAACATGGGCATCGGGACAAGAAGACTAGTAAAGAGTGCCATACTCAAAAAGAAATTGTCTGAAAGCGTCAAAACAATACTCGCCAGTAGAATCACAATGAAAAGTACAGATAGAGGATTCAAACTGAGTACGAACCATCGTGGCAAAGGTATGATAGATCGTAAGAAACTAACCACGATTAGACATAGGAAAAAGCCAAGTAAAGCGGGAATAATCATCAATAAAAATTACATAGAATTTATGCCTATCTTTGGAGATAATAAGCACAGGTCCCCATACATCTGAATAAACTAAATCAAAAGGACGAGAAAACAATGACTCACTAGAATGATAAGAAAGTTGTAGCTGCTTGCCTAACTTACAACCTTGACAAAGCATGGACGTGTCAACAGTAACGTCCAAGGACACCCTAACAAACTTATGAAGAAAGGCAGGATCCACACAGGTGACCTAAATGGTGATACCACTTTGCAAAGTCTCCAGAAGTGGTGGCAATAGTGGCGGTGGAGGTAGACATGGTAGGAGCAACTGAAGTGGATGGACAGTGGAGACAGTCAAAAATGTAGAGATCCTGGTGATCCCTACGGTGTCAGCTAGTCTCGAGAACCATCCCTGTCTATTGATCCTGGACGAAGCAGGTGTGAGAGTCAAAACCAACTCTGCAACCAAGATCAGTGAGCTATCCCACCAAAAGAAGCTACATGGTAAGCTGGGGAATATGGGAAACAGTTGGAACAGAAAAATTAGTAAACAAAAGAGTGCCCTCACAGCTGATAGATAAGGAAGTACCATAAGCTGTCTGAACAGAGATAGAAAAAGTAGAAGGTCCTATTGAAGTGAGAGATGTAGAATTGATGTCATGTGAAAGGAGGTACCGAAATCTAGAACCCAAGAGGTACCTAGAGGAGACATCTGAGCTAGACTAGCAAAACCCATTGAGTTGTGCGAGAAGCCGTGAACTGAAGTAGAGTCTGGAAGAGTTGTTGAACAAAGTCACCTCGCTGAGAACCTGACGAGCTGGTCTGTCCTCCTATGAAGGAAGGGCCTCCCTGCCCCTTTGGATTGTCCACCCCCCATGTGTCTTGTTTCGCTTTTTTTGCACCGCACAACTCTAGTAGTCGTGCCTGAAGTTTTTACAGTAGTTGCACTGAACTCCAATTGATGTGAAAATAGGAGCAAAAACAGGAACTTAGGGAGGGATCTAGTCAAAATAGAAATTGCCGGTGTAGTCAAAGGAGCAGTAAGTACAGTTAGAACGGACTATGCTGCTAACCCGAGGTGAAGCTCCTCAGCCTGAAGCATCGAAAGGGCCTCGGTGATGGTCTGTCGTGGTGAGTGGCTCAGCAGTTGAGCCCTGACAGGTTCAAACTCTGGACGAATATGGCAGACAAAATCATAAAGGAGAAGGCGATCATGATCCGCCTTCTGCACTTTATGACACTCCTAACACAGTGGAGAGGCCAACTCACCCAACTGGCACCAGAGACTGGCGAGAGCTCAAAAGAAATTATCGACGAAATAATCCCCCTAGTAAAATGTCTCCAACTCATGCTGGAGCGAAAAGAATTGAGCATCACTGCTCTATTGGTATTGCTCACATATATGTCGAGTCATCGACACTGACCACCAGGATGGCGCAAACACGGGCCTCATCAGCACATCAGCGCTATAAAGTATCGATGAAATACTGAAAAGCCTCATCAGCAGTAGCATCTGCAGCCTCTGCCTTCTTCTTGGCAGTCTCATCTTCTGCAGGAAGTGCAGAAGTAGACGGCTTGGGAGGAGGCTAGACTGGCAGTGGTGAAGAAGGTCGTGCACTGGTGATGTGTCCCTAGAGGCAGCGACCATTGAGCGTGATCTCCATGAGTGAAGACCATAACCTGTAGTTTGTCCCATGCAGTTTTGTTCTCGAGAATAGGATTGCAGCTGATGGAACAGAAGACATCGGTAGGAGGCGCTGGACGGCGCGGTGACCAAGGCAATGAAGTCTAACCAGCAACGCTGGACAGCGAATAGATCAAGGGTTTTTCTTTCTTTTTTTCTTTTCCCTTTTTTCTTTTTCTTTTTCTTTTTTGCTAATATAATATAGCCAGGATCAGATCTGATCAATCAGATCCGCCCGATTAGATCAGATTGGGAGGGAAGGAGTGCCAGACGCTGGTCGAGCGGTCGTCGGTCAGGTGATCTCCGGACGTCACTAGTTGGGCGGTCGCCGGTCAAGCGAACTCCAGACGTCGGTCGGGCGGGTGACGGACGTCGAAGATCAAACGAAGCCCGAGCGAGTGAGCGTCAATCGGGCAAGCTCCGGTGGCCAGCAGCTCGGCTAACTGAGGCAGCGTCGAAGGCTCGAGCAAGCATGCGTTGACAGACGGGAAGGAGCCAACGAACATCAACAGGAGCAGCGGCCGACTATCGGGTGGGCGACGGCCAGACAAGCGTCGAGGGCCAGCAAGAGGCGTTGGACGGCGGACGGGCATCGAGCGAGGCAGCTTCGGGTGGCCCGTGGATGGGCATCATCATGTGCCCGAACGGTGTGGTGGCGGCGGCTCGGGCAGCAGCAGCTTGTGCGGTGGCTGTGGCAGTGATGGATGCGGCGGAGACGGCAGTGACCTGGGTGGCGGCGGCGGCCTAGGCGGTGGCAATGGCAGCGGAAGGATAAGGTTAGAGCCCTAACTCTGATATTATGTTATGAATATTTGTATATATTCATGAGACCCAACAGACAATATATATAGGAAGTACAAGGGGATATACAGAGAAATATGTCATATACAGATAAAGAAATCAAGGCATATAAGGAAACAAAATAGCACAATCCTATTCTATCTTTTAGCATCCTGCACTACTCATGCTGTTCAGTAAATTAGCTTCTCTTAGCGAGCAAAAATTGTTTCACATTAAACCATGCATGTCTTTACAAACAGTGATCGGCTTTGGATATCATATGAAAACGATTATGTCTTTGCATTTGTAGAGAAAACTACACAGATCGTAGAACTGTTGATTCTCTTCTTCTCGTTCTTGGTTTGGATCTGAGAGGGAGAGGGAGAGGGAGGAGTACTAACCGTCTGTCGCGTTGGAGGAGGATCCGGCCATCGCTGGTTCGTTGGTGAGGTCTGCGCATGGGCAGCGACGGTCGGGGAAGAAGGCCGGTGACGGCGGCGGCGGTCCGGCGACGGTGACGGCGGTGGTGCTTCCCGTCGCTCACTGCGCGTCCCTCTAGATCGGTTAGGGTTTGTTGGGTGGAGTTGCGGCTCCGTACAACGTCGTGAGACGTGCCGCCGGCCTCCACCCCTCTTTATATTGCGCAGCGCGACAGGGGCCCACCAGCCTTGATATGGTGGACGCCCCGATCGTATGCTGAGTCAAGGCCCGATTAGCCGTTGGGCTAATCGGTGGAGATCAATCTAACATTCTCCCCCTTGATCTCAACTATGCTTTAACTTTAATTACTTTTGACTTTACTTATTCCATCACAGATTAGTACATAGAACATGTCTCATCGTCACGGTCAAACGCCGATAGATTTAACAGCTACAATACACCTCTCTGTTCTGAAACAGTTAATTTAATCTTTTGGGCCATCTTTTAGTCCAGGAATCATAGGCTTTCCCTTAAACCCATGCCGGCTACATGTTCTCTGAACACGTTGGGTGGTAAGCCTTTAGTAAGTGGATCCGCTAACATCTTTGCGGTACTTATGTGCTCAAGACTTATAATTTGATCCCGAACTTTATCTTTCACAACATAGTACTTTATGTCAATGTGTTTGGCAGCACCACTTGACTTATTGTTGTGGGCATACGTTACTGCGGGTTCATTATCGCAGTACAACTTAAGTGGTCTATTGATGTCGTCAACCACTTTTAAACCGGGTATGAACTTCTTAAGCCAGTTCACCTACCCCGTAGCCTCATAACATGCTACAAACTCGGCATACATTGTGGACGATGTAGTGACGGTTTGCTTTGAGCTTTTCCACGATATAGCTCCTCCTGCGAGTGAATACATATCCGGATGTAGACTTTCTATCATCTCCGCAAAATCGTAATCAGTATACCCCACTATATGGAGTAAATCTGATCTTCTGTATGTCATCATGAGGCCTTTTGTTCCTTGCAAATAACGCAAGACTTTCTTTATCAATTTCAATGTTCTATTCCAGGATTGCTCTGGAATCGCCAAGTAACCAGTAACAAATGCTAAGTCGTATGTGTGCATACTTGAGCATCCGTAAGCTTCCGACGGTGAAGCATATGGAACCGATTTCATTTGATCGAGCTCGTCTTTGGTTCCTAGGGCATTGAAAATCCCCATATCTGTCGCCCTTGACTATAGGTGCGGTGAATGACTACTTTTATGCATACCAAATTTCTTTAAGACTTTCTCTATGTATGCCTTTTGTGATAGTCCCAATGTCCCTTTGTTTCTATCCGGTGAATTTCGATCCCTAGAACGAACGAAGCTTCACCAAGATCTTTCATATCAAAGTTTGAGGACAAAAACTTCTTTGTCTCGATGTGATGATATCACTACTAGCTAGTAGGATATCATCCACATACTGAGATTAGGAAGATAAACTTCCCATCTTTAAACTTTGCATAAACACGCTTGTCCTCTACATTCTCTTTAAACCCAAATTTTCTTATTGTCTTGTCAAACTTCAAGTACCATTGTCTTGAAGCTTGCTTTAACCCATAAATCGATTTCTTTAGGCGGCATCCCATTCTTTCATTTCCTTCCACGACAAAACCTTTCGGTTGTGCCATGTAAACATTTTCCTCCAAATCCCCATTAAGAAATGCCGTCTTTACATCCATCGATATAACTCTAAATCATAATGTGCTACTAATGCCATTATGATTTCAAGGAGTCTTTACATGAGACCGGAGAAAAGTCTCATTGTAATCAATCCCTTCTCTTTGCGTAAAGCCTTTTGCCACAAGTCGCGCTTTGTATCTTTCTATATTCCCTTGGGAGTCAAGTTTTGTCTTGTAGACCCATTTCTGACCCTCTGTTTTGGCTCCTTTAGGAATAATTTCCAAGTCCCGGACTTTATTAGTCTTCATGGACCTCATTTCCTCTTCCATGGCCTCAAGCCATTTTGAGGAATTTTCGCTCTCATGGCTTCTTCAAATGAGGTTGGATCATCCTCCATTTGAAATTCCTCTGTATGATAAATCTGATAATCATCGAAATAGTGATCTTCTTACTCTTTGAGACCTTCTGGGCCTCCTCATTTGGTATATTTTCTATTTGAGGCTGTTGTTGCTCCCCTCATACGTGGCAATGGGTTCTATAGGATCTGAAGAATGTGTTCCACATTTTCATTCATTGTTGCCACGGGAGGAACAATAACAGTGCCGGCACCACAGATGTCTTGCACCGTCGGTGCAATGGCAAGCGGCGGTGTGAAGAATGGCTCTTGAATCATCGGAGTGGGCGCATACGCCGCTTCTCTTTAAGGTCAATCTCTCGAGCTACCATGCTCCCCTCATCATTTCATCCTCTAAGAAGACAGCGTGTCTCGTTTCTACAAACTTTGTATATCGATCGGGCGGAGAGAAGCGAAACCTTTTGACTTTCGGGGTAGCCAATGAAATGGCACCTTCGCTTTGGGATCAAGCTTCCCAAGATTTGGGTTAAATACTTTAGCCTCGTGAGACTCCCCACACACGTAAGTGGTGTAGTGAGGAACTCTTCCCGTCCACAACTCAAATGCGGTGTTTTGGGCACCGATTTACTAGGTACTCTGTTGAGAATATGAATGGCGGTTTTAAAGCCTCCATCCATAAACTCAATGGCGGTGTGGAGTAGCTCATCATACTTCGCACCATATCCATCGAGTGCGGTTGCGTCTTTCACTACTCCATTTTCTTGAGGTTCGCCGGTGTAGAATCTTGGGCCACTATACCATTTTCTGTAGAAACCTTGCAAAGGTCCAGAACTTGTCCATATGGGGTATGTCGACCGTAGTACTCCCCACGATCGATCGGACTATCTTAATCTTTAAATCATGTTGGTTTTCAACTTGACCTTAAATATCTTGAATTTATCCAAGGCTTCATTTTCTTTCTTTGATTGGATAAATATATCCGTAACGGGAGTAATCATCCGTGAATGTTATGAACGAGTCATATCCATCCACACTTTTCACAGGAAAGGGACCACAAATATCTGTGTGAATAATTTGTAGAACTCCTGTGCTTCTTTTGGCGTCTTTCTTAATTTTCTTTACATATTTTCCTTTAATGCATTCTCTGCATTGTTCTAAGTCTGAGAACTCTAATGGAGGAAGAATATCATTCTTAACTAGTCTTTCTATTCTCCCCCTCGAAATATGGCCTAAACGACAGTGCCATAATTTCGACGACGCATCTAGAGTTCTCTTTCGTTTTCTGTTTGCATTCGTAGACGAGGATCCATTTACTTTCTCGCACGCAACGTTCCCATTATCGCATACGACATTCACATCATCACATAATGATAATAAATAAAGCTCGTCTTGTTTGATGGCAAGACCAATGCATTTATTATTAAACATTATTTCACACTTGCCATTTTCAAAATGACAATCATAACCATCATTGTCCAAATTTGAAACACTAATCAAATTCCTCTGTAAAGAGGGTACAAAAAGGACATCTCTAAGTAAAAGCTTTGAACCATTAGCTAACTCTAATGAAAGATCGCCAACGGCATCAACTTCAGCTTGGACTCCATTTGCAACTTTAATGCATCTTTCGTTTCTTTGCGTAGTCCTCGTCGAAAGGAATCCCTGTAAGGAATTAGCAACATGAACAGTTGCTCCTGAGTCAATCCACCAAGTGGATTTCGAATATTGCACATACAGGCATTCATTTATAAAGGTAATAATGTTCTCACCTTTCTTTGCCATTATCATCTTTAAATAATCAGGACAGTTCTTCTTGTAGTGTCCTGTCTTCTTCTGATGAAGACAACGATCTTTGTCTCAAACAAACTTATTCTGTTGAGGTGATGGATGAGGTTTTCCCTTGTTCTTTGAGAAGGAGTGATTGTTGAAGTTCCTTTTCTTGTGATCCTTCACATAGTTGATAGAACCACCACCATGTGAGGATTTAATTCTTTCCTCCTCTTGCACACACATAGCTATGCATTTTTCCAAGTCCCATTTCTCGGGCTGCATATTGTAGTTGACAACAAAGGTGTCAAACTCTTTTGGCAAAGAAGCAAAAATTAAATGAATAAGGAACTCATCCTTGAGAGCCAAATCCATTGGTTTAAGCTTGGATGCCATGTTACTCATCCTCAGTATGTGCTCTCTTATGCCACTACCACCACCAGAGTATCTTTCTGTCACAAGCTGTTTGATCAGCTGTGTAGCATAAGTCTTTGAAGAGCCAGTAAACTGACTCTTTATTCTCTCAAGGTACTCTGTGTGAGTGTCACACTCTGCACTGAGCCCACAATTGCAGGCTCAAGTGTGTTCTTTATCACACCATACACTTCTTGTTGGTGTGGTCCATTCTTATGATCAAGATCATAAGACATGTAAGGGAGCATGATCCCTCTGTCTTTTCTGCCAAGCAGTATCATCCTCATTTGGATCCCTCACTGGTGCCACAAGCTCAGTGGGACGTGCTGTAGTGAGGACCCAGTCCACCTCAGCCAAGATAAACGCTAAGTCTATCTTTTTCTTCCACTCTCCATAATTATCTCCTTTAAGAGTGGGGATCTCTCTGATACAACTCATCAAGTTGTATCCGCCTGAAAATTATTTCAAATAAAGTGAGAACATAACAGAAAATTATATGCCTTATTTCCAACGTTGGTCAAAAATACGACATACAATTAAATCAATTTTATTTATACATTAAATCTACATCACCGTTGGGCAGAAATAGAAATAATGCATAAAAACATCATTTAAAATTATAATATTGTTATTATCAACGTTGGTCAGAAAATAACAATATTATAATGCACAACATTGCTCAAAAATTAAATTCTCCCGTTGGTTCGAATTTAATTTAAAGACTAATCACCATTTAACTTTCGCAGCGGAAACATCAATTAAAAATTATATCTATTTTTCCAAAATTAAATTCTCCCGTTGGTTCGAATTTAATAATGAAAATTATATCTTTTCTTTTAGATATATCAAATATATATCTAAAAGTACGCATACTATTAAATAATTTCAATATATATATATATATACATACATATATATATATATACCTAGAAGAATACAGTAAAAGCATTTAATACATATGCATGACCATTTGACCAGTCAAAGTTTCCCAAAAATATCTTGCACGTTGAGTTGTTTTCTACCACTCATTGAAGCTCCTGTCTGGTCAAAAAAATCCCCAAAACAACCTCCACCAAAAGCCAGCTCCACCACACAAAGCAAAAATATCTTCCGCAAAAAACGGATCTGCACAGAGGGGCATGGCGCTGGGGAGCAACACGCAGGGCATGCGCGCAGGGGCCGGGCGCTGGGCAAGTACGGGCCGTTTGCTGCTGGCCGGGCGCAGCTTGGCGGGCGGCAGGCGTGGGGCAGCGGCAGCCTTGGGCGCCTTGGGCAAGCGGCGGCGGGCGGCTGCGCGCTGCATGATGGAGCAATGGCGCCGGCGGCCGGCGCTGGGACAAAGCAGCGGCATGGCGGTGGCAGCGGCGGCAGCGCAGGCGCTGCGACTTTAGCGCTGGCGCAGCGGGCGGCGGCCGCGCTCGCGCGGTGAGCAAGTGGCGCCAGCGGCCGGCGCTGGGGCGGCAAGCGCGGCATGCGCGGCGCAGCGGCGCCGCCAAGGGCCGCAGAGGCAAGCGCGCGGCGGGCTCGCTCGACCAGTAGGGGCGGCGGCGACCGCTCAAGGCGGCGAGCACACAGCGCAGTAAGCACCCTTTTTTTGTTTGCTTTTTCCGATCTCCGATCCGAGACTTCTTTGCCCGCTCGATACCATTGTTGATTCTCTTCTTCGTTCTTGGTTTGGATCGAGAGGAGAGGGAGAGGGAGGAGTACTAACCGTCTGTCGCGTTGGAGGAGGATCCGCCATCGCTGGTTCGTTGGTGAGTCTGCGCGCGCGCGCGGCGACGGTCGGGAAGAAGGCGGTGGCGGCGGCGCGTCGGCGGCGGTGGACGGCGGTGGTGCTTCCGTCGCTCGCTGCGCGTCCCTCTAGATCGGTTAGGGTTTGTTGGGTGGAGTTGCGGCTCCGTACAACGTCGTGAGACGTGCCGCCGGCCTCCACCCCTCTTTATATTGCGCAGCGCGACAGGGGCCCACCAGCCTTGATATGGGCTGGACGCCCCCGATCAGGGCGCGGGTCAAGGCCCGATTAGCCGTTGGGCTAATCGGTGGAGATCAATCTAACAAGAACAAATGCAGATCACGTGGAAAAATAATACTGCTGTACTTAGAATTTTGAGTGCCTGTAGTAACTCAAATGGAAGAACAAAGTACATGTATGCGTTCTCATAGCTGTCTCTGATCTGTGAGCATTTGAAAAGCCCACCAATTAGTTAACTAACCAAGACCAAGATTAGTTCTAGGACAGTTGGACCTGGCATGAGTGCAAAGCAATATAGTATAGTACTGTGTGACAAGCCATGTTTGCAAGATTTGCAAGGCTTTAACAATTAGATTTGATCCCAGGAGGCCATGTGCAGCCTGTCAGGCAGGCCCAGAGTGAGGGGGTAATTGCACCTTCATTCTGTGCACTTTCCAGAACAGAGACCTCCATAGATTCCATTGCACTGTACTGAAGAAAAAACTTGTGGTTGATAGCAACCATACTATTGTTCTTGAGAAAGAAACAGAGCTGTTCCTTTGGAACCATTAACTGGCTCAAGTGCTGCTTAAACTAAGAGAAAGCAAGTGATTATAGTAGGCCTTTAGTTAAAAGTGTGATCTCTGTTTGGCATGTATAAGAAAAAATAAGAAGATATTTCAGGCCTTTTTATGTGAAGGTTCAGTGTATGCAGCTGAAGAAGCTCTTCTTTTGTGCCCCATTGGTCAGAGCATATTTATAGTTTATTGTGGACTGCATGCATGGATGGAAAGATAAAAGCATCATCTTAATCATTGCATCCTATTACTTATAAGGGTTCTTGCATGCAGTGTGAGACTTGAAAGTTGAAGCCATTGCAGTTTTGGGGCTTGCAGAGGGGAGTTCAACAGCCACTGAATTTAGGTTCAGATAGCACAAAAGGTGAATCAACTGAAGCATGGCAACAGCAAGCATATCAAAAGGAAGCCAGTCTGCTTGGTCCAGATTGAGATTTTGGTTATGGTAAAATCTCTCAACCCCTCAAGGAACACTTACAGTTACATGTACACATGCATCCATTGATCCATATGCCAATAAAATTTGTCATGCTATGCAAGGATGTTTATGGCCATGGTGGTGGTGGTGGTGGTGGTTGCAGAAGCAAGCAGCTAGCCCAGCATGTGAGCTGAGTGGCCAAGACTTATATGTTCATGAGGGGGAGGAGAGAACTGAGTGAAGAGAACCAAGAACCAACCCCTCATGTGAACCCTAAAACTAAAGAGTGGAGAAAAGTAGATGGGTGCACACCTGTCCTACTTAATGCAGATCACCCTCCACATGTAAATGTGATGCATGCACACATTTGTTTATTGAGATCATCACTCCCTGATGATCAGATGCTTCACTCACTCACATCTCTTTGGGGAGTCATAAGTTAATGAATGGATCAATGGATGGCACACACTAGCTTGCTACTAGTACACAACTGTCCCCCACATTGCTCCTTTTCTTCTGATTTGATCTGCCCTTCCAACTCAACGAGCTGGTCTTGTACTTTGTGAATTGTGATGCTTGCTCTCGAAAAACCACCTCCCCTTGTTTGCTTACCTCAAATGATACACATGACAAACAATCACACAGTAGCTCTCAAATTAACTAACCAAACCTCCTATGCTTCTTTCCTTAACATAAATACTAAACCCCTTGTTACCTTTGTTTGTTCAAATTAACATACATGGTTGCCTCAAGATGAAGCTATATAGTGTCAAATGTCGCAATGCCTCAAGATCCCAAAACAAGAGTTGTTATAGTTATCCTTTATGGCAGTGAGTGAAGTAACTAGATTTGGTCTGAAAGGTAAAGGAGCTGTTATAGTTATCCTTTATGTGCCAAGGAGGACCAAGGTGGGTAAAGGATCCAATGGAACAGTAAATACTAAACAGGGCTCCATTGACTCTCTAATTTAAATCTGCCCGTGAGCAGGTGAAATGAGCATATGGGCAGTTAAAATTGTTTGGCCGTACTGTTGTTACGGTAATGCATGGAAACCCTGCAGGATTGGAGAAGAAGGCTAGGAGATGGAATGGATAGATCTTGCATGGTTAGGACTAGTACTAGTCCAGGAAGAGTAATTGGTTGTTATTTATTCGGAATTATATATATTATCATAGTATTGTCTCATGGACCAGGCTAGCCAGAGTGTTTATTATATTTTTCTTTCTTTTTGTTCAGAATCTTTGCCTTGAGATATGAATGGATTGTAGTCGAGTGCAAGCAATCTAGGTCAGCTATAAAATATTGAAGGGATCTATCCCTCTGCTCTATCAGAAGAAACATAAATTTTTATTGTAGTTTTCAGGGATAAAACAATGCTCAACAAGCATCCTTTTGGGTAATTTTTGGCGCAATAGA
Source organism: Melocanna baccifera (assembly GCA_036346265.1). Lineage (NCBI taxonomy): Eukaryota > Viridiplantae > Streptophyta > Magnoliopsida > Poales > Poaceae > Melocanna > Melocanna baccifera. Next base: position 23,679,691 of record CM070678.1, read on the forward strand.
GACCAAAAGGATTAGAACAAGCAAAAGATGACACATAATTAGGTGAGGTCAGGTACACATCTCCTTGTACCAGGATCCAATTCATGGTGCGTTTATTGGCTCCCACTGGTTTGATCTGAAGCCTTGCAAGTACACAATTATGCATGGAGATGGATACATACATCCAAGCATGATGCATTAGGCAGACAGCCACATTACTTCCCTTCTCTGTCCCAATCTAACGCTCCTTCAGTGACCCTGGTGCGGCCACTGTTTGCTCTTAATGGTGGCACTAAGATGTACTATAATGTGCTCTGGGGAAAGGCTGCAGCCTTTCATGAAAGCACACACCCCCCATTGCAACTTTTCAGGTAGCTCTCTATAGAGCATCTCACAAAATCCATCATGGAAAAACATGCCTTTTTTTTTTGCATAGGTTCTTCTGTGTTTTTATGGGAGCAGATGCATCCATCCATCCATGCACATAGGTTCTTCTGTGTTTTTATGGGAGCAGATGCATCCATCCATGCACATAAGCTCCAACGACCAAAGGTTTGCTCATGGCAACTACTGCCTCGATCTCATCCCCTTGACATGTACCATGTAAATTTGACCTAGTGGAAAGCTGGAGGCACATCCAGCACCCTGGCTTCTCATAGATCTGAAAGTGGTCACACAGCAGAACAGGACCTGACATCTCATTCATTAGTTAGTCTTTGCAAGGTCCTTTTCCCTTCTCTCCTCTTTCTACATCACCCCCAGAAATACTCTCCTCTCTCCTGCTAGGGCTTGAATACCCTAGCAGCGTGTTTATTTTATTTTTCCCATAAAAATGGCTGAAAATTGAAAAAACCGAACAAACATACTCGTACGGCTAGCGCAGCTCATCCTCCTCCTAGTCCATACGATTAGGCCACCCACCCCTCTCGCCCTCTCTCTATCTTGGAGTCTTGCGTCGCTTCTAGGAGAACCTCGAAGGCCAAGGAGCCGACGGGAGGTACCGACTAGGGAGCCGGGAACGGGAAGGACGACGACGACGCGGGAGGTATCGGCTTGGGATCCTGGTGATATCCGGGGAGGCTATGATCCCAGCCTAGGATCCGGTAGCAACAGAGTGCACTGTGTGGTGGACTTGGTGGCACATTGCCTGCTCCAGAGACGTCAGCACTGGCAGGGGATGGGAACAAAGCCCATGTCTCCCCGTCCCCCAAGAAGCCCACCGTGTGGGGCTCCTGCCTCTCGTCTTATGCTTGCACTGCGCTGCAGCTATCTCCGTTATACCCTCCACCAATGGCTACTGGGCATTGGCTGCTGCCTCTACACTGGCATACATCTTCAGAAGCAGATGGGTTCTTCTCACGAAAGGAAACAACCCACTGTTGCATGGTTAGTCTTGTAAATATGAACTGAGTCTTAAGTATGAACAAAAGCCTAATCCATAAAATATTCATGAACACAACAATAAATTTTAGTGCGGAATCATACCCGAACTTAGAGAGGACATCGTCGCGGATCTGTTGATGAAGGGGCTGTTGACGGCGTCGGAGGAGACACGGATGAGGACGAAGCTGGCAGGTCTTCGTTCACCTTAGCACACCTTAGAAGATCGGGTTTGTGCGGGTTATTCCAGACTTGAACAGCGCGTAACCAAGTCTTGCCGAAAACCCCTGTTTTATACTGTGCTAGGTGACCGAGACCAAACCAAAAATAGCAGTTGGAATCGCCTCCGATCAAGGCGCAAGTGGAGGTATGGCCTCCCTTAAATCTCGGATTTTTCAGTTAGCCGAGATCAACCCAACATTCTCCCATTTGATCGTAAGGCTAATATCATAAGCCTATTCTCAATAAAACAGCATACCAAGGCAATGTGTTGCACAGCCAAAGAAGTGACATACAACCCCAGTACCTATAGTGTACTATTCCATCTTGAAATGGATATTCATTATACTTAATGAGAGTTGGTTTGCTTTAATGTCCTTTTATCCAGAATCAGAGGCTTTCCAATAAACCCATGCCAGCAACATGATCACGAAAAATATTGGGTGGTAAGCCTTTAGTAAACGGATCCGCAAGCATTAACTTAGTACTAATATGCTTGATACTAATGGTTTGATCCTGGATTCTATCTTTCACAACATGATACTTAATGTCAACGTGTTTGGCAGCACCACTTGACTTGTTGTTATTTGCATAAAAGACTGCGGGTTCGTTATCGCAGTATAGAGTGAGTGGTTTAGAGATGCTGTCTACCATTCTAAGTCCCGGGATAAAGTTCTTAAGCCATACAGCCTGCCCGGTAGCCTCATAACATACTACAAACTCAGCTTACATCGTTGAAGATGTCGTAAGGGTTTGTTTGGAGCTTTTCCACGAGATAGCTCCTCCAGTGAGTGTGAAGATATAACCTGACGTGGATTTCTTAGTATCAACACATCCCGCAAAATCTGAATCTGAATAACCAACGACTTCAAGGTTATCAAAAAACTTATATGTGAGATGAAATGCTTAGTAGCTTGCATATAGCGCATGACTTTCTTAACGGCCTTCCAGTAGTCCGGTCCTGGATTTGATTGATATCTGCCAAGCATCCCGATTACAAAAGCTAAATCAGGGCGCGTACATACTTGAGCATACATAATGCTTCCGACAGCTGAAGCATAAGGAACCGACTTCATCTGATTAGTTTCATATTGGTTCCTTGGACATTGGAATGGTCCAAACTTATCACCCTTAACAATAGGAGCAGGCGAGCCAGAGCACTTATGCATATTGTATTTCTTCAGTACTCTGTCAATGTATGCCTTCTGAGATAAACCTAATATTCCTTTGGACCTATCTCGGTGAATTTCAATGCCAAGAACATAAGAGGCATCACCGAGATCCTTCATATCAAAATTAGATGAAAGAAATCTCTTAGTCTCAAACAACATATCCTTATCGCTGCTGGTTAATAAGATGTCATCCACATATAGTACTAAGATGGTGAATTTACTCCCCTTGAACTTAGCATATATGCAGTTATCAACTTCATTTTCCTTAAAACCAAAGCTCCTTATAATCTTAGCGAATTTGAGGTACCACTGCCTCGATGCTTGTTTTAAACCATAAATAGATTTCTTAAGTCGACATCCCATATGCTCCTCGCCTTCTACGATAAAACCTTCCGGTTGAGCCATGTAAACGTTCTCTTGCAAGTCGCCATTAAGAAATGCCGTCTTAACGTCCATCTGATGCAACTCTAAATCATAATGAGCTACAAGGGACATAACAATTCTAAAAGAATCTTTAGTCGAGACAGGAGAAAAGGTGTCATTATAGTCAATCCTCTTTCTTTGTGAGAAGCGTTTTGCTACAAGCCTTGCTTTGAACCTTTCGACATTCCCTTTAGAGTCATGTTTGGTTTTGTAGACCCATTTACAGTTTACTGTTTTGACTCCGTCAGGAATTTATACTAAGTTCCATACATCATTAGTGCTCATAGACTCTAGTTCATCCTCTATGGCTTCAAGCCATTTAGAAGAATGTTCACTCATCATGGCTTTCTTATAAGAGGTGGGATCATCTACCTTTCCCATATCATTAATATCCTCATTCATATAAACAACATAATCATTAGGGATAGTAGATCTTCTCTCCCGCTATGATCTTCTGAGAGGTACATCAGTTATTACAGGGGATTGCTGAGGCTCATCATTAGGTGTAATATTAGGAATTTCAGAGACCTCAACAGTGGGTGCAACAACAGTATTCTCTATTGGAGTTGCTACTGGAGTTGCAACCACCTGAGGCACAGGAATATAAGGCTCTGGGATGAGCGGTGTAGGAACATAAACCCGCTTCTTCTCAAGATCTATCTTCCTGGGCTCCAGGTCCTCGTTATTCTCTAAGAACACAACATGCCTTGTTTCTACAAACTTAGTTGTCCTATCAGGACAATAAAATCGATACCCTTTGGATCTCTCAGGGTACCCAATAAAATGGCAACTTACTGTCTTACGGTCTAATTTCCCAATATGTGGATTAAATATCTTAGCTTCAGCACGACAACCTCATACTCATAAATATTTCATACTCGGTTTCCTCCCAGTCCATAATTCATAAGGTGTCTTAGGTACTGATTTACTGGAAATCCGATTAAGAATATGTGCGTCTGTCTTTAGTGCTTCCATCCACAAGTCAGTTGGTAAACTAGAATGGCTAAACATGCTCCGTACCATATCCATAAGTGTACGGTTGCGTCTTTCAGCTACTCCATTCTGCTGAGGTTCACCTGGCATAGAATATTGGGCAACAATACCATTCTCCTGAAGGAACTTAGAAAAAGGGCCAGGAATTTGCCCGTAAGAGGCATGTCTTCCATAATATTCTCTCCCTCTATCCGATCTGACCACTTTGATTCTTAAGTTGTGCTGATTTTCAACTTCAGTCTTAAATATCTTAAATTTGTCATGTGATTCAGATCGATCTTTAAGGGGGGAAAATAGCCATAACGGGAGAAATCATCAGTGAACGTAATGAAAGAATTAAAATCATCCACTGATGTCACAGAAAAAGGACCATAAATATCAGTATGAATTAATTCTAAAGGTCATGTGCTGCGAGTGGCTCCCTTCTTTATTTTCTTTACATATTTGCCTTTAATGCAATCAATGCAGTGGTCTGAGTGAGAGAAATCTAATGGGTGGAGAATTTTATGAGACGCTCTATTCTCCCCCTCGAAATGTGGCCTAAACGACAGTGCCACAGTTTTGAAGAAGTCTCATCATCATTTTTTTTACGCTTAGCATCACAAACATTCAAAATTACAGGGGATAATTAGAAATAACATAACAATATATTTTGCATGCAATTAATCCTACATTGGTCTGATTAATTACATGCAAAACTACAGTTCTAATTCATATCACCGTTGGGCAGAAAATGAAAAGAACTAATGATTTTATGGCGACATATGATTACAGTCAACGTTGGTCGGAAAGTAATCATATGCATATATAATGCCATAAATAAACATAAATCTCTAATTAAAATATCTCGTTGGTTCAATCTTCATTTTATGTGGCGACATATGATTACAATCAACGTTGGTCAGAATGTAGTCATATGCATACATAATGCCAAAATAAAACATGACATACATAAATAGTTCTAATCTACATCACCGTTGGGCAGAAAAATGGAAAAGAATTTGACATTTTATGTGGCGACATACAATTACAATCAACGTTGGTCTGAAAGTAATCATATGCATACATAATGCCATAACATAAAATCTCATATTAAAATATCCCGTTGGTTCAATTTTAATCGGAGATAAACATCATAATATGATAAGGATACAACATAGTTAGTCAGCTACCATGCTCAACTTCAGGAGAAGCTAGCGATGGGCGGCCAGCGATAGCTTTTCTTTCATTGTTCATATTTTTGTTTTTTCTGTTTTTTTTCTTTTTTTCCCTATATTTTTTGCATTGTCCGTGATGGACTATTAGACTAACATGTTTTTTTTATTTTTAATTTTTTTAAAATATAATTATGCCAAATAAATCAACTCAGTTATAATAAAAAAATCAGCTAATTATAATAAAAAACTATAAGTCATCGTTATTCCGAACGCTATCATAATCCACTCAAAGAGAGAGAGAGATGGGGTTGCCTGGTTCGTTAGAGATGTACAAGCTTCATAATTTGGATAGAGGAGCCCTTAGCTCCTCGTTGGATTCCCCTCGCTGTGCCCTATCCATTTCTCAGAATTCCATCTTTGCCCATCATTCTCTCTCTCCCTCTCGCCCCTTGTTTTGTCTCTCTCTCTTCCCTTGCACACAGTTCATAATTGCTCTGAAAATGACACTAAACAGGAGATGGAATTTCAGTTTTGTATCTATATAGTAGTGTCATGTGCTTGTAGGCCAAAACAAAACTGAATACAATAGCTTGCTCCTTATGTTGCTATTATCCACCTACAATAAGAATTAAGGGGAAATTTCAGCTACTATTTTCATCGCGAACACGGGATATTTCAGCTTAAAAGGCAGGGTTTTTTTTTTCTCTCTTTTTTGCATCAGTTGTGCATGCATGGAATAAAGTCTCTCGCTTACAGTAAAAGGCAGGGGTATTTACATTACAGTAAAAGCCTCTCACTTGCGTCGTCTACTGATATTCATCTCCCTCTGTCTCTCTCTCTCTCTCTCTCTAATTACCACCTCACAAGAACGTCGACACCGTCAGAGATTGATCATGTACCCCCTCGAGCACGAGAAAGTTGCGATGCCACATCACCCTGTATGTCCAGGCTCTGCACGTACGTACCAGCCGTAGTTATCCATTCGTGTGTACGTACGTCCGTAGGCCGGGCCCTATCTACGTTTCGTGGTCCACTACGGACTGAAGACGCCACCGCTCCAGCTGGGTAATCACAATTACTGCATGCCTCACGTATGCAAATGCACCGGACCACAGCTTGTGCAAGCCATGCACCACAATATCACCACATTCTATCAGCATTTTTGACCATGGACGGTTAGCCTGCCTTAATTTGCTAGTTCCTGCTACCTCCTGTGAAACTAGCTTTGTCTTCGCCCATTGCACTGCCCCTCCCTGCCCAATTATGACCCTCTTTTTAGCTTAAGATTTCTCCGAACAAATAGACAGAACGACTTCAAAGTGGTTTATCGAGATAGTCTTTTTAAAACGAGTTATTGATATTTAATTTATTTACATAAATATTCATGTTATGACCAAAAGATATCGGCCATAACTGAAATAAAACCACCCTAGTGGCCAGAGCAAACATGATAGAGATAGAGAGAAGGTGGGGCTAGGTCTAATTGGCTCTTGAACAGCCGAGCTGAGCTCCAAGCCAATATTCCTATCTGTTCTTGTGATGATGTTACAGTTGTGCGTAGACAGGCATCATTGCAATTCCGAGATTGCCTCTCATGATCTCGTCCGTGCCACGTACATACATACATACATACGCATACGCCTTGCCTTTACTTCTCCCCCACTATGAAGGAATGGATGTGATCACATGGCACCCCTCGATCCATCCGTCCGTCCATCCATGGCTGTTGCGTGCACACATGCACAGTGCTCTTTGCCCCAACGCATCATGCATGCACTCGCACTTGTGCTTGCAGGAGCGCATGTGGGACGTGAGGGGCTGCCAGAACATGGCCATCTTAGAGCTCCGGCCCCATCACGAGAGAGGATGTAGAGGGTATCAAATCCCAGCGGCAACCGGTTTTACCGGTGCTAACTGAGAGAAAAAAAACCGTTGAATTTTTTAGAATGTTAAAGTTAGTTTCTCTAATGATGTTTACATTGTTTAGCACTTATGGAATGTATTAGAAAGATGCATGTACCTCTGTTACTTGACTCCATACTTTTTGCTATGAATATATTAGGAATTTCTAATATTTGAATGTAAAAGTTAGTTTCCTTAATGATGTTTATATTGTTTAACACTAATGAAATGTATTAGAAAGATGCATACACCTTTCGTGCTTAACTTCATTTTTTTTGCCATGAATGTATTAGGAATTTTCAATTTTTGAACGTAAAAGTTAATTTCCCTAATGATATTTATATTGTTTAACGCTAATGAAATGTATTAGGAAAATGCATGCATCTTTCATGCTTGATTTCATATTTTTTGCCATAAATGTGCTAGGAATTTTTAATTTTAAATTTGAAAAATCGGTTTTTAGTGGTTTTCCAGTTTTCACGGTTTTCTTCCGGTTTTTTAATGGTAACTAGCCGGTTTTTCTGGTTATTGGTTTTAAATTCAATTTTTTGTTCATAAAAATTTAGCCGGTTTTTTCTCGGTAATCGTTACTGGTCTCCGGCGGTATTTCCCTGGTTCCGGTTTTTAGAACCTTGAGAGGGAGGCACAGTGGCTCTGACTGAAGATGGAGCATTGCAGTGAACGCCAATTTTTTGGGGGCCATTTGTCCCTTGGTGCTCGTCGAACTGGCATGGAGCTGAAATATTCCTGCCATCACAACCAAATACATTATACTAACAGTGCTACAAAAGGCTGTAGAAAATTCAAATACAAGGTGTTCTCCAGTGCATGGGCCACAGAAACACTGCAGCTGGCTGCAGTTCGGTATGAGGGCAACAGCTAGTGCCATCAGATTTGTCACATAAAAATTCCAACCAAGAACAGTGTCTCCACAATCCACATGATCATACAGATCTCAAGTCAGACTGAAAAAAAGCATCTCAAACCAAGCCGGATTAGTTGGGCATGACGAAGCCAAAGTGTTGGCCAAACATGCATATTCACTTTTAACAGTTGTAATCACAACGAACATGGATGATATATCATCAGCAGTTTCTTCCAACAATAGTCAGAAGAATTGTAGATGGGCCTAAATTGAACGACTAGAGAACATGGGCCGTTCACAGAATAAATGAAATTACATGGTGTTGGAGGGGGTATTGAGTACAAGCACTACTACAGAAAGCCTAATACTAGACGTCAAATCACAGACGGTTTGATAAAACCGTCTGCGACCGACATTAACACAGACGGTTTTAATTTGAACACCGTCTGTGTTGATGGCGTCGGAGAAAACGAGTATCGCAGACCGTTCTTACCAATGAACCGTCTGTGATATTTCAGTATCACAGACGGTTTTTATTAAAAACCGTCTATGATAATCTAGAATTATCACAGACGGTTTTTTATTTAAAACCGTCTGTGATAAGCTGATTATCACAGACGGTTTGTAATGTTTGTATTATAAACCGTCTGTGATAATCGTAGAATTATCACAAACGGTTTGTAATACAAAACCGTCTGTGATGTTTTCTGTCAGAGGTTAATATATAAGTACGTACATATTGCTTCTAATAACTTAACTATAGAACTAGTTAATATATAAGTACACATTGCTTCTAATAACTTACCTACAGAACTACTGAGATAAGAGATCATAAATTAAAGGCAAATTTATTACAAAAGTCACATGCAGTACAGATAAAGAGATTCCCATATTCTAATCTTCATGGCTTCGTACGCTTCTTCTTTGACTTTGGGAGTTGGATCAGCCGCTGAATTCTCGAACGCCATTAAGATTGTTCTTGCCCTCAGCACTTCCTCCTCCAGCCTGGGCAAATGATTAGTATAGCCCATAATCTCGTAGAGGATAGCATTATAAGATTCCTCAGAATCTGCCGTTTCTGCTTGATCAGCAATGCTATCCATCAGTCTCTCCAATGCCATAAGAGTTTCTTCCGCTCTGTGCACATTGTTGAGAAGAACTAGGGTGAGGACTGTTTCCCTTTCTTGAGCGGCAGCGAGACGCCTCCGTCGACGGCGGATGATCAGGTCGAGCTGACGGATGCAAGAAAGTTGAGGAAAGAGAGCAGGGTGTGTGCGGAGAAGCTGCTCCAGATGTAAATTGCTGGCCGCCTGTGTAAGGTTCTGGCCGAACAACTCTTGATGAACAAATGAGAGGAAGGAGATCATAGAAGCCATATTGTACGTTGCGTTGAGGATTAGACACGTATATTTAACCTTTAGCAGAGACGGTTCGTATACCAAACAGTAATGAAGACGGCTCGTATGCCGATATAGACGCTTCGATAGTCGCTCTCCCGAGTCCTGATCGAGCTATCACAGACGGTTTTATTTTGGAGACCGTCTGTGCTGAGTATCACAGACGGTTCTTACCAACGAACCGTCTGTGATAGTCAAGTATCACAGACGGTTTTTAACTAAAACCGTCTGTGATAGTCAAGTATCACAGACGGTTTTTGTTAAAAAATTGTCTGTGATAATGCTACTATGTATTTATTGTGCCGCTCAGACCACATCTGTCTTCATTTCGATCCAGATCTAGCCTGCTGCAGCTGGAAGCGGCAAGACTTTTGGGCCATTTTTTTGTGGAAGGAAACTTATTTGGCAGGAGAGTTTTGAAGATTCATTGAGTTCTTGGTTGCCCTAGATATGGTTAGTAATGAAATTTGTTTTTGATTGCAATATCAAAATAAGTTTGATGTAGCTAATTAATTTTCGGTGAACTGTTATATATATACTTTGAAAATCTAGCTAATTTAGATTTAGCTAGCCTTAATGTATGTGGTATATATGTAGTAATAATTAATTAAATTAATTTTAATACTAAGTTGTTATATATGTGCATAATATAGGACCGAAACTGGATGTATACCGCAAACCGTGTGAGTAAAGAGTACATTAATGGCGTGTCTACTTTTACAAAAGCTACCGAGAAGGATATGTTGAATAAGGAGGTGGAATATATGTATTGTCTGTGCACTGACTGCGAGAATTTAAAGATGTTTAAGAATCGAGAGCAGATTGAAGTGCACTTGATTCGGAGGGGTTTCATAAAGGGGTATACGTGTTGGACCAGTCATGGCGAAGTCAATGATATGCCGTCGGATGACATCGCCGATGAAGTCAATGATATGCCGCCGGATGACATCGTCGGTAAAGTCAATGATATGTTGTCGGATGATGACTGTGGTTCGGATTCGAATAAGCTGCACGATGACAATCTGGATCAGATGCTTCGTGATGTAGAAGAGAACTATGATGAGAGAGAGTATATTAAATTCCGAGGTTTGATGGAGGATTCAGAGAAATATTTGTTCACGTGCTGCAGGTCAAAGTACACGAAGTTGTCAACTGTGCTTGAACTGCTGAAATTGAAGGCAAGCAACAGTTGGTCCGACAAAAGTTTCACGGCGCTGCTAGGTCTTTTAGCGAACATGCTTCCGGAGGGAAATGAGTTGCCTAAAACCACGTATAAAGCCAAGAAGGTTCTTTGTCCATTAGGAATGAAAGTAGAAAGAATACATGCATGTCCGAACAACTGTATCCTCTACCGTAAAGAATATGCAAACATGCATGTCTGTCCGGTGTATAACACATCCCGATACAAACGATATGCATATCACAGATAGTTTTTTGTTACAAACCGTCTGTAATATTGATATATCATAGACAGTTTTTTTATACAAACCGTCTACGATGATAGCTATCACAGACGGTTTTTAGTTACAAACCGTATGTAATATTTACTTCACAGACGGTTCGAAAACCATCTGTGATAACCTTCGATTATCACTGACCCATAAATTCAGACGGTTCAGAAAACCGTCTGTGATGACGTTTTTGAACCGTCTGTGATACAGTTTTCTGTAGTAGTGAAGCCTGGGTCCATCAGCGCGAGGCCCATTAAACCTGGTGGTACACGCTGAGCATTCAAAATTTCACATCCCAACAAACATGTTGACTGTATTCATGAACTCTATCTACAATTACAGCCGAGTGTGGACAAAGATACTATACACAAATAAAAATTATCCTGTTTCGCCAATCCGAAGAGTGCCTCATGCTGAAATAAAAAACCCTAAGCAAGAGAACATTCTTTAACCTCTGTAAGGCCCGAAGTTTCTTCTTTGGAACTACCAACTGAGGCCGTCCAGTTTCAAACTGACAAGAAAATACACTATCGCTGCAAGCAGGTTTGAGATAAGTGTGATGCTCAGTTGCTCATCATACAGAAAGCTTCAACAATGAGAAACTACCCATTGCCATTTGCGAAAGGAAGAACATAGATAGTCCTCTCTTGCTACAGTAAATCTAGAAGAGCTGGTTGCTCTGATGAAGCATTGGAATGAGGGGTCTGTGATGCTCGGGAGAGAGCTGATTGCCCTTGATTTCTACCACGCCCTCTTCCAACAGCAGCAGATGGAGGGGCAAGCTTGGGTGGGCCGTGTGTAGAATTCATTGACAGTGATAGTGATCCAAAATCAGATTTTGGTTGCATGATGGTACAGGAACTATTTGGATTGGAGAGACCTGTGCTCAGTCCTCCAATTGGATTTCCAAATCCCAGAGCTGAGTTGCCCTGGTTCAAATAGCTGCCGGTTGAGTGCATGCCAATTAAATTGGTACTGTTCGGTTTCGCTGACCAGCTCATTTGATTGGTTTTCATTTGCCCCAAAGAATTGTTGCTGCCAACAAAGCCTATGTTTCCTGTGTTCAATCCAGAAACACTTTGGTTTGTGCTTGGTGGGCACTCAACCGCTGAAATAGCGGCAGCGCTGCTTGGTATGGGGGGCCAGTTGGCAAAAGGATCAATATCAGCAAGACCGTCACTAGACAATCATCCAGATTTACTCTCCATGTTAAAAGACAATGCCACATTAGACATTAGAGTAAAGAATCAGATGATGTGCTTTTTTGAGGCAGCGGCCACTCGATGTCAACAGGAACACGTGAACCAGAAGTTTTGAGGTCCTGAACTGGGTGCAAGAGATTGAGATGATGGAAGTGGTTGTGCAGGTGGGATTGTAGCTGATGTAACCTGAGAGACTGTGGACGGATGCGTTGTTTGAGTACTGAAATCAAAAGGGAGTGTTGAGGGTTGCTTTGTTTGAGTGCTGAAATCAAAAGGGTCTGTCAAAGGTTGTTTTGTTTGCACACTGGAATCGAGAGAGTGACAGAGCACTGGTTTCATAGTAGGGCCCCAGTCTTCATCCCATGCAGAGGTGCTCTTTGCAGCTGGTATTTGTCCAGTTTGTCCTACGCCTCCTGACATTGGTTCAGAATGAATCCCATTTGACAATGAAGGCGATACTTTTATCTCTGTATTCCCATTATCGGTAACAGTTACACCACGCTTCTCTTCCATCTTGCTGTAGAAGTAGAAAGTAGTTTAGTTGATATATTGATAGCCGCATGGAGTATCATGGAAGATAGTACATGGTACCAGATAGTACATGGTACCTTGTAATATCTTTGACAAATAGGATGTACTTGGCAAATTGCTGTACAACTGTGCTGTACTTGGCAAATGGGAAGATGAGAGGAATCACATGTTCCGCAGCTAACTCAACACCACACTGTATCATTGACAAATGAGTTACATAGTGTACTGGTAAAAGCTAAATCAATCGGCATAGAAAAAAGGGTGCTCATAATTCAGCAATAGTAAATACAAAAATATCAAGAACTTGTTAAGGATATAAAGTTGTATTAGAATATAGAGTTGTATTCATCATGAGGCCAAAGGGCCAATATATATATATATATACGTACAGGTATGTCACATATGCAGAAAACCCTTTATACACAGGGTAATTACATATATACATAGGATATATCTAACACCCCCCTCAAACTTATGGTGAATCAACAATATTAAGTTTCGAGATGTTAAAACTATGCTGAGCTCTGGTCTGTGCCTTTGTGAAGAAGTCTGCCAACTGAAACTCGGAAGGTACATACTGAAGAGTAACAACCTGATCCTGCATCTGTGTCTGCATGTATGAAGCATCAACACCAATATATTTTGTAAGCTCATGTTTCACCGGATCTTTAGCAATGCTAATAGCACCTGTACTGTCATACAAAAGAGGAGTCGGTGCAGAAACAGAAACACCAAAATCCTCAAGTAACCACCGTAGCCAAGTAATCTCCGCAGTCAACAACGCCCTCGCTCCAGCTCTTTACAGCTTCAGACATATTCTGATGCCACATGGGCTAGTGATCCCTCTGATCGCCGGTCTCTCTCTGCTTACTATGTTTTTCTTGTGTTAGATATATCCCATGTATATGTGTAATTACCCTGTTGTATAAGGGGTTTTCTGTATATGTGACACCTGTATATATATATATATATATATACACACACACACACACACACACTAGTAAGGTGCCCGTGCGTTGCAACGAAAACTCAAATAAAAGTGATGCATATACTATCAAATATATGCACACAGATTGCCTACCCTAACTTGTTTGGGATAAAAGACCTTGTTGTGGTTGTTATTAATGATGATGGTGCACACAGACTCATATCAAAGTATCTTTCCCTATTTTACATAAGTAGCTAGATTGCCAAATCACACATATATCACTGGTGCTACATTATAGATTACGATAGCTGTAGTGCTACACCAGGGAGGGATAATATATAGCACTAAGCTGCTTAAAGTTTTATGCACTAACGCCACTAACCAACTTGAAAAAAAATATAGCAATAAGCAGCTGGCATTACATGCGGGAACAAAAAGTTAGACGCACATGTTCTAGTGCGTCACTGCCAAATACTAACCACTGATAATGACAACTACTAAAACTTTTAAGGCTAACAGAAGCATGCTACTATTTATGTATTTCATAAGGCGCTAAAGAAGTACTAAATGACAACACAATATGGGCCTGTTCTTTGCGGCTTCTAAAAGCCGCTTTTAGCTTTTGCTACAGTAACTAACTTTTAAACGGAGTATTTTTTTAAGATAGGGTTTACAAGTTAATTGTAGTACACGTTAAAAAACTAATATTTGTACCATCAAATATCACAAACGAGTATCTCTCTTTCTGCAATCTCTGCATAAAAAACAAAAAGCCATCACCCATGATTAAAAGTCATCACCATGACAAAAAGAACAGGCCCTATATCTAGAAATCACACGTGCAGGAGACGAACACATTAAGCAGATATAATCATACACCGAGCAACTCATCTAGATAAATAAAAAATAGAAGATAAAAGAGGAAGGTGATGCCTTGGCATAGTAATCCTTCCACACACGACGAGCAATCTGATGACCTCCTAAATCAAATGCCTTGAACTTGATCTTCGCAATGCTCGGCTCTTGTAAGCCTGGATCTGCGTAGGTTGATCTTGAACCAATCTCGCGGAAGGAACACAAATCCAAGTACAAACTAATTCAGCAAACAGAAGCAAATCATGAAGTCGTAGAGTTCTCATTTGTTTTCTATGTTGAACTTCAATATACACAGTTTTTTTTGCATAATCAGCTGGTAACTAAAAGATTGATTAGCAAACCAAGTTGAATAACAAAAACGACCCTTCCTATTGTTATATTGGAGACTGTTAAAACATCAAAGTATCAAACTAATTGAAGTTACAATAAAATGTCAATTCTCCAAAGGAGAATGTGCACCAGATCTAAATTGACAGTCTATAAACAGGAAGAACTGCTAACAGGATAGAAGGAACACATTTGAAAACAAATTATGCTAAAGAAATTTAGTATATCTAGATTCGAGATCTCAATGGGCCATTAAAGGACAATGTCAAACAGATATGGGGAAAAAACTTATGACGATCTATATGACATCAAACACCTCTCATTTTCCTGAATACATCAAAATCGCATCTATATGACAGATTTTTGTACCTTCTTTTGATATAATATATCCAAGCTTCCAAAATTCAACAAGATTGGAGTCCAACTCTTAAGGCAAAGCATCAAACTTCTAGCTCTCAAATTAACACAAATGCATCCTCAGGAGAGAAAAAATCATATTAGGAAGCAGATACCTTCTAATTCACATAGTTGCATAGTCTGAATCTATATGACATCAAGCATCATATTAGTGAAACATGATAGAACAAGCATACCATACAACAATATGTACAGAAATAACTACATGTCAGATAACATATTTATTACACAAGCCAACTGAACAAACTTGGATTATTCTCGACCAAGATGCCAGAAGATGCCGTGCGTTGCAACGGGTTCAAAAGAAGGTGATATGCAAATTATTACTTCCAACGAAAAGTTGAATGTATTCACAAGGAGCTCATTTAGAATCAAGAGGCTGCCTCCTTTTCTTTCTCAATTTGGACCGCTACCTCATGTTCATGTATCCTTTTTGTCCTTCATCAATTCGTCCTTGTATTTCATGTTTGATTTCCTTGGAATTCAAACTCTCCTCAACTTGTTTCCTAATAGCTTGCTCATCTCTTTTTTTAGTTTCCTCCTCTAATAGTCTCAGTTTAACTTCTTTTTGGCGCCTGCAATTGAGACAAGAAGTTAATGAAGTAAAGCCAAGAAGTTAATGAAGTGTACCTTGGAAAACAGAATATTGCCAGTGCCAACACTTTCTTCAGATCTTCAAGGCCACCAGAGCAGCTTAAAGCAAAGCACAAGGTTTACAATCTTTAACACTATCTATGATCAACTATGCCTTTCATCAGCATAGTGTTGAATACAAGTTAATACATTCTAGCATGCCTCTTGTACGATTCCAGATCCAAAAAACGAATTATCGAAACTGGTCAAGAGTAGATAAAGGATCACCAATTGCATCATCAAATATAACAAGTTGAACTATAGCAGTAGATTCCCTCCAAAAAGCTTGTAGAGAATAATGTCAAGTAACTTGCGGCAGGTTTAGAGCTAATCATGTAATCATTTCAATATTCCAACTAAATCATATTTTTGTATGCTTCACATCTACTCAAAACACAGTTTAAAGTAATTAATAGAATGACTTGATTATTATTACTTGTTAGTGGAAGCAAAAATGATTTAGCGCACTTTTTTAATGACAGGTAATCATATGCAACATGGGATGACTTAACTGTAATAAAAACTAACTACAGTCACATTGTAGTACAGATTAGACAACATGAACAAAATTAAACTGAAACGACACTGTGGTACATATTTGAAATTCTGCCACTTTGGTTTCATTCACTTCTATAGATTGCATTTCAGTGTGCTGAACAAACTAATCCAGATTCAACAACCAGCAGGGTGGCTTCCTAAAACAATAATGTTTTTTTTACAGAAAGCTGAAAACACACCAAAGCTAAGAAAAAAAGAAGGAAAACCACTATATTGGAAGTTTGGAACCACAGGCCAGTTAGCCATCCTAAATTCTATCTGGTATTTTCAACTGAATAAGCATAACTACATGAAAACTTCCAGAAAGAAATAGAAATAAATTAACTTGCAAATTATGGACAAGTGGGTCCCTTCAGAATTATAAATTCAACCTATCAATTTATATGTTGCTTTAGAACCCTTTAATAAGCACTCGAGGTGTGCATAAAGAAGTCATCCCATCTCCTAGCAGATAACATATGAAGAACAAAAACTGTCTTGCTCACCAACTAACTTAACTTAGTGGAGAGAAAAGGACAAATAACATTACATAGCATGGCTATACAATATAAACATTGCTACCATAGTGACATCAAGACATTTGGTCTGAAATCAAGAACTGTAGTTACATCAGCAAAATGGATAAAAGACATTCAAGTCAGGTTGTTCAGGTAGATAATTTCCTTACAAATGCAAGCACACGACTATCATGCATTTTATCAATATTTCAATTATCTTTCCTGTCATCTCTTTTGAAGGTAATGATTTGTTTTGACAGATAACAATCAATCCTGATGTTTTCCTTACAAATCTTTTGAAGGTAATGATTTGTTTTGACAAATGTGTAGCTACGGTATGGATTTTCTGATGCTTTCATGCACCCCCAAGCAGCTACATAGACATGATTGGAAGAATGCCATGTACAATAGATAGGCAACTACACACCTACAAACCGTGACCATATCCTTACCAGCGGCGACGAAGATAGAGGGAGGAGGAGGGAGTCGATGGTGGCGGCGGCGATTCACGCTAGTCGAGTGCAGTTACCCGTTCTCTCCAAACTATAGATGCCTACAACAATATTTCAGTGTTGAAGCGGTGTCCTCCCCTTGTCATTGGTTCTAAAACCCCTATGTTTGCCGAAGTAGATTCCTGCCACGCAAAATTACAAATTACTATTAGAAGTTTCAAGTTTCACCAGCATGCATGTAGAAATATTTAATTTAGCAATGAAAGAGAAATCATCATCCATGTTTAATCGTAATTTAGTCAACAACATTATCTCCAGTAAGCTCTCTTGCAACCATGATGTCAACTCCTTCAGCTACATCTTTCTTCAAAGTGGATGCATCTAATAACTACAAAAGTGTTAGGCTAAAGAGAACAGTAACTACAAAAAAACCTTTTGAGTACCAACAATGAGACAGGACAAACATCGTTATTCAATATACAATCATACAAGAATGGGAACAAATAAGCTCATTTATCCCAAATCTTTGCAGTTATGCCTTCATTTGCAAGTATTTTTGTTGTTTATTTAAACAATTGGGACTATTGGTAAACATCAGGACTCAGGCACCATGACACGACTGAGCGAAACCAACCACAAGTCCACTCACAAAGCAACCTTCACGACACCATCCAATAACTAATAGCTGCATCAATCACACATGCATAACGATCAGAGAACAAATATACTGCGTCAAAAAGATGGATTTGCCTGCACCTTGAGCCCCAAGAATGAGTGGTGCTGTTGCCGGCACAATGCACTCGCCCGATTGCCTCTGCGACCACCTCCATGGCAAGCCCTCCCTATTGGATCCGGATCTGCATGGTGAGCTCAGATTAGGCCTCCCACTCAACCGGACCAAACCAACCCGAATTGCGCCAAGCCTTTGCCGAGCCAGACGTACCTTCATGACGGCGAGGGCGTAGGCGGATGAGTCATCTGGGAGACGCGGAGGATGGGGCGTGGTGGATGCGCGGGGCGGGCGGATTCGGCGCGCCGATGGTCACGAGCGCCAGGAGTGTAAATCACCGATGAGTCGCGGCCGCTTAGTGGCCACGGGGAGACGGACGAGGCTGAGGCGGTGGTGGATGCGGCGGGAAGGGCGGCAGGTGAGGAGGTGGTGGTGGTGGTGAGATATCACAAAACCAAAATCAATGCCCGTGCAAAAATAGCTTTGATGTTGTCGTTGAGCGCCTCGCCGAGGTCGATCTCCGCGAACGTGCCCACGGCGCGGGCACCTCCGGCCCCGGTCTCAACGAGGATGTCCTCGTGCGCGTCGGTTGATCCCGTGTTCAGTGCGTGTCGAACACCCGGCGGGCTCCTCGCGGCAAAGTCCTCGTTCCCGAGCAGGTTCGGCTCGGTCCCACCTCCCGAGCGCGGCCTCCCCGCCGCCGCCAAGGCCACATGGGCGCCGAGGAGTCTGGGAGGCGCGTGGGAGGAGCAGACGACGAGGAGGTGCCACGGCGGCGGCGGAGGACGAGCGGTTGCGGAGGTGGGAGGGCGAGGTCGTAGGAGGAGCGGTCGGGCGCCGGCGGGACCGTTGCATGCGGGAGCGGAGGGAGGGCGGGGTCGGCGTCGCGACGCCGGCCAGAGATGCGGGAGGAGGTCGCCATGGCGATCTGCGCGAGGCGCGGGCGAGATGAGGAGGCGCGCGGAGAGCGTGGCGGCGGGGCCGGGGGGGGCTGTGTAGGCGTGGCGCGGGGAGAGGGGTGGGGAGAGGGAGGCGAGGCGGGGCGTGTACGCGGGGAGAGCGTGGCGCGGAGAGCAGTGTGTGTACGCGGGGTCGTGTAACGGTTCGGATTCTATCTCGTAATCAGATCGAATGGCTGAAAAGAGAGAAGTGACGACGGATCAACCACCAACTCCTTCTTTTATAATAGTAAAGATATTGGCCCCTTGACCTCATGATGAATACAACTCTATATCCTTAACAGAACTAACCTGTTTAAAAATTGCATTAGCAACTCCAAGGGTGCACATAAGGGTTGGCGCAGAATGGTCAACAGATGTGCAACGCTGAAGGGTCTGCAAGATCTCCAGTATACCTACTTTATCCAAGGATGGAACAATATCTCCTAAACTACGCAGGGCATTTATTCGCACCTATATTTGCAGGGAACAATTAAGATCATAAGAAAACAACAACAAAAAAAGGAACAATATAACGTACAGAATGCTGCCTTCCTGAAAGTGAGGTGGGATTACTAAAGCCAGAAGCAGATATTCGGAAAAATCTAGTATATAGAAAGAAGCAGAAATATAATGATAAGAGCACTAACATCAATTAAAAACTAAGAAGGCCCAACAGATGCACTACCACATGACTAAATATTAAGATCTACACTACTATATATTGTTAAACATTAGTCCAGAAAACCAAATCGACCAGAAGAACAAACTTACTACTAGGCCTATTCTATAGCATCAATAACATTATGACCATTAATAGGAAGATGTTTGGTAGCAGATCAGAAAAGAAACAAAAGATCTAAAGCTGCATGATAAAGTGCATAAATACACAAGAAAAATCATACATTCAATATCACATGGACCTTATCTTTTTCTTTTCTTTTTGATGTGCAATTGCATGCCAAACTGGAAAGAAGACATCAGTTTTCCTATTTATTTAACTATTTTATACAAATTAGCTCCTTTTGTCATAAATGTTATTTTAATGTTTTAATGCATATTCATATTAATATGATCAAAGCTAACAAATAATTACTAAAATTTTGAAATTAAATCATATATTATGCATACCGCAGCAACTGTTGTCTTTAGTGCTAATCCATGTCCACTTGGCAGCACAACCTGTTTCAGTAGCTGAAAGAAGAAACCATCGAATGAATACGCAATGTGGATGCTTTATTCATATCCTAAGTTCATTCGTCAAGCAAGAAATCATTCGATGATTTAGAAGAAAAAAAAAGAAATGCACATGGTGGAGGGGGGCGGGACACAATCAAATGGTTAATATTCATTTTAGCCAAACAAACAACAAGGGTAACCTTCATGTCAAGCTGACAAGACAGGGGCACCATTCATCGCAAAACTTCTTCCTGTAGCCAGGGATCAGTGTCATCATAGGCCTGTACTAGCATCGGCAGAACATGCGAAATGTTCCTGTGTGGCCTGCAAAGGGAACACAAAAACAAAATTAATCTCGACACAAATCCCAAAGAAAATAGAAATAATGGCAAATTCCAATAACTATAATTACCTTGTTAATAATGAGATCCGCATGCTTCACAAGCAAAAGAAGTGTTTCACCTGATGCTGAAGTAAATACTGGAACAAGAGAAGGCAGTGTTGAAAGCTCAAAATCACCTTTATCCTGCAAGGAAGCAGAAAACAACAATTTTTTTCAGGATTCAACATTAACAAATAAATCACTAATAATATAGCTTGAAATGCACTTTGCTTTCAAAAACTCTATGGACTGCAGAAATTGAGGAGTCATAATGGAATTACAATAATTCAACGCTGGTAGTGGGTGCTGCAACAAGAATGATCTAAACACACCGAATGACTTACTCCAGTAAAACAACATATAATTAGATGAAAAGTGCTAGCACCATGAACAGCTACTGAGATTATGCAAAGTGTTACAGAAACATAACATCTTGCCATTAACTAATAATCAGATATGAAAGTACGGTAGTTCATACTATTTGTCGAACAAAGAATCACAATTCATGTATTTGAAAAAGATATAGTTAAGAAACAAGGAAGATGACCTGAGATTCTGCTATTGTCAGAACCATGGGCAAAATCATTGGCTGCATAACCATGTTGCGTAACTGAGCACAAAGAGGTGGAAGAACCTGGTTGCAAAATGTGAATTAGCTTACAAGTAGCCAATAGATCAACAAACATTGTAAAGCAGCTTTTTTTTCTTGACAAAAAAGGTTCCATTGCACACATGTGCAAACGTAAGTCAGTCATCAATAGATTAATTGAAATTGTAAACCAGAAAAACAAGAGAATGCTGTTAGAATGGATCAACCAATAAAGTGATTCTCTCAGTAATGTAATAAAGAAGTGAAAGTCAGGAAATTCAGGTGTGGACATCCTTTTTCTTTGTTTTCCATATCCCAACCTTTAGTCGCCAGTCTCAACATTTTTACGCGGAATTCTAGAACTCCCTAAAACCTAGATCTTTGGTCTTAATCAGAGCTTCATAGCAATGAGGAGAATTGAGCATTAGGTAGTGGATTGAAATGAAAATTTTATAGAGCTTGAGTACTTTATGGATGTTCACTTGTTCATGCAATATATTTATATCAGGCAACTGGAAATAAGGCGAAAAAAACATCCATGCATTTAATTAACCATACGCAGGTTACAATAACTTCTATGAAACATTACATTGACAAAACAAATGGTGCTCACATTTAGATGAGACTAGACTCTTCTGGAAACAGCATAGACTGGAACAAAGTACAGAGAATGGATTGCACATACTTTATAGCGAAGAACTTGGGAATCAAAGTCCTTCCACATATCCGATAATGTCTTCAAAAACTGTCTTCTGCATATTATCTATCCCTGAAAAGGATGATGTATTAAATCAGAACCATCTGTAGCTACCGAATTGTTCTGTTGTGTCGCTTTCAGACAAACAGCATTCTAGGGGATAATGATCCTGCTGCTGTCTTGCCAGGTATAACTGAAGCTTAAACTGGTCAAATTGTGATTCTCAGGCAACAGAGAAGCTTGCTTGGTACGCATAACAGTGAAACTCGAAACAAACTTATCTAGAAAAGGAATTGAAGGAATAATAAACACATACAAGCAAATGGTCAAGGAAACGAAGGGCCTATCAGACAAAAAAGGCAATGTTTCAAAAGCATCTCAACCAACTGTAAGTACTGTCTGCGATTAGCATCATCAGTGGGACCATCCAAAAACTCCATTCTACAAGATCTTATGTCCCAAATAAGAGGAAGGTGATACTTTACCTGTAAAGGACATAGCACTAGGGCATGATACCGCATCAACTGACAGCATCCTTTGCAAATCAACCACCAAATCAGCAGGAATATTAGAGAAGGCTTCACTTGTTAAATATGTCAAGGAATTCATGCACTGCAAGAACAGGGGGAAACTTCAGAACATTTGTCATCTATGCAACGATAGCAGATGGTCTATTTGCAGAATTAAAAGAACAATGCATGTAACATCTGTAGTCCAGACCATTGATCCACAAAGAACACTTAGAATGGGTAAAAATCACCATCCAGATTAAAGACATACCATTTTAACATTGTTATGGCAGTCCAGAAGTGGTCTATGAGGTGATAAGCCAGACATCCAAAACTAAACATGTCACAGGCAGAGCCAACTTTAGAATCTCCACTTCGGACCAATTCTGGTGCAGCATAATTCAGAGATGGTTGAAGAAGTAAAGCTGTATCCTCAACATCATAGTCCTACAAAGAAGTCAAGAAGATAAAAAAGGTTACGATTCAAAGAGTGGAAGTGCTAAAACAAGCAGGGTTAGAAAGCAGGTTCTAATTTTTATAAGTTGCTAACCAGCAACAATGTCAGCAAAAAAATAATAATTGGTGTGCAAAGCACATGATTAGTTGCAAAGGATGTTCAATTTTTCACTAATAACTTAATTGTGGAGTATTGTAATAAAATTTAAGGACGGCTCAATGGTCCTGCATTGTGGAATCTAGTTAACAGTATCTTTACCAACTCTAGTGTAATATTTCTGTTATGGCTCAGAATACCAGCTAGTTAATATATCCAAACAAGTAACTAGAATGCCAAACTAGTGGTAATTAGTAATTACTTACTAACCGAATAATGGAATTGTTGCGATGATGTCAAACCACCTGTGGCTTGGACAACAGAAAGAGCAAAACTAAACCCACCAAGCTTCCAAGATCCACTTGAGGTTATAAACTTATAAAGACCGTCTGCAAAAGAGACCAAATAATTACAGTGTAGCGCTTAAGACATGGCACAGTGAATGCCAAGTATGCCACACTCATAATCAGCAACATCAAATTCATGCAGCAGCAGAAGAATACAGATTAAAAACTATTTAGGTATTCTGCAGGATCATTTGCAAGTATTATAAGATTTCATGTGCTAGCAAGCCATCAGGTCAAAAAGCAACATTATTAATTATTTCCATATAAAGAGCATAGTTTGTAGGAATCAATATGAGAAATATTGAATTGGGTATGTTTAGTACAAAGTGCAATTACAAAAAAGAGGGATATAATGGGCAGCTAGCATAGACCACAGCATGGTACAGATGAAGTTAACATTATAAAAGGGAACTTCACGCTAAAGCAGAATCAATTAATTACATAGTTGAACAATTACATAAAATAAAACCAGCAAAACGACAGGATTATAATGGGTGCATGACAAAGCATATCAATAATAGGAAACAACCATGCAGAAAATATGAGCATAAGAAAGGCGCGACATTGCAACCTCAGGTGATATAGCTCAATGGGCAAGATGGGCATTGTTACAAAGAAAATCCAACGTCTCTGCAACTTGCAGCCCATGTTTAATCTCCAGTAGCCCCATTTAATGGTACACAACCGAAACTAAGTAAACCATAGTACAATTGAAACACACGATCATGCTTTGGATATCCAACCAGTTGTCATGCACCATTCAACACAGAATTGTGAGAAAGATAAAATCTACAAGCACTCATCCACAGAGCCAAAATATTTCCGACTTGACAGTCGACAGAACATTACTTGGCAAACTTAGTCAATTGTAATCCAACTCCCTAAAATACCACATGAAACTAAGAATTTTACAATGGAAAAATTCACCACTATCTGATTCAAACCCAATGCTTGGAATGTCAATCCTGTTTGTCTCCTATGGTCCTACCAAACGACAGTGGCAGAGCCACCAAGGGGTCAAATGAACCCACAACATTTTTAAGAATCAGTGTATTAGAAGTAATGGATTATATACCTGCCCAGATTAACCCCACTAAAGCTCCATTTGGCATTGCGGTGGATTATGATTCCCATCTGCTGGAACCGCTTTCAGGTATATTGGTGTTTGGTTAGTTGCTTTTTTCTATATCATGTTGGAAAAGGAAATAAGTTGCATTCCAAATAACAGAGAATATGTGAGTAGTTACTAAACAATAGTATATACGCATGAGAGAAAATAAGGAAGGATCCAACATTGTATGACATAAGTTGTTCAACTATAATCAAATTTTGCCAAACAATGTGCTAGATTTTTCCCAACTGCTTTTCCACAACAGCTTACAAAATAAGCACAGTGCAGCACAGCAACCGCAAACTAGCCCTAAAGGAAGTTAATTGTGAAGAAAGGATTATCGTAAACTTTTAGAAGCATAAATGGCCCCACTTGGTTAATTTTCTGGATACGACACTGCAAAACGCAGCATTAGAAACATAATTGTTATCTTCTCAGCTCATGCATACACTGCACAAGTCTATGCGGTGTTAACTAATGGTTCAATTTACATACAATTGCCAGTTTGGCACTCTTATCAATATGACACCAACACTAATCAACCTCAACTCGCTAGCTGGTAATGAGTGGTAGCTAGTAAGTACAGTAACCATGCCCAAACTGATACAACTAGTATGCTTCAATCAAATCACCAAGTTCCCAAACTCTACCCTTTGTAGCATCTAATTAATTGCGGAGGTCCAAGGCCATCTAGGCACGCGGGAAAGCAAACAAAAGCATGAGACATCACTCCGTACCATGCCCTCGAGCTCCTTGGGGACCTTGCCCACGTTATCGAGGCATCCGAGCGCGTTGGCGACGGATGCGAACACCGGCTCGGTGGCCATAGCCATGGCGGCCTTGGTCTCGTCCAGCGCCTGCACGACGTGAAGCACGCCCGGGTGGCGCAGCCGCACGAGGCGCGTGGCGTCGGCACGGACGAGGTCGAGGAAGGCATGCTCCTCCGCCTTGGAGAGCCCGGCCCGCGAGCGCGCCTCGGAGGGCACGCGTTTGTCGAGCACCCAGATGGAGACGACGGGGTAGGGCGCGGAGGGCGCCCCTTCCCGTGGCCGCGCCGTGTAGATCCGCCACGCGAGGCCCGGCCCCTCGACCCGGCCTGGTCGAGCAACTCGTAGTCCTGCAGCGGCCGCGGGCCCGTCACCTCCTGCACCGTGGTTGGTAATTGACGGGTCGATCGATCGGTCGGTCGGTCGGTCGGTGGCTGCGCGTGTTTGGTAATTTACGGGTCTTCTTAATTTTTTTCTGAATTTAATCGGTTTTTTTTTTGGGACGAGGCTCGAGGACAATGCTGCGTCGAGAGGGGAGGGGATAGGGAATCTCGGCCGTTGATCTTGCGGGCGGATGGGACGGAGGGCTGAGATTAGACCTGTTCAAACAGGTCGGGCCGAGGTATGATACTATGTTGGTTTGACTCAAGCACAGAATGATATAAACAGTAAGCGAATGTAAGATTAAAAATAACCAACTAGATGAGGTGAACAGAAAATTATAAAATTTATTGTCTTCTAAATCTGATTGTCACAATTTTTAGCTAGGCAAAATTTCAATGCAAACAAAACATACACAATTCTACTAACTTAACTAGTCTCTACAAATATCTCTAGCACAAGCAAATATAAACAATCACGATTAAGACAATATGCTATAAATAAAAGTACAGAAAGAGAGACATAAAAATAACCAATTGATACACAATGTTTTACCGTGGTATTCGAAAACTTACCAGTTTTCCTAATCCACGTTGAGAAAAATCCAAACAACTTGGACTGGCTCCACAAATTAAGACTCAACTCCTCAATCCACTATTGCTTATCCTTCCTTCACTTCGGAGATGGTGAACACCAAACCACTCACAAATTGACGCCAGATCTCTTCATAATTTTTTTTGAAGAAATCACCTCGCAATCTTTCATTAAGCCGTCTAGGTGCTAGTAAGCACCAAGAGTAACATATCACAGTTTCGCTTGACGACGATCAAGTGCCAAAAGATCAATCTAGAGATGAAACACACTTGATGTGGCTCAATTACCTCAAATGAATGCATAATAAGAAATTGAGATGTGAGAAAAATGCTCAATACTTAAGAATGTTCAATAAAGTCTTTTCTTATGTTCTTGAGCTGATATGGGAGTATTTATACTCCTACCAACCAAATATAATCATTACATAGAGAAATCGGGAGTACCGATGTGCAAAATGTGGAAGTATCATATTGTACTATAGCAAGTAGTAACTGCTATATCAGAACACTAGAACTAGCCGTTTAAAAGTCAGCGCGGTACTACTGCTATTGAAATTGTGGTAGTTTCAATGATCGTAGTTCCAATTTATAGTGTGATACTTCTGATTTCTTTGAGACCAAAAGTTAGTTCTCTCTAAAAAATATATACCACCCAAATTTTCGGTACTTTCAAGGTCCGATAGTTTCATTTTTAGAGTGCGATCGTACCGTTTTGCGGTAGTTTCACCGTTCATTTTCCGATACTGCCAATATTAAGGAGCCTAAGTGTTCAAGTGGGTGCTCTTTTGGAAAAAAAATGTACCGTTCAAAGTACCAGTGTTTCCGAGTTCTAATTGTACTGCTGTGTACACGCCGATACTTCTGGAGTCCAATAGTTCCGGTAAACACACTCTGGTACTTTCGATTCTTCTGGCTCTGATACCACTCGTAAGATCAAGATAACTGACTAGAGAAGAGTGAATAGGAGGTTATAAAAATTCTTGCCTTCTAAATCTGATTATCACAATTTTTAACTAGGTAATATTTCAATGCAAATAAAACCTACAAAATTCTAGTAACAGAAGGCACCACAAGAACTAGTCTCTACAAATATCTCTAGCATAAGTAAATATAAACAATCACGATTAAGACAATATGTTAAAAATATAAGTGCGGAAAGAGAGACAAAGAAATAACTAATTGACACACAGTGTTTTACCGTGGTGTTCGAAAACTTGCCGATTTTCCCTAATCCACATTGAGGAAAACCCAAGTGACTTGGACCGGCTCCACAAATTAAGTCTCAACTTCTCAATCCACTATTGATTGTCCATCCTCCGCTCCGAAGATGGCGAACACCAAACCACTCACAAATTGGCATGGGACCTCTTCACAATCTCCATGAAGAGATCACCTCGCAATCTTCCACTAAGCCATCAAGGTACAGCAAGCACCAAGAATAACAGATCACAGCTTCGCTTGACAGTGATCAAGTGCCAAATGATCAATCTAGAGATGAAATACACTTGATGTAGCTCAACTACCTCAAATAAATACACAATAAGAAATTGAGGTGTGGGAAGAATACTAAATGCTCAAGAATATTCAATGAAGTCTCTTCTTACATTCTTGAGCTGGTGGAGGAGTATTTATACTCTCACCAACCAAATATAGCCGTTACATAAAATAATTATAAAAATCAAGAAAATCGGTAGTACCACTGTGCAAATTACGGAACTACCGCATTGTACTATAGCAAGCAGTAATGGCTATGTCAAAACGTCAAAACTAGCAATTTAAAAGTCGGCACAGTACTATCACCGTTGAAATCGTGGTAGTTTTGATGATCGGTAGTTCCAATTATGGTGCGGTACTTTCGATTTCTCTAAGACCAAAAATTGGTCTTTTCTGGAAAAAACATACCGTCCAAATTTTTGGTACTTCTAAGGTCTAGTAGTTCCGTTTTAGAGTGTGATCGTACCGCTTTGCGGTAGTTCCGCTGTTTATTTTCTGGTACTGCCGATATTAGGGAGTCTAAGTGTTCAAGTGGGTGCTCTTCTGGAAAAAATATACCGCTCAAAGTACCAGTGCTTCCAAGTTCCAGTAGTACCGTTGTGTACACGCTGTACTTCCAAAGTTCAATAGTTCCGCTAAATATACTCTGGTACTTTCGATTTTTCTGACAAAGCATAGTTGGCTTTCACATTTAATTCTAGGTATATGCATGATCCTAAATTGATCTAAATGGCACAAGAATATGCTTTCAAGTTATTTTCTATGATTCCTCTTAATAGTACAGCGATTAACCTATAATCTGGTCTTCCAACTTTTCTCTTAAGACCGATAAAAACAAAAAGAGATTCTAGATTACTTATAACTTTATTTTGAACCATCTTGATCCTTATGTTGACCTTTATCATATATTTTCATTTGTCACTTTCATCATTAGGGATTGAACATATGCAATACTTAGCAAACACATTAGTCCCATATTCACATATTATCATTAATTACTAAAATAATTTTTAGGGGCTTGGATGCTTTCAGTGGGCTATGTCAGCCTAGCCTGACCAGGCATGTCGTGTTTGGACTAGCACCTCGGCACAGCACGTATAGTAACTCTCATGTGGTAGTGCAGTAAAATTATTTGCGATTATCAGTAAAATTACTTATGTTAGAGTTAATGTATTTTCTAAACGCAGACGGGTGACTTGACAGTAAAATTACTTATGACTAGCATTAAAATTACTTGTGACTGATAGTAAAAATACTTGCGACTCAGCAATTAGCAGTAAAATTATTTGTGACTGATAGTAAATTTTTTTATGACTGGCAGTAAAATCAATAGACTGTTGGTGGTCCGTTTGGCTAAGCATGCCCGGACCGGCTCTCTTTACTGTGTGTCTGGAACAGGCACATGAACCAGTATAGCATGGTACGATAACTTATTTGAACCAGCCATGTCGGGCCTAATTGTCCCATGCTCGGATCCATGACATGTTGTGTCAGAAATAATTCAGTTCCTCCAAAATTTACTTAGGTAGCAAAAAACATGAGTTTTCTTCTAGTCAAGTTAGACTAGTCCTGTCCTTGTATAGTTGTTTGGGCAAATAGCTCAATCACATGAATTTGTACACTTAGGATCTGTTTTGGTTGTTTGGATGAGGGATGGATGGGATGATCCCATCCACCTTTTTGTGTTGTACCTATGTTTGGTTGCTCGGATTGGGCAGATCCATCCCAGATGAGCCGATCCAAAAGGAGCGAGTATTCTCACGAGATGTGGGATGGAGCGATGCGGTGAAATCCCTCAAATGAGGCCATCTAGCGACAACCTATGCCTTCACATGAACTCTTGAGTCATTCCACTCACCTCCCAAGCAAATCTGATACCCAAACCCCATCCTTCTCTCGTTCGTCCCGCTTGCATCTGGTGGCAGCGGCTGCGAGTGGAGTCCTAGCGCTACCAACGCCATTGGAGGCTAGGAAAGGACGACCACGACTGGAGGCTAGGCAATGACGATGGCGAGTGAAGGCCGGGCGACGGCGAACACAACTAGAGCCGAAGTGACGTCGACCGTGAGTTGAGCCTGGCTGACGGTGGGAAGGACGCTAACTTGCCAATTTTGATGACCGGGAGACTAGATTGCAATAACTACCTCCTTCACTCCTCTTCAGTCGCTCCCCCTCCCCTGTCATTTGTCTTCCTCCCAAACCAAAGGTATATTTGTTGGATCTAAAATCTGGAGAGCACTTACAATTTCTATGTTGTACTCCTATGGTTCAAGAACTTTAGGAGACCTAGTTCTTCAGGAAGAACCAAGACATAAATCAATTTAAGAGTGTTCATTAGATCATATCTTTATATTTTACTGTTTTTGAACTCTACTCCGCCAGTAATTTACTAATCTGGTTCAACTCTAGTCGTGCAAAGTCAACAAGTGAACCTCTAACTACAGATCCCATTGAAGTTGCGGCGCTGAACCCAAAAATGACAACGCCATCCCAAATTAAGATGGTACATAATCAACAAATCGTAGTGACTCCCCAGTTACCATATCTCCTGCAAAGATGGTCAAGACAGCCCCAACTTCATATGGCTCTGAGCTACCAACAAAATACAAATTGGCCTTGAAAGATTGCTATGGCTATAGAGAAGGCTAGTATCGTCAACACTGATATTCCTAAAAATCTTTGGGATAATTTGGTTAGTCTAACTGGATTTGAAGAGGCACATCTTACCCACTACTATGCCTATTTGTGTGAGCATATTTGCTAAGGCATTCAACAAGCTTTTCGTCGCAAACAAGTTGATTTGGGTTGCTATGTACATTAGCAACCACTTTCCTTGAATTTGAAGAAGCCTCCTTTTGCTGCAGTACACATGACACCTTTTGCTACATCCATTACTACTCGTTTTGCTGCCAACCAAAAACATTGAAACATGGTTGAACTATGATAGCAGCTGTGTACTTAGCTCTTGAATGATGTTGTATTGTTATGTGTTTACATTCTAAAATGATCTGGTAGAATTTGTGTGTGTTTTGAAATTATCTGCTACAAGTATGGAATGATGTAGCATTTTCATTTAATTTGTTGTATTATATCTGCAAGGGGGCCATAAATTGCTAACTCCAATACAGAACATCAAAAAGGCACTTCCATCTCTTGAAAAAGCTGTGAGTTACTCAAACAATTTGCTTATGTGCCTGGTAGTTACTTCGCTATAGAATTGCTTATATGTGATGAACTCATATGAATAATGTCAATGTCCACCACAACTTTACCTTCTAGATAAGTAAGTATTTGATTGTTCTTATTTATTTAGGCAGTTGTGGTTATCTAAACTTCATGCCTTTCAGATTCGGTAACATTGGTGCTGCAGCTTGTTTGAAGACATACTTTGACCCCCTCCTACTTCAAGATAGCATGCGATATGATGCAAATAGATCAGACTGAAAATTTTCAAAGAGAAAAGAGAATAAAAAAATCAAGGTGCATTTTTTGTGCATTGGAGATTAATGATTGCTCTGCAACATTATGTTGGGTTACATGGAAGCACAATAGACCTCGCTGTTGGTTTGATGTTGTGGTTCAACTATACTCTGTGCGCAATTGTGTTGATTGAATCACTGTTACATATTGGGACACAATTGATGGAGATATAATTGTAGCGAAATTCATGTTCATATAATAGTCAAAATATTATTCTAAGTCCCTCTGTAAATCAAATTATGATAAAAGTCAAAAATATTATTCTTAAGAGCCATTTTGCGTACCTTATGATTTTACTCAGATTTGAGTAAGTATAACATAATGTGGTCACTGCATTTTGCGACTAGTTTTCTTTTACTATAACTATCACGTTCACAAGTTATAATTCTTAATCTATGCTTGTACTTGAATATATTTGTGCTATGATTGTTCTATGGTAATTGTATATACTTCATTGCTTTTGTTGTCACACAGTTTTGGGCCCAGAATGGCAGTTCAGGAGATATAACACTACTACCTTTTTGAAATGTTCCATGTTAGAAGGCCTAATATAGTTGTTAACTTGTACAGAGGCATTCAATTGATTATACAGTATTGTATCGTACAAAGGCTCCTGAAGCAGCAACAAATGTTGCAAATGAAAATGTATATTCATGAGCAATATGAGGAATCTTCATGAGCACCATAGTTCTGCAAGTTATAATAGCTCCAGAACTAACAAGTCAATAGTGGGAACAAGTGATGCACTTCAAAAATATGAGCCCTCATATTGTTCCACATCCTTAGAGTACATCGTGTAGAATTCTACAGTTGACAATTATATCTCCATAGCTAAGAAATCTTAGCATAGTGCTGAAAGTTATGCTCAATCATTCCAGGCAGCTGGTGTGTTTGCAAGGAATAACATGTCTGTGATGTCTAACTTGTCTCAAGCTTCTAAAAGTTTCCCGGAATACACAAAATTCACTTAGTGCATGATGGGGTATTCTCATCAAGGGTTACCATCCCATTCACCTAACCAAATCCACTTAGTGCATAGTGCTATTGGATCATTCCATCCTATTCCATCCCACCAAATTCTAAATCATCTCATTCTATCTACTCTTATATATCTAACCAAACACACTCTTAAGCGGTGAGCCTAGGGCCCAAATATACATTAACACTCACCAGTCAGCACTCAGCCTGGTTCTCGACACTAAGTTGGACCAAGATATGCCAAATCCATAGTCACTAGTCAGTCCGTAGTCACTAGTCAGTCATTCCTCCATCGACAATTTTGTAGCAACATGGGGAAAACTGTTGGAAATGTAGACAATATTTTAATTTCAAGTTTTATGTTGGGCTTGATAAAAAACATGAAGCAGCCAGACTCGATATAGTGTAGAACTTAGATGACGCAGTGCAGTGAGCGGTCGCGCGGATGTGCGCTGCCTAGAAATCTTATTGTCGCTCCTGTGCAGGTCTTCACGACAGCAACGGCTCGAAGACACCGCCTCCCTTCGTCACGGTGCATGCCGGGAAGAAGAGTTGATGAGGTTCAGATGACGTGGCACAAACAACACAAGGAGGAAGAGAATGGAGGCAGAGAGATTCTTGGCTGTATATTCTGGACGTCTCTAGGCATATATATATAGACAGACTGATAACTAATATGATTAAAACAGTCATTTACCCACTGGTAACTGACATATTTAACTAGCCATTTACCCACTGGTAAACTAGCTGTCATCAAACCCAATAAAGCCCCAATTCAAATATTTGAATCTCATTCAAATAGAGGAATCTCATTCATATAAAGAGAGATGTACGGTTCAGCAAAAATAAAGGTGGATTTAGCCTGTCAAGTGGCGCGCCACGTCATGGCACGGTCGCAAGTCACAAGTCACGCGAATATGGGCATACGTGTGTGATTAGTCAAAGCTTTCCTCATATCATCACATCTATAATTCAAGGAGTGATATGGACTCCATCTTATAAATTAGTCTCCCCCACCTTGACTTAGCAATATGGTACTACACTTTGCATGCTTTAGAATTAAGAAAATGGGTCTCACTCTAGAGACCTATTTCTAACAAAAACCTCTTGGCAGTTGAAACGTACGTCCCTCGCCACAGCACAAAGTTTCTTTTGGATTGCGACCGATGATTTTTTTGGTATGCTTTTCAAAACAATGATTTTTTGGTATGTTTTGGGTTCAGAAAATTGTTTAGAGAGTTTGGATAAGTCGGCCCATTTATTTCGACTTCTGATGAATTCGAAGTCAAAAGTCATAAAAAAACAAAAAAGAACAGACGCAAAGATCATATTTTCACAGTTTCTGCAATGCACCGCCTAACATGGCCCATTCCTACCATGCTTAAATTGGCCCATTCCTACCATGCTTAAATTAACTTCTTAACCCACCTTGCTTATCCATCCAGTTCATTACTTCCATCCATGCTAATGGAGATCTCTCGCATGCTCCCAAGTATCAACAAGTCGATTGAACCGCAGGCAATAAAGCATGATATTACCCAACCATCCATGCATATGTGAAGGATCCTGAAAAGCAAAGCTTTCTTTTCTTGCAAGACAAATTCACAACCTACTAGCTAGACCAGTTAAATGACACGAGCGTATGAAAACTGTGAGATGCTTCGTGTCCTTCTCGTCGGATGAAAGATGTGATCACAAGTGCCGAACAATATATTCTGAGATCAGTTGTTGCTTGCAACGCCGTGTACTTCTGTTCGATCTTTCGCACAAGAAATGTTCAGTTCTGCGATCCTTCCTGAGCAACCCTTTTGTGTGGCATCAGTCGAGCTGAACTTGTTCAGACGCCGGTTCTGATCGACTGCGACTGTGTGTGTATGTGCACTTGCTGACTAGCAACTAGCAAGTACCGTGTGATCTGAGCAAAGAACAGCATTAGCAATTTGGACTATGCACATACACATTACAGTATATTTTGAATGCTACTGTGTAAATTGAAACATTCGACAAATTAGCAGGGAACTTGATTGTACGGTTATGGTAGCAAGGTGATTAACAGAAATTATTAAAAGTTGTATGGTACACGCTTGGTTTTTACTGGTTGGCAGCATGTCATAGAGGGGGGGGGGTGCCATTTATGAAGCCAGGGTACTATGGCAGTGAGTAGGGGTGGCAAGAGGGACGGGTCTTTAAGGGGTGTCGTTTTAGCGATAGTATCTGATCTTTGACTGAAATTTTACTGTAGCCGGCTTTTTTTACTGTAGCTGATTTAGTTTTTTAGGTATAATTAAATTTTAAAAAAATAAAAAAAATAGAAAAAATATGTTAATCCATCACGGACAATGCAAAGGAACACAAGAAAAAAAAAGAAAAATGCAAAAAAACCCAAAAAATCTAAAAAAATTCAGAAAAAAATGAATTACTGAATAGTGAAA
This sequence comes from Melocanna baccifera, assembly GCA_036346265.1. NCBI lineage: Eukaryota > Viridiplantae > Streptophyta > Magnoliopsida > Poales > Poaceae > Melocanna > Melocanna baccifera. Next base: position 23,714,210 of record CM070678.1, read on the forward strand.
AAAAAGCTAAAACTAGAAGTTGAAGCTGAAAAAAAGCTGAAATGAGCGGTGCATCAGTGAGCCTCCGTGGTCCCGCTCTGCTTTCGTTAGGCTAACCTTGGAATATTGCTCCTGTTCTTGGTCCTCACGGAAACTTATCACGTGTTAATTAACAATAGGTTAAATTATTTTTTAAATAATAACAATAATATAATCTTATTTATTAGTTTATAAGTATTTAGATATATTTTTCAAAATGAAGCTTTAAAATATATGTTCTAATATATATATATATATATATTCAAGTTTTAGTTCAAATATACGAGAAAATTATACAATATATCATATATATATATAAACTATAATAAATTATAAAAAAATTTGCTAGGTTCCAGAGAACCCGTAGAGAAAAACACATATAATAATACTTAATATATTATAAAAAATTATTTTTACTAAGTCCTGTGATCCTCCACAGGAGAGGGCAACCCTATGCCCGTCCCGCTAGGGTAGCTCCACGGGGGAATCACCACCCTACTAGTAACGCCGACAACTACCTAGAGTGTGAGGCCCAGTCGATGTCACAGCTCATCAGAAATCTCTGCACCGCACCGCACTCCACTTCTCCAGGGGTGGCAATTCCCCATGGGCGGGACCCATGGGAATATCCCGTGGGGCGGGGCCCGCTGAAGCTAGTGGGGCGGGGCGGGGTCATCCTCGCCATGAAGTCCATGGGACCCGATAAAAATAAAAATAAATATATTTAATAATATATTATTATTTTTTAATATAAGAGATTATATTCTTTTTTTGTATATTTAGACTAAAACTTGAATTTATATGTTAGAATATATATTTTGAAGCTATATTTTTAAAAATAATATGCTTAAGTAATTATAAATTAATAAATAAAATTAAAATTTTATTTTTAAATAATAAATTTAATCTTTTTTTAATCCCCACGGGACCCCGTGGGGGTCGGGTCCCTACGGGGACTGAGGACGGGGGGCAATCTCCCCCCACGAGGCTAAACGGGGCGGGGCGGGGGGCGGGCTCGCGGGGGGCGTGGCGGGGCCGCGAAGGCTTCCCTCGTCCCGTCCCACCCCGTTTACATCCCTAGTTCTCCCACGGGAGGATGTTTCTTGGCCCCCGCTGCTGGCCTTACCGTGCGGCTGCCTCGCAAGCCAAACTAGGCACCAACTCCGATAGATTACCGGACGTTAGGTCACCAGTGGATCCGTCCAACCCAGCAAGGCAGGCTCCTCCTCGAGCATGGATGGCCCCGGGTCCGGACCCTCAGCAATTTGAAATGTATATGGCAAATTGATAATGACGCGTTTAAAAAAAATCAGATCAAGAGACCAGCACTTTTACCATTACACCCGATGAATTCATAAAAGAAACATATTTAGTTGGGGTGGTTATGGTACAAACAACTTTTAGAAAAAAAAAAGGTTTCCCAAATTGAAAATGATAACAACACAGGGTTCTTTTATTGTCCTGAGACTAGGCGGACTTGGACCTTAGGCCGCTAGAGCAATAGCCCGAAGTTCAGATCAAAAATTCTTTACTAAAACACTGTAGATAACAACAATACGGGCCACGCCATGATTATTTCTAGTGAACTAGGCCTAAGGCTCAGCCGTTGGCTGGCTACGCCCCTAACTGAGACTAAATGGGCAAATTCAAGCTCCAAATGTGCTTATTAAGTCCAATTTTGCACACTTTTTTTGCGAGGGAATTCGTTCACTTACCTGGCTTACATTTTTCTGTGCTTTATATTTTGTTGTTATAGATATTGCAAAAACTGTATTGGTGTAACGCAAAAACCATCAAAAGTAAAGAAAGTAGCCTACCGTTGCATTTAGGAAATCTTAACTGATCTTCATTAACAACAGAGGCTTGGCGATTTAGATCAGATATAGATCGTGATATAATCAAGTGAGAGTAGTGATTCTATACTTTTCACTCCTATTCCTATAGATATGTATAAATCTTAAAGTATCAATTAAAGAGTAAGTAGCCTCAATCCACTCTTAAAGATGCTTTAATATTTATATAATTCATTATTTGGGAACCTCCCTTTTATAAAAACTGATCAAACAGTTATAGAGACTAGGCACCCACAAAAAGGATGTGCCTGTTTTGCACGCCAGAGGATAACCAAATACACTGTCTCTATGTTCGTTTGGGTAGCGTAAACAAGTAGGGGTTGTTCATATTGCCTTTTTTTTACTTATAAATAGTAATAATTTATAGAGAATCTTATAGAGAAAAACACTCGTCTGCGATTTTAGTCGATATAAATAAAGTCACTATAATGTGTACTACAATTAACTAGTAGAAATTTTCTTTTGAAAATATATTCTGTTTGAAAACTAGATACTATAGAAAAGTTACTTACTATAAAAAACAGTTTCTAGAAGCCAATACAAACAGTGTCTATCTAACGAACTGCCTACACGCCTCTGCGGAGGCACTTAGAAAAAACCTAACTGCCCACACGACATCGTCCTAAGATCGCTAGCCAGTTGAGGACTAAGTGCTTGCTCAGTTGGCTTGATGCGTTACTGTACGGTCAGCCCACCCGGCTTTAAACCCGAGCTACCTTATTTTCGGGGTGGCATTGTTCATATAAACGGTGCCTTTCTGGTAATATTCATGTGAACAGTGCTCTCTGAGTACATACACGTATATAGGTGCGTTTAGTGGTCAAAACGTGTGCTTGCGCTCCTGGAGATCTTAAGTCTCCGTCTCTGGTTTCAAGCGTGTGCATTGAACGTATCCATGTAGGTGTGTATAGATGTATGTAATGTTGAGTACGTACGTAAGTACGTCTTTATTGTACTCACGAGCTTAAAAAAAAGATTATCGTTCCTTCAAAAAAATCGTTAGCCAGTTTTGTGAACGTGCGAATATGCCCTAGAGAAATCGAGGCGAAATAAGTTGAACAGTCCCAGTACACCAAGGTTGGACGTTAAGCCCCAAACCGGCACGTACGCCGAAACCACAAGCAAAGGCCATCGGCCGAAACGAACGCGCGCGTGGGGGAAAAAAAACGTTCAAGACGGCCGTGCGGTAGCGCAAACCGACGCCGCCGCACTGTTCCGAACCCAGTTAAGAGCGAGGGGCGCGCGCGAAACGCCACAACAAGAAACACAACGAGCGAGTACATAAGGCGCAGAGGTTTGGTGTGGGTAGCTCAACTCTCTGCCACCTTCCCTGGCTTACACTCCTGCTCTTCTCCCCTACCACCCAAGGCTTATACATCTCTCTGCCTAATGGCGCCTCCGAGGGAGACGGTGACGTCGCCGATGTCGCTGGGGAAGACGGGGAGTGGTCGCCGGAGGCCGAGGTACCGTCTCGAGACGAGGGCGCTGTCCTACGTGCTCCCGGCGCGCGCCGGGGCATGGTTCTCGTGGGGCGGCAAGGGAGGAGGACGCGGCTGCGGCGATCGGCTGCTGCTGAGGGGCGTCACGTGCGAGGCACCGCCCGGGGAGCTGGTGGCGATCGTCGGGCCGAGCGGGGCGGGGAAGACGACGCTGCTGTCGGTGCTGGCGGGCTCGGCGGACCCGGGCAGGGTGGTGTCGGGGCAGGTGCTGGTGAACTGGTGCCCCATGGACGCCGCGTTCCTGCGGGTGTCCGGCTACGTGCCGCAGGACGACGCGCTGTTCCCGATGCTCACCGTGGAGGAGTCGCTGCTGTACAGCGCGCGGCTGCGGCTGCGCGCCGCCGCGGGCGTGGCGGAGGCGCGGGCGAGGGAGCTGATGGCCGAGCTCGGGCTGCGCCACGTCGCGCGGTCCAGGGTCGCGAGCGTGTCCGGCGGCGAGAGGCGGCGGGTGTCCATCGGCGTCGACCTCGTGCACGACCCGGCCGTGCTGCTGCTTGACGAGCCCACGTCGGGGCTCGATTCTGGCTCCGCGCTTCACATTGTCAAGATGCTCAGGGATATGGCAGTCACGCACGGCAAGACCGTCGTGCTCACTATCCACCAGCCTGGCTTCCGCATCCTCGAGCTGCTCGACCGCGTCGTCCTCCTTGCCGACGGCACCGTCCGGCACCACGGCTCCCTAGCCTTCCTCGAGGCCCGCCTCGCTGCCTCCGGGCACGCCATCCCTGCCCACGTCAACGTCCTCGAGTACGCCATGGAGACGATCGACACCCTCAAGCCCGAAGTCGTCGTCACCACGGTCACCGCCACCACCGCGCCCGCAGACCAAGAAGACGCCGCGCCGGTTCCCGCGTCCTCGTCCGCGCACCGCGCTGCGTACGCGAACTCACCTGCGGCGGAGGTGCGCATTCTGGCGGGGCGGTTCGTGAAGACGGTGCTGCGGACGCCGCAGCTATACGTGGCGCGGATGGTGCAGTCGGCGGTGGCCGGCACGTTCCTCGGTACTATCTTCCTGGGCACCACCGACCTGCAGTCCCGGCTGGGCTTCTTTGCCTTCAGCCTCACTTTCGTGCTCTCCTCCACCAGTGAGGGCCTCCCGGTGTTCCTCCGGGAGCGCCGCATCCTGCAGCGCGAGATCTCCCGGGGCGCGTACCGCGTGTCCTCCTACGTCGCCTCCAACGCCGCCGTCTTCCTCCCCTTCCTCCTCGCCGCGGCGCTCCTCTACGCGACGCCGGTGTACTGGCTCGTCGGCCTTGCGCGAGAGCCCGGCCACTTCGCATACTTCTCCCTCGTCATCTGGATGGTCATGCTCACCGCCAACTCCTTCGTGGCCTGCCTCAGCGCGCTGGCGCCCAACTACATCGTCGGCAACTCCGTGATCACCGGCTTCATCGGCTGCTTCTTCCTCTTCTCCGGCTACTTCATCGCGAGCAAGCACATCCCACGGTACTGGGCGTTCATGCACTACATCAGCCTGTTCAAGTACCCCTTCGAGGCCCTCGTCGTCAATGAGTACGGCGGAGCGCGCGGCGGCCGGGAGTGCCTCGCCGAGGCTCCCGGCGGCGGCCTCTGTGTCCTAGACGGCGCGATGCTGCTGCGGCAGCAGGGCATGAAAGAGAGCATGAGGTGGAGCAACCTCGGCGTCATGCTCGGGTTCGTGGTCGGGTACAGGGTGCTCTGCTTCGTCTTCCTCTGGATCAGGTGCCACCGTATGAGGAGGTGAGGAGGCGCATGCAGAGGCGGGGAACAATGCCATTGCCATTGCCATTGCCATTAGCATGCATGCAAATAGTAATTGGTCATCTAAATTTGATCTTTTTTGCTGTTTTCTTTTCTGAAACATTTTAATCTTTGTTTCGATTAGGTTGATACGAGTATATGTACATGTTTGGGAGATATTGATCAAGTTGTAGCGGAATTGGATGTTCTTGTGTATCAACAACAGTGGAAATGATGGATGACGCTAAGGGAGAAATAATTTGATGATCAGGAGGCTGTTTTTTACCTGTTGTCTCTGTTTCTTCCCGATTGCAGGGAAGCGTCGCATTCGTGTATGATTTGCTGTTTGGGTAGTCCATTCGCCTTTGTGGCAAAGTGGTAGCTGAGAAAAGCTCAGAAGTTGCCGATCATATGAGGTGAGACAGTGATGACAAAGGCCGTGCAGCAGGTCGGAAACATGCCTGATATATATCTGTTTTGGAGAAGAAAAAAACAGTTTTCCAGAATTTCAAGTGTTAACCGACCGGAGTCCAAAGAATTCACATTATATTGACTAAGTGAAGACTTCAAATATCAACAGGATAAGTATGGTTTAAATTAACGTTTGTAAAACAAACAATTTTTTTGCATGATTTCTCATGTTAAATTATGTTCGATTAAACATTTTTTTTGCCTGATTTCTGATGCTAAATTATGTTCGATTAGACAATTATTTGCCTGATTTCTGATGTTAAATTATGTTCGGTTGGAAGAACGGAAAACATAGCATTTGAGTGTAAAGAATTCATTTTTCTCGTCATGTTCTACGAGTAAAGGGGAAATAACTTTGTACAATAGTACAGGTGATATCAATGGGATGTTCAGAATTGTGTTAGATTATATTTTTTTTACTAAGCTAACTTATTGGCTTATTTGATATAATTAAATTTAAAAAATTTAAAAATAGAAAAAATATGTTAGCACATCACAAATAATGCAAAATAATATAAGAAAAAAAGGCAAAAAAAAGCCTAAAATAAAACAAAATAATCAAAAAAAGACAAAAAAAGAAATAGTAAAAAAAACATCAACACCCACCGCCGAACGCTAGAATAAGCACTGCCCAAGTATCATCCGTTTTAACTTTCCACACTCAAATTTATCCTTGGTGCACCACCCACCTACCTTTATCTCCACAATCTAACCAAAGTTTGCGTCTCATAGGTAGCAAAATAAGAAGTGCAGAGGCGATAAAGTATCAGCGTTTGCTAACTGGACGCAAATCAACCCCTCGGCTCAAGTGAGGTCCATGAAGTTCCAGTAAATCTCATAGAACTCTCATTTCAATATGAAAAGTGCAAGATTCACAAAACCCAGCTTAGTGTGTCACCGACATGGTGGACCTGGACCGCACTTGTCATCGTCACCGCAGGTCGGCAGATGATCCGGGTCTAATCCTGGGTGGATTGGCCGGTTCCCCAACACATTCCCGCGTGCGTCTCCTGCTCCTAGCGTCGTGCACGCTCAAAGGCGCGCAGGCGCAGTACTCGTACAGCTAGCTAGTGATCGATCGAGTAGTGACTTGCCGGTTAAAATTGGTCGCCGGTGCGCGTCCGCCGCTGGCATGGGCGCGGGCGGGACGGAGGACGACGGATCGGGAGATATTTTGCGTGCGGCGCGCGCAAGTCGCCGTCGCCCCGTCCCGAAGAGTGCGGTGGGTTTGCGGCGGTGTCCGCCACTACGGCGTGCCGCGAGCGCGTAGGTTGGTCACCGCGGCCGGCGTGCGCGCAGCATAACTAGCAGCGGCAGCAGCGTGTGGATTGATAGGGAGTGGAGACGGGAGTGGCGCGCTGGTGCATGTTGCTGTCGAGCTAATTAAATTGATTGGCCAATGGGTGCTTGTGGATGTGGTACGTGTATCGACTATCAAACGATCAATGATGTGAGCAGAATGGAAAAGTACCCATCTACAGCTCATAGCCATTGTTTTTTTTTTTTTTTTGCTTTTGGTTTCGATTTCTTCGGAAACCAAAATAAAAGAGACAGATTTTTCAAGCGACTTCTCGAAGCAAATTCTTCAAACGACTACTCGAACCTAAATCATATACGTCATCTACGTCAATATCTCTATCATCCGTTACCGTCTCCAAAATAGCAGACAAATCATTAACCATAGAAGCCAATAGTCGTATCCCACCAGAAGTGCGATCTATGCATCGATCCCATTGGCCGACTCGTTCTCTTTACTGCTTGCACATCCAATTCCAACCGAGTGCCTGGTACGTTACATGGCATGTAGGTCAAAAGTTGTGGGCGCACTCGCGAAAAAAACAGACCAGGTATGTCGTGCTTCTGTGATCGGTGGAGTATAGAGCGTATGTATCTAATTGGAAAATGACCTTAGCCTGGAGTTATTGACAGTGACCGGGGAATTGAAGAACTCAGATCATTCTGCGTGCCGGATTTTCCGAGTGCAGCAACAAGTCAGTAGACATGGGGGGCATTTGTAGCATAGCAGATTATTGCATAAAATTTATAGGGATAAAAGTAAAACAATAGTTGAGAGTTAGGGGGCGATCAAGTCAGCTTCTTCCATCGCTAGCGTTAGCGATTTTTTCCCTGTAGCAGGTGCTGTAGCTACAGTAAAAAATTTCTTTTTTTTCCATTTTTTTTAAAATTTACTTATACTTTTCTTTTTCGTTTTTTGTTTTCGGTTTTTTTATAATTTTTTACATTTAATTATAATTAATAAACCAACTCACTCTGATATTTTTCAATGACTACGATGTTTTTTTCAGCAAAAGCCAAAAGCCATCGCTATTCCGATCACCCCCTTAATCGAAAGTTTTCTTCAAAGTAGTTGCAATCCAAACAGTGTGCGTACATTCAAGCATCTAGGCATGTGGCCGGATGGCTATGTGTGCAGATGTGCACCCAATCTACTAAGGTTTAAGTCTGAGACTTACGTTTAGTGCTCACTGATTTTAGGAATACATATACACATGCGTGTTCAGTGAAAAAACACGTGCCCACGCTCTGTGTAAGGTCTTATGTGCCTCCGATAAATTTTAGCGTGTGTAGGAGACACGCTCGTGTGTGTACCTAGGTGGCATTTGTTAAGTGGAATTTTTTTAAATAATGTAATTTTATTCAAAATAACATAAACATACTTGCGCGAATTTTTTTTTACAAGAATGGCCTCCAGTTACCCAACCGTTGGGCGATTGGAACAGGTCACCCAACGGCTACACGACATGCAGTCAGTCCATGGACTGTTGGGCGACATAATTGCAGTCGCCCAATCGTTGGGCAATTGCGATCAGCCGCCCAATCGTTCGGCCATTGGATGCATATATAAATCAAGCGAGCGGCCGAGCCCTCGACCATTTCCATCGGCCGACGCCGCGGCACGAAGAGAAGAAAAGGAAGGGAAAGAAAGACGAGAAGAGGCGAGGGAAGAAAAAGAGAGGAGAGGAGAGGAAGGAGAGGTTCTGCCACCACTTCTTGATTCTATTTGTTCATCATTGCATTCATGTTCTGCGTCATAGTGTGCATCAACTGAGTCTAGGCTACCATGAACTGATTGAGTACTGGGTCTAATTCCATTGGCGTTGCTGCTTTCTGGGCTTTGGTTCGCCTGACCATGACCAGCTGAGTTCCTGATATCAACCATCTTTCACTGCTCTAAGAGGAAACATAGTTGCTAAGAACTGACTTCACCGACTTAAAAGGTGAAAGGGAAAAGCATAGGTAAGAGGTACATTTGACTAAGGGGAATCTTTAATGATAAACATAAACTAAACAAACATTTAACGAGAGGCTAACAAAAGAAGCAATTAAATTACTCAAATAAAGGTTTTGACATGACTACAACATAATGCTTTTAAGGGTAAAACTGTAGCTCACATCATACATAACTGTAAATAGAAACCAAAATATTTTAATCGCATTTTCTAAACTATACAAGGGTCTAATCTAAGAGCTCCCACTCAGGTCCTACCAAGTAGGGCTCACTTAATTCCTCCTCTGAGTCACTATAGATTACCCACGAGTTGCGGACATGCGACGACTACTCTTCGACTACTACTAGAATGAAGTGTCGAAGATATTCCTGATTGTTGCCTACTATACGTTGCCTCTCCTCCAGACTTGGTGGCGTGGGCGAAGGTAGAAGTACTGGTAGCTGCGGTTGAGGTCCCTCCATGGCTCCCTCCTGCTCAGCTATAACGGGGGTAGCTCCATATTGCTCCTTGAAGTTTCGAATGAGTTTGGACATGCTGATCTTGTACAACTTACAAAGACGTCGAATGGCCATGTGTGTGGATCTTTGCACGGACCACTCTCCACAACCACTGGTGCATTTGAAACTATGGTATAGAACTTGGTTGCCAATCGTTGTGGTGAAGTACAGCCTGATGATGCATCTAATGCATTGGCCCTTTGCCTTATCATCTTTGGTGAAGTAGACCGGTGACCTCTTCAATCCAAGATTCCATAATAAAACTTGGAGAAGTCCTCGCCATCCTCCAGTCTGGCTATATGAAGCTTGAGACATCTAAGACATTATAAAGGAAAAAAATCAATTTAAAGATTTAAAAATAAATAAATTTTTGAATAAGACGGAGAGCAAGAACCTTAAGAAAGGGAAAGAGAGTAGAGAATTTACTAAATATCTAGTTTGGTTGATTTGACTAAGAAAATAGAATTTGAAATTTGGCTAAGGCGACCACTCTAACTAAGGCTTCATCCAACAGTCGATATAGCTCTGATACCACCTTTGTTGAGATCTGAATATACAAAATCGGACTCTCTGTGTATACCGCACTAGTCCAGAATCACGCTAGTGCATACAGTAGAACATACATAAAATATCGGCCATATGCATGCTTAATAAAGAAAAAGACCTAAATATTAATAATTATTAGAGTATGAGCTTATGGTCAAACTTACAAATTACTAGTCTGAAGACCTTAAAAAACTAGCAGCAAAAAATAAAAATAAGCATGGTAGCTATTCAACATGCCCACAGACAATCGACTGGAAAACGAAGTCCTAATTTGTGAAGTCATCGAAGTATCCTCCTTCAGATACATCATGCTGATATGATTCCTCTTCTTCAACTAAGCAACAATAGGCGACTAAGGTGCTCATCGACGGTAGCTAGAGGCAGATGGTTATGGTGGAGCGGCGACGGAGCACAACTGGAGAAGGAGATGGCGGTGCGAAGCGGCGGAGGTTGACGATGACAAACAGACAAAAGGACGAAGATAACGGCGATGCAACGGAGGATGACAACGGCGATGCAACGGAGGATGACAGCGGCGCTACGAGGTGCAAAGAACGAGGAAGTTAGTGGCTTTTATGCGTGCAGACGTCGAGGTGTCCCGAACGGAGACGACGGCGGAGTCTAGCTCAGGCACGAACACTGAGATGGTGACGGATTCGAATTGAACACGACGACAATCCTGTGATGACGATGAACAGTAGATGGACCGCTGGATCGTCGACATGTGGCGGCTCGAAAGATCGAACGGCAATGGTATATCGCACCGATGAACAGTGCTGTCGTGTCTCGATGGCCGCCACGTGACCATCAGACGACGGTTGAGGTGGGCAACGTGGTCGGCCAGCAGATGACCGACATGTGGCTGGGTTAGGATCTGACGACTGAGCTTCTATGGGTTAGATGAACATTATTGGGCTCGGGCCAGTACTGTTTAGAAATTTTTGGGGACTTTCTATTTTCAAAATTTTAAATAAAATAAAATGATCTTTAAAAAATAGCAAATAAATCCAAAATTCATAGAAAATTCTAGAAAATTCCCTGAGACACAACGAACCCAAATAAAATATTTCTAGCACATTTTAATGTTTATTTTATTCATATTAAATCCTTTTAACTAATAAAAATTTATTTTAAACTTGTATTAAATCCAAAAAATAAATTATGTATTTTATTTTAAAAACTTCAAATAAACTCTAAAAATCAGGATGTTACATGATAGAATGTGCCTCGCGCTACTCACATGGAGTATTACAGAGGGACGTGCCTCAGACATGGCTAGTCGACATTGTAATGGTACGCACATATACAGCTAGCGTTCGCGTAGCAGCATGTCGTATCATACGAACTTTCTATGTTTATGACCTCCTTGTTGCCCCTCGCACGCTACATCTGCTAACGGAGGTCGTCGTTCTCCTCTTTGAGACTTTCAATCCGCGCCTCCAATTCAAAATTTTGCTCCCACAATGTATCCACGTATCTTACAACGTAGCGTTTATGGGGAGAATCGATCCAGCAGATGAAGTTGCATTTCACCACCTGCTGGAAAGGAGGATCAACATCGAAACTCTATTAGCAGTAATACAAAATAAACGATTGCCTAAATGTACCCCTGAATGTGGGCATCGGAAGAAACATCATCCGCCATTGAAATGGCCTTTCGCGACTTGCATGACCACGTCCTTCTTATGTCTACATTTCGGCCACACCGATTGAGCACGCCTGTTTGGCATCAAGTGGTAGTTAGGACAAAAGTTCTCCCTTCTTTTCAGCGGAGGGTCTTCCTTTGGTAACCCATATTTGGCTGACCCCTCGATGTCTGCTATGGCATATTACTCTAGAACAAAGAAGGTAGTTCTTCCTATAGTTTACTGCGTGGAGTGCTCCTACTACCAGGGGGTGGGCCGTGTATTTTATAGCCTGTTGGGAGGGAGACAACCTGCTTTATGGTAAACCGGGTCATATGCTACCTTTGTGTACCTGTGCCCTAGAGAGAACTGGCCTATGGACCGAAAAGAATGACGTGACAGCTCTCTGCAAAGTAGGACGTGACAACACTTTTCCTCACCAACTTTTCATATTGACTTGACAAGACTAACCTTCTCAGCTTTTCGGACAAAAAATAAGAGACTCTGCAACGTTAGCAGTGATATCACTATGCTTCGTCAGCAACTTTTCCAAAAGACAAGACAATACTCAGCCTCATAGGCTACTCACATAAAATTAACCACACCATGTTAATCCTTTGGCTTACAAAGTGAGACGCCTACACGGGCCAGCTCTGCGCAGTGACAAAACCTGACTGGCTAGCTTTGTGCTGTGAGAAGACCGAACGGTGAGCTTTGTGCAATCAGAAGACTAGACGAGTAGATTTTCGCAGTGGCAAGACCAGACGGGGCTGTTTTGCGCAGTGATAAGACCGGACAATGCAGCTTTACGCAGTGGTTAGACCATATTGGCATCTTTACGCAGAGACTAGATTAGATGAGCAGCTTTGCACAGTGACAAGATCAGATATGGCAACTTTGTGCATTGATAAGACCAGATGGGACAGCTTTCACAGTGACAAGACCAAAGTGTCCAGTTTTGCATAGTGATAGGACTAGATGGGGCAGCTTTTCACCAGCAATTTTTTCGAAAGACAAGGCAATACTATGCCTCGCAGACTACTCATATAAAATTAACCACACCATGCTAACACTTTACCTTATAAATGAGGTGAAAGAGATTTAGGAGAGAACACTATATAGCCAAACCCAACACTATACCAGAGTTTGCGTTGCCACGTCAGGATGGACAGGAGATAAAAGAAGCAATGGGACAAGATGATAAAGCAATGAGAGGAGACCCATGATCTAGCAAGGTCTGCTACAACACCTGATGAATAAGCAAAGGCTGGTGTAGCCTAGGCCGACCAAGTGGAGCATGCCAGGAGGTCAGCTCCCTACAATGATGGCCCCGTAGTATCAACCCTGTCTTGAATGTTCCAACCAAATGTTCCCCGCAACATTCACCTGAGGGGAAGACGCGGCCCCTCTGTTGGTGCAGGAACCCATGCAAGTTCTTCAAATCTAAACAGCGGGTCATCTTGGGCATACGTTACTGGGGCTGCGCACAGTACTCTTGTCACTATCCCGACCACCGTCGGGACATGAGCAGTTATCGACAGCCAGTAAGGACCAATTACAGTATGTTCCCCTACTATTTTTCTTTTAAAATATATACTAACAATCTCTCCTATCTATTTGCAGTCTTCGAAACCGCTATATGGCTATCGTAAGTGGATTGACATAAAGATCCACCCATATGACCAGTGAGCTCTCGACTTCAAGAAGTGAAATATCAAAAGGGTCCACGAGATCCGGGAGGAGGAGCGCCGCAATGATGAGCAAATCGAGCATATACGTCAAGAGATGAAACCTCATCTCGAGGCGTGCATGCATAGAAAGAGCGAGAAAAATAGGAAAATAGCGGCCAATGCCAAAGAGGTCACCGAGGAGTTCAACGCTGAGCTCGCAAGGAAGGAAAAATGGCCCTAATCCACGCAGTAAGTTGGCTCGTTCTGCACTAGTCCCCCGAAGCTTGAATTTATTTTCATTCCAAAAAGGGGTATATGTATCGTATGAATAGTTCGGTATGTTGTATCGTGTATGATGCTCTTTCTTATACATGCAACTAGACCCTGTGCACTGTGTTATTCCCAGCTTTATGATAAAATCTATTTTATTTTGCAAAAGCACATCTTCTCATCTTTTTGCATTTAATTCTTCGCATAGTAAGACATCCAATAACATAAAAAAACAAATTCTCCTCCATGCCTCCTCCATGTATGAATTCCTAGTTACATCACAATATCACTTAGCATCATACTTACCAATTGTTGCTATCTCAATCGTCCTCAAAAAATTTCACAAAATTTCTTGCATTACAACAACATACGATGATCGTAAAATGTTATTGTGAATCTAACAGATTTTATACTATTGATAATATACAAAAATCACAAATGGATCAACCGACATTGTCTCCCTTTTTTTAAAAAAAATACAACTTATAGATAAAATTTGATAAATATTACCTATCTACAACAATTGTCATTTACCCCATACGCGGTCGGGAGGTCAGTTGCGTAAAAATGGGTTGAGCTCGTAAGGAAGGAAAAATGGCCCCGGTCCAAGCAGTAGGTCGGGTCATTCCGCACTAGTCTCCCGAAGCTTAAATATTTTTCCATTCCAAAAAGGGGCATATATATCATACGAGTAATTTGGTTTGTTATATCGTGCATGATGCTCTTTCTTATGCATGTATCCAGACCCTGCACGCCGTGTTATTCTCAGCTTTATGATGAAGTCTATTTGATTTCATAAAAGCGCACCTCCTCATCTTTTCACATTCAATTCTTCACGTAGTAAGGCATCCAACAATACAAAAAATAAATTTTCCTCCATGTATGAATTTCCAGTTGCATCACAATATCATTTACTATCGTATTTACCAATCGTTGCTATCTCAATCGTCCTTAAAAAAAATTTCACAAATTTTTTTTGCAGTACAACAACATACGATGATCGCAAAATATTATTGCGAATCTAACAGATTTTGTACTATTCATAATCTACGAAAATCACAAATAGATCAACTGGCATTGTCTCCTATTTTTTCCAAAAAATACAACTCATAGATAAAATTTGATAAATATTACCTATCTACAACAATTCTCATTTATCCCTATGCGTGGTCGGGAGGCCAGTTGTGTAAAAATGGGCTGAAATTTCAGTTACCGAACCGTTGGGCGACTACAACCTATCGCCTAATAGCTGGACTGGCTGTGTGTCACGTGGCTGTTGAACGATAGGTTCCAGTCGTCCAACGGTTGGGTGACTGGAGATTATTCTTGTAAAAAAATTTGTATGGATATATTTTTGTTATTTTAAATAAAAAATAGATTATTTTAAAAAAAGTGCATAAGATTTCTGCACTGAGAAGTCGAGCTATTGTTATACTACTCTGTAATCTCGATTTTCCCTGAAACAACCCAAATCTTCAAAGTCAAAAACTGATTTTTTTCACTGTTTCTTGTCATTTGTCAGTTTAAATCCCAACCTTTGATTTCCTGCCTCGTGATTCGTGCTCTCTCCTTGCTCTCCCTGTTTCCTCCCTCGTGCTGGCGCCTTTGCCCGAGCCGCCTTCCCTCCCCTCTGTGCGCTGGCGCAGCGCCCGTGCACCTCGCTCTACCCACGCCGCGCCGTGCCAACTTGCCCTCCCCACTCGAGTCAGCGCCTATCAGGGACCCCACCTCCACGTCTGCGCTCCAACCGCCGCTCGCTTCTCCCTCGCATCCAGCGGGCATAGAGCATCCCTCCGCTCGGCGCCCCCTCCGGACCGGTCTGGCGCCGTCGCCTCTTCCCGGGTCAGCCCTCCCCGCTAATCTCCTGCGAACAACGGCTAGGTAACGGCGTGGCCGTCTTGCCCCTAGAGGAGTAGCCCCTCACCTCTCCCATCGAGCGCCATTAATGGCCGTCTACTCCCCGCGAGCTCCCCTTCTCTCTTCGAGTGATAAGAGCCCAATTGCAGCCGCGGACGAGCTCCTGCCACTCTCCTCTTCCTCCCCGAACAATCAATTTGAGCCTCCACCTCCTATAGCGCCGCCGCCACCACCCCCTGGTCCGGTGAGCCGAAATACCCAACTCCCTCCCCAGTCGGTTAAATCTCGATCCCTTTCTGCTAGAGCCCCACCTCGCCGTCGCATCCACTTTGCCCAATCCAGTTTGGCATTTGCTTTTATCTCTGGGCCCCTCCTCGTGCATCTCCCTCCGACACCACCTCCCTCCCGTGGATAGCCCAACTGGAGCCTCCTCGAACAAATGTTGTACCTCCCCTGTGATCTCCTCCCTCCCTAGATGGTGAATCAGGAATCATCTTCGCTTGAGCCCCTCCGAAACCCTCCCGAGCCGCCACCACCTTCACTTTCTCTTTCCTCTCCGGCGATGACCACGTTGAGCTTCCACCTCGGTTTGAGAGTTCACTTGACTTCCCCGTACCCTCCTGCGCTCGTAGGCACCAGTTTCGGCCACAAGGGAGCACTGTCGTGGCCAAATCAAAGATGGAGGTGCGCCCCTGTTCTTTCCCCCTTCGCAGCCGGCTGGAGGAAGAGGACGACTTCTCCCCGGCTACGTGGCCTCCTCCCGCTCCTCCGATTCCAATCCCGCGGTGAATGTTATGTTCAAGCGTACCGGTTCATGCGGAATGTCGTGGCTTCATCCCCACCCTCCATTTCTAATCCTTCGGTCCCGATCCAATCACTTAACTCCACACCGTTTCGATCATTTTCGTCCCCCCGCGGCGACGTGGCTCGATCTCGTGCGTTCGCGAAGGATCGGACGGTCGTCGCTAGCAGGCGCACGCGCACTGCACCTCCTCGGCCGCGCGCGCGTCGCTGGGTCAAGGCCCGTCGGCCCACCCGTGCGTTTCAACGCGCACGCGCCTTCCCGCGCGTCTTCCCGGGCCGGGCCGATCACTGTAGCATGAACAGTACTCCCTCCGATTTTTCCAAGGCCGATTTAATTGATTTATGTCTCATTTGATTCATTTCGTTGCACCGATTCCTTATCCGATGTCCATTCCACCTCATTCCACCTCCAAAAATTCAAGTCCAAGCTCTTTTACTACCTTGTATTTATTTTATTTTATTTTCCTTTCCATTGCTTTGTTTAAAAACGAAAAGGCTTATTTGTTATTTTATGTGTGTTTTTGTTGCGTTAGTTCACGAGGAGTCCGAGGCAGCTGTTCAGGATCCCGAGCCAACTTCTACACACTACGAGATCGTTGAAGTAATCGACACGCGAGGCAAGTTACAATTTTTGACGCATATTGAACCCATAAATTTCTATACTTATTAATTAAGCTATTTGCATTACTATTACTTGCTCAAATGGATTATTTACTTAAACTGAAAATGTTTAGAATGAGATATATATGTTTTAGTTATGACCTACCACAATACAAATGCTATGTTTAGCTTGAGGCCACATTCACCTTGATAGACTTAGAGATATTTAAATTAGTATATATATATATATATATATATATATATATATATATATATATATATATATCTAAACCTCGCTTAATCAATCACATAAAATGACGAGTTATCGAATAGATCTGATAGTTCACCGGTTTTCAAATAAATTAAA
This sequence comes from Melocanna baccifera, assembly GCA_036346265.1. Taxonomy (NCBI): domain Eukaryota; kingdom Viridiplantae; phylum Streptophyta; class Magnoliopsida; order Poales; family Poaceae; genus Melocanna; species Melocanna baccifera. Next base: position 23,731,257 of record CM070678.1, read on the forward strand.
TTCTTGTACTAGGGTAAGGTGAGGCTAGTGGAGTGCCCAGTAGTGGACGAGTCCACGACCTTACCCTAGGGTGGAGGGTGCAACAGCGGGTGCGTCGATACGTATCGACGACACGGTTGTGGTTGGCAGTCTCAGGAGTAATTATAAGGACGAGAACCTTATGCTGAATTTAGAGCACAGACACCGCTCAACCACAAGCATTGATCTGTCAATCCTAGTCCGGTAGCTGCTCATTTTAAATGAACCCCTACGGAGTTGGAAGAGGTGGTACGGGTGTGTAGACACCGTATACGCAATGATGGGTCTTTACGAATTTGGGCGGTCGTGTTCCGCATTGGCCCGTGGATACCCAAATCAATAAAGGTTGTAACCTGTCGGGTAGGGTCTATATAGTGATTTGAGCAGTGAAAGATTTGGCCTTCTCAATACAGTCGCACACTAATTGCAGTGTGTATATAGCTTGACATTAGAAATTGAGAAGCCTTGTGGGTAAAGCTGAGCAACTCTGCAGAGTGAAATTAATTATATTCGAATACGCCGTGCTTCCGGTTAATGGAGCTGTGCTTAATGGGTGATTCCAGTAGCGAGGTATAAGTAGTTTTTCAGTACTTTTGAATATATGTAAAGAGAAGAAATTAATGTTCAAGACCCCAATTTCTTTAGTTATTAGTATGTTGGAGTTGTTGTTTCTAAATCGTTTGCAAATAAAACTGCATCCACCCAAATTAATAAAACCAGTATACACCACTCATTTGAAATCCCTTGCATATAGTATGTAAGGTTTACCATTGTAACTTGTTGAGTACGGTGGTGCTCAAACTTGCTTAAACACAAATTCAGAGAATGCCTGCCAAGGAGAAGGACAAGTTTACGACGAGGATTCGGAAGGGACCGATGGCGCCGATGAGCAATGGTCGTAGGTTTTAGCCGCACTCGGGCTTGATCGCTGGAAAGTCTTTTGTAATGTAAATTATTTGGGCTTGCCGCCCCGCTACGCTAAACTCGACCGACGTGTCATATGTTGTAAATTAACTTTGGATTTTATATTGTAAGCTTGTTAGCTGTGATATACGTTCAGATGCGCGTGCGTCGCAATCTGCACGGTCTCACGGACGATTATGGTCTTCATGACGCCCCCGAAACGGGCGTTACATTCCCCAACGCACAAATATGTACATGAGTATAGTTTCCTCGTAGAGAAGGGGAAACATGGAATGACCTTACCATTGTAGTACACTTGCCATTTACTGGTATATTATTTCTTTTTCCTTTTCTTCTTCTTCTTCTTCCCAGTCTATAATATATGGGCTATTGGGCTTACCTTTATGGCTTCAGTAACAAATTCAGATGAGCCCAAAAGCTGTGCGAGAGACGAGACGATCACCACGGGGCGCAAGTCATGCGCCGAAACGACAACGATAAGCTTTTGCAGCCCAAGCAGACCGAGCTGTGCGTTGCCCGAAAACTCTCCGGAGCCTGGACAGCATCAAGCGCGTCAAGGAGCAGTTCACGAGTGAGACCGGCCAGAAATGCTCCACCTTCGACGTGGTCACAGCCATGATCTTCGAATGCCACCGCGCCTCCTAGGCCATCGGCTCCGCGCCCGACGCCGAGGTTCGCGTGCGCAGCGCCCGGCACGCGCGACTTCCGTGGAACTGTGGAAGGCTACCGCGTGTACGTACCCTGGGGGCTCTCACCAAGGCTCGGCCGGGCGGTGGAGGGCGCGTCGCTAGCCGAGATCGTGACGGCGATCTTTCATCTTTTTCCGACTTTTGATTTTTTTTAAAGTTTTTTTTGCCTTTTTTTTCGTATTTGTTTGCATTATCATTATCCGTCCAGTGATCACCAGAGTGAAAAACTCTATAGCTCGCTGCGAATACGCGTTCTACAATATGGTATAATCATATTGTGACCAGGACGAATCCAACGGTCGCTAGTGAGGTGGGAGCATCCGAACACATCAACAACTACCAAGGTCGTCGGTTGTTGTCAACTACCTCGGCTCAAAGTCACAACTGGACAACGCTCCCGCACCAAACTCATCATCAGATCCCTCCCGCGACGCGAGCGACACACTCCTCCCTCCCTCCTCCGGCGATCCATCCCAAACCACCGCCTCGCCATGGCCGCCGTGGCCCCCACCGTCGCCAAGTTGCCGCCGGTTCTGATCCCGCCGGCGGCCCCCACCCCGGGCGGCTCCCTCCCGCTCTCCTCCATCGACAAGACCGCCGCCGTCCGCGTCTCCGTCGACTTCATCCAGGTTTTCCCCCCGTCCGCCGCCGCGGCCGGCCCCCGAGACCAGCACGCCTCGGTTGCCGCCATGCGCGAGGGCTTCGCCAGGGCGCTCGTGCACTACTACCCCGTCGCCGGCCGCATCGCGGAGCCGGTCCCAGGGGAGCCGGAGATCGAGTGCACGGGGGAAGGGGTGTGGTTCGTGGAGGCCGAGGCGAGCTGCGGGCTCGAGGAGGCGCGCAACCTCGAGCGCCCGCTGTGCATCCCCAAGGAGGAGCTGCTCCCGCGCCCGCCGCCCGAGGTGCGCGTCGAGGACACCGTGCTCCTCGCGCAGGTACAGATTCGATCACCTTCTGATTCAGTTGCATTCCGTGGCTTATTACTTGAGCTAAATTTGGACTGCAATTTTGGTTTGGATCTGACTCCTGAGGAGGTTCGGGGTTTCGGATCTGTGGGGAGAGGAGGCTGGCGACTAACGTTGACTAGGAATTCTGGGAACGGCAATGGCAATGGCGTACAGAAACAACTCTAGCTATATTTTCTAGATTGACTACTTAAACAACAGAACACCAAAGTTTTCTTTTAGCTAACGGCTGCTAACGAACAGTCAGCTTCAGGACTGAGCAGGGCAGTGTGGCAAGCCTAGAAATTCTAAGGCCAATCCAATGATCGAAACGTGCGTGTGGGGAAGTGATGGCCAGGGATTGCTTGATCTGATCTAAGCTGCACGCGGCGAGGCTGGTGCAGCGGAGAGAGTCGTTGCTCGGTGAGGCTGGCAGCGAGGTGGGGATCTAGGCCTAGCGGGGAAGGTACGGGCCGGTGGTGGAGCTGACACAAAGAAGACTAGCGCCGGGGGGAAAGAAACCCGCAGGCGGCGGCGAAAACAGAGGAGAGGGGAGGGGAGAAAAGGAGGAAGGGGAGGGAAGAAAAGGCCGGGCTGGCTGGGTTGGTTGGGCCAAAAGGCAGGGGAAGAGAAAAAGGTTGGCTAGGCCAAAAAGGAAAAAGGGCCTGCCCACGGGGAAAAATTCGAATTTTTGGTGGGGAAAAGAAAGGATAAACAAGTAAAAATAAATAAATAATAAAAAACCGAAGCTGAAATTTAAATGCCAGTCTTAAAACCTTGAATTCCAAATTCAGACAAAACTTCAAATTACAAGCAATGGTAACATGCCCTAAAAATGGGATGTTACAGAATTTGAGATACATCACCTCAGAAATCATTGCCATGCTTCTCAGTAGCTCTTTACATGATTATACCGGGAGTAGGCAGGATGGGGGTTGCTATTCATGCTGCCTACCTAGTTGATTTGCAGCACATTCAGTCAGATTTCTAGTTCTCATCACAGATTGTTAACACGCCACTTGACAAAATGACAAAAATAACTTTCTTTAACATTAGAACAAGCACAGTTTTAAACAAAAACATGCATTTACTCTGGACTCTAGAGAATCTAAAGATTGGATGAAGATCTGGGAATCTAGGATTATGTAATGTTCCGCTGTCATTTTCTTGGTCTACCCACAATTCAAAATTTATCCACAACTTGTGCATTAACATTTAACATGGAAGCATGCCCCATCAATTCTCTTTGGATATTATGATGCTTAATTATGATAGGTTCTGGTTTGTTTCACATGGCGCATACATCTAGATAAAATAGATCTCTTAAACCATTTTGCTGTGAGTCAGAGTGGAAATTTACCATAATGGAGTCAAGAGAGGAACAAAATCAGTGAATTTTTTTTGGTAAATACACATTATTTGATCAGGTCACACGTCCTTGGTTTCAGTACTTCCCCTTCTACAGAGTCTACTCTAAAGCTCTAAGTTGCACATTTGTCACATGATCTGTGGTATGACTAGTTAGTACTGAATTTACATGTGTAGTGACTCAAATGATCATTTTTTTTATATTTTCTCTATGTTCAGATTACGAAGTTCACCTGCGGTGGATTTGCTGTGGGAATTTGTTTCAGTCACTTGGTGTTTGACGGGCAGGGTGCAGCCCAGTTTCTGAAAGCAGTCGGCGAGATGGCACGAGGGCTCCCTGAGCCGTCACTTCAGCCAATCTGGGCCCGTGATGCCATTCCCAACCCTCCGAAGCCACCTCTTGGACCACCACCGTCGTTCACCGCATTCAACTTTGAGAAGTCAGTGGTTGAGATCTCCCTGGACAGCATCAAGCGTGTCAAGGATCAGGTCGCAAGTGAGACCAGCCAGAAATGCTCCACCTTCGATGTGGTCACTGCCATGATCTTCAAATGCCGTGCCTTGGCCATTGGCTTCGCGCCTGATGCTGAGGTTCGCCTGGGTTTTGCAGCCAGCACACGCCACCTGCTGAACAATGTGCTGCCTTCAGTGGAAGGTTACTACGGAAACTGTGTGTACCCAGGGGGCCTCACCAAGACCAGTCAGGCGGTCAAGGACACGTCACTAGTCGAGATCGTGATGGCGATCAGGGAAGCCAAGGATGCGTTGTCGACAAGGTTCCTCGACTGGATGAGCGGCGGTGCCAAGGAGAACCACTACAACGTGTCACTGGATTACGGCACACTGGTCGTCACAGACTGGAGCCACGTCGGATTCAACGAGGTGGACTACGGGTTCGGCGAGCCGAGCTACGTGTTCACCCTGAATGACGATGTGAACATTGTGCCTTCCGTCGTCTACCTTAAGCCCCCCAAGCCGAAGCAGGGCATCAGGCTGATGCTGCAGTGCGTGGAGGAGCAGCACTCGGCTGTGTTCCGCGAGGAGTTGCAGAAGCTTGCATAGAGTGTGTGTTGTGTTCCATAGTGTTTACGTCCACACTTCACATAGTTGGGAGTTGTTGTATTTTGCTTTGTTCAATTGCTGCTTCGAGAACTTGCTTGCAATAAAACAGGGTGGGTCGTGTTTGTGATTTGTATCATTGTATCACCGTGTCACATCATACATGTATTGACATTGTTGAGAGAGTAGTGTTTCAATTGAGAAAATGATTTCATACTTCTTGACCTCTGAGTTCAGGAGCTACTTTCTCCTGTAGTTACGTAGTCATTTTGTCACCTTCCATTTTCCACCCTTTTGGAGACATATCATACATGAACCTGTAAGCTGTAAGACACCAGGCTCCAGATGATCCATCTGACATGATTTGATCAGATGCAGGAAGAAACTGCTCATGTGCTTATATTTATCTGAAGCAAACATGTGTGGTGAAAGAACAAATCTATCACTGGAGTTAGACCTTGTATTGTAAGTTAACCCAACATTGGTAGAGTTTGCAAGTTCTTTTATCAGGTGAAGTTCAGTATCAGGGGCTGCTCCAACGGCTGTTGAAATTACACTGTAGCAGCTAAAATTATATTGTAGCGGCTGTTAACTTTTTCTGAGTTATTTAATTTAAAAAAATAAAAAACAACGTTATATCATCGCAAAAAATGCAAAATAATAAAGAAAAAAAGCAAAATTAAGAAGTCGATGTATTACAAGTGGCTTCTAAAAGTTAAAAATCAGAAACGGAAGACTTTTATGCTGGTTAAAGCATAGCCTTAATCGAGCCAGAAATGACTGCCAATCATCTAACCATGTGAAGTCCACTAATCTTGCACAAACGAAAGTGCTAGTACCAAACCACCTGCATACAGATCAGATCTGCCTAATAAACAATACGTGAAAGTCCCCACCAAAAAACAAGTCAACAACTTTCAATTAGAATTGAGCTCGTGCCAACCATACAGCAGGCACGCCGAGCCGATTTGAAGCACAACATTGTTGATCTAGCCTTGACATAGGATGAACCACAACATAAATGGATCGGACCAGCACGGCACGATGCACTTTGTCGTGCTTAGGTCGCAACCTCGGCCTAATGTGCCAGCCTGTCACGGCACAAGTAGTGTCAGCCCAAGTATGGCCCGTTAGACACGATAGTGGTCCATTTAGCCCGTAAGGCACAGTTTGGCACGAACACGACTCATTAGGTATGGCATGAATAGGCACGTTTAGCCCATTAGGTCTGGTCCGTTAGGCACGATAACAGCCCATTAGGTACGTTTGGCTCGTTAGGCACAACAGACAGCCCATTTAGCACCATTTCTGCTCGTTAGACACGGTAACGATCATTTTTTTAATATTTTAGCACAAGATAAATTAAGTATTCCTGTCTCGGTGGCTTCTTTAGAGTCTATTTTTAGTTTTTCTAAAAGAATATTAGAGGAGATAAGAACATGTCTCAAGAGTGAGATAGTGGAAGTACTTCTAACAGTGAAAAATTGAGAACAAGCTGATTCACGAGCTCAACACTCTGTAGAGAATATAGAGTTGGCAGACATGTTCAATGATCTTCGTCTAGACAACGACACTTAGAACATCGATGTACATTACACATTTTCTCATTTTTTTACATGTATTGCAGAGCAATAGTTTGTACTTTTGTTTCTTTGCTAAGGTTTTCTCAAATTAAGTTTTTACTTAGCTAAGTTTTCAATGAGGCAGTCATTTAAATATTAATAAATCTCATTATTACATTGGATTATTGTAAGTTCAAGCTTGAATAAATTGGTTTTGGTGATTAATGATTAATCTAAATGTGAGACTAACTTGTCTGTTGAGTACGATATTGTTTAGTCTCATTTGGATAAAAATGTGAAAATTATGAAGATATGTATTCAACATCATATTCATATATCCTGTTGTATTTCTTGAATCCAAAATATAGGTTGAACTCCACCAAAAAGTCTAACTTGAATATGTGCATATATTTTTTTATTATATATTCTTATATACACATATTTAGGGAGAGTTCACTCTATATTTTAACGTTTTATTAGTATTAATCCTTATTTTTCATCCACATATATTGGGGATCTTTACTTCAAAATATATCTTTGAGTATATAAAATTTGTGTAGTTTATGTATACTCATATTGCTTTATATCAAATTATTTGCAATGCCATTAATTACCAAATAAAATTTTTTGAAGAATCTAGACCCGCTATTATGAGTTAATGGTATGTTTTAGTAATTAATGACAATCATATTATAATACTAACATTTTTCATGAGTTCAATGTAGCTTATGTTCTATGATGATGGAGACTTTCGACGATATCATGAGTTGATCATTATTGAGTCAAGGTTCAAAAAGAGGAGATGATCATAAGTTGATCAAGATCCCGAAGAGAAGATGATCATGAGTTGATTATCAAGTCAAGAGAAGATCCATCATATATTGATAGAGGGCACATGAAGGATGTATCATGGGTTAATGCATATCAAGACAATGACTTAGACTAGAAGTGAAGATATGGATCATCAAACTTTAAAAGGATGCTCAAGGCAAGGGTATAACTAGCTTAGGCTAATGATATATTCCTAGCCTTTTACTGATCTTGATGTTTGGTTGAAAAATTAGATTACTAGTATAGGATTAATGTACTATTAAGAGAGATCTTGTCTAATAACTTAAGTCTTATTATGTGTTGATATCTCCATCCCATTTGTTCTAGCTTTCTATGGCATGATACTATTATTTATAAACATGTGTTGCAAATAGTTGAGGATCATATATCTAATTTTTGTAACATGTGACTATACTTTGTAAATATATTTTGCAAATAGTTGAAATCCATGTAACTACTCATTGTAGTATGATCTAAGTTTGTAAATTATTGGGATTTGTGCATTTTTTTTCCTTGGTATGGTCTAAGATTGCCTGCGGCTATTTCATTTTAATTTAGATTATGGCAGTGGCTCTTTGGAGTTTTTGCATTGATCTAATATATTTGAGATCATGCAAATAGATGAGTTGTATACCCCTCTGAATAAATTTTTCAAAGAGTATAAGATCACTCAATTTCGACATCGGTATCAATAGTTATGACCTTTTCTCCAAATAATGAAACCCAAATAGTCGTTAAATAGTATGTGCAGTAGTACCACAAATGCCAGTTTTGCTGATTTTTGTCTCCAACAGCTAGTTTTTGTGGTGTAGGCTATAAGTACCCCCATTGGCCGATTGTGAGATTACCCTTTGGTACTCTATTTCATTCTCTTGAGTTAATGTGAATTTGTCCTTAAAATTGTGCATTTGTTACACCTTGTAAGCAACGAGAGAAATCTCTAGTTGTATATGTTGCATATAAAGATAGATTTCATATCCACTTAAGATTGTATATTCGTTGCAATTGGTTATCATTGTCATATAAGGCTTAGCAACCAAAATGTTGTGAGATCAATTTTCTGAAAATTCACAAATAAACCCGCATAACATGCATCCAGTTGGACCCGAAGATTGGTTACTAGTCACAACCGACGAGACAGGCGGTTTGTCATCCATAAACCATATGTTCGCTGATCTACAACTAAAAACCTAAAAAAACTCAAATATATCTTTCATAGGCCGCAATTCACAAACATAAATCATCTATAAATTCCGAACAAGGATTGGCCGTAGCTGTAAACTACAGACCATCCGAATCGTGCACGGACGGTTCTGATCGACCCATGCAAAAAATGGGAAGCAATTATCATGTGTGCTCGCAAAATTCAAGCTTTTTAAGCACTTGCTTTGAGGTGGGTTCAGGGGTGAATCAAGAAAATGAGCCACTGGGGCACCATATACTGACCTCACTTAGCCCCATTTATATAGGCTTAAACTTCTAGCTTATTACTTATTTTTCACTATCCAAAATTTTTATCCTTTTATGTTTTTTCGATATTTGTTGAGCTTTTTTATTAATTCTTTTTTTCCGTATTGGTTTACATTGTACCTGATAGGCTAATCTATTTTTAGATTTTTTTAAAATTAATTACGTCAAATAAGTCACCGTTAGTTACAATGTAATTTTAACTATAAACCACTAAATATTAGCCCAACCAAGCGACCTATTAAGTAGTTGGGGTTTTGGATTTAGACCCAAGGTCACTAGGGGGTCAACAGGACCGTGGTGCTTCCAACATGGATCCGCCCCTACCCGGGTTAGGGGGCGTTTGGAATGACGTTGGCTTATGGCTTTTTTTTACTGTAACTGGATTATTTTTTATTATAGCTGAGTTAGCTTATTTGGCATAATTAAATTTAAAAAAAATTAAAAATAAAAAACATGTTAGCCCATCACGGACAATGCAAAGAAATACAGGGGAAAAAAGAAAAGGCAAAAAACCCAGAAAAAGACGAAATTACTGAATAGTGAAAAAAAGTAAAAACCAGAAGTAGAAACTGGCTTTAAGCTGAAATGAGCGGTGCCTTAAAGGTTTAATTTGCAAAACATCTTAGGTTAAATAGAGTTAATTTAACTTAGTTGAAGCATAATCCAAGAGAAAATGGAACAAACTATTTATCATAAACTAACTCGTTAAACCCTTTAATTGTTATTAACCTAGCTAGCCTGCTTAATATGATTATATTAATGTGCTTTCTATTTGTACATTATTTGACTTCTTTTCTAGCTCTAAGTTAAAATTTTGGGTATTTGATTACCTTTGAGGTGAGTGTTTGTTCTGACTCTGAATTGATCTTATGCTTAAGAAAGCATAAGTCATGTTACGAGAATAAACATCCTTATAGTTAAACATTATTTTGACGTATTTAAATTGAATTAGGGCCTATTCAAAAGTGTTGTGACTTTTGATTGATTGCGAAAGAGATTAATGGAGTAAAAAACACTCGCATTGAGATGCCATTTTGTTCAAAACGGCTCCTACAGTGTCTTCTACAAACGGCTTATAGAAACCAACTTGAGAAGCCTCTCCATCTAAAAGCCAACTTCTAAAAGGTAAAAGACAGAAGTTGTTTGAAACATGCCCTTAGGCCCCCTTCAATCCAGTTTGGATTTCTGGCCTTCGGCTTCCGGAAGTTAGAAGTCAGAATGAACATGTTGGCTTTTTAATTTTGTCTTTTTTGCTTTTTTATCTTTTATCTTTTGTTTTTTCTCTTTTTTTCTTTGCATTGTCTGTGGAGATATAATAGTGTTTTTTATTTTTCTTTAATTGAATGAATCAGATAAAAACCAACAACCATTATAGTGTAATTTTAACCAAAAACTAACAGCTGAAAGTCCGAAACATTCAACCGAAGGAGAATTAAATGGCCCCTTAACCTACTAAAGTTAGGATAGAAAAATGAAGCTAGCCTTATTTAGTTATTTTACACGGTGCCCTCCACAAAACATATTTGTTTGGCCTTGTTCTTTTTGGCTTCTAGTTTATGCTATAGTAACTAGCTTTTAAACAATATATCTTTTTATGGCGGCGTCTACTAGTTGATTGTAGTAAACACTGTATCGACTTTAACTATACTGACCAAAATTGCACAGTATTGTCTCTCTTTCCATACTCTCTCGCGAACAACTAGAATTTAAAAGCCATAAGTCGCAGCTGAAAAGAACACCTACCGCCAAAGCAATCGCCAAATAAGAAGAGATCCAAGAAATAAAAAAGAAGAAAAAAAGTAAAGCAGCGAACAAAACCAGCCTTACAACTCATCGTGCCGCTGGAGAGAACACAAGATGGAGATAGTGATGGAGGCGAAGGCGAAGGTGTTGCCCTGGCCGTGGCCACTGATGGTGATGGCGATCAAGAGCTATGTTGAGGCAGGGTTCGGGGATATTAGTGATATACTCTAAAGGCAATCATAGAGATGATTATATCCGTTAGGGTCGTGACTCGTGCGGTCTACCATCTTGATGATATACCTCTAGAAGGAATGATAGTAGTTCAAGACAACCCCAAGGTATTCTTGGAGGAGTTACCTGGCATGCGACCTAACCGAGATATATAATTTGTCATTGATTTGATACTTGGAACAACCTCGATTGCTAAGAGACCATATAGGATGGCCATTGATGAACTAGAGGAACTAAAGAAGATACCCAAGATTTGCAGAACAATGGCTTCATTAGGCCTAGCTCCTCACCTTGGGATTCGCCAATATTATGCATAAAGAAGGACAACACTGCAAGAGTGAGTGTTGACTATAGGTCCTTGAATGAGGTGACTATTAAGAACAAGTACCATCTACCTTGAATAGACGACCTATTTGACCAACTTGGAGGAGTGACAGTCTTTTCCATGATAGATTTGAGGTTAGGATACCATTAGTTGAAGATGAGGGCCGAGGGCATACCTAAAATAGCATTCACCACTAGGTATGGCTTGTATGAGTTCACGGTTGTGTTTTTTGACTTAACTAATGCTCCGGCTTACTTCATGAACCTCATGAATAAAGTCTTCTATTTGACCAATTTGGAGGATCGACAGTCTTTTCTAAAATAGATTTGAGGTTAGGATATCATCAATTGAAGATTAGGACTGAGGATATTCCTAAAACAGCATTCACCACTAAGTATGGCCTATATGAGTTCACAATCATGTCTCTTGGCTTAACTAATGCTCTGGCTTACTTCATGAACCACATGAACAAATTCTTTGTGGAATATCTGGACAAATATGTGGTTGTATTTATTGATGACATCCTTGTCTACTTCAAGAATGCAGACGAATATGTCAAGCACCTGTAGTTGGTGCTAGAGAAGCTTAAGGAACACAAACTATACGCCAAGTATAGCAAGTGTGAGTTTTGGCTATAGTTTCCTCAGGCATATTGTGCTCGCTAGGGAGTATTTGTTGACCAATCTAAGATATAGATGATGTCCTAGAATGAGAGCAGCATACCTCAGTGACTAAAGTACATAGTTTCCTTAGATTGCCTGGATATTATAGGCAATTCATAGAAGGATTCTCGAGGCTTGCTAGACCCCTGACCCACCTGCTCAAGAAGGAGAAGTATGAATGGATGTAAGCATGCGAGGAAATTTTTCAAGAATTAAAGAAGAAGCTAACCACCTCCCCTGTACTAGTCCTACTAGATATATACAAGAATTTTGAGGTATACTGCAATACATCGCACCAAGATCTTGGCTGTATACTCATGCAAGGAGAAATAGCCGTGGTATATGCATCAAGACAGCTCTACCCTCATCAAGATAGCTCTACCCTCATGAGGAGAGTTACCCAACCTAAGACATAGAGTTAGCCTTAGTGGTGCATGCCCTAAAAATTTGGCGTCGCTACTTGATCGACAATCACTACGATATATACACTGATCATAAAAGCCTCAAGTATATTTTCACCCAATCAGACCTCAACCTGAGACAAAGGAGATGGCTAGAGTTGATTAAAGACTATGATCTTGACATTCACTACCACCCTAGAAAGACTAACATAGTGGTCGATGCCTCAAGCTACAAATCATGTTGCAGCAACACCATGGTTCAAGAACAACAGCCTAAGCTCTACAAGGAACTGAAGGCACTCAACCTAGAGTTAGTAGAGCGAGGTACTATAGCCGCAATAGAAGTACAACCGATCCTAAAGGTGCAGATTAAGGCCACACAGAAAGGAAACTCTAGTGTCCAGAGGTTCAAACGTCTCATGGTGAAAGGAAAAACCTCCAAGAAGATTGAAGATTAGAAATTGATTATATGGTATGAGAAGCGGCTCTTTGTTCCCCCACCAGAAGGAACTTAATGATTTAATACTCAAAGAGGCCCACAGTTCAGCGTATTCCCTACACCTGGGGAGCACCAAGATGTACCAAGACCTAAAACAATAGTTCTAATGGCCACATATGAAGAGAGACATCGTCGAGTATATAGCCTTCTGCGATGTATGACAGAGGGTTAAAGTCAAACACCAGAGACCAGCATGTTTGTTGTAGCCACTACAAACCCCTCAATGGAGGTGGAAAGAAGTTGGGATGGACTTCATCATTGGCTTGCCACAAACTAATCCAGGTTATGACTCCATATGGGTCATAGTGGACTGACTGACTAAAGTCACCTATTTCATCCCCATTAGGACTACCTAAAAAGCAGACTGATTGCTAGAATTATACATGGCATGTACTAACTAAAAAGGGTAGTCTTGGATTGAGGTTCTCAATTTACATTGTATTTTTGGGCTAGCATTCATGAAACTCTTTGGACTCACCTATCATTTAACAAAAAGGGTGAACCAAATCCTCAAATATATGCTCTGAACCTGTGCTTTAGAATTCACCACAGACTGGGAAAAATACTTACCATTGCAGAATTCTCCTACAATAATAGCTACTAATCTAGCTTGAATATGTCCCCATTTGAAGCCCTCTACAGTAGAAAGTGTCTAGCCTCTCTACATTAGATAGAAGTAGGGGAAGGCTATGACTCTGGACCATACACCCTGAAGCAAACTTAAGAGAAAGTTCACTTAATTAGAGATTGACTGCAAGTAGCTCAATCAAGATAGAAAAGCTACATCGACAACCGTAAATGAGAACTGAGTTTTGAAGTTGGAGACTCCGTGCAGCTAAGTGTATCTCTCTTGCGAGGAACCAAGAGATTCAAGGTCAAAGGCAAGCTAGCATCAAGATATGTAGGACCATTCCCAATCATCTCCAGATGAGGAAAAGTAGCCTACCAACTAAAGCTCCCTGCAAGCTTGGCAGATATGTGCAATGTATTCCATGTGTCCCTACACAAGAAGTGTCTTTGGGTGTCATAAGAACAAACCCCATTAGAGACCATCGAGCTTAGAAAAGATTTAACTTACCTGGAGCATCCTAGCAAGATCATCAACATCATGGAGAAGCAAATAAGGTGCCAGAACATCCGACTCTGCAAAGTCTAATGGAGCAACCACACCAAAAGAGAAGCACTTGGGAGCGACAAGACCAGTTACAGATAGATTTTAACCTACTTATTGTCTGACTAGGTGGAATCGCAGGGTCATGATTTTTTAAGAGGGGTAGATTTTGTACATCCCATTTTTGGGGCATTTGAAAATTTTGAATGAAATTCACTATTTGGCTCTTTTTGAATTTTCAGCAAAATTAAAACTCAGATAGAAACTTAAAATGGAATTCGGATCATGATATTCAAAATCCTTCCTTCTTTTCTCCCACTCTGGCCCATTGGCCTTCGGCCCAGCCAGCCCGACCCACCTCTTCCTCCCTTCCTCTCTCTCTTCTCCATCCTTTACCTGGGCAAGCCCCTGGCATGACCCAACCATTTCCCCCCGCACCGTGCACTCTCACACCTGCCATCATGCCGAGCGACCATCCTCACCATAGCGTTCGTCGCCCGCTACCCCGTCTCTTTTTCCTCCTTCCTCTCTCTCCCTCTTGGCCATGCGCCCGACCCGCACCCACCGCTGACACACGCCATGCTCCACTATGCCATGATGCACACTCGTGCTAGTGCCCATGATGCGTTGCTTTTGCCATGCTGCCGCTCGCTCTTCACGCTACCCATGCACGCACTGCCCCTATCAGCTATAAAAGCCGCCCGAGCTTTCCTCCCTACTCCTTACCCCTCCCTCGACTCCCCTATGCTCTCCCCTTATCCATTCTAAGCTCGAAGTGAGCTTGCCTCCATCACCATTGAGCGTCATTATAGCCTTACCGTCGCCACGTCGCTCTGGTGAGCCCTTTCTTCTCCCAACCACTCTGGCATGACCGCCTTGCCCTCTGCTCCATCTCACCTCACCCAATTCGGGTCTCATCCATAGGAGCTCGCCGACGCTATCATCTTCCCCAAGTTCGGCTGCCTTGCTGGCCCACCAACTTGGTGCATCATTCTTCGATTCCTCCCAACCGTACTATGAAATGACTTAGCGCTGCCAAACAGCTGGTTAGTTTTTGAACTTCCTTCTTTGTGGTCGGAGGGTGCATATACTCGATGGCTGCTATTTTTTCTAGATTTGCTTCAATCCCTCTAGCCAAAACTAGGAAACCAATAAGCTTTCTAGAGAAAATACCGAACATGCATTTCTCTGTAGTCAAATTAAGGTTGTCTTCTTAAGATAGTGAAAGTTCTTGTAGATCAAAAATATGATTTCCGATGTTGGTAGTTTTCTTGACCAAGTTATCAACATAGACCTGTAAGTTATTGTCGAGACCCGAATATGCAAACTCGGTCTCTCTGTGTAAACTGCACTAGTCCAGGATCACGCTAGTGCACACAGTCAAACATAGATGTCATCACAGTCATACACACGACAATAATAAGGGAAAACTAGAATATCGATAAAATATCAAAGGTACGACCTTATGGCCAAGCTTACAATATCTCTAGCCGGAAGGGCTTAACAAAATAGCAGCGGAAAACCAAAATAAAGCGTAGCGACCAATCGACAAGCCACAGGCTATCGAGTGGAGAACGAAGCCTAATCCGTGAAGTCGTCGTAGAACTCTCCTTCTGGAACCTCCTGCTGATAGTACTCCTCTCCCTCAACTGAGCAACATAGGCGTAAAGCCGTGAGTACATTGGTACTCAGCAAGTCGTTTGTAACAATAAATGCAATATAATATGCAAGGCTTACCAAAGGAAGGCTGAAAGGTTAATTTGCATAAAGGCATTTATCGATGAAATATATTAAATAACTTGAAAGCGAAATTTAACTGAAAACAATAACAATAGATAATCAAAGGAATAAACATGAACCACTTGTGAACACCAATTCACAAGTTTAAACCAACAGTGAACTACCTGTCCACTCCCAACATAAACCACCAAGTTATAAATGAAACACTAACCCTCGTGTGAAATCCCCGAGCACTGTCCATGACCGAGGACGCGGCTATTCGAATAGTTTTACACTCTGCAGAGGTTGCACAACTGTACCCACACGATGTGATTAGCCTAGGCCTAAGGAAATCACAACAAGGCCTTTACAATGCTCTACCTCAACCCACCCCGCCCGCTAGGGTTTCGTGATCACACCCTCTTGCGCCACATGGAAATCAAGAACCATGTCCATCACAATGACAGAATTGTATTGAAATATTACAAATTAATCAGCCAGGTCCATCCCATAATAGACATGTGGTTTGCACGATTAAGCTCAGATCAATGGCGCACAAAGTTAAGTCCTTAGCATTACCCGGGCGAGACTACCACATCCCCAAAGTACAATCAGACTTTCCCTTTATCGCACGATCACTCGCCGAGTGCAAAACCAATTTGTATAACCAAGCCAACGTCACACCAATGACGTGGCACAAATTTTAATACACGTGGCACCAACCACAGTTCCATATGTCATTAAGTCAAATTAATAATTTAACATATGTGATGAGATCAACCGTAAATATAAACCGGCTAAGCAATCTAATCGTACCAACCCATGTGACAAATACACTAGCATCACTATTAAATTTCCCAACCTATGGTGACAATGGCATCATGGTATTCCAAAGTGTCAAGGAGGTATAAATTCAATTAGGACAATAACTACCTGTGCAAAGGTTTGAATAAAAATAGCAATGCAATGTAATTTAAAGCAAAATAATTAAATAATAGTTTGCAAAACTGGGTTCAACATGTTCAAGGGACACGACTTGTCTTCGTTATGCTCAGCGGGGTACTCCTGGTCTTCTGGCGCGAAACCTGCTCCTCCGGAATCCGAATCTAACGAGAGAGAAAACGACCGGAAACAAAGAAACACATAAAATGACAAGCAAAAGAACTCAAAAATTCACAAAAACAGAACCAACAGCTAGAGCTCGATTTTAGATGAATTTAGAAAAAAGAACGGGGTCAATCGGAGCTAGGACGGAGGAGAACGGGCTCCCGAAAAATTAATTCAAAATTAATTCGGGAAAATCGGAAAAGTTACTGTGCTGTGGACCCGGTCCATGAAATTCCGAGTCCACCGTGGACTCGGTCCACGTAACAGTGCACGGGGCGGCGGGTCGACGGCGGGGCGCGCCGACGTGCGGCGGCATATGCTGCCACGTGGCACATGCTGACGTGGCAGCTGATGTGGCTGCCACGTGGCTCGGGGGGGCGGCTAGGGCTGACGTGGCATGCCACATGTCATGCCACGTGTCATGCCACGTGGCCTAGGGCTGACGTGGCACGCGCTGGTGCTGCCACGTGGCTAGGCTAAGTGGCGGCTCGGCGCGGCGGCGCGGCGGATCCGACGGCGGGGACGCGGGCACGCGGCCAGATCTGAGCCCTCGGTTCAGATCTGAGCGGGCGGCGGAGATTGCGCGGCGCGGGCGCGGCGACGGGGCGATTGGCGACGCGTGACGGCTCGCCGCGCGCGCGTCGCGCGCGCGCGGCGCGCGCGCGGCGAAGCGCGGATCGCAGCGCGGGCGACGCGTGGTTGGCGCGAGGCGGATCGGCGACGCGTGGCGGGCGCGGCGCGAGGCGACGGGTCATGGCGCGCTTGGCGCAGAGACGCCGAGGCGAGGCGAGGCGGCGGCGGCGAGGGCGAGGCGACGGAGGCGACGCGGCGAACGGTGCGGGAGCTCACCGGCGGCGACGCGGCGGCGGCCGCCGCCCGGCGACCTTGGGCGACGGCGAGGCGCAGACGGGCGGTGGCGGAGCGCTCCGGCGACGGCGGCGCGAGGGCGAGCGGAGGCGCGCGAGGGTTCGGCGGAGCGTGCACGCGAACCAAGGCGAGGCGGCGGGTTTTATCACGCGAACCGAGGCAATCCAATCCGATTCTGGCGACGGTCGCAACGCGACAAGTTTGGACGGTCGGATTCAACGCGAGAGATCGGACGGCCGGACGCACGCGAGGGTTAGGGTTAGGGTTTGCGGCGCGCCGCGAGGATGGACGGCGGAGACGCGCGGGCGCGCGACGGGCGCCGAGGCGCGGCGGGCGCGGCGCGATGGCGTTGTGGTGCGCCGCGTGTCGTCGGACGCGATGCGCGACACGCGGGCGAGGCGGATCGGGCATGGAAGCGCGCGCGGAAAGGGTACGGCGGCGGCGGCGGACGCGGATGGGCGACGCGTGGAGGAGAGAGGGTGATCGGGCGGTGAGGTTAAATCCTTTTCTTTTCTTTTTCCGAAATTCAAATAAACTTCTAAAAGCTCTAGAAAATAGCAAATAAATCCCAAAATTCACCAAAAATACGTAAAATTCCTTGAGACCGAGGAACACAAATAAAATATTTTCCACTTATGTTAATGTTTATTTTAATCACATTAAATCATTTAAAACTTTAAAAATTCATTTGAAGCTTCAATTAATTTCAGAAAATTCCAGAAAATTCATTTTTGAAATCCAGGCTTTAAAAATCTCAGAAAAACTGGATGTTACAGTTATGACCCATCTAAGAACTAAAGGTTTTTTTTGTATTTACCTTTGAAAAGTAGCACCTACGTTTTTTGCGACCAAATAACATTTTGACATAACAAAAAGTTCTGTACAGTGTGATGAAGGAATTTTTCTCTTGATCTTGTTTACTTATGCTAATTTGGTGATATCCTAAATATGTATCTAAAAAGCTTATTACTCACACCCACAAGTAGAGTCAACAAGCTAATCGATACATAAAAGGAGAAGTCATCCTTTAGACAAGCTTTATTAAGATAAGTGAAATCGATATATATGTGTTATTTCCCATTACTTTTTCTAACCACCTCACGAATAAATCCAGCCATGAGAAGCTTATCGATCTCTAACTAGATTGTCTCCTTCCGGTAAGGTGCAAAGTGCCTTATTTTTTGCTTGACAGTTTTTTGTTAGGCTGGAGTGATAGCCTGTACTAAATCACCTCCCTAGGGACTCTGGTCATGTCGGATGCCTGCCATACGAATACATCTGAGTTTGCTCGGAGAAAGGAGACGAGCTACTTTTCTAATTTGCGTAGATTCCTGCTCCCAACCAATATCTTTTAGAAGGTGGCACTAGCATTTTTTAGTATAAATGATGCCTTGATGTTTTCTAAAGAATTATCCTTGTTGAGTGGAACCTCCTTGATCTAGTTGGAGTGAAGAGGACATCCCCATTACATATACATCTTCCACTCCAAGCATGCATAAGAATGTCCAAGAACCTGAGGACCCAATGACAAGGGCAAAGGCCAAGCTTTTAAACAAACAGGTGTTTTTGTTTCTTAAGAAGTTTCCTTTAGTTGATGATGAATTTGGGATACTATCTCATACTAATATTTTATGTATTCTTAGGTATAATTCATATAAAGACTTGGGAAGCAAAGCTTTGGGGGGGAAACCTAGAGGAAGAAGTTCATCAGATTGCCACGCAGCCAAGGGAGCTCAAAATCAAGCAGCCACATGATCACAAATTTCATGACGTGAGAAAGATGTGGCCTGCGTGCCAAAACACGACCGAACCCATCTAAAATTTCGGTCTTGTAATTAGATAGGGGGTTAGCCCGAAATTAAAGGAGATCAAATAGCTAAATTTGATAAGTTGGATTAGAAAACCTTGACCGAATCAGAGATTGGCTCGGCCAAGGCTTTCCTTATGTGTGTTAGGGAAGACACTATAAAAACTCTTGTATTCTCCTATTGTTCGGCAGACCACCTTTAAGAAAAATTAATCTACGAAAAGTTCTTATTCGAGTTCTTTGTAATTGCTGAAATTCTAAAGAGAATTAGGCATGTTCCTCAATCAAGATCATTTAGCCATTCTACTGGGAATTAGGTGCATGGTAGATTTTCGCTTGGTGGTTGACAAAATCAACGTGAGTGTGTTTTGGCAAATTAAAGAGTGTTCGTCCCATGCACTGGTATTGAAAGATCATTATGATTCATCAAGACTTCCGTGAGTATCCATCCTACGTTGAGAAGATTAGGTGACCCCGTATCATGGAGATTTTTGGGCCACCTTTTATCTTGAATGCTTAGCCTGCATAGAAGGTGGGTTAGCATTTTTGGTAGAAAGTTCATCGGTCAGTTCTAGGGATTTTTGATCGCATGCATGTGCCATCTTCCTATCTCCTTGAACCATTATGGCCCATCTTGGTCCTAACAATTTACTCTGATAGTCATAATGCATGGCTATTAGGAATTTAACTAATGTAAATCGACTAAGAATCCCACTGTATGCGGTTGCAAAGTCTATCATATCGAACGAGATTCTTTCTGCTTGGAAGTTACCTAGATTTCCGAATGTAACTGGTAGGGAAATTGCCCTATCAGTTTAGCAGTAGATCTCAGGACTCTGTAATGAAAGGCATACTTCACGGGCTTTATTTTTTACTAGGAACTTGTATTTCTTCTAAAGCTCCCGTAAACAAAATATTGAGAGAACTATCACCATCTACTAAAACTTGATGGACTTTACAATTATTTCTGGCTGGTTTTACAATAATAGGGGACCTACTTGGCCGAGTTGAAGGAATGGGCTAGTCTTCCCAGCCAAAGGAGATGGTTGCCTCCAACCACCAGGTTGGCTTGACGGTGATCGAAGATTCAGTGAGGTTGATTTCTTGCTCCATAGTCTTCAGATAGCATCTGGACTCGTAGGAGGTCAAAGATCATGTCGACGATATACTGTGGCTCCTAATAGTCCATCTCTTCCTCATCATCCTTGTCCTTCTTGGACCTTGTTCTCCAATCTCCTAAATGGAAAGGAAATGACCCTTTCCTGAGTAATAGTCTTCTAACTTCTTTTGCCAGGTACAATAGTTACGTAGATCATTACCTGCCGCCTAGTGAACACCTCTTCTTATTCTTCTTGAATTCATCGATCGGAGCTTTTTCCTTATTTTGATTGGAATAATTCTTCTTGCCCTTAGTGTACTTCTCTAGAATCGCAAGGACCTCTTTAGCGTTTGGCTTGTGATTCTTTTACCTTTGGGAGACCTTTTGGGCTCCTTTTCTTTCTTCTCCAGGCCAGGTTGAAGAGTTTTCTTTATCCGGTCGATGACCTTGTTCCATTCAACCATCTAACTAGTGGCTATGTACTTGTCAACCATGCCAAATAGCTTAACGATCATTCTTGAAGGGTTCATTGTAATGTTCTTCGTAAACTAGTAATTCCTCAACCTAGTTTTGAAAGCATGAATAACAGATAAATTTGCAAATTCTGGAATGGAATTATGAACCTAACTCAACCTCTTGATATACTATCAGAGAGTCTCATTGGGTTCTTACTGAATTTGATAGAGATCATCTTCTTTTTCGGAGCGATGATATGTCTCCTTGAAGTTTGTGATTAGCAGATCACAAAGCTACTCCTAGGTGTAGATTGATCAGACCAGTATGTTAAGCAGAAAAGAGCAGGCAGATCCTTCAAGGATTGTGGGCAACTAGTTTACTGTCACATTATCGGCGCCTCCTACTGCTCTGATGGCAGTAGTGTAAATCTGGAGAAATCCTAATGGGTTATGTATTCTATCAAATTTTTCTTGATTTGCTGGTTGAAATCTGTTCAACTAGCGTACTACTTGAAGGCCTACCGAGAAAACCCGACAGCCTATGATCAAGTCATTATGCCTTCTTTGAAAAGGTGTTGGATTGTGTCGGTGGGAGACTGGTTCCTTCGGTAATCATACTAGGGAATTGGTACTCTAACCTGGTCGTAGACACTTACATGGTGTCTCCGACCAGATCCAAGTGTTGGGCCCTCATAACAAGGAGTGGCTTCATTGATGAAAAGCCATTTTCCCTCATGACTCTCCTGTCGGAATCTTTGAGAGGGTCTTGCGCTAGACATCGGATTATTTTCAGTCCAGCCACATTGGCTTCCACTGAGGGAGGAATGCTCGAATGAAGTTAGAGTATGACTTTACGAGTTCCTCTGCTCGTTGTACATCTCTGTGTGACGTATGGTTTGCTGGAGGATTTTTGACATTTGACCTACTACCTGAACATATCCTAGAGTTTCTGTTAGAGCAGGATACTCATTGCAAGTTTTGAATTGTTACCGAGGGCTTCAAAGGACTCCTGTTTGCGGAGGGGGTACGATGACTCGAGTTCCTCTCCGAGCTCCCTAGCATGCCCGTTCGACCCATCACGTGTGGTGGGATAGAAGTAGGTGGATTAGATGATCGATGTTCACCAGTTCTATTGCCTCCGTCCTCTTGGGGTGACGTAGGAGCGTTTGCACCATTTTGACTAGCAGGTCTTGATGGGTCCTATCATGAAGAATCGTGCATGATATGTCGATCAATACATTGTTTGCGTTAACTTCATGCCTACAGTATGAATCTTCCAAAGAGCTCCCACCGAAATTAAAGGAGAGCCTTTCACCGCTTCAGCAAGAAGCCTCCACAACGGGGAGCGATTGGAAATTACCACCTCTGGTGGGCTTTGTGGTGGACTCAACTTGATACAACGGATTGCTGATCGGATGTTGAGCGTTATCATCTTCACCTGGCTTTTTGCCGAGGGTAACTTCATTGATGCCGCGATCAGGAGTTGGTCGGCTCCTAGAATACATAGGAGCCATCGGTGAACAGTGGTTGTTCACAACTCTATCGAGAGCCCTGACCCTCGAATCATGGTATTGCACTTTTGTCGCTAGGTTTGCCGGTCGAAAGCACTAGGCTTGCAGAGCTACTCGGGTATTCAGAGCTAGTCAGAATAACCAATTCCTCTGAGAGCGTTGTTGATGGGGGTGGTGAATCTTCTTCCATATGGTCGATCTCGCCGGTCTCAACGAGCGTTGAGCCTAGAATGGAAGAGGATGATGACGAGGCATCATGTTCTATAGTGCGGATGCATACATCCATATTGAGGTCGGCATAATCTGCCAAGTCGAACTAATTTTTCTTGTTCCAGGTTCTTGTCATGATTGCATGAGCAGTGATAACAGAGAACAAAGAAGGATGGTGATTGCTAAATGAAGAAAACTTCAAGGATTTAGTGCCTTCTTCCCTATGAATGGTGCTAGCTGTCGATGATCAAGTTGCCAATCTTATGAAATAATATGAGAAAATGGTTAATTTCTTGGGAGAGAATGGGGATGCTCTTTATTGCTATGAACTAGTTACAAGATGCCTTTTACAAGGTGTGAGACTAGACGTAATTACATTGAATTGAATAAGATATTAATCGTGTTGTCGAATTGCTTCATTGTCCTTCTATTTTCTCTCATCCAACCTTAAATACCAATGAAGAGACATCAATTATTCACTGGGAACAGTGGCGGAGAGAGGGGGGCCAGGGGGGCCTGGCACCCCCCCAAGTTTCTTCGGCGGGGACAACGTCGGTCTCGTGGACGTCTCGCTAGGGAGTCTGATCTCGTGGCTGAAGGCAACCGAGGTGATTTCTGGTGCCCAGCTCTTGGACGTCGCCAAGACCCACTCCTGGCCGCGTGGACGCCGCCAAGATCCTGCCGGACGTCGACAGGGTGGTCGAGTACGCTAATATGAGGGAGGTGCAGGCTGCCACTGCCGCTTCAAACAACTAAGCCGGAATGGATCAGAAGTATCTCCGTTTGGATCGGAGAAAAAAATGCATATTTGTTGCAGAATACAGATTGGCTACCATATAGTATTAATCTTTGATCGTTGTTTGCAGGATCTTTTATTGTTGTTTTGTCATTTTGTGTCAGTTGCTCGATGTAATAATGTAAGGAATAATTATGGGTCCCCAACCTTCTACTAATCCTCTATTATGTAGTTAATTACATGTATTTAATTAGTGGTTTGGCCCCTCCTAATTTAGCCTAAATGTAAAGTATGTTTAAAGCCCAGTCATATGCAACACAATTAGACCTAGTAGTTGAGGACTGACGCTTCATATTTGGTTAGTCATGTGTTTGATTGAGCTAGAAGATCGATTCAATTCTCAAGTGACAGAGCTTTTGTCTCTTTGTGTCTCTTTGGATCCAAGGTTGAACACCTTCGACATAGCAAATATATGCACTCTAGTGAAAAAATATTATCCTGCTGATTTCTCAAGTCAAGAAAGAGCTCAATTGGAGTGCTAATTGCCACATTTTCAACTTGATGTATGTAACCATTCAGACCTAAGTGCATTACCATCACTTGCTGATCTAACAAGTGGATTAGTTAAAACTGGTAAAGATTCATCTTATCCTATGGTGGACAACGCGTCAGCCAATTCCGGTTTCAATTGCAACCATCGAGAGATATTTTTCAGCTATGAAACTTACGAAGACGCGACTTCGAAGTACAATGGGAGATGGATTTTTACGAGATTGTTTTGTAATTTATATTGAAAAGGAATTGGCTATAAAGATTAGTAATGATGATATTATTAAAGCCTATGATCTTGCTGGTAGTCGTAGAGTTAAGTTTAAATTAATAGAGATGTAATTTTCTTTGCATTGTAATTTGCGAAACATATTACTCTGATATGTGACTATTAGATCAGTAAATCCGGTATAGTTCATTAGTTCTACTTTATTTATTGTCCATGTTGCCCCCCCATATCCAATTCCTGGCTCCGCCCCTGACTGGGAAAGACACCTTATGGAACCAACGCGCTCGGTCAGGGAGGCAGTTATTGTTAGAGAAAGGATGTTTGATCATTGGTTGTTATCAGTGGGATACGAACATGGGAAACAACAACGTGGCAGTTGTTTGTCAGGGACTCAAGGTTGAAAAGTCATGCTGTTTGGAGTAGATAAGGCACGTGTTTTATCCATCACATGGAAGAAATATTCTAGAATCGGGACCAGGTACGAGTTCACAAAATCTTCGATCAGCCATCCGGTCAGGCAATATGTACAATTTTTCTTTGATCAGGGTACTTGGGGAGCAACTTCTGGAAGTTTACAGTCATAGGGGTCTCTTGACCTTAATTAAATATTAAAATTGTATTTAGAGATTTATTCAATCATCATCAGCTAGATAAAACCATGTAAAAGGTTGCTAAAACCTACACTACTATTATTATTAAGTTCTCTTACACTCTTTAGAAAAATATGGTTTAGTAAAAAAACTAAGCCCTAAGCACTTATAATTATTGTAAATTTCAACTATGCCATTTTGCAAATAAAAGAGCTCGAGCCCTCATTTGTTATGTTTTGCATCTATATCAATGCATTCTATGCATTGGTTCACAGAGCACGATTGTTTATGTTCACCCCCGCTCACTAAATCAACTCAGAACTTGAGGCTCAAGACCACTATGTTTACTACGCCCCTCCAGGACCAGATGAAGGAGAAGACAGTGGAGATTAAAACGTTCTCTGGTAGTTTACTCCTTATCTCAAATAGACAAAATTTGATGGTGATTATATGCATATCTATTATCCAGCCTGTTCGAGAATAGTAAGACATCTTTTGTCCGTAGTTGCTTGTTTGTGGTAAGGTGTGGCCTCACCTTTTGTTGTCGTTTCCATTTTGTCTTTTGTAATGTAAATATTTAGCCTAAACGGTCTGCTATGTAAATTCCACCTGATGTGGAATATTTAAACTCCGATATGTAATATAGGTGTTTGGTATGGTTTATACGATGTATGAGTTTGATTCAGTAATGTATCTGTAAGCACTATCTATTAATCTAAAAAATAGTGCAATGGAATTATAGATGATTCTAGATTGACAAAATCCCAATCCAACACTAGAAGAAATGCACACGTGTATATACGTGTAGATAGCGGGGGTAGGATGTGAGTGGAGTATATGATCTTTAAGGAGGCGTTCGTTTTAGCGATGGTTTCTGGTTTTTGGTTGAAATTTTACTGTTGCTAGTTTTTTACGGTAGCTGATTTAGCTTTTTGAGCATAATTAAATTAAAAAAATAGAAAAAATATGTTAGCATATCACGGACAATACAAAGGAACACGAGAAAAAAGAAAAATGCAAAAAAAAACCTAAAAAAATCTTAAAAAATTTAAAAAAATTAAAAAAGATGAATTACTAAATAGTAAAAAAACTGAAACTAGAAATTAGAATTGAAAAAAAACTGGAACGAGTGGGATCAGCTCTCTCTCAAAAGAAAAAAAACAGCAGCAGTTGCCAAACAAGCTGACGGTACCAATCCCATCAACAAGAGATTCCCTAGTCGGGAAATCCTGCGGCCGCCTGCTAGATAAAAGTAAAACCCTCGATCTCGTTCGGATCGACCCACCCCACAAGTCGCGTCGAAACGCCGCCGCCAAGCTCTAGCTAGGGTTTTGTTCGCCCCTTCCCTCCTATCCGCGCCTCCCATGGATCCCTACTCCAAGAAGCGCAAGCCCGACGAGAACGGCGCGGCCGCCGCCTCCCCCGCCGCCGGCGCCGCCGCGCTGGGGCTCACCCGCGACGATCTACTCCGCCTCCTCGAGCCGCTCTCCCGCGACCAGCTCGCCGACATCGCCGCCGCCGCGGCGCTCGCCTCCGGGGTCGCTCTCGACGCCGTGCGCGCCGCCGCCGACCGCGACCCGGCCCTCCGCAAGCTTTTCGTGCGCGGCCTCGGCTGGGAGACCAACTCCGACTCGCTCCGTGCCATCTTCTCCGCCTACGGCGACCTCGAGGAGGCCGTCGTCATCACCGACAAGTCCACCGGCCGCTCCAAGGGCTACGGATTCGTCACCTTCCGCCACGCCGATTCTGCCATCCTCGCCCTCAAGGAGCCCTCGAAGAAGATTGACGGCCGCATGACCGTCACGCAGCTCGCCGCCGCCGGCGCGGCAGGCGGGGCGTCCGGAGGGGCTGCCGGTGCCGGTGGCGCCCTTGCGGCCGACGTCTCCCTCCGGAAGATCTTTGTTGGGAACGTCCCTGCTGACATGCCATCCGAGCGCCTCCTCGCGCACTTCGCTGCCTATGGCGAGATTGAGGAGGGGCCACTGGGGTTCGACAAGCAGACGGGCAAGTTCCGGGGCTTCGCGCTCTTCGTGTACAAGACCCCTGAGGGTGCACAGGCCTCACTGGTCGACTCGGTGAAGGTGATCGATGGGCACCAGCTTGTGTGCAAGCTCGCAATTGAGGGGAAGAAGGGGAAGCAGTCGCAACCCCAGCAATCTGGCCCTGCTGGGCAGCCGCCACCGCAGATGCTCCAAGGTGGCCCACAGGACATGCCGGGTTCTGGGATTGGGCTTGGTGGACCTCAGCTGGGGGGTGCACGGTATGGTGGCTCTGGGAGTGGTCTGTCTTCGTTTGGTGCGTTTGGTGGTGGTGTTGGTGCAGGGCTTGGTGGTCCGAACCCATATGCAAACCTGCCATCTTCCATGGGTGGTGGTGGCGCAACTGGGTTGGGGTCGTTAGGAAACCAGGTGCCTTCCGGGCTGGGTGCTGCTGGGGCTGGCGCATATGGGGCTGGGGGATTGGGTGGTGGTTCATTTGGGGGCTCATCTCAATTTGGTGCTGCTGGGATGGGGGCTTATGGGGGTCTAGGCATGAGCGGAGCCTCATCACTATACCGCATGCAACAGGGCTCAGGTGGGCTGCCCTCGGCCGGCTATGGTGAGGGTGGGAACTACCCTCTTCCAGGGTCTGGTTTTCGGGGTCAGGACCCTCAAGCTGGGATGTCACCTGGACCAGGTGGTAGGGCTCCTCCTATGTATCCGAATGTACCACCTTATTTCTAAGGTAATTTCACACCCCCTTCCATAGGTATTGCTTGAATTTTCTACCTGATCACAGTTGGTTTATGCTTGTTTGGAAGCGGCGTAGTGTCACAAAACATGTGGTGCTTGTTAGATGCCATGCTTTAGCTCTCTGTGTGTGTGTGTGTGTATTTTTAATGAAATTATATCGTGTTATGCCTGAACTTGTCTTGCCTATGTTTGCAAATTATGATTGCTGCATGCTGCGTTTGCATTTATGTGAATGTGTGATGTGACTGAGTGTAAGATTCCTTCCCAGCGTAGGTTTTGACAATTTATGAGAGAACTGAGGCAATGTTATACTAGAAAGCGGTGATTTGTGAGTATGGAGTGTAGAATTTAAAGGATGTCTTACATAATACCAATATATTCCGTACTCTTATTGCTATTAGTTTTGCTCTGTGTTTTTCCTGTTTTGAAAAGTTTTCTTTGGTTGTGTCCTTGTGTTTTTTCGTAGCATCAAGGTTACTCTCAGAGTATAGTAATCTGGTGGTCCGAGGCATCCCTCACTCATTATTGGTATTTTGTTGATGTTTGGGTGTTGCAAACTTGCAATAGTTGATTTCTCTGCTGCATGTTACTTTTTTTTCTTGGCATTCTCTTGTGTAGTGTTTGTCGGGCTCTAATTTGTTGCCAAGGTGTTTGTCTTGGGATATTCAAGCTTTGCTTTTATTTGATATTTTTTTGTTATAATGACAGATCTTGTGTGTCTGTATGGGGATTTACTTGATCAAACAATACTGGTTATTACTTGATTGTAGTGCTTCAAAGTTGAAGCGAGCACAACTGTCTTTTAGGCAAACAATTTGGGAAATTCCTGACAGTGTGTCATGTGTAATGGGTTCATGTTAATCTATTTGACCATGTTAGATATGTTTATTAATATCTAATGCGTTGCTGAGGGTTTACATATATGTGAGTAAATATATTAAAATATGCTATTTGGTGAAAAGACAGTTCTTCTATTCTACCTGTTTGCAGATATCTTGGCTGGTGGTAAACTGGTAATGATATCTCTTGGTTCATTTTTTCTGAGAAAACCCCTTGGTTCATTTGAATTGCCATCTCAGTTAGTTTGGTTGCAAGCACATATGAAATCTATGACCCTGATTCCCGGTGCAACCATTGTTATTTTGAGAACCATGTACTAAAAGCTATGACCATAATAACTTGTGAAATGCATTAAGTGTGTTGCTAAATCTTTTCCATGCTCAGATCCAATTATTCCCCTTTGTTGATACCCTTTTGGCCAGAACATTGCCACATTTTGAAAAACTTATGTTGATTCCTTATCTCATCTTGCATATAGTATTTGCCATGAGGCATTGACCTCAAATTAGATATTTTGATATTTTCACACTGCAAACATACAATCTTGGTTGCCTATGCCCCAATCTTGCATGAGGTACTAGAAAATGCTAGATGACTGGTTTAGAAATTAGATTTTAAATATATGTGCATATTTGTTTTACTTAGGCCATGCTTGACTATAGTTTCTGTCCTATGTAGTACTTGTATACATCACAACTACTTATATAGCTTTGACAAATCTGTCCTTACTGCATCCCCTGCTACTAAGTCATTAATTTGCACATCATGTGCATATGCATTGAGGGCATCTCCACTGGTATTTGACTTGCTTCATTTTCATTGTTTATGGGTGAATGAATGAATTCATGAGAAGCTGTTTAGATCTACAGCTTGCTATTGTCATAAGCATAACTATTTGTAACCCTTTGATAATGGTCGTGGAACTTAGAGTATGCGTATCACTGAAAGTGAAATATAGGCACATTAAACTCTGGTCACCTACTGTAGGAAGAAAACATCCATTTACCCGGTTTATCTGTTTATTGATATTCTTTATGCTATTACCTGCATTATGTCTGTATATTTGTGCACAGCTGAACTATTGATTGAATTTTAGTGAATGTGTGACTCAGGTGTGTGACAACTCTTGGGAGCATATGCTTTGAATGGTTGTGCTGAATTCAGAAGTGTTGTCTGCATACATGGATGTCTTGCATATTCTGGCTACCTCTGCTCTGGAAATCAGTTTTTGCCTCAATTTCCCTGTTAAGAGATAAATCAAGCTAGCCTAGTGTTTTCTGAGAACTCTTCATTAGACATGTACTTTCTTATGACTGTTTTGCAGTTTTCTATTTACATAAATATGCAAGGTATCGTCTTACATTGTTGTGTATCTTTCATCGGCTTATTGTCTTATGATACCAGTTATTTATGATTATATTTGGTTCTCGGCTTAATTGTGTGGACTGTTATTAGTGGAAGCTTGCTTGGTGACCGTGGGCTGTTGATATGTATGATTGATGATTTGTAATGTTATGTTCCTTTGATTTTTATATATATATATATATATATATATAGACTATCTGCAGACAGCTGTAGCTATACCATCAAAAAAAATCAATATTGTAGTTGTATCTTTGTGTCTTCAGGTGCAGATAGTAATTGGATTTGTATCCAGTTGCCCAATTCCATCCCCAACTCCTTGTCCAACATCTGTAATTGAGTTGAGATATCTTGGTTGTTTTTTGTTCGAAGTCCTAGGTATTTAATTCAACATTGGATGAGAATTTCTTCTAAAATCAAGTGCACTGACTGCATGCTTTTTTTCTGCTCCAGTGACTTGGTGTTTTTTAATCAGTTTTCAGTGGAAATTTTTCACTAATCTTATTTACATGTGAGTGCTTGGTACATAGTTTCGTAGAATATTTGCAAGTTTTGAAGCATAGAGTGTTGATGTCTTTTGAAAGTTTGGACGTTGAACTAAGGAGCCTCCTTGTTGATGCCTTTTGTTAACAGTTTAGATATTTATTTCTGTTGGCATATTTCTCCTTAGGTATTATTTACCTCTGAGCTTAGCGCAATTTCCATAAATTGTGTTGTGAGTCTGTTCCTGTTTGTCACACAAGAATTTGTGTTGTTAATAAACTGCTGTTTGTCACACAAGAATGCCATCCTGGTCATGCTCCATGTATTCCACTGTCATGATTCATGAATATTGATTGATGATCTCTGTAGTGAGAAATGTTGTTGGGTGAAATGCTGGTTAGTCGTGGAAGTGGATTTCTGCAGTTGGTTGATTTGTCATTTTTGTAGAATGATTGTCAACTAATTTTGTTCTCACTGTTTGACCACTATACCGATTCTTATGGTGTAGTTTGCTGACAGTAGAATATATCGGCCCAGTGTGACTGTATTCTCGTGGTTTATAGCTTCAATGTAAGAAACTACTATGTTTATGAGCAGATATCGCACTTGTTTGGTTTTCCCTTCATGTGCTGCGCCATTCACTCAGGTAAGGTGAAGTTGCAGAAAGTATTTCACTTTATCCTAGCAAGTGTACATTAGAGGGAGACCTCATCAAGGAGGCGAGCAAAAGTACATTCCAGGTATCAGGCAGCCCCGGTAGGCACCAGTGGCTGCAGTCAGCGTATATGACTGGTTGTTGCCGTTGCTCCATGCTCAGAGGCTTCCCATCCCTGGTGATGGTGTACACTGATGGATGCGCGTCGATCCGTAGCTCGGAAAGATGGGTGATGTTCAGATATGTAACACGCGTCCTCATGTTCTGTACGTTCCTCTCGACAATGGATGCCAGGCCTTTAGGGAACCCCGGAGTGGCTGCTTCACTTGTGAGTGGAGTTGCCTGATTGTAGCACCAGTTTGCACTGCATCGTAGGCGCCGTTGCGTATTAGATCAGTCAGTGGTATCTGTTGTGGTTGGATGGTTGCCAGAAATGTGTACCTCTTGTGTTCAGGGGAGACGCTTCGGAAGAAGACCCTGGTTCTGGCTGGGTCTACATTGTGATCGACCCATCTCGCCCATGTCCTCAGCGCTCTGTTGAAGGCTTCCTCTCCTTCCATCTCGACCACCTTCCCGTTTCTCTCGAGGTGGTCCCACCTGCAGTCAAATACTCAGCTAACTGCCCAAAAAAAAAAAAAACAAATGAAGTATCATTTGCTGAGAGAGTTGAGTGGGCTTACGCTCTGAGCTTGCCGGTGTGTGTCCACCAGTGGCCGGTGTTGAACACAAGGACATCTGCACCGAGCATCTGTTGCAGCGCGGCCGGGAGCTGGTCCAGCTTGAGCGTCCTGGTCCGGTCTTGGTTGGTCTCCAGCTTCACCAGGAACGGGCTCCAGAAGAACTCCACCGAGCAATTGTAGTCCTGTACTTTTTTCATGATGTAATAGTAAGAATGGCAACGAGATGATTTTTTAGCTCGGCAGGAAAGATAATCTAATTTTTAGTTAAGGAGACTGGTATAGTGGCCGGGAACTGTTATATGCTTTTGAATTTGGATTGCAACCAATAACTGAATTTGAGCTTCAGCAGTGCAATATATGGGGCGTTTGGAATAGTGATGGTTTATGATTTTTTACTGTAGCTGATTTATTTTTTACTGTAACTGAGTTGGCTTATTTAGCTTACTTAAATTTTTAAAAAAATTAAAAATAGAAAAAACATGTTAGCCCATCATGGACAATACAAAAGAATACGAGAAAAGAAAAGAAAAAACAAAAAAGTCTAAAAAATCTAAAAATAAGAAAAATATAAAATTACGGAATAATACAAAAACAAAAGTGAGAAATATAAACTGATTTTAAATCAAAATGCGCGGCGCCATAGTCTAGTCGTTCGTCACGAACGGTATGACTACTTAGGAACGAAATACTTTTTAACTAGGTCCTTCAGTTGAAGCAGGGGCGGACCGGCCCTTCGGGCATGCTCGGGCGCCCGCCCGAGCTCCGTCGCCGGCGGACCCCCCTCCCACCCCTCGACGCCTCCCTTTCACTCGAGCCCCCGCCGCCCCCGCCGCCGCCTCCCTCCCCCGCCTCCCCGCCGCCGCCTCTCTTCCGCGCCTCCCCCCACGCCGCCGCTGCCGCCCTTCCGCTCGGCCCCTAGCTCCCCCCCGGTTGCCTCCCTTCCGGCTGCCCCCCGCCTCCCTTCCGCAGGGGTAGGGTGAAGGCCGATTCTGGACTCCTGTGAGCGAGGCTAGAGGGTGGGTGTGCTGGGGGACAGTGGCATGCTGGTGTCGGCGCGTCGGTGAGGAGTGAGGACCGTGAGGTGAGCTAGTAACTGGTGAGGGCTTGTGCCTTGTCGCTTGAAGCCCAGTCCGGCAGTCCCCGGAACCTAGATCCAAGATGGCTCCGCTTAAGTTGAAAGGCAAAGGTAAGATTTGGATTGTGAATCAGTGAATCTGTCATCTATAAATTAGTGAGTGCCTGAATGGTGATTACTGTGAAATGTGAATTTGTGATGTGTGATACTCACTAAGATTCTGAATCAATGTGATGTATAAATGTATAATTGATTATTGATGAATGAATATGATGATATGTGATGGCGAATTGGATTGTGATTGGCTAGATTTGAAGAGCTATTTTACCATAGCGTTGTTGTCAAGTGGGTCGACCCGAAGAATCGGTATGTCTTTCTGTTTGTCATGTTCAATAATTTTTTATAATTCACGATGAATTAATCTGAATATTCACTATCCATCTACTTTTGACAGGTTATTACTAGTAATTCAATAGTTTGGTATTTTGGCGGTAAATTGTTCTGTGAACTTCATTGATGAGGTACATTTTCTACATTTGACCTACCTTTGTATGTTCATATGATGTGGATTGTAGTTTTGAGGTCAATTTAGTGGCATATGCTCTATTGAAAGTGATTGCAATGTGTATTATGTATTCCTTACTTTGTTATTAGATAATAATATTAGTTCATTCCGCTTAACCTAAATTTCAATCTTGGGTCCGCCACTGAGTTGAAGGCCTATATGGAGTAGGTTGTAAGAAGTACGCGCAGCTTTTTCAACCCAGTGAAACCGATGGCCGCACTGATCTCGGGCTGTTTGTCTGGAGAAAAAGCCACCCGGAATTTCTTGGTAAGTAGTAGGTCAACAGTATGGAGCTTTCTTTCAGTTGATTTGACCGATCGGTAGGCAACAGTGTCAAAACAGCGACATGGCAGGCACAGAAGCACCGTGATTGCGGGGACCATGGTGCTGTGACACCGGCAAGGAAGGAGGAGCCAAGCGGTCGAGGATGCAGGTGACGTACCATGGCGCGGAAGATCCTGTACTCGGAGGTGACGTCGTCGATGCGCGTCCGCGAGCGGTCGGGCACCGCCGTGTAGAGGATGCAGGCGAGCGACTCCCACATGTTGCGGTTCAGCGAGTCGCCGACGAACACCACCCGCCTGTTCCGCAACTGCTCCAGCGCCTCCGCGCCGCCCAGCCTTCGATCATCGCACAGCAACGTCAAGAAAATTTTAACCAAGCCTCTTTAAGCTCTCCTAAAATGGAGTGCACGGCAGCGGCTCAAACGAGCTACAGCTGGTTGCAATGAGCAATGCGAAACCGCGAACCTCGTGCCGCCGCCGCAGCCCCTGGGCTGCCACCGCCACTGCTCGTAGACGGAGTCCGGCCGGCCGTTCCTCCGGCACGTCACCTGGTCGCTCAGGAATGGGCACTCCGCCGCCTCGTACAGCGGGTACCCCGCCGGGTCGTGCACCCACCTCCCGTCGAACATGTCGCACTCCTCCTCCTCCGCCGGCGCCGGCGCCGGTGCAGGGCCGAAATCCTCCTCCTCCTCCTGACCCCCGTCAAGATCGCCAGCCCTCGTGTCAGTCGACGTCGCCGGTGATGCAGCCACAGCATTGTGGTCATTCGCACCCGGTGGTGGCGAGCTGGAGGCGGCTTGGGCCAGCCTGGAGTAGCGATCCCACGGCGGCTGTGGCGCCGTGAAGGACGCCCGGAACGGGCGGGAGCCGAGTAGGAGGAGGCCGGCGGAGAGCAGGGAGAGGCAGAGGAGGGAGGCGGCGAGAGCCCATCTCTGGGACGACGACGTCGCGAGGGCGGGCTTAATGGAATCCATTAATCGTCGTTAGCTACTCGAGCGTTTATTACTAGCTCTTTGCAAAGTCTTGGTCCTCATGGAGGCTAATTAATTAGCTAGTCACAGCACGGACGGCCGGGAAAGGTGAGGAAAGCGTAGCATGGGGCTGCAGCTCTGGGGTGTTTTGGTTGGGCCTTTCCTGTTTGATTCTTGGTGAGGAGGGGTTGGGGTTTTGGTTTGTCGCATGCCTGCCGGTGTTTTTATGCTCCCTCGTGCTCATGCTCATGTACATGTGAATGATACTAGCAGCTTAATACTTTCTTCAGTTACAAATACATATCATTCTAAGATTTTATATTAGATACATAATCATATTTATATATTTATCTTAAAAAGTATTTTTATAATATTATAATTTTATTAGATGTTATAACTTATATATAATAAAAATTGGTGATAAAAGTTATGTTTTATAGACTGGATCAATATTTTAAATATATGTATTTATAACCAAAAAAAGTATATAATTTGTGTCCGAATGGATGATGTGCCCGATAAGTCGTGTGTAGGTTGGTGAGCCAAATGATTCTACGAGCTGAGCTGTTCGAGAGAAAGGTACTTTTCGCTAGCTGAATGGGCACAAGAGCTGTTTCCCCCAGCACACGAGTACATTATTCACAACCTTTTTTGCACTTGACACATTTTTTTGTTGTATTTTATTATCTGTAACTAGTTAGGT
This sequence comes from Melocanna baccifera, assembly GCA_036346265.1. Lineage (NCBI taxonomy): Eukaryota > Viridiplantae > Streptophyta > Magnoliopsida > Poales > Poaceae > Melocanna > Melocanna baccifera. The sequence goes on from CM070678.1 coordinate 23,766,323, forward strand.
CTAATCATTTCAAGAATTCAATTAGCTTTTGCTCAAAGATTTATTCTAAACAATATAATTGGTGGGTAATGTGAACTGGTCGTATGTTATGATTGGGAATATTTTTGTGTTCGTGATGAATTCTACATAGATTTATACTATTGTGATGTTCAAAGATGTTTGCGCCGAATGGAATCAAATGTGGCTACTCGAGACACTTACTACAACTCTTCACCATCCCTTCTGAGACTATGTTTTGCCTACGAGCGAGTATTGTTCCTGTCTCCGTGCAGCTTATTGTTCTAGCTTCAAAGTAGATCTCTATTTCTATTACTAACTAGAACTTTGTTTCTTCTTTGTCGGAGACTTTTGTTCCCAAGGCTATTTATACCCCCTGTAAACCTTATAATAGATAGCAGCGCACATCATAAGTTATCTACACATGTAACTTCTCCACATAGTGATTTCGCCGATTGTACATTTGTGGTTTTTCCTATAATGGTTTTTCACGTTAAATCTTTGTCTTGCGATCCTGATTATTTTTCTTTGTTTTTCATATTTCACTATGCATTTTATAACAATTGTTATCAGAGTTTGGTTCTTCATCTGATTAATCTAGGGCATACTCATTATGGCGTCAATGAAGTATGATCTTCTGCTGCTAGATTGTGACACAAGATTTTCTGTCTGGCAAGCTAAGATGAAAGATGTTCTATTACAGCTCGATTTGGATGATGCACTATTGGGAATCAACAAGATGCCCACTGCATGATCTGTTAAGGAGAAACAAAGGAGAGACCATAAGACTTTCTCTTAAATTTATCTTTGTCTTTTTAATAATATCCTCCAGGAAGTTATAAAGGAGACCACAACTGTTGCGTTATGGCTAAAATTGGAACAGATCTGCATGACTAAATCTCTAACAAATAAGATACATCTACATATTTAAATATATGATCGTCGACCTTGAATATATGAAGATCAAATACGATGATAAAGATTTGGGACTTAGTTTGCTCTGTTTGTTGCCTGTTTCGTACTATATATTTAGAGACACAATTCTCTATAGTCAAAATACTCTTACTTTGAAGAAACTTTATGAAGATCTGTATGGTATCAAGTGAAAGCTCGAGTTCGTATGCAAAAGATTTATCCGTTCGGGATAGACTAGTTTAGAGGTCTCTAATCAGTGATTCAATAAGATGATGAAACTAAGGTCACCATTGTCATTGAAGAAGGTTCCGAAGGGAAGATTCTTGTTGCCTTTGCTGGTGATTACAAAACCAATGATGAATAAATTCTTAATTCAGCCTGCATTTTTCATATGAGTTTGAATCGTGACTGATTCATTACTTATAAGGCTATTTTGAGTGGATCAGTATTAATGTAAGATAACATTCTGTACAAGATTATAGGCATTGATTTCGTCCAGATTAAGATGTTTGATGACATCATTAGAACCCTGTCGAAGGTCCAATACATTCTAAATATGAAACAAAATTTTGTCTCATTGGGTACTCTTGATGCCAAAGGGTACCAATTTTCAGGTGCAGGTGGAATTCTGAAGATCTTCAAATGCTCTCTTTATTGTGATGAAATGTGATATGAAGACAGCAAATCTCTATCATTTTTGAGGCACTACCTTGATCGAGAAGGTTGTTGCCTCAACCAAATTGTCTGATGCGGATCAAAGAAGTCTATGACATATGTGTGTTAGGCATATGAGTGAAGATGACTTAAAGGAGTTGTGCAAAAGAAGTCTGCTAGATGGTCAGGCGTCAACCCGTTAAAATTTTATGAATATTGTGTCTTTGATAAACAGAAGAAGGTGAGTTTCAGCTCTGCAAATCAATCTTCAAAAAATATATTAGATTATGTTCGCTCTGATTTATTAGGTAAGTCACACACTCTATCCCTTAGAGATGCCAATTATATGCTGACTATCATCGATTAACACTCTCGAAAAGTTTAAACATACTTCATCAAGCCCAAGTTTGATGCGTTCAAGACATTTAAAGAGTGAAAGAATATGATCGAGAAACAGACCAACAGGCATGTTAAGAAACTCCGAAACAGATAGTGGTCTAAAATTCTGTTAGGAAGAATTTGAAACCTTATGCCGATCAGAGGGCATATAAATACTGGGCGCACCTTAGTAGAAGAGTGTGGCCGATCGTATGAATAGAACTATCATAGAAAAGGTGTGCTACATGCTATCTATGTTTAGTCTGTCAAAGAGTTTTGGCCTAAAGCCGCTTCCACTTCTTATTATCTAATCAATCGATCACCGAGCACTCCATTAACAAGAAAACTCTGATCAATGTGTGGTATGGTTCTCCTGTAGACTACTCGAGCATAAGGATTTTTGGCTGTCCTATTTATGCTCATACTGATAAAGGTAAACTTCAATTGTTGTTAAGTGTATCTTCCTCGGTTATAAGCCTAGAGTGAAATGCTAAGTTGTGGAATCCTTAGACTCAGAAGGTGGTCATGAGCAGAAGTGTTAATTTTGATAAGTCTACTTTGTTGAAAAGAATTACGATTAGTGATGCTCCTATTGATAAGCCACATAAGACCAGTGTACAGGTGAAGCATGTCACTGATTTAGGATTCTCACTAGAGGCTGACAAGAAGAATACATAGGATATCCCTATTCAAGCTCTGACTATTAATACTCTGATAGGAACTAGTCGAAACTAATAATCTATTACAACTGGTCAAAAAAGGAGAAAAAATACAACCTCTGAATAGGTTAATTGAAGAAGCCAATATTGTGGCTTATTATTTGAACATGGCAGGATACATTGAAGGCATTGCTGAACTTTTAGTTTATTCAGAAGCTATCGCTCTGATGAGTTAGAGAAGTGAATGACTGGCATGCATGAAGAAATGGAATTCCTTGAGAAGAATTCCACCTGGACGTTGGTTGAGATATTGACTGAAAAGAAACCTATATGCTACAAGTGGATTTGCAAAAAGAAGAACGACACATCTATAACCGATTAGGTTAGGTACAAGGCAAAATTTATTGCTAAAAGATATAACCAAATTCCTAGTATTGACTTTATATATGTTTTCTCCCTGGTCGTGAAGTATAGTTTTATTCGGACTTTACTCAGTACTATAACATGCTATTATAAGCTCGAGCAACTAGATATGAATACTTCATTTTTATATGGGAAGTTGAAAGAAAACATCTATACAGAGCAACCAGGAGGTTTTATTGTTCTGAGGAAAGAGAATTTTGCATACAAATTGAAAAATCTCTTTATGAGTTGAAGCAATCACCTAGATAATGGTATAAGAGATTTATCTCTTTTATGATCTTTCAAGGCTTTAAGAGATTTGGCTATGATAGCTTTGTTTATTTGAAGAACGTCAATCATTCAACTATCTACTTGCTCCTATATATTGATGATATATTGACTACAACAAAAGACAAGACTCAAATATCAATGTTAAATGCACAATTAAGCAGTGAATTTAAGATAAAAGATCTCGATACAGCAAAGAAGATTCTTGGCTTGGAAATCATCAAAAATCGTCAATTTGGAAAGTTATACCTAAGCTAGAAAGGGTATATTGAAAAAGTACTTTGTCATTTCAACATACACAAAGTCAAATTGACCAGCACGCTATTAGCTGCACACTTAAAACTCTCTTCACATTAAGTCTTATAAACAGTTGAAGAAGTTGAATACATGTCAAGTGTTCCATATGCAAGTGCAATTGGATCACTTATGTACGCTATGGTCTACTACCGTCCCAATCTTTCTAATGCTTTTAGTGTTATCAGCAGATATATAGCCAATCTAAGGAAAAACCACTGAAGAGTAATTCAGTGGATCTTCAAATATTTGAGAGGCACTTGTAATGCTTATTTGTAGTTTAGAAAGACCAATGTTGGATTGGTCGGATATGTTAATTCTGATTTTGCTAGTGATTTAGATAATATTAGATCTTTTACTGGTTATATATTCACTATTGGAGGTTGTGTCATAAACTAAAAAACTTATCTATGAACTATTGTTGCTTTTTTGACCACTGAAGCTGAGTACATGCTATTTTAGAAACCTATAAATAAGTTGTTTGGTTAAAAGGTCTGTACACTGAACTTTGTGAAAGTGCATCTTGCACCAAGATTCATTGTGATAGTTAGAGTATTATTTGTCTTACAAAAAAAGCAAATGCTCTATAAGAGAACAAAACATGTTGATACTAGATATCACTTCATTCGAGAAGTTATTTCTCAAGGTGATATTAAAGTTTGTAACATCAGTACTCATGATAATCTAGCTGATATAATAAAAAATCTAGTTCCTACCGCTGAGTTTGAGCTCTGCTTAGATTTTGTCGGTATTACCCATTAGTCCTTTCGGACATTTGACGCACAAAAAGTGTTTACAAGTTATTCGAGAAGTACTATAGATCTTTTTCGCTATAGAAGGAATTCAGCTCAAGATAGAGATTCTTATATTTTATGATCCAAATCTGGTTGGTTCCAACTCCTTGAAGAATCTAATTAGATTTCGCTCAAAGATATATTCTGACTGGTATGACCGGTCGGTAATATGAACTAGTTAGAGGTTATGGTTGGGATCATCTTCATGTTTATGATGGATTTTGCACTGACTTGCACCATCATGGTGTCAAAAGGTGTTTACGTTGACTAGAGTTAGACATGGCTATTTGAGACGCTTTTGACTACAACTCTTTACTGTTATCTTCTGAAACTCTGTTTTGTATCCGAGAGGAGTATTGTTCTCACCACTTAGTAGGTTACTGTTTCAATTTTTGAGTAGTTCTCTATTTCTATTGACAACTAGAACTATGTTCCTTTTTCGTCTGTGACACTTATTCCTAATATTATTTATATCCACTGTAAGCCCCTCGATAGATAGCGGCGCACAATACAAGTTATCTATATATGTAATATGACAAAATTGTTCTGCAACTTCTCCTTCGTGTAGTGGTAACTTCTTCTTCGTATAGTGATTTCACCAATTGTACGTCTGTGATTTTTTATAAGAGTTTTTATGTTAAAGTGTAGTGGTAACTTCTTCTTCGTATAGTGATTTCACCAATTGTACGTCTGTGATTTTTTATAAGAGTTTTTATGTTAAATCTTTATCTTATAATTTTGATCATTCTTCGTTATTTTTCATTTCCTGTTGTGCGTTTTATAACATTTTTCATGAAAAACCATACAGCATGCGTTGCCTTTGGCAGCGGCTGGCAAACAATTACGCAGAGTGCAGAGGGTTGGATGCTTCGATGTTAGGAGTTTTTAATCAGGACGGTGTGCACGGCGGCCGGGCGGATGCGATGATGATGCATGTGGTGCGGGGGGAAGTCTACGGGAGAAAGCAGCAGCGAGTGATTCTGGGACATCGAAAAGCGGTTGGGGCTAGCGTGACGAGGAGTCGCTTAAAGAATCAGTAATGTTTCCATACGTTGGGGGAGTGCCACGGCGGAGTTCGCTTTGAGTCAGTCGAGTGGGCATCATGCTGCCTTTTTTGCAGGTTAGCTGGTGCCGCGTAGGTGATGAGGGTGCGGCGGAGGCGCCCCATCATTTCGGCCTCGGGAGCGACGAGCGACGGAATGATGCGCATGGTTTCCGTTTTTTTTGGATCCTTGCCGTTGGAGTTTCAGTCTAAAGGTCGTTTGAAAGATTAGGCCATCTTTGCTGGTCCCGTTGGATGGTTTTTTTTACTGTGGGTTATTAGCTTGTGATTTAAATTTTTTAATTCTGATTGTTTGTGAGAGAGTATAGAGAGAAATACTTGTGTTTGATTTTGATCAATATAAATAAAATCAAGATAGTGTCTATTACAATCGACTTGTAGACCCTGTCTTGAAAAGACACTCCATTTAAAAGCTAGTTACTATAGAAATTCAAGTCATAAGCTTAAGGGGGCGCTCATTTTAACGATGGATTCTGACTTTTAGCTGAAATTTCACTGTAGCTGGTTTTTTACTGTAGCTGATTTGGCTTTTTTGGCATAATTAATTTTTTAAAAAATTTAAAAATAGAAAAAAAACATGTTAACTCATTAGGGACAATACAAAGGAACACGGGAAAAAAAGAAAATACAAAAAAGCCTTAAATATCTAAAAAAATTCAGAAAAAAATGAAATACTGAATAGTGAAAAAAAGCAGAAGCTAGAAACTGAAACTGAAAAAAAAAAGCCGAAACGAGCGGGGAGCCTACCCTTTTTAGACCTGTGGCTAATGGTTTTTACGGTTGATGGTTTTTAGCTATAACTGATGGTTTTTAATTGTATTTTCGAGATGATAATAGATGGTGAAGATGTTGACGTGGACAGTACATACGCATGACGTGCTCAGAAAGCTATTTGAAGAAGCGATTTTCTGTTGACGTGAACGATGCACACGTAAAACATACTTAGTAAGCTATTTAAAAAATCATTTATTTATTTCGAATTATGGAGAAACAAAAGCAAAAGCCACCTCCAAATCTCAGGGCCATGTACTCGTCAGTGCAAAGGCGTTCCATAGTCCATGGCCCTGATCGTTTCGGCTTCAGCTTCTAGCTTCAGCTTTTTTTTCACTATTCACTATACTATCCACTAACTCAGCTACAATGTTTTTTCAGCCAGCTACAGTGTTTTTTCAGCCAAAAGCCAAAAGCCATCGCTATTCCGATCACCCCCTATAGTTTGGTGTGATTTTCTGATGGGCCCCAGTCTGGATTAAAAGTCTAGCCCAAAAGACCTACAAAAAAGACGACGATAGCGTACGGAGATAAGAGCCCACGTAATAGCACTAGCCCGTTTCGTATCTTCTCACTTGGACCCACCGTCAGTCCCTCATGGCTGCTGCTGCTGCTGCCGCCACGTCGTCCCTCGAGCTCCGGCCCAAAAAATGCTTCCAAGTTTCAACCTTACTCGCCCCATACCATCGACCATTTCTCACTTTTTTTTAAAAAAAAATGTTCTGAAACCACACCAATTCTGTGCTTCACTTCCATCCCAAAGTGTGGACGTTTTGTTCCTTACCGGAGAACACTTTCCCGGCTAGCAAGATGCAAATGTTCCACTTCAAAACCCCCGAAAAATGGAGGCGAAAAACCAACGCCAGTAGTAAAAGATACGGGGTGACATGACGCCATGACAAAGAGCAGCAAAATGAAGATATGACTTCGAGATCACCGAACTTGTTCTCTTCTTTCCTTTCTGGACTTGGACAGTGAAGAGGGGGCTCCCAGTCCCTCTCTCTCTCTCCCAGTGACAGGAACTTGGCCAATGGCCACCTCATGAGGTAACAGCACTTGTCTCCTGCTAGTTCTTTCAAGGGCTAACAATACCTACCAATAAAAACGTCTCCTACTAGTTTTTCCATGAGCAAACAGTACCTACCAATAACAATGCTCCTGCCATGTTTTACAGGGAAAATGCCGGCCGGTTCGGTTCGGCTCATGGGGTTCACAGGGCAAGTAGATCATGAAGAAGAGAAGAGGAGCTTTCTGCAACTGCAAACCACATGACGTCTTTTTGGCTCAGATCAGTTGCGCATATTTAAACGGCGTGGTTCTGGTCGAGGGGATATTGAGATATGCACACTTGGCAGATGCCAAAATAGTTACTGTCAGTTCTTGTATGGTTGCATCAATGACCATTGCAGTTGCCTGCAGAATACAATGCATGGAAATCAGGCAACTTGGGAGTAGCGTCATACAAAATGTAGGGCAAGGAGGTTACGATGAACAAGCAAGAATATGTTTTGATGTCAGTAGCTGGCAGGTCAACTGTTTAATTGCAGTATACAAACCCTACTGCCCAACTTAATGAACAATTGCAAGATTGAATAATGCAAGGCATGCGCCGAATTAGATCGGGGCGTACACATTGGTGCTCTTCATGCAATGCATCGTTTGCGTCTACAGAAAAGGGTGAAACAGTTGATGTCAGGCATGGAGAATTACATGTGTCAACATTTGCTTTTTGCTGAATAGAACACAAGATAATTCAGCGACATGACCAAAATGAAAGAGAATATGAAGATAACATATCCAACATTGTAACAGTAGATTGTAACCGTATCAGCTTTAAAGTAGCTTCAGATAAACGAAGCAAGCATATATCAGAGCTTTAAGAGGTCATCTCATAGCCGAAGTGTTCACCAAGTTGTAGATTTGCGGTTAATGTGGCTCTTCCCATGATAACGTTGATGCTGGAAGCCTGGAAATACGCCCCAAACGACTCAGATTAAAATATAGTAACAGTATACTGACAAGTGACAACTATATGTATTTCCCTAAGGTGTATGATATAATTCGAACATTCACAAACTGTTTTACATCTTTCATACAAAATGATTCAAGATCATAGTATCATACATCACATACAGCTTTGTTCAAGGAATAATTCTGCCAAGGCCTGTACTGCAGAACTGTATGTCCCTTTTAAGACTAATAAGCTTCAAAACAAGCCATCAGGTAAGTACAGCGGTAGTTGAATAAACATACTTCATTTTCCTTCTATATTTTAGAGATGGGGTCCTTAAGGATTCACATCAGGCTCAGACTTAAGTGGCCAAATCGCTCCACCACAGACACGTTCTGATTTTTCTAAGAATGAGAAAATCAAATAAAATTGCTAGCCATCAGCACAGTGTGGTTCATGTCATCAACCAGATGAAATCTTGATTCAAGTGGAAAGTGAATGACCAACCTTGTCCTCACAGCCACAGGATCTGGAGCCCAAAACAATCAGAGGGGCAAGGACATTTTCAAACCAATCATCCAACTCACCGTTTACATCATTGGGTTGCAGAATTTTGCATGCTATTTTTTATGTGTTGAGCTACAATTTTGCATGCTACCTAAAATAATATGTTTAGAATCAGGTTGCTAATTTCAGTTTATACTTGTCATTGTTTTAATAATGAACTTACGTATGATTTTTTGGATTTGAGAGAACTCTTGAAGACCTGACTACGATCACACAAAGAAAAGACAGAGATTTTTACACAGGTTCGGATCTTTTCCTGAGAGAATAATAACTCTACTTCTATGTGGTTATTGCTCAATAAACCGATTACAAATGAGAAAGTTGCTGAATGCCTTGCTCTACTTCTGTTCTCCCCTGGGTCCATCCAAATCTGTCTCGACGTCAACCCTTATATAGCCTGCGAAGTGGCGAGAGTTACTCAATGCCAAGAGACGCCTTAACATTTCAGATGATAACCGTCCGACGGGAGTTATTGTCAAAGAGACCTGGTATTTCATTCGTCGTGCGGCAGGTACTGTCAAATAGAAGTTATGTGCAGTTATTCCAGAGAATAAGTGCACATGCTAACCGCCTCGTCAAACAAACTCACGATGTAATATGTTGTCGTAGACATGTTAGTTGAATTTTGGCTTAGTCGTAGGAGAATCTACGACCACCCTAACAACTCACGACTACGTCATACTCGTAGGAGAACTTACAACTATGAAGTGGTCATAGAAAGACTTACGACTAAAGAATAGTTGTAAAAGAGCTTATTACTAAGTAGTGATCGTAGAAAAACTTACGACTAAGGAGTGATCGTAGAAGAGTTTACAACTACCTTGTAAAATCTCTCCCTTGTAGATAAGTGATATACCCAAGGAGTATAATGACATAACAATACCATTTACAGATAAATAATAATTTGAGGATTGTTAAATCCTCGTTATCTAACCCCCCAATTTCAAGTAAAAATAACTTACTTGAGAAAGAAAAGTCGTAGACGAGAGAAGGTCGAAAGCATAACCATTTCGATTTAATTCGACCAAAAGTGAACTTGGATAAAAGGGTAATTTCACTTGAGTAGTAAAAACACCGGTTCTGAACAGAGGAATTTAGGAATACCAATCGAGTCTCACCGATCTATCCGTTTGGAGTGATTCCCATGGAAGTAATAACCATTGGGTTCTCGAGATACGGTTATAAAAACTTACCATGAGGTAATCTTTTGGACTTCTTATTTCCCCTTCTACTCCAAACTTCTTCGAGTTTTCCGCCCCCGACCAAGCCTTCTTCTTCCCCCAATTTCTTCTAGGTCCAAACCAATTGCTTAAGAAAGATGACGAAGTCTTCTTCCAATTGGCCGGTGTCGAAGATGGATGTCACGAAGATGAAAGCCTTGGTCAAAGCTGAGACGATCCCTTCAAGGATGTACGTGAAGTGCATTGAAGCCTCCAGACAACATTGGCCATTAGAGGAGATTGGGCAAATCCCAGTTTTCCAAGCATACTATGAGTGCGGACATCGACTTCCTGCCCACCCCTTTCTCACAGTCGTAGTCGAGCACTTTGGGGTAGAATTGGTGAACCTAGTTCCTAATTCGATCACCATGTTAAGTGTGTTTGTGTGCCTGTCTGGGGATTTCTCTAGATCTAGAGCTCTTTCGGTACTACTACGAAATGAGCAAACCAGAATTACCAGGAGCTGTGGTCTGAAGCTCCATGATGACAAGACAGGAGAATACATCCTGATGTTTACTTGATCCTCATGGTCGATTGGAAGAAAAAGTGGTTCTACTGGGAAACGACCAGTGAAGACAATCTTTCTTTTGGGGGAGGAGGCAGAGAGATTCTTTCTGAAATTCGGTCCCCAAAGACCTTACTCGGATAGCCCCCTACATCTATGCCATCACGGAACTACGAGAAAAGGGGCTCACTGGTTGGCATATGGTCAAAGACTTCATCACTCGTCGTATTAGTCCTCTGAAGAAATGAGCACATCCAATGTGTATGTACTCAGGAGCTAAGGATACAACTAGAGATTACGAGGACAGGAAGTAACAATCGGACTCGTTCTCTCAGTTAGATTCTGAATTTCGAGTTTTGTTTACTGACCGCTTCATCTGCTTAAGCAGATCTTACTTGGATGAGATTGACACCCAAGTCAAAGCTATCTGCGAGAAGGTTCCAACACTCGATGTGGAGGCTCCTCATATTTTGGTAGATATATCCGCCAAGGAAAGAGAAGAACACCTAAAGGTAATCAAAGTTCGATTTCATCTTTAGGATTTCGTAGTCGTAGAAAACGAGTATTTAGTGTTCTTCTTTCTTGCAGAAAGTTGGCATGGAAAACCGTCAAGACGATTAAGAGGCCGAATTGATGGTAACCGGAAAAGAGACATAGGATATTAATGCTCCTCCGACCAAGAGATGTCGACTGGCAAAAACTATTGACAAGCAGGGTGAGAGTTCAAGTGCTGCTCCTCACTCTTCTCCGCCATCTACCCCCGTCGAGCAGTTTTTTGTAGACATAGCTACTGCAGTGGAGATAGGGGTAGTTACACTGGTGCAACCGGTTTCTAAGATAAAGGTATCTTACTATTACGATGACAAATCTTCCTCAGTTAACGCTTCTCAAGGCTTTATTAAGCAACTCGAAAAGGAGAACTGGAAGAGTTTTGTATCTTTTATGGAGACTGCTGCAACAGCAGAACCTATGATCGAAAAGGAGACTGCTCTACAGGTAGTTGAAACTGATCTTGACCATTTGGGGGAGCAAGAGGGACAAGATGCAGTAGCTCTTGCTTAAGACCTACGGTCAGACATGGTCGAAGATGTTTTCATTCCTCAACGATCAGACAATCGTAGAGAAGTCAAAAAAATTTCCTTAGGAAATGTTTCTTCTAAATTCAAAATTAAGGCTATGAAAACAAGGTATTTAAATAAAAGCATAAATATAACATTTTACCTTTTTGTCTTCTTAAATGTCGATTCACTTCTCTTCTTGCGATTTAGCTCAGCTCCTCCATCGTCCGAGGATGCTTCTATTGGGAAGCCCCCTACAACTCTACTCGCAGTCGAAGAGATGGTAGAGAAGGTGGTCGAAGAAACGACCACTGCGGCGATGGGATCCGCTACCGAAGCTAAAATGACTACGACCACTGAGGTGGTTGAAGAAACATACGCGAAAGTGGCTGAAGATAGGGCAAAAGTACCTGGTCGAGAAGGAGGAAATACCCCCGACTGCTGCGCCGAGGAGGAAAACACCAAGAAGGTTTCTCCTCATCTCCAAGGAGGTACAGCCGAAGAAGAAAATCCCAACTTCTTCTCTAAGTATTTTAACCCTACTTTTGTAGTTGATCTTTTTCATGTTGATCTCTTGATCGAGTCCCTCATCCCAAAGATATTCCCAACAAGGGGAATGTCTTCAATGACGAATGCCTTAAGAAGGTGTGGTGGAACAAGGTCGAAGAGCTTGATCGACTCGAAAATTCCCAGCGACTACTTGCCAAATTTGCTCGTACGAGCATGAGCGTAAGCATCAAGTACTTAAACATTCTTAATTGGTTTTTCTGGCCTCTCACTGTCCTTTCTTTATTCAGAGAGCTTAGGAAAACATGGCTACTGTGGTTGAATACCACAAACAACTCATGCTTTTACGACAGCAAAATGCTAAACTCTCCGAGAAGGTGGAGAAGTGGTAAGTCACTAGTACATATAGTCTTTTTCTATTTCAACCATTTGTCCAGTTCTTCATGTCTGTCTTTAACCTTTATAGGTCTAAGATCAATGAACAATCCTTATCTGATGCCATCGAGAACGAGAAGGTCAGGACGCAGAGACTAAAGAAGGAGAACATCGATCTTATGATCGAGCTTTTGAAGGCAAATTCTGCAACTAACAAGTTGCAAGAGAAAATAAGTAGTAAGTTCTGAACATACGACTGCTTATTCGGATGTCTTTCTTGTCTTTCTCTAACTCTTTCCTTTTTACAGATAATGAGGTTGAAATGGGTAAGCTTCGCACTGAGGTCGATGAAAAGACCAAAGTGATCGGTGAACTTTCCCATATCGATAAAGAGAAAGGCCAAAGGATCAACTTGCTGGAAGATCGGCATAAGAATGAAGTCAAGAGGCTTGAATCTCGACTAGCAAGTAAATAAATCTTTACCTTCGACCAATTCTTACTAACCAGTCTTTTTATGAAGTATCTTTTCTGACTAAGTTTCACTCTGCTTTGTAGAGGCTGTAGTCGAAATAAAGCAACTCGTAGAAACCTCGACTCGTAGTCAGGAGGAGATGCAATCGATGAAGACCATCCTTCAAGGCAACGCTTCTCTTCTAAATGATCCACTCGGAGGGCTTGGTGCCGAGAAGATCTATCCTTCTGAGGACACCATGACCACTAACGCGAGTACGATCGGATGACAAGTCAGAGCTTTAGAGAAGTTTATAACCGCTCTGAAAACTAACCAGGCTAACTCAATACAAGAGGCTGTTAAGAGTGTTGTAAGTTATACCTTAGCAAAAATCAAGGCATACGACCAAAGCCTCAACCATCAGCCAATCGATTACAACTTCGACCGCTCTAAAGCAGAGGCAGCCCATTTGATCGAAGAACAGGAGCCAGTTGATCAGAAGATTGCAGAGGAGATGCAAATCGGTTCTCCTTTAGAATAGTTTATAATAGGGAACTTTGTAAGAACAAACCTTTTGTCAATGAAAATCTTCCTTTCCCTGTAATTCATCTTGTTGAGTAGTTAGTACTTGTAAGACAAAAAAGAAATGAAAGAAAGTGAAATTACGAATAAGAATCGAAGTTATATTGATAACTCTATCCTAGCCCCCGACTATGTACTTAGTTTATGCGGATAAACGAAGCAAATAGTACAAAATAAGGTATGCGGGGAGAGGAGTAGCTTATTCGACTATCGTTGTCGACTTCGATTGTCATGTTCTAGCAGCAAAAGTTAGAAACGAGTTGATGCTAGAAAGTTCTTTTTAGTGGGCAGGACCACGTGCAGAAAGGAAAGGTTTCGACTAAGTGACGTTACTTTTCTTCAACCAGGTTAATCAAACCGAAGGCATAAACGATTATGGGACAAACACTCAGAGTTCCTTCTTTTATATCCGTTCAACTTTTTCTCAGTCAACTCAATTGTTTTGTGCTGATAGCAAGAATTGGAAATAGTACGACACTAGGAAGCTCCTAGTGGGTAGGACCACATACAGAGAGGAGAGACTTCGACTAGAGATGTTTCCTTCTCCGAACAGTTTGAACAAATTGAATATATCAAAAGGGGTCGAACAAACATAAGAGAAGCTCTACTCAACATATGATAATAAAGATTGAATAAACTGAAAACTTTATTGAAAGAGTAGAAATATTATACTTAGAATTTACGCAATTGGACGATATTCCAAGAGTTTGAGAGAATCTGGCTATCTTCCATAGCAAGTCGTACTGAACCTGGTCGTGTAACTTCGACCACTATGTAAGAACCTTCCCACTTGGGGGAAAACTTGTTCCAATTAGACTGAGATTGAATTTTCTTCAATACCAAGTCACCTAAGCAAGGCTGCGAGGTTAGACCTTACGATCGCAGTATTTACGCATGGCTTGTTGACAGACTGTCGAACGAATTAAGACTTGATTCCTCTTCTCTTCTAGTAGGTTAATGTCATCTGCTCTAAGTTGCTCTTGGTTAGAGTCGTTGAAATTCTCAACCCTTGTTGTCTGAATCTTTAGTTCTGGAGGAAGCAAAGCTTTAGCCCCAAAAACTAGGAAAAATGGAGTGTCACCTGTCGCTCGACTAGGAGTCGTGCGAATTGCCCATAATACTGAAGGTAATTCTTGTACCCAAGCCCCCGAGCCTTTACAAGCTGGTCGAAGACCCGAGTTTTAAACCCTTACATTATTTGGCCATTCGCTCTTTCGACTGCCCCATTGCTTTGGGGATAGATTACCGAGGCATAACACAGTTTGGTACCCACTTCTTCTCGAAATTCTTGGAATTTTGTACTCGAAAATTGCTTACTATTGTCTGTAATTATTCGACTTGGGACTCTAAATTGAGTAATCACGCTTCACATTATGAACCTTTTAGCGGCTTCCATTGTTATCCTAGTCACAAGTTCAGCCCCAATCCATTTCGTAAACGTGTCAATAGCCATGAAAAGGAATTCGAAACCCCCTGGCGCATGTTGCGAGTCCTATTTGTGGTCAGATTGACCTTTGCCCTTTGGGGAAACTCGTTCCTCCATTGCGCGTAACGCTGTGGGGGATAGGGATCCCTCCTCAGCCTTTCCTGTGGTGCGATCTCCGAGATCTCACGATGGATCTCCAGAAATAGCCTCAACATCGGAAGAAAGCATGGTCTACTCGTAGCTGTAGCAGGCATCCATGTCGAGAGATCTGCGTAGTCAGCTAAGTCGAACCAATTCTCCTCGTTCCACTCTCCTGCTATGAGGACATCAAAAAGAAGAGAACTCGCCGACAAGGAATTATCGGAGTTTGGAAGAAGTTTCCCACGAGCGACGCCAACTGTCGGTGTTTTAATACCGATTTTACGTATAAATTTTTGGATTCGGGGGAACTCTTGAAGACTTGGGTACAATCACACAAAGAAATGATATAGAGATTTTTATATAGGTTCGGGTTTTCTCCTGAGAGAATAATAACCCTACTGGCTATTGCTCAACGAACCAATTACAAATGAGAAAGTAATACATAATGCCTTACTCTACTTCTGTTCTCCCCTGGGTCTGTCCAGATCTATCCCGACGTCAACCCTTATATATCCTGCGAAGCAGCGGGAGTTACTCCATGCCAAGAGACGCCTTAACGTTTCAGATGATAACCGTCCGATATGAGTTATTGTCAGAGAGACGTAGTATCTCATTTGTTGTGCGGCGGTTACTGTCACAGAGAAGTTATGCATATTTATTCTAGAGCATAAGTGCACGTGCTAACTACCTTGTTAGACAGACTCACGATGTAATGGGTTGTTGTAGACAGGTTAATTGAATTTTGGCTTAGTCGTAGGAGAATCTACAACCACAGGGTGGTCACAGGACAACTCACGATTACGTCATGCTCGTAGGAGAACTTACGACCATGAAGTGGCCATAGAAAGGCTTACGACTAAGGAGTGGTTGTAGAAGAGATTATGCCTACCTTGTAAAATCTCTCCCTTATAGATAAAGGGTATACCCAAGAAGTATAATGACATAACAATATCATTTATAAATAGATAATAATTTGAGGATTGTTATATCATCGTCAAATACTGGAAGCCAAAAAGAATTAGTTGGCCATGCTTATAGCAAAGTCTCATAATCTGAAAACTCAATGAACTAAAAGAATATCTCTAACTTATCATTCAAGCAACACTAATCATCTATCCTCTGAACAACTGAAATGTATACTCTGCGCACATTCAAGAAAGCTCAATTCTACAGCTTCTACATTAAAACAGAGGTTAAGGAGAACAAGTCAACTTTTAGTTTACACCTTGAAATTCGGTTTTCGTTTAAACAAGAAACCCCTTTTCACGCTTCTAATTTCTCAATCAAACCATTCGATTTAATCACCCATTAATTACATGCCATCAGAAAAACATCAGGCCTCCTTGTGTCAACGCTCACCACTCCCTCCTAAGAATAAACGCTTGAACTCTATGAACAACACAAACTGACCGTGCGAAGATGCCACTGATGAACAAACACCGAGACACATTGCTTCGTCAAGCATAGCCTTTGCCCAGGCAGTTCAAGCAGCGCTGTACCCTGAAAATAGAAACAAATCAAACCACCATGGAAAGATAAGATTACAGGAACCCAGCAGCAGCAGCAACCAAGAACAAGAACGCTCTGTAAAAGATGACCAACCTAGTCCCATCACAAGTAGGGCAAAGGCACGGGCTGACGAACACCGGATCGTAGAGCGGAGACCACTCGATCGTCGTGCTGCCCCTGCAGAGCCTGCACGCGTAGGTTCCCTTCCCCTCGCAGGCACCGCACGGCATCGCAAATTTCCTCTGCGAACAGCACAATTTGGAGTCAGGGCAGGGCAGGGTTTGCGCTTTTGGACTAGGATGGGTTGGGGCACCTACCTGGTTGGCGTCGGAGAGGGAGCGGAGGGAGCGCACGGCGGCGCTGGAGGCAGCGGAGAGGAGGAGGAAGCCGCCGCCGAGGTACGCCGCGACGCGCCCCACCGCCTGCAGCTGCCGCCGGACGCGGGAGCCGCCGTCTCGTCCTCCGCCCCCCAACTCCATAGGCGAGGGGAGCGAGCCGAGTCGCGTGCCTTTCCCGGCCTCACGTCTTGGAGCTAGCCTTCCTTAGCCACCTAGAGCTGGGTCTCCACACTGTTTAGGCCCAGTGATAAATTCGGCCCAGATTAAGATCCCAATGGTTGTTTAGGCGTCTAACCGTAGCACTGGTTATTCCGCTAAAAAAAAGTTTTTTTATATATAAAAACTGTAGTCTTGGATATCCTTGAAAATCAAGAAAAAAAATGAGACTGACTTTGGTACATGTGTAATTATGTATGTAAATTATGTGCTTCACATACACTTTTCTAACTATTCACTAATCATCTTACAAGTGAGTGATCGATAGTGGAAAAATAGTGGAGGAAAAGTTTTATAACTTTTTTAACTAAATTTTGTATGTATCATAGCCATCCCAAAAAATATTTATCTAAGAAAAGAAAAATAGTGCATTTGGATAAGCACATTTGCTGGGCTTCTTAGTTTATATGATCCTTCAGATTCCGGAGATCTTGAAGTGGTGGAAAGTGACTTCATCTTTTCAGTTTTCAGTGTAAAAAAGGTTTAAACTTCACTGAGGATTCCAAAAATTAGCAAACTATTTGGGTTTAGAGGGTGCTCAACTAGGCTTTTTTTGTGGCTTTTAGCTTTTTTACTGTAACAGCTAGTAGCTTTTTGACGTAATTAAATTTAAAATTTTTAAAATAGAAAAAAATTAAGTTATCCTATTACGGACGATACAAAAAACATGGAAAAAAACAAAAAATCTAAAAAAACTAAAAAATTAGAAAAATAATAAAATTAAAAAATAATAAACTAAAAATCAAAAATTAAAACCGAAATGAGCGGCACCTAACCTTTTGGATAGCTTTCAACTGAATCTGAAACGAAGCTTTCCCAGGCAGCTTATTTTTAGATTAAGAAAACTCAGAAGTGCTTTTAGGTTTTTAGTTTATAAGCCCATAAACTCCTCTTGATAAAAGGACACTGCAGCTGTTATTATTGCTACTCAATTTCTTCTCTGCAACTACTGCATACCAGATCGGGCTCTGAAGCAAAGTTTGAGTTCTGAAGCAATGATGGGCTATCAGAAACCAAGCGGGACAGCAGCAGTGCTTATTTTCAACACGGCACAGGGAGAAACATGATGGCACAACGAAAGAATCATCTGAGACCAATGTACCGTCATTTTAATATTGATTTGTCTTAAAGATAACTATAGAAATGATTATATCACTTTAATATTTATGATTTTTTAAATAATATGTTATTTTATCTTTTGAATAAATATCTTTCATATTGATTAATAAGTATGTTATCTATTCGTAAAACTCTTTATTTATGTTTTGATGTTATTCTAAATTATCATTAATCTTATATCATTATATAAAACAATTATGTTTTATAAATCAGTACATATATTGATTGATGATCATGTCTCATAGATTATAGATATAGGATATCAAATTAATAATGTGAATATATGTTAAAGAACATGATGTTAGATTGACCTACTATGAGATACTACGAAAATTGTTATATTCTTAAGTGTTATCAGTTGATCTCATACATAGTATATGTAAGATTCTTAGACTTGATATCTTCATTGTTTTCTACATGTATAATAGTTTACTTAGAGGTTACCAAACTCTACTCCGTGACTGAGTGGTCATAAAGATAGTTTTCGAGATTATTATGAAACATGCGGAGGAATAGGAGCGATCAAGATGGAATTTGTCCCTTCTATATAACAGGAGATATCTCTAGACCTCTCGATGTGGTTGGATTAAGAAATGCATGACTATACCGAATGTGGTTGAAAAGTCAATCACAACTGAGTAATCCACTATAGCTTCAAGTAAAAGATCGAACTATCATAGGATGGTACACTTTTATTAGCAAGTTTGAGGGCCGATTATATTGGTTTTTAATTTTAATTTATAAATAGTAATAACTTAAGGAGAATCTTATAAAAAGAGATATTTGTATATAATTTTAGCCGATATAAATAAAATTATTTCAGTGCGTACTACAATTGACTAATACACATATCTTAAAAATACATCATATTCAAAGCTAGATATTATAGAAAAACATCTTTAGAAACCAATATAAATCTAGCCGAAGAAAGAAGCTTAGCTGCTCAAACAATTGTTGACACAGGAGTGTTCTCCAAGAGTCAGAAGCCAATGACATGTGGGGATCAGAAGATGCACTTTATGACAGTGGGACCACTTAGGTGTAAAGGCTACTTGTCAGGTCATGTATCTATAAAGAAATCCTGTACCAAGGAGAGGGACATCGAAGGAATGAAACCTGATCCCAATTTCCAATCTCCTGTTCTCCATTTCTCATCACTTTTTTCCTCTGATTTCCCACCTCAATCGTCCCCTAAGTTACCCAAATTATCACACATTACCCTATCACTACTACTTATTTATGCGATTTCGCTCCAATCCTAGATCGGGTCGTCACAGGGGTCCCTCGATTGGCGGTGGCAACGGTTCGTTTGCCCCCGGAGATTTTGCGGTGGCTTGTCCTGGAGACGGCGGTGGGGTCAGAGTAGCGTGATCGGGTGAGGCTAGCTCCGGTGGAGCGGCGGTGGCTAGGGAGAGATTTTCTTGGAGAGGGGGAGGAGAAGGGAATGGTGGTGTGAGCTCATGGTTGCGTTCTCCGGTGGTGGGTCTGTCTCCGGCGAGCTCGCCATGGATAGGTACGGTGGTGGCAGCGGTGGTCACCGGGAAGGAGAAGTGCTAGAGCGAGAAGCGAAAGGGGGGTGTTTTTCCTAGGTTTTAGCCTAAGTCAAATCTTAGCCGTCCATCTTTCCTTGCAGCGTCGAAGACTCGAAGTGTTGTACTTTTCTTGAAGTCTTAGTTGATACGGACCACGGAGTTACAGGTAGTCATACTGGTTCAATTCAGTATAAAGTTCTTTACCAAAGAATCAAAATCCCTATGATTCCAGGTTCAACAACTAGTGAGGCTGTTGTTGTTTAAGAGTGGGCTAGATGCTTTTGCCGCTGTTGTTGAAGAAGTATTATGTTTTTTATGTGGTTTATAGTTGTAGCTTATTAATCTAATAAATAGTTATTGATGATAAAAGTCAAAAAATCAAAAATCATTGAAAACCAAAAAAGAATAGGGTCAATGGACGAGGACAGGTGGAGAAATGAGACTAGCAGTGGAACAAAACAGTGATAACTGGTTTTCCTTCTAAGCCACATTCTTTTTAGTTTATAACATATAATTTCTCTTGAACAAATAAACAGAATAATTTCTCTGCTATCTTTTCAAAACGGCTTATTGAGACAGGAAGCATCAGCGTTTAGTTTATTCATACAAGCACTTGCGTTAGGACCAAAAACCACCAACCATAACCATAAGGGGGCGTTCGGAATAGCGATAGCTTCTGGCTGAAATTTCACTATAGTTGGTTGATTTTTTATTATAGCTGAGTTGGCTTATTGGGCATAATTAAATTTAAAAAAATATAAAAATAAAAGCGATATACTAACCTATCACGAACAATACAAATGATTACGGGAAAAAACAAAACACAAAAATTCAAAAAAACAAAAAAGCTAAGAAACAAAAAATAAACAGTACCTTGATGTTGTAGCCGAACGCTGCAGCAGAAGTGAGCGCGGCCTAAATCATTAGCTACAGCAAAAAAAAAAGAACCCACTCTAAGTCATGTTTAAAGGAGAAGGATTGCTCTAGAAATTTTTAAGAATTTATATTATTGAGATCAAAATCTCCTATTTCCAACTGGACATACCATTCCTAGACGTGGGTTTTCATGGGCTTCCTTCATGTGGCTGTGGCCTGTGCGTTGGGCCGCTGTTTCATTCAACTGTTCATCGTGCCGATTGGTCCTTTCTCCGCCGTCGATTTACCTACCTCTCGAATGTGCAGCTCGTGCCTCCGTTGGCCTGCTGTCGGTGGCCAATGGCTTTGGCCCATGCAGCCGCGCCGTCCTCGTGGTCTCCGCACCCTCGGGTGGTGGGCGGCGATGGTACTATTGCAAGAGGTATTGAACAAGGATTGAGAGTAAACTGTTGCTTTCATTAATTTCCAACTGTACATGATGTTATATATTTATAGATGATGAGGGATGCATGTAAAAGGTGTCCGTCCGGAAAGTTGCATCCGTACGGACGTGTCTATTGGTCACAGCCTTTGCTTTTTTGTGTAATACTCCCCCTTGACCAATGAGTCTTCATATGATCACCTTGATTCATCATCTTGGAAAAATTCCTCCAAAACCCTGTAGGAAAAATATGAGGAGAATCCGTAGAGTAGATATGCCATAAAAAACTCCTTTAAAACCTAGTGGGAAAATTTAAGGAGAAAAATGATATGACATATATTTGATTATATTTTTAAAAATCTCTGTGGGGAAAATAGAGATGTAATATGTGTACAATTACGTTGTTATATTGCCTCATTAAAAACCTTGATGAGAAACCTTAGAGGAAAACTCATAAAGGGAAAAGAGTACAATATTTATATTTGAACGGGTTAAGTCTTAGGAGATTTCTCCCCCTGATGCCTGCAAATCACGTAGTCTTTGCATACCAATTCCATGAACATATTTCTGAAATGTGGAAGTTGGTAATGACTTAGTGAATAAGTCTGCGAGATTATCACAAGACTTAGTTTGCAGAATGGTTATTTCCCCACTCTCTTGCAATTCATGTGGGTAAAATAGTTTAGGTGCAATATATTTTTGTGATATTGCTCTTTATGTAACCCGTTTGCATTTGAACAACGCAAGCAGCATTATCCTCGTAGATAATGGTGGGTGATGCGATAGCACCTACACCACATGATTGTTGTATGTAGTTAATCATTCTGCGAAGCCATACACATTCACGTGATACTTCATATAAAGTAATTATTTCAGAATGATTAGTGGATGTAGCCACTAGAGTCTGTTTGGAAGACTTCCAAGATATGGTTGTTCCACCATGTAAAAACACAAAGCCTGTTTGAGATCTGGCATTATGGGGATCTGATAAATAGCCAGCATCTGTATATCCTATTAAATCCATATATTTATTCTTTTGGAAGAATAGACCGAGATCTTTAGTGCCTTGAAGATATCTAAAGATATTCTTTACACCTACCCAATGTCTTTTGGTTGGAGCAGCGCTATATCTAGCAAGTAGATTTACTGCAAATGTAATATCCGACCGGGTGCAATTTGCAAGGTACAAAAGCGCTCCGATGGCACTGAGAAATGGAACCTCGGGTCCCAATAGCTCTTCATTGTCATCTCGGGGTCTGAATGGATCTTTGTCCCTGTCTAGAGATCGAACAACCATGGGGGTTTTCGATGGATATGTATTCTCCATATTGAATTTCTCCAATATTTTATGGATATAGGCTGATTGATGCACTAGAATGCCTGTATGAAGGTGCTCAAGTTATATACCTAAGCAAAATTTAATTTTACCTAAATCCTTCATTTCAAATTCCGTCTTAAGATGATTACGTGCTTCATCTATATCTTGTGTATTACCAATGATATTTAGATCATCGACATACACAGATATAATGCAAAATCTTGTTGAGGATCTTTTGATGAACACACATGGGCAATCATCATTGTTGGAGTATCTCTTTTTGGTTAGGAACTCACTTAGTCGGTTGTACCACATTCTACCCGACTGTTTCAAGCCGTATAAAAACTTGTTCAATTTTTGCACAATACATATTGCGATTTGCGCTTGGATTCAGAATTGAAATTCCATTAGGAACTTTCATGTATATGTCCGAATCAAGTGACCCATAAAAATATGCAGTCACTACATCCATCAACTGCAAAGATAAATGATTTTGTACTGCCAATGATATTAAATATCGGAATGTTATTCTACTTATTACTAGAGAAGAAGTTTCATTGAAATTAATGCTGGGTCTCTGCGTGAACCCTCGTGCTACAAGCCTTACTTTGTATCTCACCACCTCATTGTTTTCATTCCGTTTGCGGATGAAAACCCATTTGAATCCGACAGGGAATACATTGGGAGGTGTATGTATCACATTGGTGAATACATTTCTTTTCTTGAGCGAGACTAACTCCGCTTGAATTGCATCTTTCCATTGAATCCAGTCCAAGCGCTGTTTGCACTCTGTCATGGTCTTGGGATCTGGATTATTTTGAAAATTGTTTGCAATTGTTGTGGAGAAATAAATGTCGACAATTGTAGTCTTACGATCATATGATTCTCTAGAATCAATATAGTTAGTGGAAATTTCTTGGACCCCTGGCGACTCAATGTTATTTCCCAAAACATTTGAGTTGGGGTATTCCGATGTCCCAGGATCAGAATTTGAATGCACTGTTGATCTGGGTTCAAGGATCCTTTGGTGTCTATCAACATGAGGTTGATCTGCATTTAAATTATTTTGTTTCCTTTGTCACTTGTTAGAAGCTGTATCCGCCACTTGTGCCGTACTTCTCCCCCTCTTATTTTGAACTGGGAGTTGAGTGGTATTTTGCGGTACCTTCACTTTTTCAGGCACATTTCTGGCAGGATTATAGGATTTTGTGACACCCTTATAATCAGTAAATGCATCTGACAGATTATTTGCAATGTTTTGCAAATGAATGAGTTTCTGAACTTGAAGTTCAGTCTCTCTGGTATGTAGATCTGAGGCGGGAATGCCTTGAACATTCCAATCAATTTCCTGGCATTTAGTTTGGTACTTGTTGTCTCTCCCTAATGCCGGGAAATGTTCCTCATTGAATATGCAATCAGCGAACCGGGCCGTAAACAGGTCCCCAGTTAGGGGTTCGAGGTATTTTATAATCGACGGAGATTTATACCCAATATAGATCCCAAGTTTCCTATACGGTCCCATTGAGGTACGCTGCGGTGGTGAGATCGGTACGTCTGTAGCGCAACCGAACTTTCGCAGATGGGAAATGTCTGGTGCATTTCTACGTACTAATTGTAGCGGGGAAGTGCTATGATATGCAGTTAGACGCAATTGAATTAAGTCAGCAGCGTGTAAAACTGTATAACCCCAACATGATGTTGGTAAATTGCAATTCTGTAGCAATGGTCTGGCGATGAGCTTGATTCTTTTGATAAGAGATTCTACTAAACCATTTTGTGTATGAACATATGGAACAGAGTGTTGAATTTGTATCCCAAGAGCCATACAATGTCATTGAATGCATGGGATGAAAATTCAGCAGCATTGTCCATTCGAATTGATTGAATTCGATATTCAGGATAATGTGCTCGTAATTAGATAATTTGACCAATTAACTTAGCAAATGCATGGTTTCGTGTGAATAAAAGACACACATGTGACCATCTAGTAGATGCGTCAATGAGAACCATGAAATACCTGAATGGTCCACACAATGGTTGTATAGGATCACATATATCCCCTTGAATGCGTTCAAGAAATTTAAGTGGTTCAGCTCTGATTTTAAGATAAGATGGTCTTAAAATTAATTTTTCGGTGGCACAGGAAGTGCACACAAAATCTGAGAATTCCGGAAATTTTATTTTGAGGTATGTATGACCAATGGAATTGCTAATAATTTTCCTCATCATTCCAATGCCTGGGTAGCCAAGGCGATCAAGCCATGTGTGGAATGTGTTAGTGTTTTAAAAAATTACTTTGTTCGCAATATGTTGAATTGGTTTGATGTATGTATAGTACAATGCAGAGGTTAAAGATGGAATTTTTTCTAGTACTTATTTGCCATATCCGTTGTTTTTGGTGAGGATGAGATATTCCTCTTTGTTGTCATTCTGAGTTTCAACATGGAAACCATTCTGACGGATTTCTCTATAACTGAGTAGGGTACGTGTTGAATTGGGATACAAGAGTGCATCCTCAATTTCTAATTGTGTACCTATAGGGAGTGTGATAGAGACGCGACTAGAGCCTACTATCATTGCATCGCGTCCAGCGATGGTTAAAATATTTCCTTTCCTCCTAGTAAGAGTTAGAAAATATTTTGTGTCCCTAAGTATAGAGTTTGTGGTACCACTATCCACAAGGCATAATACATCCTCCATTTGATTGACTCCAAAATCTATATACACAAAAGAAGAATTGAATGAAATTCTCATGGTGGTATATATAGAATACATACAAACTTAGTTACAATATCAAATATGTTCGATATATGATTGTAGCATGCAAGCTTACAATATAGATGACAACATTATTTATATTACAACACTGTAATACTTAGAAGCTATGGCAATAGGAGTCTAAGCAAGATCTCCAAACATATCTTGAGAAGTAAATTCTTCAAGTGTGTCCTCGGTGCTCATGATATCATCCTTCTTTGGAGAAATACATGTGTCGTTGAGTTCTTGAATGAACTTTTGAGAGCATCCAGGTTCATTATTGTTGAATGGAAGATTGAAGTGCGCTTCAAATCTCTTCTCTTGAGCATGCTTGCCTTGAGCTGAAGACTGGAGGTAGAGGTTCACAAGGTGCTTCGGGGTGCGACATTTCTTGGTAGGATGGTTGTAGCAACCATATTTTTGATAAACTTCAGTTTTGTCAATTTGTTTACCAAAATTGCCTTTACCTTTCTTGAGTCCACCGCGCTTTTACTTCATATTGCGTTTGTTTTTACTTTTAAAGTTCTTTGAGTGGTCTTTTGAACCACGGAACTTAATGTTGTTCTGATTAGCATGAACTTCAGGAAGTGGAGCAGCCCCAATGGGACGTTGCTGATGGTTCTTTAAAAGAAGTTCAACATGCTTTTCGGCCTGAAGTATTGTATGCATAAGATCAGAATAAGATTGGTAATTGGCAGCACGCCATTGCTGCTGGAGGACCCTGTCAGATGGGAGCATAGTAGAAAGAGTCTTCTCTATTTTGTCCGCATCCGTTGGTTCCTTTTCACAAAACCGCAACTTGGAGCAAATAGCATGAAG
This sequence comes from Melocanna baccifera, assembly GCA_036346265.1. Taxonomy (NCBI): domain Eukaryota; kingdom Viridiplantae; phylum Streptophyta; class Magnoliopsida; order Poales; family Poaceae; genus Melocanna; species Melocanna baccifera. The sequence continues at coordinate 23,792,226 of CM070678.1, forward strand.
GACATGGTTATAGTCTCCAACTGTTTTAAAGTCTTGGAGTCTAAGATGTGCCCATTCATGATTAACCTTAGGTAAAATAATAGCTTTCAACTGTTCATATCTATTTTTGAGGGCTAACCATAAAGTGAGTGGATTCTCCTCATATAGATATTCAGCCTTCAAATCCGGATGTATATGATTCCGTATTATGCTCAAAACGGAATATTTTACAATATCCGGTGAGATTTGATTAGCTGGAGGATTGAATATCACCATTTGCAACCCACGTGTGGTGAGATTGATTTTTAGGTCTATAGCCCATATAGGGTAGTTGCTACCATCGAGAGCGAGGGGCTCAAACTCTTTGGTAGCCATTTAAGACCTTCTTGTGTTGTTCTCGTCTAGAGACAACTGATAACGTATTGCAAGAGGTATTGAACAAGGATTGAGAGTAAACTGTTGCTTTCATTAATTTTCAATCTGTACATGATGTTACATATTTATAGATGATGAGGGATGCATGGAAAAGGTGTTCGTCCGGAAAGTTGCATCCGTACGGACGTGTCTATTAGTCACAGCCTTTGCTTTTTTGTGTAATAGGTACGACGCCCCTCCGGGCGCCGTGCCCCCCCGTCCCCGGTGCGCCTAGCCCCGCCGGCCCTGGTCACGGCGTGAAGGCTAGGTGCGGCCCCCCTTGCCTCGCGCGCTCCGCCTGCGTTCTGTAGTTCGTATTACCCGACCGTGCTGCCGTTCTTGGGAGTTGCCGGTGCTTCCTTCGGTTCCGCTTCCAGGTTGCCATTCCGTCGTTGTGCTTGCTTTTGCCTGTTCCGGATTCGCCGTTCGTGCTCCGTTTCGTTTCGGTCGCTCCTGATTCCTGCTCCGGGCTTTGGGATCGTGCTTTCTGTACTGGGTTTTTTTTTGGATTGTTTTGCTCCTTCGGAGCTTTCTCTTTTCTGCACGCAGCTCTACACCATATCATAGCAACTCCAACAGCCAAAGATCGTTGGCAAAGACACTGGGACTGTCGGGTAAAAAGTTTACCGCTAGCCGACTGTTGTAGATTTTGTCGGCGCTATTCTATGAGGGATGGAGGTTCAATGCTGATAGCCATTTGGCACCCTATTGTGCCGAGGTGTACACTGTCGGAGAAGCTTGGTGTCGGATAGACATCCCAATACAGCTGGGCCACGTCATTTTGTGAATGCACTGTCGGTGATGGACACCACCTTCACCGACAGTATTGTCCTAGATTGACTAAAATATATCACTGATACGGCGCAGTCCTACTGTTGTTGGTGATTTGCTAAATAATGCATATGGCAATGCTATTCATTCTTTAGTAAGTGACAATAATACTATAAATAATGTATTTTTCTCAATTCATTGCCTACATAAGAACATATCTGGTGCATGTTTATTGCACAGGCTAGCATGAGTATCTTCGGAAATTATATATTGAAACATCCAACAAACATTTAAGCTCCATACATTCTCTTCCATGATTCATTCAAATTCGAACTCCCAATAACTTTTCTAATTAAAATAAGGAACTGTACATGTAGTAATGAATACATGACTAGCTAGCATGTAGTGTTAACTTCGTAGTCTAATAACTCCGGGAAAGGACGTCCGTGCGATTGCAGAGTAGCGGCGTACGCTCGGCCTTGATGGAGAGGACTTATATGATAACTTGATCATTGGGAATGAGAGGTTTAATCAGGTAGATGCCAGGTCTGCAGGTATTGAGTCGAGTGATTTTTTTAAAAGATGGGTAATTGGTTAATCAGTTACAAGAATAGATGATCAAGTAATTAACCTCGCAGCTCATATGTTGATGACGATCCCCGTGTGTTGGTGAAGTAATTGCTCCTAGTCACGCATCCTTGATGGCCTGGAAGATGCGTAGCATGGCAGCCGTGCGCGTCAAAATCTCGATGTCGGCCACGTCCATAACAGTATAGCTTGTTAAAAATAGGTCAACCAGTGAGGTCTAGTTTTTTAATTTCAAAACATGTAATATTTTGTACCATATTACTATGATAAATAGATAAGATTAATTTATAAGGTACCACTTCTTAAATTATAGAAGAGGATAGTATGAGGAAGACTTTGGTTAATCACACATGTGCGCACTACGCGCCACTTAACAAACCAAATCCATTTTTATTTTTGTTAAACCGTGCATCACTCTCTCTGTTTGAATGAGATTCAAACGTTTGAATTTAGAGATTTATTGAGTTTGATAACAGAAAGTTATCAGTGAGTAAATAGCTGGTTAAATATGTCAGTTACTAATGGGTAAATAATTGTTTAATTATATCAGTTATTAGTCTGTCTATATATATATGCCTGGAGACGTCTAGAGTATACGGCTAAGAAACTCACTGACTCCTTTTTTCCTCCTACAAACTTATGTTGTTGTGCCGCGTCGTCTAAACCTTATCGACTCTTCTTCCCGACGTGCACTGTGAAGAAGGGGAGCGGTATCTCCGAGTTGTTGTTGCTTTGAAGACCTGCACGGGGGTGGCAATAAGGTTTCTGGGCAGCGCACATCTGCGCGGCCGCTCACTGCACTGCGTCATCTACGTTCTACACTGCATCACATCTACATTGTTTTCTGTTCTTTGTCAAGCTCAACAGTAAGCCGTTCATGCGTTTGATCGACTTTCATACTATATTTCTTTTACATATTTTCTGAAATATAATAAATAGGCTGCTGTTAGTTGTGAGTTTTACATAACTAGTTTTAAATTATATTTATCTTCTAGTAAAATTTAAAATTAAAATATTATCTACATTTTCAACATATCTTTTCTAGAGATCGATTGCAACCATGTACATACATGCGACCTGTCGATTTTTAAAAAGAAAGATTGACTAGTACGTTTGGGAGTGAGCGAATTGAAGATCGACTAAGCACATCTTACTACATGTCAGCGTCTTGGAATTGTCGAATCACTCGATGCCTTCCGCCTTGACGCGTTACGAGATAGCACGGCCGCCGCGCGCGCCCCACATCGTGTCTGTGGCCAACATGCATGGCTGTGGCGTCGAGGCTAATGGACATGATCGCCAGGATGCCAGCCTCAAGGTGCACGGAGAAAAAAAAAAGAAAAACTACAGAACACTGGTGTCCTTTTCCAAATCAATGGTATAGCTTATGTCTATCCGATCAGTTTCCACATGTACTTTTAACCATTTGATTTTTTCATCCACTTGACTGATTTCATCCTTATCCCTTCAAACTTATTCTCCACATCTTGTCTCTTTCGTCTTCCCTATAAGGCCCTGACTTTTTCTCTCACCAGCATCAGTTCGGCTCGATGACATGGTTCGTGGCTGGTGGAGGACGGCATAGCGCGACAAGGCGGAGGACAACGTGGTGCGGCGAGGCTGAGAATGGCACGGTGTGGCTCGTAGCGAGGCAGAGGATGGCGGCGGCTCGGCGGCCCGCCCAACTGCACATGCATGCCATGTAGGGCATTGGCCGTGTGGAGCCCCACAGGCTCGGTCTCGTCACCGGCTTTCTCTTCGATTGCGCATACTTCTCCACTGCCAAGTTCGACGCTATCCACATCACCATGAATAAGCAACCTTTCAATCATTTCCTTCTTGTCAGGTGCCACTACATATCTACATTTGCTTCTTGCCCGACTCACTCTTCAAATCTCTCTGCATCTCTATGTATGCATAAAGTAAGCTCCTCTTCCAAGAATGCAGCTACTAGGATTGGCTTATTGGTGAATGCCACTGATGGCTTCAAGCAGCAAATAGTAAGTTTCACGAGGTTTTATAAAGTTTCATGAGGTTTTATGACTAAATTTTTGGAAGTTTTATGTGATTACATGACTAAGTTTCATGGTGTTCATTGAGTTTCATAAAGTTTCGAGGGGTTTAATGTTTAAGTTGACTAAGTTTTATAAGGTTTTATGTCTAAGTTTTATAGCGTTTTATAAAATTTTAAAAGGTTTCATACCAAGTTGACTAACTTTCATGAAACGTGTTCAAAACCCTATGAAATCTTATGAAACTCATAAAACTTAGATAAAACATGATAAAATTTGTCTATACCATTAGAAACACCATGCCCTAGCCCTCTCCAAAAAAAAAAAAGATGTGTTAGGAGCGGTGCGTGACTAGATGCATGATGAGCGGCGGCGCAATCCATATCAGCTGTAGTTGTGCGATAAGTATGGATTTATTGGCCTCCTGAGATATCAAGCAATCAATTCTTTTAACGGTACCACAGACTATTTCCTTTCCCTTAAGAGGGATTTCCATTTTCTGTTGAGATGTCACGTTGGCATGGTAGAATAAGATGGCGAAAACTCTCCTGCGCTACAGGGATGCCTTGCGGATGGAGGCTGTGTTTGTTCATACTATGCATTTTAAAAAAAATCTTTAAATTACTTAGAATCTGAATTTAGATAAAACTAAGCCGTCATCAAATCTATTATTTTATTTCCGCTATATTTTAGCATTATTTATTTATTTTTGCAATATATTCAAAATTTGTTTAGTAACATAACCATCTTGTCAAAAAAAGAAATAGATGTGATAACGTAAGATGGATTAGTGTTCACCGACAGCCCTTTCAACATTCATGTACGTACACATGCATTTTCCGCAGGACTATCGTGCAAGTGCAATCTTTTACGTACCAACAGCTAGCCAAGTCACGCACTTCCATTTTCCAACCGCTCATGAGTCTAACAAAGGACCAGCCTCTTTACCAAAAGTGTGGGAGAACCAACGACAAACACGTGGCTCTTACTGTATCACCCGACCACGACAGCATCCCAGCGCGGCACCAGGTGGGAGGGAAGGGAGGCACGGCAGAAGTGGCCTGATTTGTTTAACAATATGTTTTACAAAACTCGGTGTTCAATCGCTAGTCGCACTGTTGACGTTGCAAATCTAATCAGCACAAATCGCCGGTCCCAATTGTCAAATATAATCGGGCCAACTTGTGACGTTTTTGGCAGCAACATGTGTAGACAGGGGCGGAACTGGGCCTCGGGCTAGGTAGGCTATAGCCCGAGGCCCAGCAAAATTAATAGTGCAAAAATTTTTTTAAACGGACCGAAAAATAGGCTCAACCCGAGGCATCACAGCCCAGCCCGAGGCATCGCGCACTCGCTCGGCCCATCGCCCCCACACCCCCCCTCGGCCACTCCGCAATCAAATCCGCGCCCCCGGCCTCCTCCCTCTACCCCCGCCGCCCCCTCCCCCTCCTGGCCTCCCCCGCCGCCCTCCTCCTCCCCTCCCCCTCCCGGCCTCCTCCTCCCCCCCCCGCCGCCTCCCACTCCCCGCCCCCCCCCCCCCCCCCCCCGCCCCCCCCCCGCCCTCCTCCCCTCGACCTCTCCCCACCGCCCCCCCGCCGCCTCCGCCTCCTCTCCCCTCCCCCGCCGCTCCCCCTCCCCGCCGGCCCCTCATCCCCCCTCCCTTCCCGCCCCTCTTCCCCTCCCCGCCGTCCTCCCTAGGCCAGATCCGCCTCAGATCTCCGCCGCCTCGTCGCCTCCGCCCTCTGCCTCGTCTCAGATCTCCACCGCCTCCGCCTCGTCTCAAATCCCAGACGCCCGCCTCGGCGCCTCCTAGCTGCCGCTGGCTCTCGGCAGCGCGCGGCGCGCCCTCTCGGCTCCTCCCGGATCGCGCCACCCACTTCTCGCCAGCGGCGGCGCGCGCGTCGCCACCTCTTGCCAGCGGCGCCGTTGCGCCGGCGCCGCCGCGACGCCGCCTCCCGCCGGCCTCGTCAGCACCGCTGCGCGCGCGCCGCTCCCGCTGGCTCTCGCGCGCCACGCGCGCCGCCACCTCTTGCCAGCGGCCGAGCGCCACTGCCACATTGCTATTGGTTGATGTGAAAGCTAGACCTGATGAGCTTTACATTGCTATTGGTGGTGGAGGCATGGTGGGCTTGGCTGTTCACTGTTGCTTGTGCATTGTGTAGGTATTGCTTTTCATATGCTTCTGTTCGTTTTATTTGTCAATGAGCCCAGCTCCTTGTGTACGAATGTGATGATCTGAATGTTGTTTTAGATTAGAAACAACAACTTCTACATATAAATTTCTCACATTCTTATTTATCCTACATGTAGCCAATATGTCATTGACCAAATATCTGAGACTTGCCATCATCAATAGCGACCCTGCATTGAAGTCAAGAAATTATCTGAAGAAAGATAATATACCTGATTCAAGGGTCAGACTCCTGCAACTATTTCCTTCTTCAGAGGTACGGTTCTAAATCTAGTATGTGTATGATATTGTTTATTTCCATTTAGAATTTTGGATGCACTTATAGTGTATAAATATTTGGAATTAAAATTGTTTAGTATGTTATATCGTGGCATGGGTACAAATTGACGTTAGTTTTAGGTTGTTAGAGTTCAGCCCGAGGCGTAACTAAATCCTGGTTCCGCCACTGTGTGTAGAGTAATAAACCCATCGAGGTATTGACAACAAAAGAGGCCAACTGCATATGCACTACTAGGAAGTTGTCGCTATTCACGTACAGAGTAATAAACCCACCGAGGCGTTGACTGAAAGTTGCCAAACTACACGTGTGCAATACTAGCGTGTTGCCGCTATCCATGTACCAAGTAATAAACCCATCGAGACATTAACCGAAAAGCAGCCAAACTACATATGCACAACTAATAAGTTGTCGGTTTGTTTTCACGATTATAATTTTAATAATCCACACTGATGTTAAGCTACAAAATCAATGGTCAAAATCTCAAAGATCTTAATGTTGGGATACGGATAAACTACACTAGCGTAAATTATAATTTTCTACCACGTAAATCAGGAAGTCATACGAGTAAGAGATCATAGATTGTTACTACTAGATTTACAGTCTAGCAGAAGTAGAGTTGAAGCAACCGATTCAATGAAGAGCGCGTCGATGTAGTGGAAGCAGTCGATCGTTTTCCGGCCAACCACCTTCTTCTCGCGATCGTCCCGATTGGCGCTGCAGTCATAGCAGTGCCTCTATCGAGATCCACACATCCAGAGATGGAACACCGTGCATCGGTATACTAGCATCAGCGTGCATGGCAAGGATTATGAGAGGTGATGGTTAGGGTTTCGATGAGTGTGTTACGAGATATTTCCCTTAGCCCCCGCACCTCTCTTTATATAGCTTCCAATCGGAATCTTATCCAATACGAATAGAGATCGTATCCCACTCGAAGACTATCATCCAAACCCTTATTATTTCAGTCCATTAAATGTGTGACATTGTAGGTTCATGCATATTTGACCATGGGCCAAAAACTCCTTTCTGATCCATAAGTTGGTAACGGTCCCTAGCATGATATAACAATACCCAAACATATATAAAGATCATATAGGACGAACCTATAGTACTTTTGTACCAATCCCTTTGCCTTATGATACCAGATCGAATTCAAGGCGAGAAGTGTGACATTCTATGATAACTCGATCCTTTACTCGAACCTATAGTGGATTACTTGGTTGTGATTGACTCCTTAACCACATTTGGCATAGCCATACACTTCCTTAATCCAACCGCATCAAGGGGTCCAGAGATATCTCTCCTCTTATATAAGAGGGGTAAATTTCATCTTGATCGCTCATATTTCTCTATATGTTTCATAGTAAACTCGAAAACTACTTTTATGATGACCAAGTTATGAAATAGTATTTGGTAATTTTTAAGTAAACTATTACACATGTAGGAAACAATGACGATCTCAGGTCTAAAGATCCTACATATATTATGTATGAGACCAACCGATGACACTTAAAAATATAACAATTTCGGCAATATCTCATGGCGGGTCAATCCAACATCATGTTTTTTAACATATGTCCACATTATTGATTTGATATCCTATATCTATTATTCGTGAAACATGATTATCAATCAATACATATGTTGATATGTAAACATAATTGTCCCACATAATAATCTAAAATTAAAGACAATTTAGAATAATATCAAAATATAAATAAAGAGTTTCACGAATAAGTCACATACTTGTCGATCAATATAAAAGGTATTTATTCAAGAAACAAAATAACATATTATTCAAAAGATCATAAATATAGAAAGGGATACAATCATCTTAATGATTGCCTCTATGGCATATCACTAACACTTACAAAAGTAAATATAGTGGGCAGAAGGTTTAGCGTTAGATACGCTAATGCACCATAGCCATTAGATGGTCAAATCGATATCCAGTAATTATCTTGCCACGTGCGCTTTGATATGGTAAATCTTCCCCTTTGTTGATGGGCAAACACAAATATTATCCACTTCTGTTGTGCCTCCCTAGCACGACAGCTTCCCTGCTCCCTGCCGTAGTCGGGTGGGGCAACACCTTCGTGGGGCCCACTACCTACCGTGTCCAGCTGAACAATGCCAGGCTAGGGTGCTCCTATGATGAAAATGGTTAATAACTATCAAGTACAAGTGTTTGTAATAAATTAACAATACATAATAATTTAAATCAAATAATAGTATTTAGATTTAAAATAATATGTTCAACATGATCAAGGACATAACTTACCTTGTCTTTGCTCAATTGTCACTTCTTGATCTTTAATTCCTGCTTCTGCTCTTCGAAGACGTTATCTAACGAGAGAGAAAGCAAATGAAACACAAAATAAATAAAATAAAATTCAAAAATAACAAAATTAGAACTAAAAGGTAAAGCTCAATTTTAGATGAATTTAGGAAGAAGAATCGGGTTAATCGGAGTTCGTATGAAGGAGAACAGACTTTTAAAATATTTGTCGAGAAAATAAATTCTTGAAAAATTAGAGAGAAAGAAGAATATTCTCTATAATATTTTCTTTGGATTTAAATAAAATAAAAAAAATTTGGTAGTGGTGTCCACATGTTGTGGCTCGGTCTACGGTAGACAAAGTCCACCGAACCTTCTGGTATTTTGGCTGACATGCCATGGTGACATGGCAGACACATGAGCAAAATATGTCATGATGACGATGACATGGCTTGCCATGATGAACTGTGATGGGGCGGATCGATGACCCAGGGTTCTTGTCTCTGGGGACAACGAATGATGGTGATTGGTGAGTCAACGAAGCCACCAAGAGCTTCATTGTGGCACGGTGCACCTATCACCGGTTTGGATTGGTCACACGGCACAACACGGTGGTTGGTGGTGATGCTGGCATGATCGACGATGATCTCTGGCGAGGAGGGCTCAGCTCAGGTCAATGTGGTGTGCAATGAGTTCTTGGGAGCAATGCGGTGCTACAGAGCTTGGTATGGAGACTAATGGTCGTCGGAAGACACCGGTGGCGAGGTAAAGGCGGCGAAACAAATCGGGTGCATGGTGAGATCTAGCTACGGTGGCGCATTGGCATCGACAAGGTGCAGAAGGGGTAGATGGAAGCATGACAAAGCTAAGACAGGCAAGGAACGAGGCTTCTCGGGGGATGCGGTCTATGGCTTGGGCTCAACCTTTTATGCACGGAAGAGGCAATGTGGAGGAGGAGTCCATGGAGGCTACGGCGCAGAAATAGTGTCCCACTCGAACAAGGAGGAGATGACCTAGTAGGTGAGCCCCACTATCGACGTCGGCATAGAGATGGAAAGTGGGGACAACGCAAGGGCGACGTGTGGCGCGGGCGATGCAAGCTAGATTGAGGCGAGCTGGGCCAAGGTGCGGGAGAAACGGACCATGCCGAAAGAAGGGAATGGGCCTGAAGAAAAGGAATTCGGCCTAAGAGATAAAATCCAGATTTTTAGGAATATCAAAATTTTAGAAATTGAGGTAAATCAAATTGAGCTCCAAAAAATAGCAAATAAACTCTAAATAATCCAAGAAAATACAGAAAATCCCTTGCAACACAAGGAACTCAAATAAAACTAGTTTTGAATTAATTAAACTTTATTTTATTCATATTAAATCTTTTAATTTCTTAATATTCAAATTAAGCTTTCGTTAATTCAAGAAATATCTAAATGGTAATTTTATTTTTAAAAACTATAAAAGGAATAAAATCTGAGATGTTACAACCAACCTAGTTGTCCTACTCAGGTTTTCAAGAGAGTTTTATTTTGTTTTCCTCCCTAAATCTATTTGTTCCTCTATGATAAATTCTTAGTCGGATTTTCTTTACCTATGATTGGTTTAATCGAATTGACTCAATTGAATGATGATGGCGATGTCTACACCAAAAATCGGCATCAGGTTGAGTTGGGGTGCAAATAAATCCTCTCTGATTTTCTTTCGATGAACAACACGGTTACCGAGGCATAGGTCCTACACATTAGTGGAAGTCATGGATAATCTATTTCTTGTTGTCATGATCATCGACAATCGTGAGGGCTTTGCAAGACAGAGTCTATGATAAGGAAGATAAAAAAATCAGCACGTTCATCAATTAAATGACTTGATAGTAACAAGTTGTTTATCTAACAAATTCAATGTAAAATTTGCATAACTATGCACTTTATATACAAGTTATTAATATGAATTAAAGGGTTTTTAAAAAAAGATATATAGATGTGAACTGAGTTATTTGACATCTCCATGGAGAAAAACGTTCCTCTAGGCAAACAAATTCGACTTTGAATTACAGTACGCCTGTGACCTGATAATTATCGTTTTTTTCTTGTACAATTTTTCTATTTGGACTTACTTGATGTACACCGGTACTATTCATTAGTTTATGGCATGGTATATTTGACTGGGCATTTTGAAAGGTTTAGGCGGTATAACGTATCTTGTTTTTTGAATCTTCGATAGCTATCTTTTTTACAGGTGGTTGATTGGTAATTCTTAAGTAGTGTTTAACAATAAACAAAAGAATCCGAAACCATCTCTTGCTATGGTGGAAGAGTTATAGGTGTACGACTCTATCCATCATCTATCAGGGTTTAAATCTTAACATCCACTTTTACGCACATGTAAGTATGGTTCCATAGGAATTTTACGAGGTTGTGAATTTATCTTTGGCCTCCGTCTGTCTAGACTATGTTAAAAGAGCGTATTCACATGTGTATGCGCGCGTAATGATGTATGCGTATGTGCATATTTCTTGTAATAAAAAAATCAAAAGAATTCTCCTCTGAAAACGCTAACAATGTAAAAATTTCTATTTGGGTCGTAATAAAATAAGCATCGCTAAATCAAACGAGAATCGAAGGCACGCCTGGCAATTCCTGGATTAAAGTGTGGAAAACGAGATTTGTTAGGTACTACATGATGATTATGAAAAAGAAGCAACTGTTCCAGTATAGAAATTCATCAACGCATGCTGTCCTGCCCACCATTATTTCCTGAGCAGTGCCAGTTTGTCGTCAATTCTGTGGGTAGACTTGCAAGCAGGTGGCAACTGGCAGGTAGTTCCATGTACATTTCATCCTTTCCCTTTTTTTTAACGAATATATTTGCTGTATTTTGGTCAAGCCTAATCAAAACATGCGAAAAGGGGGGCAAGATGAAAGGGATGAGAAAATTTTGAATGGAGTAAATAGATGACTTTCAAGTAAAAGGAAGTTTCGCCTTCATTTCCAGGAAATTCTGGCGTAGAAGACCGGTGGGACGTTGCATGAATCAATGCGGATGGATGCAAGCCCCACTCATGTGACAAGATATAGGTGGATCATACGACTGTGAAGTAAAAAAAAAAAATCAATTTTACACCTCAACGTACACAAGTACTGTAAAACGCAGATGAACACTAAGGGAGAAGCGTGTGCTTACTTATTATTCGGATGTTTTTTTCAAATAATTGTCTAAATTTTTTTTTATCTTTAGATTAAAGATCCAATGACTGTCATCATTTCCCCCTTTTTAGGGAGAGATTCGCATGAATCATCACGCACATCCAAAGATCATACATTTAAATAGTTATTTGAAAAAACATCCCAAAAAATATATCGACTGAGCTATCGACGTACTCCCTCCGGTCGTTAGACTAACATTTTGGCCTCCATGCACAAGTCCACGAAACAGGGAGTATAAGTTACCTAATTTGTCCTTAAAGATGGAGTAACTATTAAGATTTTAGCCTACCACATTAACATTTAAATCACACTGCACACAATTTTCATAAAGATCCAATAGCCAAATTTTTTACTTACATTTTAAAAAGAATCAGGCAACTTATGGGCCACTTCAAATAGTTTCGGTTTCTGACTTCCTAGAATCGTGTCGATTTATTAATTTTGACTTTGTTTGGTTTTTTCATTCTTTTAAATTATCTATCGAGATACAAAGTGTTTATTTATTTACAAGTTAAATGATTTAAAAAAACTAACAGTTATTATAGTACAATTCTAATCAGAAATTAACAACTGAAACCGGAGGCTACAGCTACTTTGAGCAACACATTAAATAAACGCCCCTATCCACGCGTTGCGTGGTTTGAGAGTTGGAATTTTGAATTTTGAAGGCCAACCGTAACTTTAGTTCAACCTCCAAAGTACACGCAGGCAAGCAGGAGCAGCAGCAGGGGTGCACAAAACAAGGTAAGAAAAGTTCAAACGAAAGCATCCAAGGGCCACTGGAGGAGGAGTAAGTTTTAATAAATAAATTAATTAATCCAGTGTACCCCTACCTACGTACGTGCCTCTCATTTCCCCTGGCCCACCAGATTATTCCCCACCCACGCGCACATCCGCTCCACGCACCAATGGCGCCCATCCACTGGGCCCACCAAGCACACGGGCCAACCTGTCATTGAGAGAGTCGGCTTAAACCTTGTCTCGTTGGGACACGTAGCGAAATGCTGCCCCCAGCTTTGCCATGCCAGTCGCCGACGTGGCGGATCGCGTACCTTCGCAGTCACACCACGTGGGCCGCCGGTGGCCCCCGCCCGTCATCCTCGATGGCCACCCCAGCCCACCTCGCCGACGTGCGGGGCCCGCGAGACCACAGCTCCCCTCTGTTCGCGCAACACCGAGTGAGGCCGACACGTGGGCCCGCACGCCAGAGAGGAGGCTGGGGCACGGTGAGGTCGGTTCACGCGAGGAGGCGCGCCGGCCGACGGGGTGGAGCCGCCTGGGCGTCGCGAGACGGAGAGTGAGAACCCTAGCCAACCACGTCACTGTCCACGTCACGCCCACTTATAAAGCAGCAAGGCCTCCAGCCCTCACAACCCCCTCGTTTCCTTGTCCTTTCCTTTCCCCTTCCTCACCTCACTATTGCCTTAGCGTCTCCTCGCCGCGACCCCGACGAATCCTAGGTCTCGCCGCCGCCGCCGATCGCGGGCGGCCACGGCCACCCGTACCCCCGAGTAGCCGACACGGTAAAGCTTCCTCCCCCTCTCGAGCTCCAGCCGGCGCCGATCTGGCCCCCGCCGCCGTTGACGCCGCCCGATTCGGCTCGGTCGCGCGACCCATGTCTCTGTGCGCGTTTTCTCTGGATATTTGTTGTTTGCTTCGGGTTTTCTAATGGATCGATTGAGGGGGTGGTTTTCTGTGAGATGATTTTGGATGTGCGCGGTTTTCTTGAGATGGGAATTGTTGAACTAGATAGGTTTTGGTTGTCAGATATGTAGGCCTCGAACTCTTTGTCTACTATACTGGGCTCTGCTGTTCTGATTCTTGCGGGAATCTAATCTAATTATGGACTTGTGCTATGCCCGATCGCTAAAAAGTTGTGATTTTTGGGGGAATTTCTGCCTTTCAAGGAGGAGTCCATTTCCAGATGGGCTTGTTTAGATTAGAGTTAGTTTTCATGACGGATTCGGAGTGAATTGCTTGTTTGCAAAGATGAAAGCATGTTCTTGTTCGTAACTGTTTAACCCGTTTTTTGTATATAGATGTAGCCTACTGGACTCTGTTGCTTGCGATCTGATTAAAACTCTTTTGCTTCTTGCTGTGTTTCTCTTTCAGAGCTTGAAGTTGAAAAATAAAGAAATCAACCTTGCATCTCTGTTCTCTGTAGCGCTTTCCTTTGGATTGCAGAGAATTTTCAGACCAACCAACAACACCTTGCATCTGACTGATTCGAGGTAATATGCCAAAGGACAGGAGCTCCCGTTCAGTCTCGTACGAGCGCCGCCGATCCCGTGTTTCACCGTACTCAAAACATGGGTGGAGTTGTTCTCGCCGGACAGAGGAGTCTGCTGCCGCGGCTGCAGCAAAGCAGGCCGCAGAATGGGAGGAGGTTCGCTGCCCAGTGTGCATGGATCACCCACACAATGCTGTTCTGCTCGTCTGCTCGTCGCACGAGAAGGGCTGTCGTCCTTTCATGTGCGACACGAGCTACCGGCACTCCAATTGCCTTGATCAGTACCGCAAGGCCTCTAAGCAGCCGGTGAAACTGTCATGTCCATTGTGTCGTGGGCCGGTTAGCCATTGCACCAAGGATTATGATGCACGGAAGTACATGAATTCAAAGGTTCGGGCTTGCACCATGGAGTCGTGTGAGTTCAAGGGGCAATACAACCAGCTGAGGAAGCATGCCAGGGAAGACCATCCTACTGTGAGACCAATGGAGGTGGACCCTGAACGACAGCGAAACTGGCACAGGATGGAGCAGCAACGTGATCTTGGGGACTTGTTCAGCATGCTGCGATCAGGATTCAGTGGCAGGGAAGATGGAATTGGAGTCAGTGAAGGTGAAGATGATTTCAATGAGAGGACCTTACATGGTCCATCCATAACGATGGTCTTCATTGTGCGGTCAGGAAGGTCCATCCTCCACTACACAAGCAGCTCCGGGGAAGCACTTCCGGGCCGTCGAAGAAGAACAATTCTTCTCCTTGGGGAGGCCTTCGGTGGTGCACCCTCCCCAGCAGGAGTAAGCGGCAGTGGTGATGCTGACACCACTGCTCCCGACAACGAGGATGCTGATGACTTGGCATTGTCTACAGAGGCATCTGCTGGTTCTCAGCATGATGGAGAAGTCGATGGTGACCTTGCGCAATGATGCAGCTGGTAGGATTTGCCATGGCGTGCTCTTGGACTAAAAAGCCTAACCAGCAAGCCATCCATCAGGTTTGCCGGTCATCCAGGGCTGCGTGTTGGGAAGAAACATGGGTGTTTAGGCATAGTCAGGACAACCTGCCTACGTGCAAGAAGAATTCAGAGGGAATCAGCAATGCAGTTGTTAAGGCTCAAAACCGTGGGGTTGAGTCTCTAGTGTCCTTTTTAATATAGTTGCTGGGATTTGTAGCAAATAGAAACATCAGTGGTGGTGGTGTATTCATCGTGTCCGCGGTTAGGACTTCGGTGAATTCAGTTCGCTGCGTTGTAATTCTCTCAGAATAGATTCTTTCTGCGTTGAAGAATTCGATCCTATTTACAGTGAGAATTTGTTGTATGGCGTTTATGTTGTTTCTGCGTTGATGATTCTGATCGTGTTGCTGTGGAAATTTTGATGTATTGCGTTTAGGTTCTTTCCGCACCGAAGAATTTGATCATATGTACTGCTGCGATTGAAATTTGCTATTCGTGTTGCTTGTGCATAAAGGGTTTGGATTAGTTTGAGCTGGCGCATGTAGTCATAAGAGATTGACCTTAAGACATCCTTCCCTTGTGCAATTAGAGAGAACTAGTAGAGAGAAAAAGTTGACATGCAGTTTGAAAACAACTCTATTACGAGTTTACGACGGCGTGATCCTGCAGGAGACCAGTAACAACATCAAATTGGTCAAAGCACATGAATATATGAACAAAAAGTTTACCTGGAGATTTCCTCAACGTGCTGGCAACATTGCACCAACGTTGACAATATCAAATTGGTCAAAGCGCATGAATATATTGGACAAGAGCTGATGAGGCTTGCGAAGGGATGCACTTGCAGTAAGTCCCAATGAAAAAAGCGGTGCTGCGAGTGCTTCAAGGTACGATGGAAGTGTTGTCCTTCGATGTTTGTTTGCCATGATTGTATTGCTCAATCTTATGCTTGCTTTGCGATTTGAAGAATGATGCCGGTAAGTGCATCGGCTATGTCCTATTTATTTCTTCTTCTTTTGATTTTCCAGTGCTTCAATTTGTTCTTGCATGTTTCTAATGGAACATCTGATGGAACAGCATCAGTTACGGACAACGAGATGTATTGGCCAACAGAAGATAGTATCATGGGAAATTTTGCGGCGTTCGGTGGTCCTTGGGAGGTTGATCCACATATGCAAGCCTTGGGGTAAGTTTGAGATCTTTTAACATTGTTGTCAAATGTGATGTACTCCTGTGGTACTCCAAACACAGTAACATGTGAATTTTGAACCAGTTTTGATTTTGGTAACTAAAACAACACCAGTTTGATGTGATAATCCTCTTGGCGATCTATTTATGGCTGTTCCACATTTTAGCTTATTTCATTGGAACACCATGAAATCCTATGGTCAATAAATAAATGTTAAATTATGGTATTTTAGGATAAGTCAGTATTTTGATGATGTGTTCCTTTGTGCAGTGATGGTGGCCTTGAGAACATGTTCCTCCAACATTGTGGAGATGGAGATTACTTTCAGGCTTTCAGCACAATGTTCACCCCCAAACCCATCAGTGGTTTGTGCAGGCTGATGAATCGCCACGTAATAACGCAAACTCAACGCTACAGGGTGCCTCAAACCATGCCACCTGTATTGTCAACAATGGTAGCCAAAGTGGTTTTGGTAGAAGAGCTTGATGAAGCTGATCAACTTCAAAACATAGGTATGTTTGCAGTGTTGAGCTTTGCTCCGCTTAGTATAGTACATAGTGATACATCATACACCTCCTCTGGTTTTGAGCTTTGCTCAGTGTAAGACTTGATCAAACCTTGAAGCTGTGATATATTATATGGTTGCAACATTAATGAGACTCGGTAGCATTATTACTAATGTAGTCAAACAAGCAATACTATACTACATTACATGCACATCATCTTTAGTGATAACAAGTTACATTACTAGTAACTACTACTGTAACACAAAATGCAGTCGTGAGGAAAGCAAATAGTGTTACAAGCTATCAAGCCATAACAGTCACAATTCACATAACCTATCAACCTTCTCCTGTATATTGTCAATACCTTTTATTTATATATCACTACCGAAGCCCTTCACTGCTTGCATATCTTTGATTTAGCCGCGAGATCGATCAAGTCCCAGCCATGACCTGAGCCACTTGCAGACATCATCCATTTCTTCAGGGATAGTATAATGGCCCAGTCTGCATAAATGACGTGATGTTAGTTCTTCTAAATTTCAAAAAATGAAAGAGAACGTGATCATGTGGAAAATTAAGCATGTTCGTCTATACCCGTTGTAGGTTTTAAAATTCAGATATGAGAAACCCGAGGATCGCAGAATCTCAGCTGATCTCTCACCGTTTCTGTAGTTGACAACCTCATCAGCTGCAAGAACACAAAGAAATAAGCCGTTTTTAGCATTTTTTACAGTTTACAAGTGATTTAACATATATTAACACATCTACTGCAAAACAATAGCAATGCTAACCTCTTCCATGGCTGAGCAAGATTGGCAAGGCAGCAGCTCTTCTAAGAGGAATCTGTGAGCTCTCCATCTTGCTCCTCAGGGTCCTAAACAAGAAGGCATCAAGAACATCACATGTGAGGACATCAGAGACAAACTATTACTAACACTGTTCTTTGTTCCAAAAGATCAAAGAATCAGACCTTGAGCAGGGAAGCCAGCCACTTAAACCGATGACGGCGCTGAGGGTAATCGGGTACGCAACACCATTTGTGAATCTCCCATGGGCATAGCACGCAGCAGAGTGGAGGGCAGTGGCAGCACCCATGCTGAAACCGCCTATCCCAAGCCTCACTGAAATTGAAATTTTTATCCACATTACCAAGGCGGCTAATGAGGAGAGTACCCCCATCTCCACCGCGTCGGAGAAGGGGCTTGGTCTGGAACGGATCGAGACGGAAAGCGGTAATCAATCGCCGCGTGGTGGAACGCTTGTTGGAGAAGGGTAAGCGCCTCCATGTCGTAGGGGTGGGTGAAGTACAATAATAATAGGGGCTCTTGATCATATATCCTTCCTATATTTGGCAAATTCAGGATTTATCCTCTTTACTCAATGACATGTGGGGTCATCACAAGTCACTGACACGTGGGTCAGGAGGGTAAATCCTAAATTTTCATCTAAGGGGAGGGTATATGATGAATAAATCCATAATAATACTACTATTATGACGGCTTGTACAAAGTTCTCTTCTTGGCAAAGTATTTATATGCTCCACCAAGTAGAAAATTGCATAGATTTTAAAGTGAATATTATTAAGTTAACGGCTGATCTACTCTTGTCTATTAGTTGGTACATGCGCTTAATGATGCACTCGTTTTTTTCCTGTTTTATTTTGTTGCTTTGGTGTAATTCTGAAATGAGTACCATCAGATGGCTCGGAGGACAGCAAGTTTGCAACATGCGCAGCTGAAGCATCCAGCCCTTCGATATCATCACGGCCGTCCACCGAAGTGTCCTCCACGTCAAACCCTGTTTTCATTTCAGTAGGAGAAAAACGAATCAAATCTTTCTCCAAAAAATAATGGCATCATTTTGTCTCAGAATCTGTTGCCAAGTTGCAGCAAAGAAACTATTGTGGGGGAGGCCTCCACCTACACCCATTCGGCTTGCTGACCCAAGAGGCCCAATAAAACATGTAAAAGATATATATACTCTAAAAATAGTATCCATAGTTAGAGGTAATATTGTAAATGGAGCCTTATAACCATGTATATATGGCTCCTCGGGATGAATAAGAGGGCAATAATTTTTCATTCCACATATAACATACTAGTCCTCTCATTTACTTTGGTCTATAGCCACAACAATTGGTGTCATCTATGGGGACTGGATAAGCTAGTCACATGCCTGAGAGACAATAACGCCTAAGAAGGCGACGACGGCAACGAAAAGAAAGCGAAGCACGATGGCGGCAGTCGCCGAAGCCAGGGTCACGATGGCCAGACAGCCAACGTCGGCACGGTTGTCGACGCTGATGTCCAGGCTGGCTCCTCCTGACGACCACATAGGTGGCCAGACGGTCGACACTCACATCGCCACTGGCATTTCGATTGACCTGGGAGGCAACACCGGAGTAGTCTGTGGTCTCGACGCTCATGCGGGTCCCATCGTGAGACCGATTCCTCATGTCGACCGCGATGACCGCACATGTGGCCAGACAGCCGATACTCACACTGTTGCCAGCACTTCGGCCGACCTGGTAGGCGGCACCAGATCAGTCGATGGTCTCGATGCTCATGGGGTCCTATCGCCAACCGCAATGCCTACCACTCCAATGTGTTTAGCGGCTCCGGTGACCAAGTCGTCGCTGCCGGCCACCTCTTAGCATATACGCCCGTGTTGACAGGGGCCACAGCGTTGGCGCCAGAAGGAACCCTGCTGGCGGCCCTCGGAGCATTGCAGCGTGAGCTGACAGATCTCCTGGGCGCCATGCGGGAGATACAAGAGGCTCGGAGCCAACAAGTGCCTACGACAATGAGCACGGAGGTCGCCATCGAGAGGGCGGAGAGCCGTGAAGTCCCGATCCACGCCGTAGTGCATTTCGTGAGTAGATCCGAGTCCCCTCTCTGCCGACCTCACGATGAGGGCGCTGAATGGAGGATTTCAAGATGCCCACACTCAAACCAAACAAGGGTGATACGGATCCCCATGAGTTTGTGCGTGTCTACGAATCGAAGCAGCGGGGGGCGACGACTCCATGAAGGCAAAGGGACTGCCACTTGCCCTCTAAGGGATAGCGCTTTCCTAGTTCTTTACCACACTCGAGGGCCGCCGCCTCCTCCTCTATTTTGCGCGGCTGGAATTCCCCATGACGAATAATGTCGCTAAATATGAAGCCCTCTTATTCAGCCTCGGCAAACTCAAAGCTCTTGAGGCCTGAAGGGTCCTTGCACACACCGACTCACAGCTACTCGCGGGACATATCGACAAGTCCTACTTGGCCAAAGACATGGGCCTCACTCAGTACTTAGCTGTTGTTCACTCACATGAGCACTAGTTTTTGGGCTTCACAGTTAGGCCCATCCCGAGAGAGGACAACGAGGACGCTGACGCCCTCGCCAAGGCGACGAGCTTGCGATATCAGCCACCGACATGGGCGTTCTCCGAGACTCTCGTCGTCCCGACCATCCAGCAGGATCACCACGCTGCTGGCCTCGTTCACCAGATCACGCCCGACGATGATTGGCGGGAGCCAATCTGCGCATTCTTGTAAGGGACACATGGGCCCGACGACTCCCTCCAGCTTAGGCAGCTACAACAGAGGGAATAGACGTTTGAGATCATCGAGGGCATACTCTACAAGCATGGGGTCTGTTCCCTACTCCTCTGATGCCTCTTATGCCCCAAAGGCCAACGTTTCCTCACCGATATTCATGCCAGACTCTGCGGTTCCCACATTGCCCCAAGGGCTCTCGTTGGGAAAGCGTTTAGGCAAGGCTTTTACTGGCCCACCGTGGTGTCAGTTGCGCACGATAATGTCAAGAGGTGCCAAGGATGCCAGTGGATGGCACGAATGGCCCACAAACCGCCAAGGCAGCTCTAGCCCATCTCGCCAGTTTGGTTGCTTGCCAGTGGAGGGTCAACATCGTCGGGCCACTGCCACGGGCTCCAGGAGATCTACGGTTCGTTGTCGTTGCCTACGAATACTTCTCCAAGTAGCTTGCGGTAGTCGCCTTATCAAAGGTCACCTCGGCGGCAGTAGAGCGATTCTTATGGCAGAATGTTATTTGTCGCTTCGGGGTTTCAAGGGAGATCACCATCAACAATTGAGTCCAGTTTGACTCCGCCGCCTTCAGAGCGTTCTGCCAACGCATGGGTATCAAGCTCTGCTATGCCTTTGTTGGACACCCACAGTCCAACAGAGCGGTGGAGTGAGCTAACGGCACCATCTCAACGGGCATCAAGAAGTGTCTCATTGGCCTTCCGAAAGGCATATGGACGCAGCAACTACCGAACGTACTTGGGTCTATTCATACAACGGCAATGCGCCCTACAAGATTCACACCATTCAAGCTCCTCTTTGGCAACGAGGCAGTCACGCTAGAAGAAATAAAAGACGTGTCGAGGAGGATCCTCGCTCCGGCTCTAACGGTGTTCGGGTTTCTCTAGATCTCTTGGACAGTGTCCGGATCAGCGCAGCTGAGCATATCTCCAAGTACATGAGAGCGACGGTCCGGTCCTACAACAAACTCTTTTGCTAGGGTGGTTTCCAGGTAGGGGACATGATCTTGCGCAAGGCCCATACATCATGTTGGAAGCACTCCGACAAGGGGCATATCGCTTAGCTACACTTCAAGGGAAAGTCGTCAAACACACGTGGAACACGGACCGGCTATGATAGGCGAGCCAAAGCGTGGACGTCCTATGGCCCACGCACTTGTAAAGGCTTACCCACGCTAACGAGCACATATCAAAAAAGATGGTGCGCACCCTGTTCGTAATAGTTGACCAACTCTACGGAGTATAAAAAAGATGCATGGAGACCCTGGTATCTACGCGCACTCTGCAGAGTATAATGCATTAGGAACTTGATGTCCTGGGTCACCTCTACAAAGTATAAAAAAGACACGCGGAGACCCTAGTCTCCGCGCACACTCTCTAGAGTATAAAGTGCCAGGAACTTGACGTCTCGAGCCAACTCTACAGAGTATAAAAAAGATGCGCGGATATCTTGGTCTTCGCACACACTCTACGGAGTATAAAACAAAAGGACGCGCGGAGATCCTGGCCTCCGCGCGCACTCTGCGGAGTACAAAGTGTCGGAAACTTGACATCCCCGACCAACTCTACGGAGTATAAAAAAGATGTGTGGAGACTCTGGTCTTTGCGTGCACTCTGTGGAGTATAAAGCACTGGGAACTTAACATCCCGGGCCAACTCTACGGAGTATAAAAAAGATGCGCGGAGACTCCGGTCTCCGCACGCACTCTCTGAAGTATAAAGCACTGGGAACTTGACATCCCGGGCCAACTCTATGGAGTAAAAACAGATGCGTGGAGACCCTGGTCTTTGCACGCACTCTACAGAGTAAAAAATAGACACGAAGCACGCACTTGCAGGCTTCGTCTCGCCATCGACTCCATCAACGCCCGACCGAAGGGTGCGGGATGGAGCACAGGCTCGTAGGCTTCATCTCTCTACCGACTCTGTTGATGACCGACAGAAGGGTGGGGGATGGAGCACGCGCTTGCAGGTTTTGTCTCACCGTCGACTCTGTCGACGTCCAACCGAAGGGTGGGGGACGGAGCGCGCGCTCGCACGCTTTGTCTCGCCGTCGACCCCATTGTTGTCCGACCAAAGGGTGGGGGATGGAGCACGCGCTTACAGGCTTCGTCTCATCGCCGACTCCGTTGACGGTCGACAGAAGGGTGGGGGATGGAGTGCCCTCAGAGGCTTTATCTTGTCGCCGACTCTATCGATGCCTGACCAAAGGGTGGGAGACGGAGCGCACACTCACACGCTTCATCTCGCCATCGACACTGTGGCCAACCGGCCGAAAAGGTGGGGGACGGAGCGTGCGCTCGCAGGCTTCGCCTCGCCACCTACACCGTCGAAAAGGTAGGTGACAGCGCGGGCAAGGGCAAGAGCCTGCAAGGCTCCCTGCTGTCAGTGATCGGTCTACTAGTCATCACCAGAACAAGCTAGATGTACCTTTATCTCGGTGGCCTCGAGAGCGCTCTCCAACAGCTCTGAGCCACAAGCATGCGGTGGACCAAGGTGGTGTCCGCACAATCAGCGGCCCCTTGAAAAACCTGCAAGGCATCTGGATGGCCCACGAAGTCTGCCATGACGAGACACCGAGCCTCCGCTCTCGTAACCTCACCGACGGGTGGACCCGAAGACACGTCCATGATGGCAGTGCTAGCCGGACCGTGTCCAGCTCTGTCACTAGAGCCATACATGCACCTCAAAGACCGAGGGCTCACTGATGTTGGGGACATTGTCAGGGAGTAGATGGGCGAAAGCTGCACAAAGTCAAGAGAAGAGAGGGAGTTGATTGTACCTGTGGCTCGGCTGGGGGATATCGGTCGGGAGTTGGTAACACCTGCTGACTCTGCACGTGGGCTCACAGCACGTGGGCTCGCGGTTTGGGTATCGAGACACGCAGGGTGAATCGGTGACGCGGGGTCAACTACCTCGAGGGCATCTTGCACCTTGTGATCAGCACCAACCTCGGTGCCGTGAGCTTCATCGGGGTCGGCCTCATCATGGCAAGCCCCTCGAGGGTTGGACACATCCTCTGAATTGGCCTCAAGATTGGAGTTCGCATAATCTGCGTACTCCGACCCCGTACTTGCACCGGCCTCCATCTCCCCTAATTCGTCAGGGAGAGGAGGCAGGGAGTGCACTAGCGGTGTTGCTAACGGAGAATGACCCCTTTGCTGTGAGGTGGAGGCCTCCATTTTGTTGCCTTCATGGCCGCGTGATCGTCCGGTACTCAACGGAGCACACCCTTGCACGGGGATGCTGAGCGCTTCGCATACCCGGTTCATCTGGCCAAGTTTTGCCATCACAGCCTTCCACAGGCTATGCTCTTTCATGATATAGGGCCCTAGGAAGACGACTGCGGTGCGCTCCGTGTCCTCAAGCATGAGCCCTGCAAGAATAACAACAGGATGCATAATGAACTGTCACATACCGAAGGTAATGGCGCGGTTCACTGAGATGCTTATTGGGATCCATCGGCCTTGGCAACGAGGGAACGGTAGGTCGGACGTCGTCGTCTTGGGTGGGTTCGGGCTGGACATGCCACGGACACATCAGCGGAGACACCTCGAACATGAGGTACTCCTCCGCTAGGTCCCGCATGTTAAACCAAAGAGCAACCCTGACAAGTCTTCATGCCTAGTGTTCATCGTCGCGGTTGAGGGTCACCAATGGAGACATATTGAAGTCCATCACGCGACCCAACCATCTCAGACTACTACCGTCTTTCAGCTAGTGGTAGAACCACCGCCGCATCCAACTTGACTCCCACTTTGTTCCCGTTGCATTCGCTGGAAATAACTTTGTGCAATGCGAGTGGAGCATGAAATTGATGCTTCCGAAGTTGGAATACTCGCCCTCCGCAAGCTTCTTTGGTTGGCACCAGGCATCATGAAGGAAGATGAATAGCCCAGGACTTAGCCACGACGTCTTTGCCCGACACGCCCAGCAGTAGACGGCCAGCCAGATGATCGCGTTCGGAGTCAGCTGCGCCAGCTCCAGCCCATACCGCCTAAGCACATCACCCACGAACATCGCTGTGGGGAAGCGAAGGCCCGTGTCAAAGTACGTGGTGAACACGACGGTCTCCGACTCCGCGGGATGGGGCTCTGTCTCGCCGGTGGAGGGTAGCCGGACTACCTCCCGGCCTGAAATCTTTCCATCGCGCACTAGGTACTGAATCAAGTCTTCAGTTGCCAGACTCGCCCCCAACAAGTTGGTGTAGACACCGTCCACCTTCGCCGCATTCCAACGCTTGTCGGCCATGGATGAATCCGCCCCACCAACTCGTACTCCACCTCCGTTGGTGATAAGCACCCGTGCTCGAAGGAGCCGCCACGACTAGATGAAGCGCCGTTGGCAGAACGATGGGAGAGGTCACTGCCTTGGGCCATTGGTGTACTAGCAAAGGTAGCACGGGTGGAGCAGTAGAGAAAAGTCTTGGTTGGCGTGGGCGTGGACGAAGCGCCGGCGGGAAGGAACGGTTTGGGACGATGGCTACAGAATCGCGTGCCTGCGAGGAACCGAAGTGTCGCACGATGCACCAACCACAAGTCCACGCGTGTCCCATAATGCATCGTGGGCATGTCGCCCGAAGCGGTCCACGCCAGCCCATGGACCGATCACTCGACAAGCCGAAGGGACAGAGGGGGCCAAAAGGCCTGGCGACATGGTTTAGGCCTGCCCGAGATGGTGCCCTTTACTATGAGAGGCTACTGTTGTGGAGAAAGCCTCCATCTACACCCATTCATCCTGCTGGCCCAAGAGGTCTAATAAGACATGTAAAAAACATGTATACCTTAAGAATAATACCCATAGTTAAGGGTAACATTGTAAAGGAGGCCTTATGGCCATATATATATATATATATATATATATATATATATATATATATATATACTTGGGATGAACAATAGGGCAAGAATTTTTTTCATTTCACACTCAGCCTAGAAACTTAGGAAAGCAAAGTTGCAGGCTTTGCAGCCAAGTCAAATGTAGTTCAGAAACCCACATGCAGTGCAAGGGAATCCACCGAAAGCTGCGACAGGGCGTGTTGGTGCAGTAGGGCAAATCCATTTGATCTGCACAAGGATGAGATAAGCTTCAGATAAGTCAATAAACTTAAAACTAGCAGGGTACAGTGCTATGGCTAACCTAGTGATTCAGATAAGTTTCATTAATCTGAAGATAACAAGTAGCTATACATATACTATTGTACTCAGGGCAATATGAATAGGATTATAGATGGCTGTATGATTGACCCAACTGCAAAGTAATAGTGTAGTATTGTTTCTTACATTAGGCAGTGGAAGAGAATCCAGGACCTGGGACCAGCTGCAAGAGAAATTACGAAAAAAAGAAACAAATTAGGTCAGTGTTTCAAGAAAAGTATCAGAACTAGTCAGCAACTGCTGTACATATTTTAGCTCTAGCTTTTCATAGAAATTATAGCTTCTTCTATCATCACCATGTCGACAACGCGTGTTATCAGAAAGCATCGGGGAATAAGAGAAGCAAAGAGCGAGGAAAGAATAAAACTAGACATATGAAACTGGATCTATTACCGCAGCTGCTGAGGCTATAGGAGCATATATGTATATAATTTAATTTATCTTGTTTTTCTGAAATCTCTTAGCCTGTCTTCTGAAATCTCTTAGCCTGTCACCAGGTAGTAAAATAGTTAGCTTACTAAGGGCATGTTCATATTAATTTTTATTTCTTGCTTTTGCTTAGAGAAATCAGAAGACAATATGAACACTTAGTTTTTTGAAGCATTTTTTCTACTCCTCTCACTCTCCTCTCTTTCAGGAGATAAGACAGGGATCATAGGTGCATTACATACCTTACTCCTCTCACTCCAGTCTCATGCACGCATCTCTCTCACTTTCCTTAATGCTCATGTCCACCTTCTAAAAGCTACTTTGTTCAGCCATTACTATTTATTTTTAACCAAAAATCATTAGTCACATCTAAAAACTATCAGCTACAACCAATATGAACATGCCCTAATGAAACATGCCATTTAGTCAGTATTGATTGGAAAAGCAAATAAGTGGGAAGAGAACAATTGAAGCTGACACATCAGTTGACACATGCATATTGAACTCAGAAAAAAGCAAATTCATGCCAGGCATATTCTTTGCTTTGCTCCCAAAACATGTAGAGGAGGACAAGACCAAGAAAATTTATGTAATCTAATGCCCCTATCACAAACCTGAGGTGCTCCATGCATTCCTGCTGGCAGACAGAACCTTGCATGAGCTAATTATAACCCACGGCTTCGCAATATTTAATCGGTATTAGCCCTCGAACAAAAGCTTTTGACATGCATCCTTCGAGCGTGAAAGTTCACACCTACTCAAGAAAAACCGCACAAATCCTGAGTCAACTGATAGGCGGTAAGATAAACTCTGGCCTTCTACTTTTTTCAGGATACGTCCAGCTATCTCCACGCTCCCGCATGGCTTCTTTCGGTTGTACTCCACGGTTGTTTGTTAGGTAGCGAACAGGAGTCAGGACAAGGAAATTGTTAACCTTGGAGTAAAGCAATACTAGGAATATATGCATGGACAGAAATGGCGAGGCCGTATCGGTCATTTCTACCAAAGGAAGGTTGGGAGAATAAAGTGATCGAGTGCATCCACGTCTGGACAGCCTGACCTAGTTCTCCCATGTCATCTCACCCCATACGTGCCTCACATGTCTAGCACTCCAGCTAGGTTGCATTCAGACTAGCAGACTAGCAACAGCCAGATAGCTTATATATACTAGTTAGAGATCCGTACGTTGCAATGAAGTCATAAAAATAATGAGATAGGACTTACTGCCTGGCTAACTTCACACATCAAAACATTAGAAAGCAAGCGATAGAGATAGAAAGATGGCCAGAATACACAAGGAGATGGAAAAAATGGAGGAGGTGGGCGGTTGTATCCTGAGAGAGAGAGAGAGAGGACGAGAGAGACGAATGGTCTAAATCAAATCGGATGGCTAAGAAGAGAGGAGGGAGGCCGTACCAACCACCAACTCATTCTTTTATATATAGTGTGTGTATATATATATATATATATATATATATATATATATATATATATATATATATATATATATATATATGTATGTATGAATATATGTATATATGTATGAATGTATGTATAATATACTTTGCAGTTTGTTCACTGATCTGAAAAATATGATCCCTCTGTGCAGCAGCATGTTTACCTTGCACCATTGTCACCTAGGCCATGGACCCACACAATGGTGGCCTGGTGCCTCCCCTTCGGCCTCACCACATAGGTCCTGCCGTACTCGACTCGTCGGTTGCTGTGCGGCGCCCCTGCGTTTTTCATGGACAGTCAGGCATTGATCGATCAGCATCTGCAGTCGCCATGAGTGCAAATGACCATGGAGGTAGAAGAGAGAGAGAGAGAGAGAGCCAGCAGAGACACAGACCAGAAGAGCTGCTCCCGTAGCTCATGGTGTGTCTGCAAAGGCTAGCTGCCGCTGCAAGTAGAGGCAGGCTTGGTCTGCTGTTGTGTATATGCTAGCTCGATCCGGAAAGGAAACCTGTGGGAGTACGAAGTGCACAGCCCCAACTGACCTGTACTTATAGTGTGAGCCCGGGGGGGTGGGGAGATGAGCATACCCACGGCTGAATCCGCATCCGGTAGTAGCTTGCGGCTCCGCGCCCGCCATGCGTCGCTGCAAGCTGTCATCAGAAGAGAATCCGGGAGAGCGTGGAAAGGGAAAGGCGAGATGGCTAGCTATAGCTAAAGGCAGCAGGAGAAGAGAGGAGGTAGCATGGGATAAAAAAGATTGGGGGCTTTTGCTCGAGGTAGAATCTTTGTGTGGTTCGTGTGTGTGAAGGCTTGCAGTTGCACAAGGTAGTAGCTGGCAGAGTGGGCACCGGTAAAGGTCACAAGGCTCGCCATTTCCATGGAAAGGAGGAGCACGCAATGCCGTAGCATTTGGGCAGGGGCACAGGAGAATAGATGCATCCTTGGCAGTGGAGAAGGAACCGAAATATAGAAATATTACTTAGGACCCCTTTTAGCCAATTTCCTAACCACCCAATTTCTCACCCTGGTGATGGTCTTGATAAGGTGCTAATGCCCACTAGTTCGGCATCACAATTCCTAACATAATAAGCATAAGTGGATTTTCTTTTCTTTTTCATCTGGAGAAAGAAAAGAAAATACTAAAGGAAGTGAATGTCTCACTGTCTGATCAGTGCTGAGGGAAGGTTCTTGTGAACAAACACCCCATATTTCGCAAGAAAAGGCAGAACATTTGGCACCTCTTTTGGTAGGATGTTTCTGCAGGAGGTTTTTTTTTTATCATACTGTAACGCCCACGTTTTTACAACTAATCTAAAAGGCTAATCACGTGTTGACAATAGTACCTAGCCGCTTAACTAGCGTCGTGGGCACAGTCGTTCAATTTCCAACAAATACACAAAAATTTTAATTGAATAAAAGACAACCAAGTAAAGGAATATAATTTGCAACATACATCGAATTCAGTGGTATTACATTCCAATTGTCATCAGTACAATGAGTATAGAAATTAAATTACATTAGTAGCATTTTATACATGTATGCATTTAATCAGAAGCTATAGAAATTAAATTATATGCATCTCATTTCATACATTTAATTACAATTCGCTGGATTTTCAAAAGTAAACTGTGGTTCATTTACGAGAAAAGTAAATACAAAGAGCTTACTGTAAACAGAGAGAACAACAAGGTGATTAGGTTTAAACAAGCCGTGATATCACCACCTTCACCATTCTCAAATCAAAAACAACTCAAATCATAGGTTTAAACTTAAGCAAATCAAGAAATAGAGAAAGAAGTACAGGAGGAGAAGTAGGATTAGAGGGAGAAATAAAGGGGAGGAGGAACTGGAGCATGGGGGGTGCATGAAGGCCGGTGCCAATTGGGAGCCGAGCCAGAGCTGATGAAGAGGGAGGATGGGGTGGCGCTAGGGAGGTGGTGGTTGGTGTCAAACTGAGCCTAGGAGATGGCCATGGCCGTAGGAGCAGAGCCAGGATTTAGAAATGAGGGAGCCAAACAACCTACACAGTATAATTATATTTGATGAGAAAGGCCAGATAACACTAATGATAATAAAATTTTTTAAAATATAGAAGGATATAATGCAAATTTATCAAATCATGAGCGGGGCCTGGCCCCTGCCAGTAGCCCCCTCCCTCCACCCCTACATGGCTGGGCTCGAGAGCTCAGGCGAAGGCCCAAGGAGCCAAAGCCAAGGGCGTAAGCGTAGGTAAGGGCCAGAGTTGAGGGCATAGGCACATGCAAAGTAACCAGAGGAGCATGAGGCGGCAGAGTTGGTTGGAACCCAAGCAAAGGCCAGTCGGATCGAGAGCAAGGAATGGGGAGAACAACAAGAAAGAAAAGGGGAAAGGGAGACATAGGCATGGGGAGGAAGTAGAAATGAGTGGCCAGGGGTAGTGAACCAAACAAGAGAAAGAAAAGGGAGGGAGAGAGAAGAGAAGAGAGAGAGAAGAAGCGCACACAATAAAATTTTTCTTCACAAATTTTTAGAATAGAGTATTATGTTGCATCTTTAAATTACTAGATAAAATTTTGTTAGTCATGTTAAATTACAAAACACCACTAACAAGTATTTATGATTATTAAAAACAAATTATGTGCCATTAGTATATTAAAATATTGTGCATATAGATTAAATTGGTGTATTACCGTCTAGATCACTGTGTTGCGTATTTAAGCATCTAGTTAATTTTGTTACTTACATATAAATTATAGAAATCCATTAATAATTATTTAGGATTACTAGAATAAATTAATTAATGTTAGAAGATTTAAAACTGTACGTAGCGATTTCCATAGCATTTAAGCTGTAAAAATCTGCAAGTGACTAAAATAAATTTTGAGGATCGCATGGGAACGCTGTAATATAATTTATTTAATTATTTACACATGTGGTTATTTTCTTCTATGTTTTTAAAATTAAACCATTGTGCATGTACTAACTGTAGGAATGGAACCGGTATTGCAGGGCAAATTTTATCTGAGTGACCTAGGAACCCAGTACTTCAACTTGTACTCAGGCAAATGTACCTTTGAGCATATGATTAGAGTATCTTTGGTAAAACAAGTATTTTA
This sequence comes from Melocanna baccifera, assembly GCA_036346265.1. Taxonomy (NCBI): domain Eukaryota; kingdom Viridiplantae; phylum Streptophyta; class Magnoliopsida; order Poales; family Poaceae; genus Melocanna; species Melocanna baccifera. Next base: position 23,822,498 of record CM070678.1, read on the forward strand.
ACTATAAAATTACTATCACCTTGCATAAAAATTAAAATAATGTTTAAATCAGATGAATTCTATGAGAAAGAAATGAAATGATGTAGCAGTTGACTGATGGAGCAGTTGACATATAAGGATAAGTAAAAGGGTGGACAGAGGGTGCCTCTGGCAGGTGACAAGAGGGCAAGGTTGGGGCCCTCTGCATAGGGATAAAATATAAGGATTTACGAACTTCACTTGTATAATGGACTGTATCGGTCGTATCAACCATTGTTCCATTTGAGAATGGGCAAAACCAGTAACTCTATCAAAGTTATTATCATCTCCACATGGGTAAGTGGTATAACTAGGTAGAAAAACTCAGAACCGGTACAGAGCCTGGAAGTGGGGGATCCAAAATAGGAGGAACCCAGCACCGGTGTAGAGATCGGAAGTAGGGGATCCAGGGAAATATATTACGTAGTAAAGTATTAGGTGAAGGTTAGACCGCACCAACCAGCAACTATGTCAAGGTCGGTGGACATCGAGCAAGCGTGAGAAATCGCCTCGGGCCACTGGTTAAGAATAGTTGGGTGGAGATATAATATACTAAGATAAAGATAAAAGTTATGTACTCTGATTTGGATATCGTATATAAGAAAATGTGAATATCCATTCGCTACAAGAATCAGGGTGACTATAGGTAAAGTGGTACTTGCACAATGCTATATAAATCATTAATTCATGCCATCTCCTAGATTGGAGGCTACGGGAACCAATGGAGGTCAGGGTGACTATGTGCAAAGTGGTACAAGCTTGCACAATACTATATAAATCATTAATTCATGACTGTCTCCTAGATTGGAGGCTACAGGAACCAATGGAGGTTTTTATCTATTTATATGAGTGTTCAATAGATTTTTAAATTAACAATTCAAAATTCTTCACAACTTAAAATATTTATTTTCTATATGGTATGAAAATGAGGATAAGAATGAGAACGAGAATAAGATGTTTTAGGAAATGTTAGTTTGTGAGCATACAATGTATCCTTGTTATATAAATTTGCTGAGTACTCTATACTCACTCTTGCTATTATTTTCTTGTATTTAGATGATAGCTAGTTTGGATCCTCACTTGGGGGTGGATGAGGCCTACTCGAATGAGCTCTATCCCGAGTGGGAGGGAGATTGTGTCAAGAAACGAGTCTTATGAGGTTGACCCCTTATACGATACTTGGGACGACTAAAGAGTTAGTGGCATCACGGTCACAACCCCTAGGGTACCTCTAGTATTAGTGCATTGTTTTTGCATTCAATACTTCTTGTATAATTAGAATTTGGACTAGATTGTAATTTTGGCATTGTAATAATTTAACTCTAGTGGTCTATATCAGACTATAACTTAGGAACTCTGGATGTGGCAAGCGGTACTGTTTAATAAGCTAGGCAGGTACAGTGAAGAATTCTGCAGCAAGGAAGATTCCGGAAATATCTCGAAGGTGTCGACACTGACACAGCACAGATATCAGGCCAACTTGGTAGAATTGCAGGTTCTTTCTCGTTCACGGACATGGATGCACTGTTCATGAAGGAATTGATACTGCAATACATCAAGCAGAACTAGTCAGTGCTCATCATGAAGCATACGCAGGTACAAAGATAGTAACACTTAACTGTAAAATTGAGCATTGAGAGGAACTACAAGGGCTTGTCTCGAAGAATTCTGCGCACTTTGCTTCTATTCTTTCGTGGTTCTTTCGTGGTACTTACATCTCCGTTACAAATCTTGTCACGTTTACATCGACAGCCGGCCAAAATATTCCTCAGCAACACGCCTTTTCTCGTTTGAGGTAAGCTTTTCTAACAAACTCCTATTCTTAGGTTCGGCTTGCGAAGAAAGTGACGCAACTTTTCTTTTACTGACGATGCAGGGTAGCTTTCAGAATAGCTGTAGGCTTTGATCCCCTCCCGACGATGCAAACTTAAAAGGGATTAAACAAAGGCCCAAGTCAAATCTAAACTAACCCCTAAGCATTTGTGATAGCAGAATAATGCAAAGGATTGCACCAAGTTTTTCTTGTGTCAGCCCCACTACAAACAGCAAGAATCATATGCACTCCAACTCATCATTTTCTATTCATTGAGATAGTTAGACCACGTAGAGATCACCCTATGTAATAAGTATTTGATTGTGCTTGCACTTTGGTGTTGAAATTTGAGTTTGATTTTGTGTCATTTACCCTCTGGTTTTTGCTGTCTGGGAGACAATGGTTTGACCGGCCTGCAGAGGTGGTCTAACCGCTGTGCAGAAGCAGTCAAACCGGTGAGCGATATGACTGGCTAAGAGGGGCGGTCCAATGGAGTTACGGTAGTATCGGCCCATAGTTGGTGACAGCTATTTTTCAGAGAGTTGTTCATTGCGTTGTGTGGAGTTTCAGGGAGCGGTGCGACTGGCCTTGTAACATCAATACGGTAGAGTTGTCGGTCGGTCTAACCTACATGGGTGCCACGGTGGTCTAATTTGCATGGGTGCCATGATCAGGCCAGTTCCCTTTTACCGGGAGGAGTTAGGTTGGTTTGGAGCAGTCTGACCGACCGATGGTTGTTGGTCAGATTGGCCTCTCATTTTTTGTTGAATTGAGTTGGTCTTTAGCAATATGAGTCATGACGGGAGTTCATGCATGTGGGAGTGTGGGTCATAGCGGGAGTTCATGCATGTGAAAGTGTGAGTCATGACGTGAGTCCATGCATGTGTTTTTTTACTAATAAAAGTCAAGTGCATATCATTTATGCTCATAATAGAAACTTGGTCTTTGATATGTAGGGCACTTGGTGATTGTTGTGGTCAACGGCAAAACTGAGGCTAGGGAAGATGTCCTGAGGCAGGTAGAGCATCATCTCAAATGGAGAAGCACGGGAGAAAAACAAGGATTGTGAGGAGGCAAATGTCTGCATATAGTGTGCCAATTGGACTTATGTGTTTCAAGTGTTGATGCTCTTCAGAGCAGACGTATGATCTTGACGGTAAGTAATTGGGTATCACAGACTGTATTGTGGTGTACCATAGGACTTGAGGCATTTCAAGTGGTGACAGTCCTTTTAAGGAGGCGTTCTATCTTGGCAACAAGTTATCATGCGTCACATCCTTGGTGTTGTGTGGAGGTTACTTCGAGGAGAAGTATCATGAAAACCTATGGGTAGCAATTGAGGAAATTGATTGAAACTGGGTGAAAAGGTGGTTTGCAAAACCACGACAGTGCCTAAGTGGTTTAGGTTATATCTTAGATGATGGAACATCTTCTTGGATTATTGGAGCAACGTGGAAGTCGTGCTTTAAAAAAGGAAGTCGTGCTTTAAAAAACATGCAAGTGTTTGTAAGTGTAAAACCCATGTGTGTGTGTTACCAGATTCCCCTATTGGTTGTATCCACTAAAAGATGTTGGTTGCTGGGGCTTGGTGGAAGGTGAGTAGCCTCCACTATTTGAGCCCTTATGTGTGTTGAGAGAGGTGAGATTCTAAGAGAGATATTAAGATTTCCTTACATTGAAAACTTTGTGTGTGTACTTTAGATTTAGAACTCTGTCCTTCATAAGAGAGTAGTTGTAAAATATTTCTCTACAAGTGAAATGAACATCCTAAATTCTTCCAAGTGAGTTGTGCCATAGATCCTTTCTTGTAAATTCGTCCCTTTAATTTGCTTGGCTTGCTTGACTTTATTTCATCTTCTTTTGATCTCTCTTAGTGCTAAAGATGTGTAAGAGGTAGAGATATCTTTTGAAGATTAGATTCCATTCACCTAGGTATTTTCTATGGAAAGTATTTGTGATTGACCGGTTTTGATCAAAAGAAGGGTAATTTTAGGGTTTTGATCTTGTTGACGTGTTGGTTTTTGAGTTTCTGCTGTGATTTAATTTGTTATGACATATGATAATCTATCCAAGGTCATCTAGATGATCAAGGACTAACGAGCAAAAGTAGATCAATGTTTTCCTCTTTACCAGGTTTTGATGAAACCTTCCTTGTTTTGGATAAAAGTCTAGATTTTGACATTGATTTTTATGATCTATAATAGGAATATGTTCCTAACATTTTATGGAGGACTTATGCCAAGTTTCATTATGTTTGGATAAGTGGTTTAAGAGTTTGCTTTTTCCTTGGATCACGTGTAGTACTGTTCTATGCTTTGCCTTGGCAAGTGGTCATACCACTGTGACCCGAGAGGTACGACTAGTGATCCCGGTCAGACCAGTGACTTGAGCGTTCCAACTGTACTTTGACCGGTGAGACAGGAAAGTCTCTGTTGATTTGTGTTATTTGGTCCTTGACTTTGGTGAGCTTGTGAGTTTGTATTTTCCACTGCATTGGTTTATAATACCAGGGATAATATATTGAAGAAGTCATTCACCCTCCTCTAACTTTCCATACCAATCCTACAGAGATTAACAATTGGGGGGGTAGCTAAGGCTAATCTATGTGGGCCACGTGTGATTTTTTTTCCCTATCTTGGCTTGAGAGAATACAGGCTGCATAGGAGCTAGATGACGTTTCTTTTAGAGACAAGTTTGTTAACTGCCTAATCTTTACTCCTTGCTAGAGATCATAGGCCATGATTGTGTTTTTTCATAGGGCTTGGAGCCTGCATATTCCTTATTTAGCATAGCTTTGTTCTAATTGCATATGCTCCTATGAAATGTGAAGCATCCACAAAGTTTCTTTAAAAGTAATATTCTGAAAAGGCTGCACGGGTGAAATATCAACAGTTGTCGTTACCGAAAAGCTTACAGTTTGTCGGCTAATGGGAACAGCAAACAAAATTTGCACAAATATTCAAACTGATTTTTTTGCTTATTTTTATCGATGGTTGAGGACACGAGACTCACGAATTCACTGGTTCAAAATCCCATCTGTTAAGAGTGTCCTGTAAGCCTTAAGCACCCTGTAAGTATTGTTTTTTTGAAAACACACATGAGAATTGCGTGTCATTCCATTAAGAAGAAAAGGTCCTGATACAAACGTGCAACCCTCTTCCAACCCTCTTGCCAACAACAGAGCTTGCTATGAAGAAACGAAAACGAAAGGAAACAAAGGAAGCTGATGATTTGCATACAAGAACAAGGGTTAGAAATGAACTTGCATTTGGAGCCCCATAGGGGTCATTTTGTCAGAACATCCTATTTGGATTCCAATCATATTTGATGCAGATATGGTATTGTTATGCTATGATACATGTCATTGCAAACATTAATATTTTCACAAGATTCAAAACCTTGTCGGTTTGAAGTAAAGCTTAGCTGATGTCAAAGTACACAATGGCCTCCTTCACACCCCTCTTCCATTTTCAGGTGGGACGAGGCAATTGCAACCAAGAGGATGTGAATTCTGATTGCAGTATGCTGCAAGAAAGCTTCTGATTGCGTATGTCGTCACGTACGGTCCCCTTATTCATCATCTCCCACCGAATAAAACATCGGAAAGATGGCTTTACTGTATGATTTGAGTCAACATCAAGGCCTAATTAACAGAACTGTATGATTTGAGTCAACATCAAGGCCTAATTAACAGAAGTCAACAGCCAAAATGCAACAAAGAATGATGCAAAAATAAAGAGAGTTATTTGAGGCCACCATTGCCTCAAGAAAGAATAATGCCATCTAACTAAACACTCCAAATCGTCCTGCCGGCTGCAATTGCACGATCTCACCTGAAATTCTCCAGTAAAACCCAGTGGCAGATCCATAACAAAAATAACGGGGTGCCTCATGTTTAATGCATGTACTTATCAACGTATCCATCAACAATATAGTAGATAATAATATATTCTAAATTTTGTAACATCAATTAACTTCATAACAAAGTTCAATGGTAAATAAGTATGGTCAGACAACTTATCAAAATCAAGAAACCTACTATTAGTGAAAGATCTAAGGTGAATTCAAAAACAAAAGAAGGTTAGTATCGGCAAAAAACAACATCTAGCCTCATTGTCTACAAAATAGATAACAAAAACAATAAGTGAGTAAAATTTCAAGTAAAAGAAATATAGAATAATCGAATAAAATGAAGCAAATTATATTTTATAGTTGGTTTCGACGACTTCTCAAATTCTAGAAGCAATCTATTATAGAATCGTTGGTAACTCTCTCCATTTCACGTTTCTCTACATAGCAAATAAGACTATCACTCATTATCTGATCACCGATACAAATTAGATATTAAAACATATTGAAAAATTCTCTAATTCAATTGTTGCAAAAATCGAAATAAGGCGTTCTAATATTAAAATCCTAATCCACAAATATTTTAAAGATCATGGAATGGAACCATAAAATCTAAATCACAAAATTTAGTCCCTATCCTTGAAAGAAATCGGTAGAATTGAGAGGAACAGAGAAATCTCATAGAAGATTGAAGCAATTACCAATCGCTGATTGTTAGCTAAAGCCAGGAGCCAGGATGAACTACTGTTGTCGCCGCTGCAGACGAAAGGAAATTGTGTGTGTTGGTCACTCCTCGTGAAGAGAGCCACTCGCTCGCTGGCCAGTGGGTTTGGGGCTGGCGTTGGCTTGGCCCACACTCGATCGATTGGTGTTGGCGGCCTGGGCGCCTGACACCGTGTACCTGTGCGTAGGGGTGCAAACAGAGCGGATATTTTCCGACCGTCCGTCCATCTGTTTTAATTCGGATAGAATTCGGAGCAAATTTTTGGATATCCGGATGTTTTGCCGGATACGGATACGGATTCGGATATTTTTTGCCGGATACGGAAACGGATTCGGAACAAACATTATCCGACGGATACGGAACTATCTGGATATTTTTTCGGATAGTTACCGGATATTTTTTCGGATAGTTACTGGATTCAAATTCGGATTCAACTCAGAACTAAATTCGGATTCGGATCGGAACAGCCCAACAGACACTTACTAAAAAGACCATAACTTTCACAAGCGGAGTCCGATTTGAGTGTTCTTGTACTCGTTGGAAAGCTTATTTCAAGATCTATGCAATGGATAAGGTCTCATCTTCAAATACATCATAAATTATCTGCTATGACCAAAATAATGTAACGGCTGTAAAGTCTAGTTTCCTTTTTGTGTGAGTTCGAGTCTAAAACAGTATAGGGTTGAGTTGTATTCGGTTTGGAGATCATATGGACATCCCAAGGGGTTATATAAGTCTTGTAATCGTAGCTTTTAGGGCTCAGACTACCTTTAGGGTTATATGTAGCTAGTTAGCTATTATTTGTTTAACTAGTCTCTATCATTTACATGCTACTTTGCTAATTAGAATTTACTGGTTGCTTAACTTGTCTATTTTATCATGTGAAATTTACTTGTTAAGCTACTAATGTAGTTCCATTATGGATATGTACTATGGTGATTCATCCTTACACATGTGATATATATGATTTTTGTTTACGCGTATTATCCGACTAAATATTCGTGACCGAGACTAACCGTATTCGGAGCGTTCTGTATTCGCTCCGTATTCGTGACCGAGAATATCCATACTCGTATTCGTATCCGGCACTATCCGTGTCCGATTCCAACTCCGACAAAAAATATGGAAACGGATACGGAATGAGCAGTATCCGTCCGTATCCGATCCGTTTGCACCCCTACCTGTGCGGCTATGCGCCTGCTCACTGGCATTGGCCTGGGCAGCTAGGTCGCACACTGGCATGGTCTAGAGTTGGGGGGGAGCGCGGGATAAGGCTCACGGGAGAAGTTCTGGCCCGCGCACTGACCTGAGCCGCTAGTTTTAAATATGTGGGGCACTAGTTTTAGGTATGCAAGGGCACACTGTATAAACTTAAGCTTTGAGAAACAAAAATCAAAATCGGTCTGGGGCCTGTGCCGCCCATAGCACCGAGTGCATCCGCCTCTGGTAAAACCTGCTTCCGTACTTTCTTTCGCTTCTTAATTATGTGGTTTCTATTTTATGTGTACATTTTGTCCTTTTTATTCAGTTTCTACACTTTGAGACTTTTAAAAAGTGTTTTTGGAAGGAAAAGGGTATTTAAAGTGAATTTGAGTGCAGAATTTATCCTCTGATCAACGTTCAATAATCCAGAACAAAGGTAGTTCTGTTTATCCGGCTGCTTCCGAGTTGTTTGATAAATGCTCTTGCATGTGAAGGAAAAAGGATGTGAGATCAAAAGCTAAAAATATAATATTGTTAACTTTAAATCAAGCGGATAAAGTTTTTAAAAATAGGATTTTATTCCTCCCATGGGTGCAACCATTCTATGTGCTCCTTTGGTGCCACATTTTGTCAACATTCCATGAGCTGTAAGCTAGAGATACCTGCCATTACAAGTTTCATTTCTGCTTTCAGTAATTATGTGTTTGGGTGCGCTGAATTGGCAAAAAAGTCCAAACAGAATAGTAATTTTTTTTATCTCATTTACCACTTAAGTTTCTCGTAAGGCTTCTCTCCTAAAAAGAAAAAGACACTCGAGTTTCTGACATGACAAGATGAATTTCATATTCTTTGAAAATGTGAAGCACTGAAAGAAACTACATGGGCATAAGTAATTCTCCTCTCCATGAACTAATGCCTGGAAGTTCCATGAAATGAAACGGGAGGAGGAGCGTGTCAACATCATCCAATTAAGATATGTCGCCACGAGATGCCGCAGGAATTTCTCGTGTTCTTGGCGCCCATCTTTCGACATCTATTTGCTACTATTCTGAATCACCGAGACACTAGCTCGGAATCCAAGCATAATAATGTTCTTTCTTTTTTTTCCTTCTTTTTTGAAAACTCAGACAGCAGCATCGTGTAAATGTTAATGCATATACAAAGTGCTACATATTGGTAGTCACAAAAGTTCAGTACATACAGGCTACAGTAGCTCAAAAAGGATACGACGTATCGTGATTCTGATAACCTTCGTACAAGAAGCTGAAAAGGGATGGCCAGGAAGAACATCCAACAGCTAGACGGCACTATATGAAAACGAACGAACTACGAAGCACTTTCAGATTTCATTTCAGACCTGAGAGGCCACCTACCTAGGCAAGAATCCGATCTGCTTCATACTGAAATTCCGCGTGCGTGTCGCCTGCGCCTTCGCCGTCTCCGCTGATCTGATTTCCGACCAGCTGTGGAACACGGCAGAACAATGCCTGTCTACGGCCCCCATTTGCCTAGGGCATATTGTTCTTTTAACAGGCAGCAAGTACGCCCTTCTAGAACTAAATTCAGCGGCCTTGTCACAACCTGTCCAAGAACACCTCTCACTCGGCGTCCTTCCTCCTTTCTGAGATTTTCCCTAGCACAAGGAATATCGCGGCGTCATCAGCGCCCTCGAAACTTCGCCATTTGCGGAAGAATTAGATGTGTGTAGGTAGTAGCGTTTGCATAGTTGATAGTTCTTCATGAGTAGATGTCTCTGCTGTTCAAAAGAAGAAAAAATTTAGTTGATGTTTGGCGCTATGAAACGCAGAGAATTCAGAGAAGCTTTTTTTTTTGTGTGCTTTTGGGATGGCTGAGGAGCTGTAACAAATTGCGCAGGGTAGGCATAGCAAACTCAAATCGGCTAGTGCAACCACGAAAAGAATTAGATTATCCTGTCGTTCACATTAGAACATGACAGAAAAAAAGTCCTTTTTCCACTCCTTTCCATGCGTTGCTCCTGGCCGTGCGCCTCCCGGCCACTTCCTCCGCCTGCGCCGGCGCTCTCCGGCCCTGCCTCCGCCTGCACCGTTGGCCCTCTGCCCAACCCACCCACTCCCATGCTAAACGCCGACTACACCTTGCTACTGCTCCCTCCGTCGGCCGTCGCTAGCCCTCTACACTGCCATTCTCCCCTCCGCTCGCATGTGTTGCTCTTCTCCCTACCGGCCAAGAAGAGGGAGGAAGGAAGGGAAGAGAGAAGGGGTCGACCGAGAGAAGAAATAAGAAGGAAGGAAGAGAAAGTGGACAGAAGAAGAGAGGAGGAGGACAAACTGACACTAGATCTGCTAAAGATGAGGAAGATGGTGCACCGATCTAGCTATTCGTCACTAAGGTAACTCCTCAAATCCCTTTCCCTATGCTGGTTTATCGATTTTGTGGAGTTTAGGGTGAGCTCTAGTAGCGGAGTGTGTGAGCTTTGAGTTTAGGGTGATGTCGTTCCGTATGCGTGTATACGTGGTTATGGTGTATTGAGGTTGGAAGATGTTTGCTCAGGTTGATTAATTACTATAACTTGACTTCAGCCAAATAATTAATCTAAACTTACACACATTGGGTTAAGCATTGTATTTACGTTTTCGCTAGTTGACATTGTTGACTAGTAATGACACGAGATTGATGCTTATGATTTGAATACATGATTGTTTGGCTGTAAGGCATGGCTATGCCGAGGGGTTGTGGTCTTGACCGTGGTGGAGGCCTTGGCCGAGTGGTGCTATCGCCCGACAAACGTGTGTCTGTCGCTGAGGGTAGCAATTTGCCAAGCGCGAGGTTTCTCCTATTAGGCAATCAGGGGTCGGGGATAGAGCGGGGACCTCGGCCGTGTTAGGGAAGATTTTGGGAGAGATTCGCGTGCTTTGCCGACAAGCATCAGCAACTCCTACTGTTGCCATACCTACTGCTGCCCTTGTGGTGGCCACTACTGTTGTGGTCACATTGGAGGCAAGGATGGGTCTCCATGATTGGATGGCAATGCGATTAGATACCTTCGATGGATCGAGCACACCAATCCAAGATGCAGATTTGTTGCTCTACATGGAGAGGTAGTTTGAAGCCCAGAGATGACCTCATAGCTGAGGGCTCACTACGTGGCTTTACGGTCAAGCGGACATCTGGTGAGAAGGTGTCCTTTCAGCTAGGACCCCTATCCAGGGTGCAGCCACTTGAGAGATCTTCACCAAGCAGTTCAAGGTGAAGTATTACCCGAAGTCTTTTGTGGAGAGGATGGATGTCACCTTGTTGATCTTTGTGCAGGAAAAGATGATAATAGTTGAGTACGAGCTAGGTTTAATAACTTGATCTATTTCATACCATCGGTCATGAGTAATGATCTTGACAAGGCCAAGAGGTTCTGTCGACGGTTCAACCCTGAGTTCTGGCATGTTATGGGAGCTACAGTGCCCCATGATTTTAACTCTATAGTCGATCAAGCCAAGGGTATGGAGTTGGAGATGCTGCTCACTAAGGGGTTGCAAAGTTGGAGATGCTGCTCACTAAGGGGTTGCAAACCTCTGGTGGTTCAAGTGCTTCTGGTGGTGACTAGAAGAGAAGCTTCAGTGAGGGAAGTGGGTCTGCTCAATGACCCATCTTTAAGAAGTTTAAGGAGAGTCAACATCCCCCACAGTCATCCAAGTCTAAGTCTACGAGGCCGTCTTCTTTAGCACCACGTTCTTTGGTGCCTCGTTCTTCTTCAGCGACCCTAGTTTATCATCCTATCCTAGGACAGGGCATGATCTATTTTAAGTATGGTGGAGGGCATCATGCGACTGAGTGTCTTGGTCTAGACTGTGCCATCACTGTGGCTAGTCAAGTCATATCGAATGAGTCTGTTTGGAGAATCATGATAGTACCACCAAGTTGGAACCTGTACTTGCATTGTCTCTAGCTATTTCTGTTTGGGGTCTATCTAGATGTTGGCTGCTGCCCTTGTACCATTGCTTCCTCTAGTCTGGGTACCACATGTCTGGTACTACTGCTACCTGCACCAACCGCTCCACTTTAATATTCTACACCTTCTCCAATTCCATTGTTACCATAGCAGTGTCGGGCTCTCGCCGCCCCAGTGCCATCTGAAGTCTACGCATTGCCAGTCACTAAGTCTGTGGGTCGACCTGATGTGGTGACAGGTATCCTGCTAGTAGATTCACATGATTTTTATTATGGAGCTACATATTCTTTTGTGTTAAGAAAGTTTTCTAGAAAAGCCAATCTGAGCATGCAATAGATCTTTCAGTTAGTTCTGGTTAGTTCTCCAGGGGGTATCGTTGCTAGCTCCACAGTCTACCTAGTTGCATGATATCAATAGATGATGAGGATTTTGCCGCTAACTTAATGGTCATTCAGATAGAGCCTTTTGATGTTATCCTTGGCATAGACTGGTTGCATCGCTACTAGACAGCGATTTCTTGCTTCTAGAAAACAATCACCTTGCAGGGTCCTTCCATAGAGGAGTTTACTCTTTCAGAGGAATGCACCTCCATATTCCCTCTTTCTGTTGGCTAGTCTATTCCCTGGTTGACAAGCAGCGAAGTATTGTTTACTCCTATCATTTGTGAAAAAACTGAGTGCACCTTTACGCATTGAGGAGATTCTAGTGGTGTGTGATTATCCCGATGTATACCCTAAAGAGCTTTTGGGAATGCCTCCCAAAAGGGATGTGGAATTCTAGATTGATCTTATTCCTAGCACTCGACCTATCTCTCTGTCCCTGTACCATTTGGCACAATGTTTTGAAGAGGAGTTCAAGAAGCAATTAGATGAGTAGTTGTCCAACGAGTTAATTCATCGTAGTGTGTTACCTAGGGGAGCTCTTGTCTTATTCACAGAGAACAAGGATGAGAGTTGGCACATGTGCATTGATTGTTATGCCCTCAATCAAGTGACCATTAAGAATAAGTATCATTTGCCTCACATTGAAGACTTGTTTGATCAATTGCCTCACAGTCGGGGTATAATCAGATTCATGTGTAGGAGGAAGATATTGAAAAAATAGCTTTCTTCGTAAGGTATGGGCACTATGAGTATAAAGTTATATCCTTTGATCTAATGAATGCCACCGCTGATTTCATGGAGACAATAAATAGTATGTTGCATAAGTATCTTGATGACTTCGTAGTGGTATTCATCGATGATATTCTGATTTATTGCAAGACGGTGGAAGAGTATGAGAGGAATTTGAGGTTCATGCTTGAGACTATGAGGGAGAATAAGTTCTATGCCAAGTTGAATAAGAGTGAGTTTTAGATTTTAGAAGTGGGCTTTCTAGGTCATGTGATAAACCAAGAAGGTACTTCAGTAGATCCAGATAAGATTTCTAGTGTAGTGAACTGGAAGAGACAATCTAATTTTAAAGAAGTGAAAAGTTTTCTAGACTTAGCTAGTTATTACTAGTGTTTTGTGAAGGACTTCTCTATTATTTCTAAACTAATGTCTCAGCTCATGTAGAAGAGCATGGAATTTCAATGGATTGGTGAATGCGAGCGCAATTTCAGTACCCTTAAAAAGAAATTAGTAACTACTTTTGTTCTCACCCTTCTTGAGCTAGGAAAGCCCTTCACAGTCTACTCTAACATTTCTTGTATGGGTATGGGTTGTGTGCTTGGGTAAGACAGCACAGTGATTGCTTATGCATCACGCCAATTGAAGAAACACGACTAGAATTACCACACTCATGATTTAGAGCTAGCCACAACAGTCTTTACTATAAAGATTTGGAAGCATTACTTGTACGAAGAATCTTATGATATTTTCACTGACCACAAAGCCTTAAGTATATCTTCGTTCAGAAGGATTTGAATTTAGGCAAAGAATATGGCTAGAGCTGATCAAGGACGATGATCTCACTATCTAGTACCATTCAGGCAAGGTGAATGTGGTTGTTGATACCCTTAGTCACAAAATGACACCCTCTACTCTTAGTTGTCTTATTGTTGACTTTGATCAGATGGGAACTTCATATTGTTATGATGATACAACATAGGATGAGGTGTAGCTATTGCTGGAGTCGGCAATTCCAGAGCGAGTGAGGAGCGCAACAACATGATCAGTTGCTTTGAACAAGTGAGGAAGCGTGTTGATGAAGGGTAGAGGGGGATTTCAGCCTTGATGAGTTGGATGCATTGTGTTTTAAGGGTTGCCTTTGCGTGCCACAAAAGGTTGATGTCGAGGATGAAATCTTAAGAGGGGCTCATCATACCCTATACATGGTACACCCTAGAGAGGTCAAGATGTATCAGGATTTGAAAAAGTGTTTCTGGTAAAAAAATGAAGGAAGATATCTCTTGTTATGTGGATCTTGTAGAATTTATTAGCAAGTGAAGGTGTAAGCTTAAGCTCTATTAAATTGGTTTTGGTGATAATGATAAATATAATTGTGAGACTAATATGATTATTAGTTATGATATTTCCCTAGTTTTATTTGGATATAATAAATGATAAATGCAATTGTGACATTAACATGTTTGAATGATTATAATATGGCTTAGTCACATTTGGATAAAGAGGTAAACATCATGGAAGTATGTATTCTACATCACATTCCTACATCTTAGTGCATTCATCGGATCCAAAATATAAATTGAACTCCACCAAAAGTCTAAAATAAATACGTACATATATTTTCATTATACATTCTTGTATGCACATATTTAGGGGGAGTTCACTCTATATTTTGTGATTTCATTAGTATTGATCCATATTTCTTTTTTCACATATATTGGGATCTCTACTTTGAAACATATCCTTTGAGTATATAAAACTTGTGTAGTTCATATATACTCATATTGACTCATATTGCTTTATACTCAATTATTTATATTTGCAAAAAGAGACTAACATATATGTCAAGTGATTGAAAGGTTCAGTCCCGGAATTCATTTGACTATCTTGAGATGCATGCTAATATTGATAAGAAGATCGACATGGTTTGAGACAAAGGTCAGCATACATTCGAATTTAAATTCTAAAACCAACTACGTATTGTTAGAAAAATCGGTAGTACCAGTGTGTAACCAGCGGTACTACTGCGGTGCGGTACGACTAGAGCGGTAGAGTAGAACTACCAAAACCCGGAAGCACCGACATGTAGTTGGCAGTACGTTTTTTTTCATAAAGCACCCCTTGAAACACTTAGTCTCTCTGAAAATGGTAGTACCAGAGTTTGAATGGCAGAATTACCACAGAGCGGTACTACCGGACTCCAGAAGTTTTGGATTCATGGGTGGTATGTTTTTTTAGAAAGGACCAAGTTTTGATCCTCTAGACAAATGGAAGTACCGTGCCAAAAATCAAAACTACCGGAGAGTGGAACTACCAGACTTATAATGATGGTAGTACCGCACTTTGAGTTTGATGGTTTTATATTCAATTATTTAAAATTATGGTGCTTGTCATCAATTACCAAAGGTAAGATTGTAGAATCTAGACCCACCATTATAAGTTAACGGTATATTTTGGTAATTAATGACAACCACATTGTGGGACTAATATTTTTCATGAGTTGAATAAATAGGTTATATTCCATGACGATGAAGACTTTGGATGGCTTCATATGTTGAAGATCATCAAGTCAAGGTTCGGGAAGGAAGATAAGTTCATGAGTTGAAGGCCATCAAGAATAGAATGCATCATATGATGATGCATGTCAAAGAGGAGATGCATCATGTGTTGATGCACATCAAGATCTCAAAAAGGATATGATCATGAGTTGATCATCAAGTCAAGAGAAAACAATGACCTAAACTTGAAGTAAAGATGTACATCATCAAATTTCAAGAGGATACACAAGGTAAAGGTATAACTAGCTAGGGCTAAAAATATGTTACTAGCCTTTTACCGGTCTTGGTATTTGGCTGAAAGACTAGATTGCTAGTATAGGTTTGACGTACTATTAAGAGGAGTCTTGTCTAGTACCTTGAGTCTCAATGTATTGATAGCTCAATCTCGCTTACTCTATCTCTCCATAGCATGATGCATGTGTTGCATCTAGAGGTGAATTTTGTACCCACTTGAGCTTGTGCATTCGTTGCACATAGTGAAAGTCAAGCAAGATGCTTGATTCATTACTCTTGTAGGTTGCCGACTCCTAGATGACGTTGGAGGTGTCGTGCGTGGTGATCTTCTTAAGGAAGATTGTGAGAAGACTCGACGTGTTGTGAAGGTTAGAGCTCATCTACCCGGAGCGGGAAAGAACTACCATTAGTGGAATTGAGGTGTTTGACTTAATTCGTGGAGCTGGTCTAATTCGTTTGGACTTACCTCAATGTAGACTAGAGGAGACTAGAAAGTCTCCGAATGCCACTGTAAAAAAAACCGTGTCATTGTGGTTTATTTTCTTGTACTCAGTTTACATTAAAGCATTTATATTAATAGAATTAAATTAATTGCTTGTCACCCTAAGATTGTAGACCTTTGACATAGACTTAAGTTGTTGGTGCACTTAAGTGAACCTAGTTGATTTAGACCTTATTTATGCTAAACCTAATTGATTTACTCCTCTGCATTGTAAACTTGGTTTTAGCTAAAAAATTTTAAAACAGCCTTTTCACCTCCCTCTAGTCGGCATCCTTGATCCTATAGGTTGATTATAGGCGTCTCGCTAGGCTATTGCAACCATGGGATGCACCTTAGTAGACATGGGATGATATTACCATGGATTTCATAGTTGGTTTACCTCGTACTCAGCGACATATGGATACCATCCGAGTAGTAGTGGACCAATTCAATAAGTCTACACACTTTATCCCTATTCATACAACAAACACGACAAGTGATTTGTACCCATTTATGTGAAGGAGATAATAAGGTTGCACAGTATGTTTAAATGTATTATGTCAGACCAAGATATCAAGTTTGTCTCTAAGTTCTAGAAGAGTTTACAGAGTGCTTTGGGCACAACACTTCGTTTTAGTACCACTTTCCACCCATAGACAGATAGGCAGTTTGAGTGCACCAATCAAACACTAGAAGACATGTTGAAGTCTTGTATTCTATCTTGAAAGGGTAGTTGGGAAGATCAATTGGCACTCACGGGGTTTGATTACAATAACAGCTACCTCTCTAGTATTTGGGCAATGCCATTCAAGGTTCTATATGGGCAAAAGTGTATATCACCATTTTGCTGGGATACCTTTGGTGAGAAGGTAGTGTTAGGTCTGGATTGGGTCCAAAGTAGGCAGAAAGCCATGCTGATGTCAGGAGGCGAGAATTAAAATTTGAGGTGGGTGATCAGGTGCTCCTAAGAGTATCTCCCACTAAAGGCATCATGTAATTTAGTATCAAAAGGAAACTTAGCCCGAGGTACATTTGGCTACTTTTGATTTTGACGCGAATTGAAAAGTTGGCATATCGCTTGCACCTCCCCGATTCAATGCACGGAGTGCATAACGTGTTTCACATTTTTATATTGAAAATGTACTTGAGGGATCTGGAGCATAAGATTGCACTAGAACCGTTGTCCATTAAGCAAGGTCTTACCTTCGAGTCTCGTCCAGTGCAGATTCTGGGGGAATGAGAGAGAGTGTTGAGGCACAAACCATTAAAGTATGTCAAAGTGTTTTGGTCGTTTCAATCCAAGTGAGAAGTGACTTAGGATTGGAATCTCGCATAAACAGGAAATATTCGAAGTTGTTCTCTATGGGGTATTTTAAATTATCATGTATTGCTAATTTAATACAAATCCTTGGTAGTTAATACCTAATTATTTAATAATCCCTTCTTGATAATTTGAATGCCATGATTCCATTATCACCATAGGATAGGTAACTATTTAGTGATGCAATACTAGTATCCATTTAGGTTGTACATCTAGTATGCTTATTCTTACATTAGGTTCATCATCATATATTGATCAATTAATTAAATTTAACTTAATAAGATATTGAATTGTAGTTGTAGCCACAATTATAAACTTCATGTACTATGAGATGAGTGTGTCAATGGTCTTGGTTAAACAAAAATGGTTTTCACTTGGGTATGTGATCGTGCAGTAAAGTGGGTGTTATAGCACATTGGCATGTGGATACTTCGCATGGGTAATGTCTAAGAACTTAACTTTGTGTGTCATTGATATAAACCTTATCGTACAACTATGGGCCTGTTCTTTCCGGCTGCGGCTGATGGCTTTTGGCTGCGGCTGATGGCTTTTTGGTTGTTTGCGACAGAGATTGCGGAAAGAGAGATACTCGCTTGCGATTTTTGATGATACAGATATTAGTTTTTTAACGTGTGCTACAATTAACTTGTAGACTCCATCTTAAAAAAATACTCCGTTTAAAAGTTAGTTACTGTAGCAAAAGCCAAAAGCGGCTTTTAGAAGCCGTAAAGAACATGCCCAATATATCTAGTATAGGAAGGACCTAACTAATTAATTTGTAATTTTTCAAATTTGATTTCGCCGTTGAGATTTTATGTTGACACAAGAGAGGGCTTTTACCAGTATGACTATCAGCCTACTCGGCAGTGAATCCTTAGCGGGTGAGATCAGTTTGAGATTGAGCATCATAAAGGTTTTGTTGTGACCTTCTTAGTCAGTATGTCTAAGAAAACATGTTATATCGGTGACAACACAAGATGGTCATATCATGTGGATAAAGTTATATAACCTCTGCAGAGTGTAAAATTATTCAAATAGCCATACTTTAGGTTATGGATAATGCTTAGTGATTTAACACAAGGGGTACAGATTTCATAAAACTTGGATTTGGTTGGTTTGGGAAGTGAATGGGCAGTTCACATGTGGTTATTCAATTCTTTTGAATTAGTTGCTTAATAATAACTTTTAAACTGTGCATTTTAATCTATTTACTATATTTACTCTAAATTATTGCTTTCCACAAAATAACCACTAAACCATCACTTGATAAGCCTTGTATAATTATATTGCATCTTGTTATGAATGACTTGTTGAGTACTCTGTGTACTCACGACTATATCCATTGTTGCTCAGTTGCTGAAAAAGAACTATATCAACTAGAGATACTTGGAGGATTCTTTGATGACTTCTCGGAATAGTATTTCGCTTCCCAGTCGATTGCCTGTGGTATGTCGAATAGTTACTATGTTTATCTTTATTTTTCCCTGCTAGATTTTGCTAAGACCATCAGACTATTACTTGTAAACTTGACCATAAGATTGCTACTCTGATAATTAATAATATTTGAAACTTTCTTAGTTAATTGTGCTCATAGATGATATTTCATCTATGTTTCCACTATGTACACTAGCATGATTCTGGACTGGTGCAGAACACATAGAGGGGTCCGGGTTTGCATATTCGAGTCTCAACAAAATGGGTAGAAAGAGAAACATGGAACAAGAAAATAGGAGCAGGCTGAACTGACGCTAGATCCGCAAGATCCGACGAAGATGAGGAAGAAGTTGCACTGATCTAGCTGTTCGTCGTTAGGGTAACGCCTCAAATCCCTTTCTCAATGTTGGTTTATCGATTTTGTGGAGGTTAGGGTGAGTTCCAATAGGATAGTGTGCAACCTTCAAGTTTAGGGCGATGTTGTTCCATATGTCTGTATGTGTGGTTATGGTGTATTGAGGTTGGGTGATGTTTGTTCAGGTGGATGTTCAGAATCGGTGCTATTCACGCACCATCCTCGAGGTTAAACAGATAAGTGTATAGTAAAACGATAATTAGATTGATGGTTGTTACTAGTTAAACTTGATGTAATATGTACCATGCTTTATTTCTATATTTACTTATGTATCTGTGATGATTAAATGGTGATGGCTTAGTGATGAAAAAACAGAACAGTAAATAATTATGAGATTCGTGCGTTGCATTAAGTGTTTATTTATGGCATGAAAGAGATCTACTTTGGTGGACATGAATGGCCTACTTCGGTAAGCACTTCCATGGGATGGAGGAAAAGATATCTCTACATAATGGAGATAATGATAGAGTGGTATATTGATAGGTGTCCACTCAGTTATACCGACATAAGCTAGGGAAAAGAGTAGAGATGTGCATGAGTATTACATTGCATGGGAATAAAAGGATGGTATATTGACTGGTGTCCACTTAGTTGTGGCTTGCCTACTCTCGTTTATAGCAAAATTGTTTTAATGCATGTTGTTAAGCTCACGTTTGATTTCCTTTTTGTAGTAGTATAAGTAAAGAAGTGCTGTCGAAATCTAATAGTGATAGAGATAATCTAAAGTAGCATAGAGTAATGATAGCATTATGAACTCAGAAGTTGAGCCGGAGGGTTACAGTGGAGCGCTTTTGGTATCTTATTCTATCCAAGGGTTGTGCTACTGGTACTAGCTCGACCATATATGCTTTAGAGGTGGCCAATGGGCTAAGCCTTGACGTGTCAGCCCATAGCCCGATACTGTTGGCCCGGCCCAAGCACGACATGGTCCATTTAGGTTATGGGTCATGCCGGCATGGCCCGGTGGACCGTACCATGACTAGGCTGAGGGGGCAGCACACCGAGCTGGCACGGCACAGCCCAATAACAGTCGTGAACTGGGCTGACACGGTACAACACGATTATAATTTTCTATATTTTTTAATTTTTTATAATTCTATATTGATATTCTACAAGTTAATAAAGCTCATTATGTAACATTGTCAATATTTTATATTGATGATTGATAATGTCTAAATTTTTTTGTAATTTTCTATAATTTTTTAAAAATTTTCCCTTCTTCCCGATTTAACGGGCCACCGTGCCAACATGACCCGTTAAGCCTTAACCGTGCATGTGCTAATATAACACGGTCGTTGGCCATACTTATGCTCGGACTACAGCCCGTGGGCCGATACAATATGACCTATTTATTTTCCGTACCTAAACAAGCCGTACCTACTCCATGCACATACCGTGCCGGCATAGCCCACTAGACAGATCTAATATGCTTCATGTGAGCTGTACTTGGCCATCTCGCATTAGCAATCCAGGTGTACCTTGTGAGATATCTACTTTGTTGACCAGAAGCATTACGTCACATTTCCTTGCGATACACAAGACACTATGGAGTTTCCTTGCGATACACAAGACACTATGGAGCTGACAGGAAAAAGAATGGTACTCCTCTAATAAAAAAGAAAAAGAATTAAATTGAACTCACAGCCAAAGCCATCTTGAAAAACAACGAAAACACGATCTGCAGCAGTAATTAATATGCTGAACGGTACAAAAGACTCGCCGTATCCATTGGCACTAGAAAAAATGACCTAATGCAGCTGTCACATGATACCAGAATCACACAAGATAACCAAATATGTGAACCAAGTCATCGTTCAACGTTCATGAAAACTGCAAATAGGTGCTTCCATAGTCATCGCATGATCAGCAAGGCGTGGAGAATTGTTAAAGATATAGCAGGCTGTTTGCAAATTGCCCGTCACACTAAGCAACGAAATATAAATTGTTGCATGGTTGAATAGATCAGGTCCATCACACCCGATGGCCACTTGATAGCAAAAAGGAAACACATCCGATGCAGTCATCTTTTATTCGATGATGCTCGAAAAGAAATGCACAGGTCAAATCTGGAAAAAGGTTTTGTTTGGACAAAATCCCTAGGCGACAACTACCACCTGCTTGATGGCCAGATGTATATATTCATAAACAAGGACGCCGTAGAGCAGTCTGGTAATAAAAAGTGTAAATGAAATCATATGCCTCATCAAATTCATATTTTCAGAACCGCAAAGCATTATTAGTGATGGTGATCATCATTGTCATCATGCCCATCTGGATCTCCACCATCACCGATGACCTTAAGCTGCATGATGTAAGCAACAAAACGTCTGTTAATGAACAGTTTAATAAACAAAGCTTGGCAGCATGTGCTATATCCTATGAAGAAAATAGTCATCAAAAGCATAAATTAAGTAATATGTTAAACAACCAAATTCAATTACCACAAAGTATTGTGAGCAGACTGGGCACTCATGTGGCTCATCTTTTTTCAACCAGAACCATACAACATCATGCTCATCCTCTGCAAATAAACCAAGTAAACGAAACACAATAATTGTTATATGATACCTAGCAGTTTAGAGTTTTGATGAGCCAGTTCAACACTGAAGTACCTCCTTCACCACCAGGGCAACCAACTATTCTCTTGTTATAGTAGGACTCAATGACAGCTGGTACCTCCTGCAGGAAAGCATCAAAATGAATTGATGAACAATATGGCACAGAGTACTTACAAGGTGGTACTAGTTAAAAAAAGAAAACAACAAATCAATTTCCCAGGTTCAGATCCAAAACATATTCTCTCTTTTACAGAATAAAGCACATATCAAAATATTATAACAAACAACTGGGTATTGCAATGGAAACTGTTTTTAACTTAAAACAGTGGAACTCTACATACACACAAGCACACAAGAAAAGAATATAAGGAGAAGTTGCTATCTGTTTCTAGCAGCACAAGCAAACAGCAAAGGGAAAAAGAGAGAGGCAGACAAACATCAAAGTGGTTGTTTAAAGGATAAATAAACACACATAGTTAGCAGGTAAAGACGTAACAAGTGGCCGCCTCAGAAGGACAACAGAGTGTATAATTGAATGGAGTGAACTACAAGAGACTGGACAAGAATGCTTCACATAGCATGCTCCCTCCATCACATACATCATTGGTGTAATAAATGCATGAAAGGTGTCAAAATATGTGCAGATACACATATTTGATGACCTCTGAACTGACAAATATGGATTTGCATAAAGGCTATAATTCTAATGCTTAATCTCTCCCAAGTTATCTGAATCTCCAAATGTCTTCAATTTTGTCATGTAGCACGCTCTCTAATGATCACATCACTTTCTCTCCATAAATTGCATCAGCAGCTCACCAAAGTATGTACAATAGAACCGTGATATTGGTAAGTGTTTTCAGAAATTGATGAGAAAGAAACTTTCTTCAATAGAACTAACATGAAAGGACTCGCTGAAGGAAAACAAAAGAACAAGTCATCGAAAGAAGGGGAAATATCTCAGCATGCTGGCTCTTGTTGTTCATTCTTTTTGGGAGTGTGCCATTGTTTTTTGGGAGATGGTAAGGGAAATATAGAAGAAAAAATACAAGGGGGCCAGTCACTATTGAGCATTTACCTCAGGTAATCAACAAAAATTGGCATGACCAGTTACATTCTTGAGATAGTGAAATAAAATATAATGTCACAGCTCATAGAATAGAATGATGAATCAGTGGACTTTTAGTTAAAGATATACAAGGACATTCTACAACAGGAAATCAGAATTTTCTGCTTGAAGAAACAAGCTGTCATATTAAGGCCTTGCTCGTATTGGCTTTTGCTTAGAGCCTTAGAAAAGCAACTAATATGAACACCTGACTTCTCGAAGCGATTTCTTCATTCCTATTGCTACCGTCTCACTCCGGGAATAAGGCAGAAAGCCACGGGTGCATCACACACCATATTTCTCTCGATACCATTTCACTCCAAGGAGAAGGCAGAAGTCATGGGTGCATCACACCCCCCACTCCTCTCACTCCCATCACGCTCACAGGCACGTATCTGCATCTCTCCCTCACTTTTTCCACCGCTTGCCTGCTCTTTTTAAAAGCCACTTCTTTCAGCCACTACTATTCATTTTTAGCCAAAAGCCATCAACAAATGCCAATGCAAACGCCCCCTACAGATCAGAACCAAGGAAACCATGTAAAATTACACCAGCTAGGAGGGGTCTTAAGTGTGAATCAGGGCTAAAAGCCTTCACATTACACTGCTTACGCTTGTAAACATATTAAGTTTGTAGTCCACTGTACAATATGCAACGACAAAATGCAATTAACAGGCACTCACTGCAAAACATTAGTTATAAACAGTACAGAATTATTGGTATCAATGTGCCAAATGGCTCTAGAAAAAAGGCAGGTCAATGACAACATTCCCAAGATAAATGTCTATCATTCCATCTTCATTTTTATTTGTTCAATTGTTCCAAAGCAGGCAAGTATATCTTACAATTTGATCAGTTTCTCAGCAACACATGTTTATTTCAATGTTCCAGCATGGCTAGGTGAAAAGAGTACATGTAGCCCAATGGTATATCCAAAAACCAGTTTAAAACGGAAAATGGCAGCACGCTAGTATGCATATACATCATAGTTCAAGTCAGTCCTGTTATATGCGCTATACAGAACTTGGAGGGCACATTGTATTTCTAATCAAATATGATAGTAGGCAGGATACAATGTGTAAAAGATAACGTATTGGTGTTTAATGCATTAATGCATAGAAGTTTAAAACAACAAGAACTGGCAAGCAATTCCCTGTGAAGAAGATTTGCAGCCTTAGTCATCGTATCACAGTTTAACAAGGGAAAACGAATAATTTGCACCAATAGTATTAACAATCATTTAACGGCTGATGCAATAGTAGCATGGAACAACCATTGATGTTATACTGTTATAGTATACAGGCAATGAAAACAGATACCAAACACATCGGCAACAGCCACACAGTGCACAAGTTTCTGCAATAAGGGCACATTGATAAATAGCACATACAGAAAATCTCCAAAATGCATCAGAGAATCATACAATCGGAAAACAGAACATGACTACCGTTGAGACAACTGCATTTTTTTATTGCTCGCACCAATGTCAATTCTTTGCAGCACAGTGCAAATGAAGCCGCAAGTAATTCAATTCAGAACTGTACAACCCACAGAGTTTATCAAATATCAATAAATGGGGCATCAAAGTACTCCAATAAACCTAATGGATATGGCCGGCATGTATGACCCCGATCTCAGATTCAGAACAATAGAAAGAACAAGTGAACCTACGACTACGACCACCACCTCACCTTGGTACCGAAGGGCCCAACGGGAGGATCCATGTCGAAGCGCTTCTTCCCCTGCGAAACCACAACCAGATCGAGAAATCACAACCCATTCCCCGGACCAAACCAAACGCGCAGTCCAACCCAAAGCTCCAAACCCCAAGGCCCAATCCATCTCACCTTGAGCTCCGCCTCGAGCTCCTCGCGCTCCAGGCCCGTGGCGATGGGCATGACGTCCTCCACCCTCGCCGCCGCCGGCTTGTCCTCTGCAACACACACCAATCCACCAATCGATCAGCGCGCGAAACCGTCAGAGACACGAGATCTGATGAGGGGGCGGTAAGCTTACCGGAGAGGAGCGGGCTGGTGCGGCGGAAGGCGGCGGAGGCCGTGGAGAGCGGAGCGGCCCGGGCGGTGGTGATGGAGGAGGGAGCCGCGGCGGCGGCGCGGCGGAGGGACGGGGCTAGGGTTTGGAGGCGGCGCCACATGGTGGTGGGGTGGTGCTCTCAGGTCGCGGCGGCGGCGGCGCCCTCGGGGGGGGGGGAGTAATGGAGAGAAGACGCGAGCGAGATGGGCTCGATTTGATTTGGACCCAGAGGGAGATGGAGACAGAGACGGCGGGGGGAGGAGGCCAAGAAGAGGTGGGGGAGCGTGCGGGGGTGATGGACGGACGGGATCGGGCCTTGGAGCGTGGCCACGCGAGGTTGGGGTGTGGCGAGATGGCGCGCGCGCGTGAGGTTAGAGCTGTCTGCTAGGAAATCAGGACTCTTCATTTAAAAAATCCTTATTTTTAGTGAACACCTTACTACTCCCTCCTATAAATAAAGAGTTATATAGCTGATTTTATACCCTATTGAACTGAAGCAATAAAGAAAGATCAGGAGTTCTCTCTATCTCTCTGTGTGTTCTATCTATTCTTCTGTGATTCTGTGATTGATTCGTTCTTATTCTAAGCAGAGAAATCGCTCGGACTGGTTGCCAGCGAGGGTTTCTCAACACGTTATCAGCACGACTCCGCTTCGGTGAACGAAGGTAATCATCGAAGCCTAATAGATTGATTTTCTAGATCGCTTGAAGTTGCATTTTTCTTCGCGTTCTAGATTGGTTTTCTACGGTGCAAATCCGCCCTAATCTACCACAAGCAGACCTGAAGTCGCCGGCACAATATCGATCGGTAGATTGCGAAACAGGGTAGATGTTGATTGCACTGTAGATTAGAAAAGAAAAATACGATGCAAATCCGCCCTAATCTATCGCGAGCAGATCTGAAGTCGTCGGCACAATGTCGATCGCTAGATTGTAAAAAGGGATAGATGTTGATTGCATCGTAGATTAGAAAACAAAATTTTGCTTGGTTTTCTCTGTTTGGCCTTTGCACAAAAAGGGGGAAATAGGCACCGCCACCACCGCGCCCGCATGCGCGACGTTGGCGGCCGGCCAGTCGCCGACCGTGGAGCCGCCATCGCACCCGGCCTGAAGCCGTCGTACCTCGGCCTCCTCGCTCGTCGCCCGAATGTGGCCGCCTCCGGCCACCGCGCCCTGCATAGCACGACCGAGTCGGCTCCTCCGTCCGGCCCTGCAGGCCAGCCGCCGCCCTGCGCATGCGCCGCCGGCCCAAAGCCGTGCCTCCCCACGGCCGGCGCTTGCCTCCATGCCGACGCGCCTCGTTGGCCTCTCCGCCTGCGCTCAAATGCGCGCGCCGCCGTCGGCTCCTCGACGCCCGCGTGCGCCGCCACCGCCTCTCGCGCGCGCGACGCGCAACGCGCCGCCGGCCTGCGCGCTTACGCCGCGCGCGCGATCGCCGACACCGACACCTCGGCTCCTCCGTCCGCACCCACACGCGCGACCGCCTCGGCCTTGCCGCCCGCATGTGGCCACCGACACTCGAGCTCCGCGTGCCGGCCAGCAACCACGCTCGCCCCGCCTCGAACACTGACCCGCAACCGGCCTTCTCCGCGCCCGAACGCTGTCCGCATGCGGCTGCCTCCCTACGCCTCGGTTGTTGCGCCGCTTCCGGCCGCCGCCCACAGCGAGTGCTCGGCCACCTCCCACCGTGGACCGCAACCGCCGGCTCCGCCCGCACGCGAGGCCGCCGCCCAGCTCGTCGTCGCGTTGCCTGCACTCGAGGCCGCACGCGAGGCAGCACACCGCCCCGTGCGCGCCGCCCTTGCCCGCACTGCCCGGGCGCGCCGCCTCGTGTGAACACGGGTAGAGGAAACCCTACCCCTGCGCTTTGAAGGCATGCATGGGCTGACTAGGGAGTTGGGCCGGATTCGTGGGCCAGGCGGATGAAAAGGAAAAGAAAGTGGGCCGGGCCGGTTGGGGGGAAGAAAAAAAGAAAAAAAAGGGGGAGGGCCGGCGGGAAAAGGGGAAGCCCAGTAATTTTGCAGAAAAGTCCCCGATAAATCTGAAAATTACGCAAATTATCTCCGAATTGAAAATTTTGCGTATAAGCTCCCAGAAAATGCAGAATTTGCCAAAAATTTATATTCTAGCATAAAAGAGCATCGGGAACCCGAATTTTGCATTATTTTCAGCATTTGAAGCTTGTTTATTTATGCCATTATTGTTTTATGTATTTTCTGTATTTATTTACTGTTTTGGTTAATTGTAATTGTTTAAATTGCTTTTAATCACTGAAATTAGCAGTAAAATTATGAAAAATGCATAGAAAATTATGAAACATCATGAGAATCTATTGTACCATTTATTTACCCGCAGTAAATTATTCCATGCAAGTTTACCTGTAGTAAACTTATTTGTTCTATTCATACACATATAGATAACTGGAATCACGAACCGGGAGTTCGAGGAGCTTAACCAGCATGGCAAGAACTATCTGACGTGGGCATCTGATGTCGAGATAGTACTTGGAGCCAAGAAGCTCCGCGCGGCTATCGGGATTAGCGAACGGCATGACGCCAAACCCACACCTGAGGAGAATGATCAGGCACTTCATTCTCAGGCACCATCTCTGCATTACTCTCAAGAATGAGTATATGGCGGAGAAAAGCGCGTTACCACTCTGGACCGCACTCAAGCAGAGCAGGAGTGGATCGGACTGAGGTTTGCCGATTTCAAGACAGTCGGGGAGTACAATTCTGCCTTGCACAGGATTTGTACTAATCTTCAACTCTGTGGCAAGCAGATCATAGATGAGCAGAAGATTGAGAAGACCTTGTCCACCTTTCACCCCAATGCTATACAATCCGCCCACAACTATCGTCAAGATGGCTACAAGGAGTACGCTGAATTGATTGATATGATGCAGGTTGCGGAGGCTCAGGACGAACTTCTCCGCAAGAATTACGTCTCTCAGCCATTGGGGAGCTCCGCTGGCCGCGAGGCTAACGCCAGGAGCTACAAGGTGCGAAAGCCTTTGATGAAAAGAAGGGGAAGAAGGGTAAGACCATTGCCCAGAAAGACAAGTCAGAAGCTCCAAATGACAAAAAGACTAAAGAGGGTGGCAAAACCTATGGCCAACAGAACGAAGGTTGCTATAAGTGCGACAAGTGGGGAAATTGGTCGCGGATCTGTAAAGCACCGCAGAATATCATTGATGCCCACTAAGCACAAAAGAAAGATGGCAAAGAGCAACCTGAAGCTCACTTTGAGGGAGAGCATCTTGAGCAGCTGCCTGACTTGATGGAGGTTGAGTCCATTCCGGCAGCAGCACCCCCTTATGACCTAGAGGCAGCCACCGCCATGATTTCTCTGGAAGAGAAGGTCACTCCTGAAAAGATAGTCGAAGAAGTCGATAATTTTCTAGCTGACTCCGTCTAATGCACAGAATGCATTAGACGTTAATTGTCATTTCGTTTGTGTTAAATGGATAAGTTAGCACTTGCATGGATGGTACTATAGTTTTGTCTTCTCGTAATGGTTGGATGATTTTGGAATAATTCATTCATTTATTCAGTTTATAATGACATGAACACGTGTGGCTATATTATAATAACATTAAGGCGCATGCAACGTACACTGTCCTGAAGACAATATTTATAAGCTCTGAACTATTATGTCTCTGGCATGACAGATTAGGCCACCCAAGTTTTAGGATGATGAGAAATATAATTAACAATTCTTACGGGCATAACATTAATGTGAAGAATTTCGCGAATCCTGAAGATTTTGTGTGCCCTACATGTGGCACCGGGAATTAATTACTAGACTCTCCACTCTAAAAGTGAAGGATGAAGTCCTTGCATTCCTGGAACGCATCCAGGGAGACATTTAATGTCCCATTCAGCCCATCTCAGGGCCATTCAGGTATTTCATGGTGCTCATTGATACTTTCTCGAAGTGGTCCTATGTGGGTTTATTATCCACAAGGAATCATGCTTTCGCCAAATTGATCTTGCATATCATACGCATCAGAAATGTATTCCCTGATCATCGCATCAAGTCCATCAGAATGGACAATGCCGGAGAATTTACTTCAAAGACATTTGATGATTATTGCATGGCGATGGGGATTGCAGTTGAGCACTCAGTACCGCATGTCCATACCCAGAATAGTTTGGCAGAGGTTTTAATCAAGAGAATTAAATTTATTGCCCAACCCCTTTTGCAGAATTGTAATTTGCCAGCTACATGTTGGGGACACGCAGTCCTACATGCAGCGAATCTCATCAACTTTACATCTTCAGGCTACAACATCCATTCACCTATGCAACTAGCGCAAGGGTCACCATAGAAAATTTCTCATCTCAGGAGGTTTGGATACAAGGTTTATGTACCTATACCACCTTCGCAGCGAATTGAAATGAGCCCTCTCCGTAAGACTGAGATATACGTTGGTTGTGAGACTGCATCTATAATCAGGTATTTGGAACCCATGTCGGGAGATTTGCATATTGCCCGCTTCGCTGACTGCATTTTGATGAGGATAATTTCCCGACATTAGGGGGAGGAAATCAACCCCTTGATGAAGAATATCGGGAAAAATTACTTGAGAAGCTACGGGAATTCCTGCACATGACCCACGCACTAGTAAAGCAAATAGAGAAGTCTAGAAGATAATTAAAGTCTAGAAGACAAGAGAAGTTCAGAAGACAATTGATTTGCAAGCATTAGCGAATCAGCTACCTGATCACTTTAATGATTTGAAAAGCATGACTAAGTCGCATGTGTCTGCACGCACTGCACCGGAGAGGGTTGAAATACCAAAGAAAACAGAAGGTATCCATAATCTCGTCCAGAGGCCTCAGAAAAAAAAGTGGACGAGAACTCCCGCTCCTCGAATCCTAAGTAACCGGGGACACCTGGCGAAGAAGGATAAGAATGACTTATTACAGCCGATCACTAAAGTCCCCTAGAATGAGAAGGGGAGCCAGTTGAGACCTGACAGAAGTATGACACCTCCAGAAGAGGGCATACCGGATCTGAATATCCCCGTCAGCATGGATGTGTGCGCACACATCGGAGCCGAAAAAAAACTAAAGGGATTTGCCACCGCAATTGAAAGCAGCGATGCGCAAGGTGAAGCTCCAGCAGAAGCAACTCATGAAGAAATAGCTATAAATTATGTGCACACGGGAGAGTCTCTGAATAGGACAACAGCCAGTGTCGATATCTACTTCACAAAGAAAATTACCACAATCATTGATCTTGATCCCGAGCCCGCATCGCTCGCTGAATGTAAGAAAAGATCATATTGGGAAGATTAGAAAAAGGCAATAGCAACTGAATTGCTATCTCTGAACAAAAAAAGAGATGTTTAGGTTCGTATGTCGCACACCTCCCCATGTGCACCCTTGTAGGGCACAAGTGGGTATTTGTTCGAAAGAGGAATGAAAGAAACGAAGTAGTGAGATACAAAGCAAGGCTAGTAGCACAATATTTCACTCAACGTCCTGGAGTTGATTATGAAGAAACCTACTCCCCAGTCGTGAGTGGAATTAACTTTAGATACTTGATCTAAATGGCAGTGAACTTGAATTTAGAAATGAAATTGATGGATATTATGACTGCATACCTTTATGGTAACTTTTGATTCGGAGATTTATATGAAAGTCTCTGAAGGAATTTCTCTCCCGAACCAAGGCAGAGCAAATAGAAATCTGTACAGTGTGAAGCTTAGAAAGTCTCTGTATGGACTGAAGCAATTTGGCAGAATGTGGTATAATCGCTTAAGCGACTTTCTCTGCAAGAAAGGCTACACAAACAATAAAGACTGTTCTTGTGTATTTATACAGCGATCCCAGAATGGATTCTGTATAATTTCAGTGTATGTAGATGATCTAAATATTATCGGGACAATGGAAGATATAAAAGAAGCAAGCTTCTACTTGGAATTAGAGTTTCAAATGAAAGATTTGGGCAATATCAAGTTCTGCTTAGGCCTGCAGCTTGAGCATGTCCCTGGAGGAATCTTGGTACATCAGTCGACCTACACCCAGAAGGTGCTAGAAAGATTCAACTTTTAGAAAGCATTCCCATCAAAAGTATCGATGATTGGGAGATCTTTACAGCAAGAAAAAGATCATTTCCGACCTAGGAAAGAGGGGAAGGAAGTCCTAGGACCGGAATTCCCATACTTGAGTGTAGTTGGAGCACTCATGTACGTAGCAAACTGCACTAGACCGGATATTACTTTTACTGTGAACTTGTTAGCAAGGTATAGTGCAGAGCCCACCAAAAGGCATTGGCAGGGTATAAAGGACATCTTTTGATATCTCAAAGGATGCAAGGACCTTGGATTGTTCTACAGAAAGAATTAAGATCTGAACTTGATTGGCTATGCAGATGTCGGGTACCTGTCTGACCCGCATACCGCAAAGTCACAAACAGACTATGTATTCCTGTGTGGTGGAACTGCAATTTCCTGGAAATCGTCTAAGCAAAGTCTTGTAACTACCTCGACGAATCACTCAGAAATAATAGCGCTGTATGAAGCCGCACATGAATGCGCTTGGCTACGCCGAATGGTTCACCACATGGAGCAGTCATGTGGGATGAACATTATGCAAACCCCCACAATTATCTATGAAGATAATACCACTTGCGTTGCACAAGTACAAACGAGCTATGTGAAGAGTCATCTCACAAATCATGGAGTTACTGCCTTGCTGGTTGTTGAGATCAAAAGCCATGACATTTTTTTGATAACCAGGTCACTACCTGAATAGTAATTAAACTCCCCACATGACCTATGGATCCTCATTTCGCAGGTATGCTATGTTGGATAATAGTCTCATTGTAGCAGTTGTGGCTCCTTTGCTGCGTCATCTGTTTGCTGAGATCGAGTGAAGTTCAGTCGGTTTGCAGGTGATATTTGCCTGACACGGACACTTCGGCCTGCTCTCTGCTTTTGGATTGTTATGCTTAAGCCAGGTTGGTTTCTGGGCATTCAGGCGGATTTTTCTTTGGTCCACACTTTGCAGAGCTGATTGTTTTGGTGTGACCATGCTCATTCGAACGAGTTTCACGTCGCAGCGCAACTTCATAGGGTTTTGGAAACTCTGCGTCAATCTACCGGTGGGGAACATTGCGTCCGCGCCCACAAGGGCGCAGCATGCATTGGTGAAACTGTCTCGCAGATCCAACGTACCGTTGAGCAGAGGAGCTCCTTCTGCACTGGTCCTCCCCCCTCCCAGGATTATGTTGCGTGGGTTCAAGTGGGCTGTGTTTTTGATTTAAAATTTTAAATTCTGGTTGTTTGTGAGAGAGAATGAAGAAAGAGATATTCATAGGTGATTTTGATCGATATAGATGAAGTTGAGATAGTGTTTTCTACAATCAATTTGTCGATCCTATCTTAAAAAGATACTAGTTATTATAGAAAACTATACTAGAAGTCCAAAAAAACTCAACCATTTGCCATGTTGAATGTTAGAAGTGTAGCTAACAATCATTGTGCAAGAATTGTTGTTACGAATTTACGATTATGAATTTCAACTTGAGCAATCTTCCTTTCGGCCCTGTGAACAATGGCGAATCGTGCAGAAGATGAGTTTATTTTCTCAAGTTTTATGCGAGCAGCAATAATGGTTTGTAAAGGCTAACTCGTGTTTCCCAATCAAACAACCTGTGCTGTACTACAGCAAATCGGCAATGCATCTCCGGCTGTACAGTGCAGACTACAGAAGTACCAGATCAGCACAGGGTCTAAAACAACTCGGCAGCCGCCCTTCTGCCGCAGTTACGCCCAAACCATAAACCTTCCTCCCCGCCGCCATGCGCCCCCCGCGGCTCAACGCCGCCTCCTCGCCTCCGCTCCCATGGCGCTCCCTCTGCACCACTACCACCACCACCGCGACCTCTACCCCCGCCGCCGCCGCCCCACAGCCCGAACCCCTCTCCGCCCACTTCGTCAATCCCCCCGCCTACCGCGCCCCGGCCGCAGCGGAGGGCCTCTCCTCCGCCCTGCGTGCGCTCCTCGCCTCCTCCTCATCCCACCCGCGCGCCTTCTCGCTACTCAAGTCCGCCGCCTTCGACGCCCGCCTCGCCCCGGATGCCCTCGTCGACGCCGTCCTCTCCGCCGCCGCCGCCGCCGGCACCGACGACGGCTCCCCCGCCGCGGCCGCCTCGCTCCTCAGCCGCCTCCTCTCCTCCCTCTCCCGCGCTGGCCGCGCCGACGCGTCCGCCGACGCCTACGCCAGCATGGCCGCCCGCGGCGTCGTCCCGGACGTCAAGTCCCGCACCGACCTGCTCGTCGCCACGGCGCGGTGCGCGTCGGCTGAGGACGCGCTCGCGCTGTTCGCAGAGATGAGGGGGAAGGGGTACCTCGTGGACGCGTGGATGTTCGACGCGCTGATGCGCGCCTGCGTCAAGGAAGGGATGCACGAGGACGCGATCAGGCTGTTCGATGAAATGCTCGGCGCTGAGATCGAGCCCGATCAGCAAGTGTACGCTCTCGTGGTCGCGACCCTGTGCAAGATGCGCGATGCTGACCGCGCGCTGCGGGTGCTGGGGGAGATGAAGGAGGCGGGGTTTGAGGCGTGGGACTTCACGTACAAATTCGTGGTGGATGTGCTCGTGAAGGCAGGGAGGATGGAGGAGGCACTGCAGGTGAAGGATGAGATGCAGGCTGCCGGGAAGAAAATGAATGTCATTCTTGTGACGACGTTGATGCACGGGTATTGCTTGCGAGGGGAGGTTGGGAAGGCACTGGGTTTGTTTGAGGAGGTTGTCAGGGACGGTATACTACCGACCAATGTGACGTATGGGGTACTGATCAGAGGTTGTTATGCAGAGGGGATGACAGAGAAGGCCTATAAGCTATGGTACCAGATGAGAGCACGAGGGCTGTTGTTGAGCACATTTGAGTTCAATTTGGTGATCAAGGGTCTGTTGAAAGACAAACGATGGGAGGATGGTGTACACTTGTTTGAGGAGGTGGTTGATTCTGGGATACCGGATGTCTTCACATACAATATTCTGATTCATTGGCTCTGTCAGCATCACAAACTCCGCGAAGCACTTAACTTGTGGGATAAGATGAAGGAAACGGGAGTGAAGCCATCTATTGTGACATACCACAGCTTGTTGCTGGGTTATTGTGAGAAGGGGTGCATGGATGAAGCAGTCAAATTATACTCTGAGATGCCTGAGAAAGGATTCACACCTAATGCTGTCACTTACACAACTCTGATGAAAGGATACATCAATAAGAAATCATTTGACAAGGCCTATGCCCTCCTTGATGAAATGAAGCTGAATGGAGTTTCATGCAATGATTATACATATAACATTCTCATAAATGGCCTTTGCATGGTCGGCCGAGTTTGTGAAGTTGGTGAAATGTTGAATAGATTTATAAATGAAGGTTTTGTTCCAACCACAATGACATACAATAGTATCATCAATGGGTTTGTGAAAGCCAATCTGATGGGCTCAGCATTCACTATGTATCAGCATATGCGTGAAAAAGGTATACCCCCAAACATAGTAACATATACCAATTTCATTGATGGTTATAGTAGGACCAGTTGCTGCGATCTGGCACTAAAGCTGCTAAATGATGCGAGGCGCAAAGGCTTTCGACCTGACATTGCTGCATACAATGCTTTAATCAATGGGTTTTGCCAGGTGGGGAATATGTCTCATGCACTCCAATTCCTTGTTCTGCTGTTGAAAGATGGTTTAAAGCCAACTGTTGCTGTCTACAGTAGTTTCATTACAGGGTACAAGAATTTGAAAATGATGGAAGAAGCATCTAAATTCTACGAGAGCATGATTAAAGAAGGAATTACCGCTGATACAGTAACCTACACAACCTTAATTGATGGGTTCTCAAAAGCTGGCAATGTATCCTTTGCTTTGGAACTGTACTCAGAGATGATGGCTAAGGGCAATATTCCCGATGATATTACTTTCACAGCGTTAACACATGGGCTTTGCCGCAGTGGAGACATTGATGGTGCCAAGAAGTTATTGGATGAAATGAATCGATTAGATGTACGCCCTAATGTTTTTATTTATAACATGCTGATAAACGGATACCTCCGTGATAGTAAGCTGCAAGAGGCATTCCAGCTGCATGATGAAATGCTTGACAGGGGAATTATGCCTGATGATACGACATATGACATACTAGTTAGCCAGAAATCTTTGGAAGGTGACAGTCCTTCTGACGCGGAAAATCCTATTTTAAGTTCTGCCAGTTAAGAATGAAGAACATTGGCTAGAGCAGATTGAAGCTTCCATTGCACGACAGTGTTGAGTTTGGAAAATTGTGATGTAAATGATGTAAGATCTTATTATCTTAATGAAGCCAGATGGAAGCTAAGGTAAGCATTGCGATTTGAGTATTAATTGTTCCATCCATTACTTTGTGTTTAACCTATACACATAGTTTTTTCCTTTTTCGGTACTATTGTTTAAACTTAGCAAAACCTTTAGGCCTTGGTTGTATGTTGTAACTGATAGACTATGCTTACACTTTCATCAGTAATGATGTTTGATTGGCTCTGGCCTGAATTTGATATGTATGAAATGTTTCTCATCGCACTGTCTGATATGAGTACGGACTGCATTCATTTATTGGATGAGGGCATTGCCAGTTTTGGCAGACGGCGAAGAGCCATAGTAATTGATGATAGTATAATATGCCTATTAGATATATATTATATAGCTGTGTATTTACACTATTATATAAGGAGTTTTCTGCATATATACCATACTTGTACATGTATATATATTGACTCATTAGCCTCATGATGAGTACAAGTGCTATTCATAACATGATATCAGAGTGAGACCTAGGTTTTCGTCAGGGTGCGCACTGTCGGTTCGTCTCTCCAGCTGTCGCTACCTGGCTTTTCACCTGATATAGCCAGATCCTTTGCGTCTTTCTCTGTTGCCTGGATCTTCGTTGTCCTTGCCCGACGTCCTTCGCCTTCTCGTGTCATGATCAGGCTTCTGCCGTTCTCCGCCGCTTGCGCTTCACTGTTGCTGTATTTGATTCTCGTCACTTGTTCAGATCGATCGAGAATCGACTGGATCTGGTTCTACCGTCAGATTCTCTGCCTCCTAACCAACGTCTTTATCACCGACGCCGTCCAGATCAACTGGACCTGGTTCTTCCGCTGTCTGCAGGATCCTCCGCCTCCCGCTGGGTAGTTGCCTTAGGCGCTTCTTCCAACGCCGTTCCAACGGTGAGGTTGGTCGTCGTGGCCACTGGTGACATCGACACCGAGCTGATCCGGTGTGATCTGTGCCGATCACACGTTGCTAGAATGTCGCCCGAGGCCACCGGAGGTGCCCTACTTCGGCTTCCGCCCGGCTGTCGTCGCTCGTCGCCCGGTCGCCGACATCAGGTCACTGCCAGCCCCTCTCTTCGGACTTGATTCCGAATAAGTCACAGGTGTGACTTCATGAGGTGGCTCTCTTAGTTCCGTGAGTCACCCTTCTTCAAAAAAAATGTCTTCTTTTGCGGGCACCGTCTCTGTTCCTTGTTGCCTGGTGGTCTTCGATGGTCTCAATTACCAGGATTGGTTTCAGCATATGCACCTCCACATGCGTGGTCAGTGTCTTTAAAAGTTTCTTACCAGTGAGTTGCCTTGTCCGTCTCACTTTACTCCACCCGCTGCGCCTGTACTCCCGAAGGATTCTTTTGAAGACGCTCGTACAAAGGCATTTGAGGCTTTTTAGGTTGCTATGGAGACTTTTCAAGCTCAATATACTGCTTACAAGACAGATTGATGATGATGTTTATGCTTCTATTCTGGTTGCCAGCATGGAGGTGCACTTCACTGGTGATGTTGTTGGTCTGGTTTCTACATAGGTGATGTGGGCATATTTGCGCACCCGCTACGAGCCATCTGGTGATTCCTTGTATCTTGTTGTTGTGCGTCAGGAGCAGCCACTGCAGCAGGGAGATGCCACTGTGGATGAGTTCTATGCTCAATTGTCTGCGGTATGGCGTCAGATTGACTCTTTAGGGTCAGATGTTTGTTGCACTTGTTAGTGCTGTTAGCATCAAAAGTCTCACCTGGAGCTTCGTCGTATCTACAACTTCTTGACACGTCTTTGGTCAGAGTTTGAGCAGACTTGTGCTCAGTTGTTAGCTCATCACCCTCATGTGACTCTGTTGGAGGTCCTTACAACTGTTCGTACCAAGGAGATTCACCTTCGTGGTGCGGGTGTACTGTCATTATCGTCATTTCATTCGATTTTAGTGGTTTATTCAACTTCTACTCCTGCTGCGTCGCTGGTTACTTCTTCACCAGTTGCGCCTCCGCTAGTGACAGCTCCTGTTGGTAGGGGACTCCACTGCACCTATACAATAAGGATAGATATGTGGAGCAGTTTTGCTACAAGAAGAAGGATTTCTGTCATGGTGCTCGTCCTCCGAGGGGCACTGGAGGTTCCTCTTCTCAGCCTTATACATGACGGCTTTGTTCTGTATCGTCAGGTACTGCTAGTTCTGCTGCTCAATCTTTGAATGAAAGACCACCTTCTACTTCTTCCTCAGGTGTATTGCCTTGGATTCTTGATTCTGGTGCTTCTTTTTATACGATATATGATTCCATCACTCTCACTTCCATTAGTCTTTTAGTTGCTTCTATCACTGTTCAAATAGCAGATGGTATATCTCTTTCTGTCACAAGACGAGGTACTCTTTCAAATTTATTTTTTTATGTTCCTACTGTTTCTCATATCCCAAAACTAACCATGCAGCTCATATTTGTCGGCTAGCTCACTGATTATGGTTGTCGTGTTATTCTCGATACTGATTCTTGTTGTATTCAGGATCACCGCACGGGGACTTTGGTTGATACTGGCCCTTGCCGCCTTGACTCACGACGGCTCTGGGAGCTTGACTGGCTTCGTCCTCCTTCTGCTGCTCCTGTTAGTTTGGTCGTCTCCACCACTGTCTCCGCATCTGTTGCAGTCTCCACCGCATCTTTTGCTCAGTGGTATCATCGTTTAGGACATCTTTGTGGGTCACGTATATCTTCTTTACTTCGTCGTGACCTTTTAGGGTCTATGTCTGATGATGCTTCTCTCAACTGTCAGGATTGTAACCTTGGCAAATAGTTTCACTCCCCTATTCTTCTAGCGAGTCAGTGTCTCAACGTCCTTTTGATCTTGTTCATTCTGATGTATGGGGACTAGCTCCTTTCGTCTCGAAAGGAGGTCATCGATATTATATTATTTTTGTTGATGAATTTTCTCAGCACGTGGATATACTTTATGTAATCTCGTAGTGAGGTTTTATTTATCTATAAGACTTTTGTCACTATGGTCTATACTCAGTTTGACTTTTCTATTCGTGTTTTTTTTGCGTTGATTCCGTTAGGGAGTACTTGTTGGGAGTTCTTTGTGGATTTCTTGTTGAGTAGGGCACTTTCAGTTTTTTTGTCCTAGTGCTCAATGCTCAGAATGATGTGGCTGAACGTAAGTATCGTCATGTTCTTGAGACAGCTCGTGCTCTTATACTTACTTCTACTGTTCCACCACATTTCTGGGCTGAGCCTTTTTCTGCTGCCACTTTTCTGATCAACATTTAACCCTCCTATGCTTTTTAGGGTGGGATTCCAGTTGAACGTTTATGTGGCAAAACTCCTAATTATTTCAATTTTCGCCTCTTTAGGTGTGTGTGTGCTATGTTCTTCTTGCACCTTATGAGCGCACTAAGCTGACTGCTCAGTCTGTTGAGTGCATTTTTCTAGACTATAATGTTGGGCACAAAGATATCATTGTTGGGACTTTGTTGGTTGATGGATGCAGATTTCTTGGTATGTTACTTTTGATGAGTCTCTCCTTTCTATCCTCGCTCTTCTTCTTTCTCCACTTTAGCATCTATTGCAGAGCAACTTTCTTTCCTGACTTTTCCATCCACCCCCATAGTCGCCACTCCATCGCAGCTTTTGGTCTCTCTGGTGCCTTCTTCCCAGTCGGCACCTTCTTCACCACCGGCACCCTTTCCCAAGGTTACTCTCGGCCTTGTTTCTTCTTGTCCTCTCTACTATACTCGTCGTCCGCGAGTTGAGGATTCTTCTTATGTGCCCTCTTCTTCTGATAGATCATTCTCTTTGGCCTCTCCTTGCTATACTCTTCGCAATCGTCAGTCTATTGGGTCTCCTGAGCGTTTTGGTTTTGCTGCCGCTACTCTTGCCGAATTGACTTATTGTGATGTTATTCATCAGGAGTGGCAGCATGCGATGGTAGAGGAGATTGCTGCCCTTGAGGTACTGGTAAGTGGGATCTTGTTTCTCTTCCTATGTGTGTCACTCCTATTACGTGCAAGTGGGTCTATAAGGTTAAGACCTGCTATGATGGTTTTCTTGAGCGCTACAAGGCTTGTCTTGTGGTGCGTGGTTTTCAGTAGGAGCATGGCTGCGACTGTGATGAGACCTTTGCTCCTGTTACTCGCATAACCACTGTTCACACTTCTTGCTGTGGCCTCTGTTTGACAGTGGTTCGAACAGTGGTCTATCTCTCAGTTGGACGTCATGAATGCCTTTCTCAATGACAAGTTGCGTAAGGAGGTCTACATGTAGCCGCCCTTAGGTATTCTGTTCCTGAGGGTATGATTTGTCGCCTTCGCTAATTTCTCTATGGCCTTAAGCAAGTTCCTCATGCTTGGTTTGATCGTTTATCTTCTGTTGTCACTGTAGCTGGTTTCTATGCTAGTGCTCATGATCCTACTTTTTTTATTCACACTTCACCTCGTGCTAGAACGCTTCTCCTTTTGTATGTTGATGATATGATTATTACTGATGATGATTCTCAGTACATTACTTTTGTCAAGGAGCATTTTCATGAGCAGTTTCCATGTCTGATTTGGGTCCACTTCGCTATTTTCTTGAGATTGAGGTTATTTCTATTCTTGAGGGTTTCTATTTGTCCCAAGAAATGTATATTCAGGATTTTCTTGATCGTGCCTCTCTTATTGATCAGCGCACAGCTGAGGCTCCCATGGAGTTTAATGTTCATTTTCATTATACTGATGGTGAGTCTCTTCCTGATTCTACTCGCTATCATCACCTTGTTAGGAGATTTGTTTATCTTGGTGTCACTTGTCATTACATTTTATACCATGTGCATATCTTGAGTCAATTTGTTTCTGCTCCCACTCAGCTCTACTATAGTCATCTTTTTCGTATTCTATGATACCTTCGTGGAACTCTCTCGTCGTCTCTTTTTCCGTCGCTCTAGCTCTTTACAGCTCTAGACATATTCTGATGCCACCTAGACTAGTGATCCCCCTGATCTTCGGTCTCTCTCTATTTATTCTGTTTTTCTTGGTGGTTCTCTCATTGCTTAGAAGACTAAGAAACAGACAATAGTTTCTCGTTCAAGTGCTGAAACTAAGTTGCGAGCTATGACTTTGTTGACCGCGGAGGTTACTTGGCTACGGTGGTTACTTGAGGATTTTAGTGTTTCTGTTTCCACACCGACTTCTCTTTTGTCTGACAGTATATATGCTATTAGTATTACTAAAGATCCGGTGAAGCATGAGTTTATAAAGTATATTGATGTTGATGCTTCCTACATGTGGATACAGGTGCAGGATCAGGTTGTTGCTCTCCAGTATATGCCTTTTGAGCTTCAGTTGGCTGACTTCTTCACAAAGATGCAGACCAGAGTCCAGCATATCTTTCACATATCCAAACTTTATGTTGTTGATCCACTATA
Organism: Melocanna baccifera; assembly: GCA_036346265.1. Taxonomy (NCBI): domain Eukaryota; kingdom Viridiplantae; phylum Streptophyta; class Magnoliopsida; order Poales; family Poaceae; genus Melocanna; species Melocanna baccifera. The sequence continues at coordinate 23,863,004 of CM070678.1, forward strand.
ATTTTGAGGGGGTGTTCGATTCTCGTGATGCAGAGCTTGAATGGCGTCCTGCTGCGTACCAATGCCCACAATGTTCTACAGTTTGGAACATGGAAGTTCTTTGATCTGTCGCTAAAATGCGTTCTGCTTTCCCCCACGAGCACGCCAACGGGCATGCGTTCTTTGATCACGGGCTAGCCGGGTAGTTCTGAGACATCCTGCATGCATGACTTGTTTGGGAGAGATTTCTGGCTTAACCCCTTGTATATCGTTTGTGCTGGTCCTCAGACCCTTGGAGTGTCTCTTGTCATTATCAATAATGGAGACCTCTGCTGATCAAGACTCACTATTGGAACACCAAATGATGCAAAAGAATTAATTGTTGAAGTGTGTCGACGTTCCATATGCAAGAGAATTAATTGTTGAAGTGTGATAACTTCAACTTCAGAAGGCCAAACAACAGTTTCAATTCAAATTCCAATGCAACAAACTCCAAAAATAGACCTGTTTATCAAGTATGTGGGAAGATTGGCTACATTGCCCTAAAGTGCTATCATCGTTTTGACCATTCTTATCAAGCAGATGATGCACGGTGTTGCCGGTGGAGAATTGGGGCAGGGACTATTGTAGCATGGCTACAATAGTGAGTACAGGGTATCCTTCTCTACAGGAGATATAGTACTAAGAGAGCTAGAGAGGGAGAGCTGGTATATAGAAAATGAGTTGATCTCCCCTCTCATACCCCCTTAGGGGTTTATATACATGAATAGGGTAGAATGAGAAATTCTCATTCTACCCCTTTGATAATTATAAAAAGTGAGGGTATATTGGTATATTCATCTATATTATTGAGTCTATTACATACTAGGCCAATCCTAATGCCCAATCATGGGGGGCTGGACCACTTCCACAATAGTACTCCCCCGATAGCAAGCACGGAGGTCTTAAGGGGTGAGCTGTTGTGATCGATTGCCCCACCCCCCGTTCCCCAACAACAAGCAAGAGATCCCGAGGGGCGAGATGATGCAACTGCTAGCTCCAACCCCAGGGATCCGGACACTCTAAACCTTCTAGAATAGGGTTCTTTGCAAGATCCTGATGTGGTTGTAGAGTCCCCATGGAGGAGGAGCTGGGGATGTGGCCACTACTCCAAGGTGATGCTTACAAGTAGAGTGTCAAAGTCGCGGTTGACCTGCCGAGGTGATGCCTCTGAGACAGGGGGCACGTGGAAGCAAAACCGTGCCGCGGCGGCGAGGTCTACTAGGTGAGCGACGAAGTTGCAGTTGCTCCATTGAGGTGGTGCCTCTGGGACAGGCGACGTGTAGTCCACCCCGCAGAGGCGATGCCTACAAGGCTGGCAGCAAGGTCTCTTGGCGAATGCGTGCTGTCCCGCCATGGTGATGCCTCCAAGGTGGGTGTCGAAGTCTGCAGGCGAAGGCGTGCTGTCCCGTCGAGGTGATGCCTACGAGGCGGACGACGAAGTTGTGCTCCCCTACCGAGGTGATGCCTCCAAGGCGGGCGGCAAAGTCTACTTGTGAAGGCATGCCATCCCACTGTGGCGATGCCTACGAGGCAGATGGCCAAGTCACAGTCGCTGTGTCGAGGAGGTGCCTCCGGGGCGGGTGGCGCGTAGTTTGCCTCGCCAGGCGATGCCTATAAGGCGGGCAACGAGGTCTCTCGGCGAATACGTGCCGCCCCGCCGAGGCAATGCCTCCAAGGTGGGCATCAAAGTCTACTGGCGGAGGCATGCTGTCCCACCGAGGAGATGCCTATGAGGCGAACGGCGAAGTCGTGCTGCCCCGTCGTGATGCCTCCACAATAGTTTATTTTATTTTTTTCTGAGTTCTCTTAGATTTATAGTGTTTTTTTAGAATTTTTCTAGAATTGTTTGGAGTTATTTGCTATTTTCTAGGTAATTTTGAAGTTTCCTATTATTTTGAGAAATATAAAATAAAATTTAAAGTCAAAATCCCTTTGGGTCGACACATGTCAAGCCTAGATTGAATCCACCCTAGCCGATTTAATCTCGGTTGTTGTCCTTCACTTATCCCTTCAATTTTATTCGACGGCCGGGATTCTTTTCCATCGCCACATAGAGTCTATATGGCCGCTCGCCTACCCCTCCATCTCCTCTCACCGGTTGGTGGGGCCCGCGCCCATCTTCTTCCTTCCCTTCCCTCTTCCCGCCGCCGGTCGCCATTAACGCCCATGGTCGAAACTTTAAAAGCTTCAGTTTCCACCTCATTATACCTCAAGCAAGTATACAATCACTTCCCCAGCCATGACGCATTCGCGCCGCTCGTTAACCCCCTTCTTAAACCCCACCTAATTGCCAGCCATTTTCGGCCGCATTGAACTTCGACGATGAATTCCTTGAACAAATCCTCTTTCTCGGGCTATAAAAGGGTGCCCTTGGCATTGGCACACTCCATTGCACCAAACCCCCCACTAAGTTGAACCTCCGGATCAACTGAGCCCCTCTACGCTGCGTACCGCCTCACAAAGCTTCGGTCGAAGCTCCAGTGAGCAATTCCGTCCCCCTTGAGCTACACCGAGCCTCGTACCGCTGTCTTCAGCTTCGTCGAACCCGAGCCGACAAGCCATCAAAGAGTTTTCGCCGTTGACGCCCTCACCGACCGCTGCCTTGCCTCCTCGCCATCGGTCGCCTTCCGCTCCTTTCGGTAAGAACCTCCCGAGCCACTCGGATGGTCTGAACATTTTTTTCCATGCAATCAGACGGTCCGAACTCCTTCAAACTTTCGGATGGTCCGAACGTCTCTTGGACCGATCGATCGTCCATTGCTGATCGGACGGTCCGAATGTCCTTTGCCGTCCAGACGGTTCGAATGTTGCTTTGACTGGTTGGATGGTCCGTTGCTGATAGGACGGCCGAAAGCCTCTTGCCTTTCAGACTGGTCCGAACTCTCCCTGATCAATTGGACAGTTCATATCTGATAGGACGATCCAAACGATCCTCGACCCTTCAGACTGGTTCGAACTTCTCCATGATCATAGTCACCTGATCTCCGTCTAACGTTTTCGTCTAGCCCTCACTTCTCAGTCCACCTGTCAACCACATGGTAGCCGCATGGAAAGCCATGTCCGCACTCGACCCACGTGGCAGCCACATCAGCGCCACATGTTGCCACGTCAGTGCCATATCACATGCCACATCAGCACAAAGCTGACCCCATGCCATGTGAATGCCACATGTCAGACACCTGGCAGCCACATCAGTAAATCTACCACGTCACTTGGCACGTGTAGGGCTGACATGAAAATGATGTCAGAATTCAGAATTTTCTTTAGAAAATTTATTTTGACCAAAAATTTAATTCCTCTACTGACGTAATAATCCTGAATTTTGTTTATAAAAATTATTCCCTAAATTCCTTGCTAACGTCACAAATACCTTTTCCTTTAGAAAATAATTCCAAAAAATCCTTCTTTTTTCCTTTTCCTTTAGTTTTCAACTTCCAAAAGCCCATTCTCCTTCATCCTAGCTTTGATTGGACCTGTTCAAATTTTTAGATACTTCTAAAATTCTAAACTATCCATTTATGGACTCTTTTTCAATTTTTCACTTTTATTTAAATTTTGTTTGAATTTATCTGCCATGGTTCTTCGTGTATAGATTACGACAACTCCGGATAGTATGATTTCAACGATTCACAGCACCAAGACTCCGAGAAAGGCAAGTTACACCTTTGATCATGTTACTGCCAATAATTCAAATTATTTATGTTGATTTTAAATTATTATGCATGCATACTTTTATTCAAACATAGTTTAAAATTTGATTTAAATTCTAATTATACCAAATTCCTTTGTGTATACCCAAAGCTGACCTTGAATAATTATGCCTTATCACCTTAAATCAAAATCTAGTTGGTGTGGTATTAACTAAAAATTTTATAGAATTGTTTAGCCAAGCTTATAATAATTTTAGATGGGAATGTTTGTTTCACTTGGAATGTCGATTTCTAAAATCTATTCTTTACTTCGGTGAGTCAAGAATGTCTATAAAATTTTGATAAAATAGAATTATAAAATCTAATTTAGATTTAGACATTAGTATGAGAGTTGGTGCTTACTGGTTCTCATTGATGTTTGGTGATTCAATGATGATACCAGACATAAGGGTGTGTGGGTGGTGCCTAAGTCAAATTAAGGACCGATCTGTGAGCTACTATTATAAAGTCACACCGTACTATCATAAGTCTGGTATGGGACAGATCTGGCTAAGTAATTTGTAAAGTTTCAACTTTAGTTTTGCTATATGTTGAATATGAGCGTGGTGTAGGCCATGAGAAGTCTCATATGGCACAAGAGGGAGCTCTAACTTATAGATTCAAGTTGTGGTAAAATTTTAGTGGCAGTGCAACTAATTTGGCTATGGAACATTGTAACAGTCTTGTCATGAACTCTCAGCTGCACACCTAAGGTAGTGTGTTAATCGCGTGATATAACAAGAGGACATGTCTTGTAGGTAAAATTGTACACCTCTGCAGAGTAACAAACTATCCTGAATAGTCGTGTCCACAGTCAAGGATATGCCGAGTACAGTTTTTCATAGATTAGAATTTGGTTGTATAAAATCTGGTTTTATGGAAAAATGTGGAGTCTTTTGGATAGATGGTCTGGGTGGGATACCCGTAGTTAGGTTAGTGTTAGGTTGATGCCTACACTAATGTTATTATCTTAATTTAAAATGTTGTTTCTATTATTGTATTAAATTCAGCTTTTGTACATACTCTATGGTATTTACTTTAATTTTGCTGATCACATAAATAACCATATTATGCCTTTTTTGTCAATCGTTATGTATGCATTTACTCTATTAAACCTCCTAATGTAACTTGTGGAGTACTTTATATGCTCACCTTGCTTAAATCTGTTGCCAGATGATGACTTCATTGACTACGGTGAGAATTACGATGAGTAGGCCACGTCTTACAGTCATTCATCTGTGGGCAGGCAGGATGGTCTGCAGCTTTATTTAATCTTTCGCTGATTTGTCTTTATGTTTGGCCATGAGCCATTTTATTATAAACTTGGCCATAAGGCCCGTTCACCTTGCTTTGTAATAAAGTTTTGTTGTTATGCATGATACATATCCCTATTAACCTTGTGTGCACTAGCTTTTCCTAGGATAGTGCAATTTACACAATGGATCATGGAGTCGTTGCTCTGGGGTCCGACAGCGAAGTCCCACATCGAAGTCGTGCCGTCCTGCCGAGGTGATGCCTCCAAGGCGGGTGTCAAAATTTGCCAACGAAGGCATGCCGTCCCGCCGAAGTGATGCCTATGAGGTGGATGGCAAAGTTGTGCTACCCCACCGAGGTAATACCTCCCAGGCGGGCGGCAAAGTGTACCAGCGAAGGCATGCCATCTCGCCGAGGCGATGCCTACGAGGCGGACGGTGAAATCGTGTCGCCCTGTCGAGGCGATGCCTCCCAACTGGGTGGCGAAGTCCCATGCCAAAGTTGTGCTGGCTCATAGAGATGATGCCTCCAAGGTGAACTCGAAGTCTGCCGGTGAAGGTGTGCTGTCCTGTCGAGGTGATGCCTACGAGGCGAACGGTGAAGTCATGCCACCCTGCCGAGGCGATGCCTCCCAGGTGGGGAGGTGATGCCTACGAGGCGAACGGTGAAGTCATGCCACCGCGCCAAGGCGAAGCCTCCCAGGCGGGCGACGAAATCTACCGACGAAGTTGTGCTATCCCGTCAAGGTGATGCCTATGAGGTAGACGGCGAAGTCGTGCCACCCCGCCGAGGCGATGCCTCCCAGGTGGGCGGTGAAGTGTACTGGCAAAGGCTTGCTGTCCCGCCGAGTCGATGCCTACAAGGTGGACGGTGAAGTCATGCTGCCACGCCGAGGTGATGCCACGAAGTGAGAGGCGAAGTGTACCGGTGAAGGTGTGCTGTCCTGCTGAGGCGATACCTACGAGGCAGATGGCGAAGTCGTGTCACCCCGTCGAGACGATGCCTCCCAGGTGGGCGACGAAGTCCCACATCAAAGTCATGCCAGCTAAGGCGAACACACACAGAGGCAAGGAGGTAGAGCCGACATTTCTAGAAGGCGAGCGCGTGCAGGTCGAGCAGGGTGCTAACACATGTGGAGGTAGGGAGGTGGGGTTGCCATTCCCCTACCTTCAAAAAGAGCAGTCGGAAGGGTGATCGCGCGTAGGCCGAGTAGGGCGCTAACGCACGTGGAGGTAGGGAGGCGGAGCCACTGTTCCCCTAGTAGCGTAGGCCCAGCAGGAGCTAATAAACGTGGAGGTAGGGAGGTAGAGCCACCACTCTACCTTCAAAAATAGTGCTCGTAGACAGCGAGCGCAAGCAGCGCAGGCCGAGCAGGGTGCTACATACACGGAGGTAGGAAGCAGAGCCACCGTTCCCCTACCTTGAAAAACAATGCTCGTGGAAGGCGAGTGAGTGTAGGCTGAGCAGGGTGCTAATGCCTACAGAGGTAGGGAGGCGGAGCCACCGTTCCTCTACCTTCAAAAATAGTGCTCACAGAGGGAGAGCGCAAGTGGCGTAGGCCGCGAGTTTCTTAGGCCGAGCAGGATGCTACGTACGCGGAGGTAGGGAGGTGGAGCCATCATTCCCCTACCTTGAAAAGTAGCACTCGCAGAGGACGAGCGTGCGTAGGCCGAGTAGGGCTCTAACGCCCGCGGAGGTAGAGAGTCGGAGCCGTCATTCCCCTACCTTCAAAAAGAGTGGACGCAAAGGGTGAGCGCTTGTAGGCTGAGCCCGACGCTAACGCATGTGGAGGTAGGGAGGCAGAGCCACTGTTCCCCTAGCGGCATAGGCCCAGCAGGGCGCTAATGCAAGCGAAGGTACGGAGGTGGAGCGGTTGTTCCCTTATCTTCAAAAACAGCTCTTGCAAAGGACGAGCACGAGCGGCGCAGGCCAAGCTGAGCGCTACATACGCGGAGGCAAGGGCAGAGCTGCTATTCCCCTACCTTGAAAAATAGCGCTCATGGAGGGCAAGCACGCATAGGCTGAGTAGGGTGCTAACGCCCACGGAGGTAGGGAGGCAGAGCCACCATTTCTATACCTTCAAAAATAGTGGCTGAGATGGGTGAGCTCATGTAGGCCCAGCAGGGTGCTAACACACATGGAGGTAGGGAGGCGGAGCCATCGTTCCCTAGCAGGTAGGCCCAATAAGGCGCTAATGCATACAGAGGTAGAGAGGCGAAGTGGCCATTCCCCTACCTTCAAACACAACGCTCACGAAGGTGAGCATGAGAGGCGCAGGTCGAGCAGGGCGCTACGTACATGGAGCCAGGGAGGCAAAGCCGTTATTCCCCTACCTTGAATAACAGCACTCACAGAGGACAAGCGCGCATAGGTCGAGCAAGGCACTAATGCCCATGGAGGTAGGGAGGCGGAGCTACCATTTCCCTATCTTCAAAAAGAGCAGTTGAGTGAGCACGCATGGGCTGAGCAGGGCGCTAACGTACGTGGAGGTAGGGAGGTAGAGCCATCGTTCACCTAATGGCGTAGGCCAAGTAGGGCACTAACGCATGTAGAGGCAGGGAGGCAAAGCTGTCTTTCTCCTAGCGGTGCAAGCCCAGCGGGGCAGTAATGCACGCGCAGGTAGAGAGGCGGAGCCATCGTTCTCCTACCTTCAAAAATAGTGTCCACAGAGGGCGAGCGCAAATGGCGTAGGCCAACACAGGCACGCACACAAAGGCAAGGAGGCGAAGCCACCATTTCCGGAAGGTGAGCGCACGTAGGCTAAGCAGAGTGCTAACGCACGTGGAGGTAGGGAGGCGGAGATGCCGCTCCCCTACCTTCAAAATAGCGCTCACAGAGGGCGAGCACGAGCGACGCAGGCCGAGCAGGGCGCTAACGCACGTGGAGGTAGGGAGACGAAGCCGCCATTCCCCTACCTTGAAAAACAGCGCTCGTGGAGGGGGAGGGCGCATAGGCTGAGCAGGGCTCTAACACCCGCGGAGGTAGGGAGGAGGAGTGGCCGTTCCCCTACCTTCAAAAAGAGCGACTACAAAGGGTGAGCGTGTGTAGGTTGAGTAGTGTGCTAACGCACATGGAGGTAGAGAGGCAGAGCCGCCGTTCCCCTAGTGGCGTAGGCCCAACAGGGTGCTAATGCATGCAGAGGTAGGAAGGTGGAGCCGTCGCTCCCTTACCTTCAAAAACAGCGCTCGCGGAGGGTGAGCGGCGCAGGCCGAGTAGGGCACTACACATGTGGAGGCAGAGAGGCAGAGCCGTCATTCCCCTACCTTGAAAAACAGCGCTTGCGGAGGGCGAGCGCAAGCAGCATAGTCCCACTCCCTAGTGTGACAGGTGCGAAGGCGCGATATTCATTAGGCACACCACTAAAGCGAGGCACTCCCTGGTGAGTAGGCCGAAGCCAGAGGCCGTATTTAAGTGAAAAGAGAACCAAAACAGAGGCACAAAAGAAACGACCAAAGACTTGCGGCAACAAAATTATTCAGAATGCTACACCGAAAAAGCATTAAATGATGTGCTAGCCTAGAGCAGGCCAAAACCAGAGAAGCCGAACACCGTCCGGACAGGAGGCGGCGGCGAGGCCGCAGGGCGCTACGGCGAAGCTGGCAGACGCGAAAGCCGAGTGTCGTCCGGACAAGTGGAGGGTGCAGCGAGGAGCTCGGCGATGCGGACGTCGGCCCACGGCATGGGCGTGGAGGCCGAGGTGTTGACGCGGAGCCTAGTGAGTGGACCGCATGGAGGTGTTCGTTGCTCGACGACGCAGAGGGTGTTAGCCCAGGAAAAAAAACTCATGCAAATAAACACGCACGCACTCAAAACTCTAAACAAATACTAGACAGAAAAATTAACATACTAATACACAAAGGAGAATAATACTTCTTATAACTGGACTCTCCTAATACACATGGCATTTCTTAGCACTAAACACATATGCTAATGACTCCTTTAAATACACTGCATGTGCGTGCATATAGGCTAGAGAATTGGTCTTCTAATAACAGACTGCATACACCAACGACTAGAAAAAACTAATGCGGCATACTGACAACTGCATGGCTCCAAACATGCACACACGCATGCATAAAGAGTAGTTCCCTATCCGCTTTTTATGGATCGTGATGCAAATTATATCTAACAATCTCCCCCCTAATCTTGACTTGCTTACAGCAGTGCCGGTTCGTCGTCAGCATCCGCCTCGATGAGATATGCCTACACTTTGTCCCTCTTGTTTGGCTTCTGGCATCATAATCGTTACAATTAAAATACCTTACTTTTGCCTTGTCAACTCGTCGGTATCGACGGCCATCGCCACCACTAGAACCACCTGAGGAGCCTTCACCTTCATACTTTGATGATCGGGCCTCCCACTCTGCGCGCATTAGGAACAAGTGCTCCTCGTCTCCGTCGTTATTGCTGTAGCGACGTTCTCTCTCTTCTTGTGTCTTCAAGCGCTTGATTAGCTCTTCAATTGACATATTTTTTATGTCACCAAATTGCTCAATCGTGGTGACGACGAGAGAGAATGCACACACTCAATACTCTGAACAAACACTAGATAGAGAAATTAACATACTAATGCACAAAGGAGAATACTAATACTTGTCACTGGACTCTTCTAACACACATGGCATTTCTTAGCACTAAACACATATGCTAATGACTCCTTTAAATACACTACACGTGCATGCATATAGGCTAGAGAATTGGTCTTCTAATAACAGACTGCATGCACCAACGACTAGAAAAAAACTAATGCGGCATACTGACTACTGCATGGCTCCAAACGTGCACACATACATGCATGAAAAGTAGTTCCCGATCTATTTTTTTGGATCTTGATGCGGTACAAGTCAAGATTAGATCTGCAAAGGCTCAGAGGCGAGGCGTTCCCCATCTTCGCCCACCAATGCTAAGGCCACAACGCGAGTGCGAAGCCGACCTAGAGGCTGATGAAGTGGCCTTCGTTGATGTGCACTGTGGGCTACAAAGCCTCGGCAAGCGAAGGCTGAGGTTTGCTAAGGCCATCGGAGCTCAGGCGACCGGAGGCCATTCATGGCGAAGCCACAGCAAACGGAGGTTGTCAGAGCCACACCGACCAGAGGCCATGGTGTGCGGAGCCCGAGTAGACCTCGCCTGGTGACGACGCGGAATAGACTCCGCAGGTGCGGACACCTTGGCCGCTCGGAGCTCGCAGAGGCCCCGGCTTGTGGCGTGGAGCCGACTCGGAGTCTGGCGCTGGTACGGAGGCTGTCTTCGCCCACTGGTGTAGAGGCCATGACGTGAGCCCTAGCCAGACGAGCGGAGGGCGTAGCGGCGAAGCCGGCGCATGCGAAGGCGGTCCTGGAGCCGAGCCAAGGCAACACATAATGAACCTCGTCGGCACGAAGGCCGACAGATGTCATGGGGGTAGAGCCATGCACTACTACAGAAAGCCTAATACTAGACGCCAAATCACAGACGGTTTGACAAAACCGTCTGTAAACGACATTAACACAGACGGTTTTAATTTGGACACCGTCTGTGTTGATGGCGTCGGAGAAAACGAGTATCACATACCGTTCTTACCAATAAATCGTCTGTGATATTTCCGTATCACAGACGGTTTTTATTACAAACCGTCTGTGATAATTTCGTATTATCACGCATTTTTTTATTTAAAACTATGCGTGATAAGTGCTTATCACAGGCGGTTTGTATTACAAACCGTCTGTGATAATCTTAGAATTATCACGAGCGGTTTGTAATACAAACTCATCGTGATGTTGTCTGTCCGATGTTAATATATAACTACAGAACGGTTTGTATTACAGGTTGCTTCTAATAACTTATAACCTACAGAACTACTGAGATAAGAGATCATAAATTAAAAAAAATTTATTACAAAAGTCGCACATAAAGATATTCCCAGATTCTAATCTTCAAGGCTTCGTACGCTTCTTCTTTGACTTTGTCCGTTGGATCAACCGCTGAGTTCTCGAACGCCGTTAAGATTGTCCTTGCCCTCAGCACTTCCTCCTCCAGCCTGGGTAAATGATCAGTAGCATAGTCCATAATCTCGTAGAGGATTGCATTGTAAGCTTCCTCAGACTCTGTCGTTTCTGCTTGATCGGCAATGCTATCCATTAGTCTGTGCAATGTCACAAGAGCTTCTTCCGCTGTGTGCACATTGTTGAGAAGAACTAGGGTAAAGGCGAATTCCCTTTCTTGAGCGGCAGCGAGACACCTCCGTCGACGGCGGATGATCAGGTCGAGCTGACGGATGCAAGAAAGTTGGGGAAGGAGAGCAGAGCGTGTGCGGAGAAGCTGCTCCAGATGTAAATTGCTGGCCGTCTGTGCAAGGTTCCGGCCGAACAACTCTTGATGAACAAATGAGAGGAAGGAGATGATCACTGAAGCCATATTGCATGTACTGCGTTGAGAATTAGGTCGTCGCGCATATTTAACCTTTAGCAGAGACAGTTCGTATACCAAATTAATGATCAAGACGGTTCGTATGCCGAGACAGGTTTTTCTTACAAACCGTCTGTGATACTAGCTATCACAGACGGTTTGTAGTTACAAACCGTCTGTGATATATAATCCACAGACGGTTTGAAAACCATCTGTGATAATCTTTGATTATCACTGACTCATAAAGTCAGATGGTTCAGAAAACCGTTTGTGATGACGTTTTTGAACCATCTGTGATAATAGTTTCTGTAGTAGTGATGGTTGGCGCAGCCAGCTGAGAGCGTCCTCCGCAGATTCATGTATGTCACTAGTGCACGTATGCATAGATACATACCTGCACCAGACATGCATGCTTGCGTGCACTAGTTGATTCCTTGACGGCTTACGCCCCGCTCAACTCAGCTTGTGTCATCGCGGCGGCGGCGGTTTTTCACTGTAGTAGGTATGTAGCTACAGTACCTACTACAGTAAAATTTATTTTTTTTGTTTTTTTTTAAATTTACTTATACTTTTTTTCGTTTTCGTTTTCGGTTTTTTTATATATTTTTTACATTTAATTATACTCAATAAACCAACTCGATTCTGATGTTTTTCAGCCACTCTGATGTTTTTAGCAAAAGTTAAAAGTCATCGCTATTCCGATCATCCCCTTAGTAGCACGTGAAGCTCGGGTGGCTGTACTTATGCTACTACCTTGTCCTAGTGGCTTCATCAGCATTCCCACAGTTCCCGCGCACGAAGGCTGGTGAGGCGTGGAGGTCACTGCAGGTAGTCGCCGAGGCGCGCAGAGGCCAGCTGCGGAGCCACGCCGCAAAGCAACTCAACGTCTCCACTAGTACCTGTCCATTTTTATATCCTGCATATGTGCTAAATGGATACATGCATGCAACGCGAAGATGCCAACTGCTACAAGCTGTTGCTATTCATAATACAACTCAAATACCGCAGAATACATGCAAGAATGCAAGCTCTAGCACTCAGATCATCCCATAAAGTGCAGGAGCAGAAACGCCACGCATGGCTCACCTGCTTACTCGCTTCGGTGGCTACCGCTAACACCAAGCGAGTCCTCTCGTAGTGGTTCTCCAACTTTTTTTCTTGCATAGCTTTTTGCGCGGTTCCTACGGATGGCGCCAACTGTTATGGCATGGCTACAACAGTGGTACAGGGTATCTTTCTCTATGGAAGATATAGCACCAAGAGAGCTAGAGAGAGAACTAGTATATGGAAAATGAGTATATCCCCTCTCTCATACCCGCTTAGGGGCTTATATACATGAATAAGACAGAATGGAAAATTTCTATTCTACCTCTTGATAATTACAAAAGGTGATGGTACATTGTTATATTTATCTATATTATTGTGTCTATTACATACTACTTGTTTTGAGGTCTAGTTATGAAGGATTGGATCACTCACAATAGGTGCAAAGGGGAGTGGCGCAGTGTCTAGTTAGGCGAAAACTTGGGACACATGACTCAAGGCGTTGGCAGCCGCGGCTTGCACATGACGAGGTCGGCTTTGGCTAAGACGGCGCAGTGGGGTGTGGGGGGGTGGGTAGGGGAGAGCCAGGCATTGGCACGTAGGGATGGTGGTGGAGTAGCGTGATGGCACAGCGGGAATCTGGGAATGCATGAGGCGAGCAACACAAGATCGGGCAGTGGCCGAGGCCAAGGCAACGCTGGCACTGGGCACGCGCAGTGCGGCGCGGACACATGTAGCGTACGGCTAGGGTGTCATGGCCGACACAGGGCTGGATTGGGCCGAGCCAAAAAGAGAAAGGGAGAGAGGGGCTGTGCCAAGCCCAAGAAGATTGGGAGTTTGAAATTTTCTTTGAAAATTTGAAATTTGCTTGAACAATTTGAATTCAATTCATTTTGAAAATTCCATCAAGCAAACTTAACATTCTCCAAAAATGGGATGTTACAATGAGTCAATGCCAAAATATAGGATAAATATCCGCGGACAGATAAATTCAAATTTCAAGTAAAGCAACGCATGTGTGTGAACTAAACAGTGCATAGATGTCAACTGACGCAGGTCCATAACATACACCTTAACGCATCCTGATCCGGAAAACATCATATCAAAAGCCCATATGCCTTGACCACTACGAAAAACTTCATCCCAAAGTACATAAGATTTGATTAGGATAAGAGAGCTCAAAGAAAGATCCATTGAGCGCCGATGTAAAGAATTGCAACGCAAAATCTACTCGATCAGGTCATCATCGTCGTCTGGAAGTGGTTGGGCTGCAGCCGCTGCCAGCTCAGCTTCATGCCTGCAAAAACCAAGCAGTAAGAAATTGTGAAACAAAAACATCTGTACACTAGTTGGGAAAGTATAGCTCCCATAGTAGTAAACTTTTTTAAGAGCAATCTATATCGGAATACTTACTGCTGCTGCGCTACCAAATCAATTGTGACATCTGGAGGAGCGAGGGCAGGAGTTTCAACAAAGTGGAGATTGGCATCACTGAGAGAAGAGAAAACAAGAGCTGCTTTTATCCAGTAAATGAATTGCTGAAGAATGAAAAGGTTGATAATTGAGGTCAGTACCCAGCAAGCTTCCTGGCAAGGTACAAGAACGGCTTCTCAAAGTTGTAGTTGCTCTTAGCTGAGACCTCATAGTACTGCAGGTTCTTCTTCCTATGGAATGTAACCTGCTTTGCTTTAACCTGCCTGTTCTTCACATCGACCTTGTTCCCACAAAGCACGATTGGGATGTTTTCACAGACCCTGCATCATGAACGATTAGTTTCCACCATCAGTGTGTGGTTAAACCATTTGTTAAGTCTTGTGGAACAGTGGATAACATACCTGCATAAATCACGGTGCCAAGTTGGAACATTCTTGTATGTCAGCCGCGAAGTAACATCGAACATAATGATAGCACACTGGCCATGGATGCTGCAAAATTGAAAATAAAATTACAATTATTGCAAAATAAATAAAATTCCAGAGTTTTGTGCAACACCATACAGTAATTTTTGCTCATACGCAACAATATACAAGTGATATCTGCTAACTAATGGATGCAACAGAACGTCAGATACCACAAGAGCACAGATCCTTATCACAAAGTACTACCAAGATTTATAAGAAACGAACACAAAATCCTCCTATCACTTACGTACAGCATCAGGATCATAGTATAAAAATGGCAGAAAAATACGTGCTTGACTGCTCAAGTCCAGCATTATGGTAAGTTATAGAGTAAAACTAAACTGTGCCAGCTCAAAATTTAATCAGCGTTTGCTCTAAGTAAAATTGTCACATCACATCAGAACTAAATCCTGAAACAAAATAAAAAACACATGGATATCGATAGCCAGGAGGGCATATCCCCTTTCTTATTAACCCACTATCAACAAATTCCAAAACAATTGTTATCGCATTTTGGTTCAAGAACAGTGCCTCATGCACACGCATTGCAATGGCTTGAATATGGTATTGCAAACCATCAACTAGAATCACGGTTGCAGTCTAAGTAAGCACAAAAATATCACTCCAATGTCTATAATCGCATATCCCACATACTAGAAACATGTCAAATATGTGGTTAGTTAACATACACGTATCCACATGCAATAAGCTCCGCTCATGATTTTGAACAGACTTGTATTGATATGCCATGAAACCATATTTAGATACCCTCGTACAAATTACTAACTTGTAACAAAAAGAGAATCCACCAACAATCACTTCATATTTCTGTCACTCAATACATGGTGAGATAACATTTAGGCTCGTCGATACTTACTAGTAACCATCCCTGAGCCCACCAAATTTCTCCTGCCCAGCGGTGTCCCAGCAGTAAAAGCGGATCTTGCCGCAGTTGGTGAAGAAATCCAGGGGATGGACCTCAACACCAATGGTGGCTGCAGAACACAG
Organism: Melocanna baccifera; assembly: GCA_036346265.1. Classification (NCBI taxonomy): domain Eukaryota; kingdom Viridiplantae; phylum Streptophyta; class Magnoliopsida; order Poales; family Poaceae; genus Melocanna; species Melocanna baccifera. Next base: position 23,878,305 of record CM070678.1, read on the forward strand.
AATCAAATTAGCAAGAACAACACAACGATGCACCGTACGAATACATGACAATGTAAAGGATTTAAGCATCTAAAAGTAGATACTCACGCTCATACTTCTTCTCGAACTCGCCAGTCAGATGCCTCTTCACGAAGGTGGTCTTGCCTACAACAAAAAAGAGATACCTGCTTTCAGAACAGGATAGACACCCAGGGGAAAAAAAAGCACGGGAAACAAGAAATCCACCGATCCTATACACTCGCTGTCGAAACTAAAACAGGAGTGGGTCCGCCACATTCATCGGCGGCCAATCAAAAATAACACGGATGTCTTTTTCTCTCTATCTCGATCTTGATTAAGGGCTCGACACAAAATTATCACGGACGCATCAACCAAACATCGTGTGTGAATATGCTGCAATCTCGCAACAAATAGATCGAAAATTGCAAGTTTTCTACGAGGGGGAGCGAGGGAGGGAGGGATCGTGAGGCTGACCAGTGCCGCCGTCGCCGACGATGACGAGCTTGAAGCTGGGGTAGTCCACCGTCTGCTGGTTCGGGAGCGCCTAAAAAAGCCAAGAACAAGAACGAAGAATGAGATCGAAGCGAGGAAGGGAAGCGGTGAGGAGTGGGCGATCACCATTGGTAGCCTCCTTGCGTGGGAGCTGGGGATTGAGATTGGCTTGGATTTGGAGGTGGCGAGGAGGTAGGTGGGATTTATGGGCGGCGGGAAACCCTACTACTTACTAGCTTCTCAAAGTATGTGCTATTCCGAGTTTTTAGTGGCCCTTTTCATTTTTAGACTGCCTTTCCCCCTTTATTTTCTTTATTTTTACGCCGTTTACACAATTTTGTTTTTTTATTCCCCCCGCTATATATCGACGGTTTTATGTTTTAACATGTAGTGATAGTAGACCTGACCAATGGGCCGTACCGGGCCAACATGGTATGGGCTGTGGCAGGTATGACTCATTTAGGTACGATTTATTATGTACAGATAATAAATAGGTCGTGTCGTGCCGACCCACGGGTCGAAGACCGAGCCCAGGCACAGTTTATGATTGTACCATACTGGCACGGGCACGATTAAGACTAAACGGGTTATACCGGTACGGTTGGCCCGTTTAGCCTAGAAAAGGAGAAAACATTCAAAAATTATAGAAAAATATAAAAATAATTAAGGAAAAATTGTAGAAAATTATCAAAAATACAAAAAATTATACAAAAATTCTTACCGTGCCAGCACGACCTACGACCTAAATGGATCGTGTCGTGCCAGCCGCTCGACTCAGGCACGATGCGGCTCACCGGGTCGTACCGGTACGACCCATCATCTAAACGGGTCGTGTCGTGCTTAGACTGAACCTACAGTGATAGGTCTCGGGCCGGCCCGCTACAACACGGCCTATTTGGATAGCTGTAAGTGATAGTGTGTGAGGGCCGTTGGGGTTGGGGGAACATAGGAGGATGGGATGGTGGGAGAAGAGTTTTGCTCGCGACGATTATCATAGTGGCATGGAAACTTACTGTTATTAGCAGACCGATGGTTTCATCAAACTCTTGCGATTTTGCATTCAGAGGATCTTCTGGTATTGCAAATTTGCTAAGCTTTTTTAGAGGGATTTGCTAACTTTATTGAGACAGCAAATTTGTTAACAAGTTCTGCGTACAAACCGCCTTCTACCCTAAGCCTTGTGTGTGTGTGTTTGCATTGCATGGACCAATGACGTATCTAAGATTTTATCCTGTCATAAGCTATAAAAATCCTAAAAATCATTACTACGTGATACTGATAAATATCTTATATCCCAAACCGGAGCATCCGGCCCTGCTATGGGCCGCATAGGGCCCAACTAGTCGCCGCTGCCTCTGTCGATTCAAAACAGGGGGATTCATCCACCCCAACCACCGACAACTTAAGATCCTCAGCCAACTAGTTAGCTGGTTTCTACAGTTTGTTTAACTTCAGTTGTCCTTGTAGTGAGAAGAATTAACTAAAAATGTGCAAGACACAAGAAAACTAATGCACAGCTCTGCATGCAACCAGCTGTGTGTATGTGTCGTGACGAACTTGTATTTGTACTACCTACTAGCTGTGCTAGCCCTGCACTCCATGTCGGTTCAAAAAGTGTTAGTCGGTTTGTAGGCCTACAAATAGACATGTAACTATCTTGTGAAAGCTAAGCATGCAAGCCATAGCCTCAAGTGTACGTGTAGCCCTCCTTGCTCCCGTGATGAACTAATATTTCTTTGTATTGTCCGTGATGAACTAATATATTATTTCTATTTTTAATTTTTTAAATTTAATTATGCTAAATAAATCAACTCAATTATAGTAAAAAAATAAATCAGCTATAGCAAAAAAGTTATAAGTCGCTGTCATTCTAAACACCATATGATCTCTGAAATCAACGCCTGGTTGAATGGTCAAACAATGCGTATCACGGTTATCCATTTGCTGCCGGAAATTAGGCGAAGACATGAAGGGTGCTTGAGGGTAGATGTTATGCATGGTGATTAGTACTGTTAAGCAGAGTTCTGTCAAATCCTAATTTGTGCTCTCCCTCTCTCGAGCCCTGCTTCAACAGTAACGTTTGCCAGTAATTAAAGTAAAGATGGCTCGATCTTTCCATACGACTGCAGTCTGAGAGGAAAAAACAGTAACGTTTGCCAGTAATAAATTCTGTCTCGTCTTTGGCTTGGCCTCTCAGGTTAAGTTCGTTAAACCCTTGGGCCAAACCGTGCACCGCCTCTTCTTCGCAAGTAAGAAAGCAAATTCTGACACAAGCGCCACTGCAGCTATAACCACAGGGCACGCAAACGCACATATACCAGGCACACCAAACCCCAAAAAACGCCTACCAAACTACTCACTCCGGCCGTGCATGCATTGTACGACGTAAACGCGCGCGCGCCGCGCCGCGAACGAGAGGAAGTTCTCTACAGCAGCAGCCGGCGGCCGGCGGGCTTCTTGCGCAGGCCGACGAGCGAGGCGTCGTCGATGACGGGACCGCAGAGCGTGCCGTCGGCCTTCATGTGGTAGAAGGTGCTCTGGAACACGACGCGGGTGCGGTTCGAGCTCGCGGCGAACTCCAGAACGGCGCGCTTGTACCCGCCGGAGCCCTTGGACTCGTAGGGCACCTTGACGGTGGCGCGCGCGGCATAGGCCTCGGCGATCATGGACCCCGCGCAGCCGTCGGCCGCGTCGCCCACGGCGAAGGACAGCCGGTAGGTCCACCCGGGCACGGTGCGCACCTCTTGCACCAGCGCGCTCTCCTTGCCGCCCACCAGCTCCACGGCGCGTGCGCCCTGCGGCACGGCGAAGTGCGCGGCGTCGACGTACTTCACGGCCTTGGAGGACATGATCATCCACGCCGGCAGCGGCGAGTGGTCGTCCTCGATGTTGGGCGGCACGAGCACCCCCCACGACGCGCTGGGCAGGAAGTAGGGCCCCTCCTCGAACCCGCCGTTCTTGAGCATGTTGCCCCTGGTGAGCGTCGGCGGGTACAGCGCCCTGATGGCGACGGCGTCGATGAGCGGGCCGCACGCCGGGTCCTCCTCGACACCGGGGTTGTGGATGACAAGCGTGACGGCGTCGAGCTTGGCCTTGAAGGCCCAGGCGTACGAGTCCCAGCCATTGCTGCCGTAGATGGTCTGCATGGGGAGCACCCCCCACTCGGGGCTGACGGAGACGTTGAGGCGCTCGGCCTGCGCGCAGGTGCGCGCGGCGCTGAATGTGACGGCGTAGTAGGAGCCGACGGACACGGCGAGGCGCTGCCGGATGGAGGCCTCGTTGCCCAGCCGCACGGCGTGCGCGCCCTGCGGCACCACCAGGAGCATGTCCCCCTGCTTGTGCCCGGACTCGATGTACTCCACGAAACCCGACGTCTCCCAGGACGGGATGGCGTTCGACCCCTTCAGCACCGTGCCGTTCACCAGGTCCGACTTGGGCGGCCCGTCCTCAAAGTTGCCGTTCGGCAGAAGCCCTGCGCGCCATTAATTAATTTGTTAACTCAAGCAATTACTAGTAAGTTAACACATGCTCAGATTTGCTTAACTTTCTATAATAACTAGATTTCAAATGAAATATTTTTTAAAAATAAGGTTTACAAGTTAATTATAGTAGATACTGTTCCGATTTCATCTATATCAACTAAAATCATACACAAGTATATCTCTATTAACAACCAGAATTTAAATTTTTTTTTAAAAAATATAAGGCTAGATAAAAAAAACCCACTTAATTTGAGTAATTTGGTCAAGGTGCCCCTGCCTAATGGTCTGGTTGTTGCAGCCATTACTGCATGGCTGCCACTGGTGCTAGCTGAAAAGAAAGCTACTGGAAGCAGAGATCACGCAGGCCTGTCTCTCTTGTTTTTTTCCGAGTATAATTAATGTAACAGCAACCGACAGTCTACTAGACTGACAGGATCGGTTCACGTTAGTATGATCCAGCTACTGTGGCTGTATGCTATGCCTGTTCGGCTGCGTCGTTTGGGGGCCCAGACGCATTCACTTGCACTCCATCTACCACATGCAGAGATCTGCGGTTCTGCGCACGCATGAGATGCAGCCAAACTGCCAGAGTGCTAAACAACAAACCGAATCAAATCAAATAGTAGGTTATGCCGCTACTAGTACAAACTGTACAACGATATGAATATATGATCAGGTTTTTTCTTATCAAAAAGGATCTTTTGGACGGTGAACGTGTTTACGCCGTACCAGACACCTGCAGCAACACATGCTTACGAGCTAGCTAATCCACTTGGCACATGATTATATAAGGGGAAGGGAGTGATTTTGTTGCACTCCACCTAGGGAAATGCTTGACGTATCAGCACACATGACACACCCTGATTGGTGCTTGATCTGAGCCGTCAATTTTCTCGACGAAGAGTGATCGTGCCATCTATATATAGCTCTATATATACTACGCCGCGTATCCAAATTGCGACCATGCATGGTTACTAGTTTACTACAGTGGAGCATTCAGACCACAAGCCACGTGGACCAGAGAGGTAGTCATGCACGTTATTCAGAACCAAAGCAATAATTCGCCAGCCGGGTGCATGCATGTGCTTGCGATTTGGCATCCGCCCCTGCACAGCACCGCAGGAGATTTGCTTTTTAATTTCGGCACCCATGCAACGCAGACGCATGCCATGTGAGCGTGGGACAACCAATATACCCCTATCCCTATGCATGTATGGCTCCTCCGAGAATCAAATCATGATGTTTTCTCGAAGGGAGAATCAAATCATGGTCGAGTTAATTCACTCACGAAAGCTATCGGGGACCGTTTCATCATGTCACGAGCGATCGCTTATGGAGGGCCCAGATCTAACCAAATCAGTAATCACATGATGCTAATGCGTATTGGCAAATCGATCGGTCAGACACACCGACCTGTCAGAATTGCGGGGTATGCATCTCAAACGTATAGAATTAAGAGGCTAGATTTGTTGATGGACCAGATCCATACTGCATCAGGCAAGGGCTAGCTAGAAAGCTAATGGGACTGTCTATTATACAGTCATCTAAAAAATTTAGGTTTCAATCAATTTTACTGTAACATTTTTTATCTATATTTGTAACATTTTTTTATAGATGCAATATTATACATTTTTACCTATATTTGTAATATTTTTTTGTCTATATATGCAACATTTTTTACATTTAGCAACATTATTCGCATGTATGAGGTTTTGTTGCAATATTTTTTTCCATGTTTGTAATATTTTTTTACCTATGTTTGTAACTTTTTATCCTATGTATGTAATATTTTTCTCATATATACAATATTTCTCACATGTATGCAACTTTTTCATGGAGGCATGCTAGCTACTTCCAAGATGGAGAAGGGGAAATTCTTTTTCTTTTTTTACGTGGAAAATATCAAGAATCAATAAACACCTGATAGATATTGGCTTACGAGTACCGTTCTACAGAATAGTACTGGATATAAAACACTGAAAGAAAGTATGTACTACTACTGCTACTGTACTCTGCCCCGTTTTCTGAGGACAATCCTTGATCGGTGATTCACTCGATTATACTCCCTCTGGCGGTCTGGCCATAAAAAAAGAAGTTGCTTCGGACATCAACACGGTTCTCATAACATAACTTGAACTATTTATTTTTATTATAATATACTTATAAAAGCTATTAAAATTATGATATTATGAACTACACGTATCATTTTCATACGCTCATTCTAAATATTGAAAAAGATATTGATAACCAAAATTTACAACATTTGACTACACGTAACCTAAAACGACTTCTTTTTATGACGGATAGTATGTTGCACGCTGGGTTTGTTTATTAGTTACTGTTCATACCCTCATGTATCGCAGTTGTGTAAAAAAAATGTTTGTTTGAACATGGCAATACTGTGAGAATACCCGTCCATTATTTGTGTCTACTAAGACTTATGGTGTTTGACGACAAGTAACCAACTGGTCATTCGTACATAACGGAACAGCTCTCGTGCGTTAACCTTCCCGTTTACGCAAACCAATTACACCACCTTAAACTCAACAGTGAAGAAGACAAGAAGAAGAACAGAGGGGGAAAAAGCACAGTAACTTCTAAGTTGATACTTCATATGGACGGCAAGAATTGAGAACAAAGTGGTAAAGAAAAATCTCATGACACGATTGAGAAAACGATAATTTGAGGTAGCTTAGTGCTCCCACAAATCACGCATGCAACGAGTAGTAACTAAGTAACATGTAGCATAGATGTTATTTTCAACTTGCAAGCAAGCGCTCACCGTCGGTGACGACGGCCGCGGCGCGCGCAGCCGCGCAGACGAGCAGCAGCAACACGACGCAACGCATTGTGCTCTTCTTCTTCCTCCTCTTGACAGAGAACACACACACTCTCTCTCTCTCCTGCTTCAAGTTCGAGCTGTAACTGGCTTGGGAGGATGGATGGGGCGTCGTGGCTGCACTTATAGAGCAACGGTTCGACTGAACAGCCTCTAGACTGGCGTTTATTAGCAGGAATGCCACTGCGTGTTCCGGATCGGGGACGGTCGAATCGCGCCGTACGCGTGTCCCCGGGGATCGCCGAACGGACGGCGAGAGGCGCGCCGGATCGGCGGGCGGCGCCTCTCGGTTTGGAGCCGCAGCGTAATGTCCGTTCTGCCCTTGGGGGGGAGGGGGGGGACAGCCCACGCGTGTGGTCACATGGCCCCTCTTCGTGCTCAGTTCGCGAACGCGCTGGGCTTTCGAGTTTCGGCACGGCTCGGCCGCGGGAGCCCGGTGCGGCGGTGGCCATGGGCAGTCTCGTCATTTCGGGGGTTCGGCCGCGTCGGTGGCGTCTGACTGGGGGACCGTGGTCCGTATGTAATCAGGTCAGTTCGTGCTCGCGATGGTTCATCACGAGAATCGACGAGATCGCGTACACGAATGATGAATGAATCAAACGACTGACGTGTCGGTGCTTTAGAGTACGGGTGAGTTCTTTTGTACTATAATTTATAGTTAAACTTTTAAAATTTTGTGTCGTTCATGAGAGATAATATACAGAGTAAAATAATCACATGCAATTTTATCGATACAGCTAAACTCAATACAATTTATACTATAATTTACCTATAGACCTTCGCCTTGAAAAACACACGTTTAAAAGCGAATTACTGTAGCAAATCGCATAAGCCATAAGCGAAAGTCCTCTCGAACCCATCCTATGGTTGGGCTCTTCTGGGCTTGTACCTTATAACTTTTGGTTTATACTACAGTAACCAGCTTTTAGATGGTATGTTTATCGACCAAAATTACATGCGAATATCTGTCTTCGTACTCTCTCTCGCGAACAGTTCGAATTCAAAAATTCAAGTCATAAGTTATAGTCCAAAAGAACACATCCTATATATAGGTCATGTTTTTTGAGTTGTTGCTATGATGTTTTGCTGTGACTTATTAGTCTAATGAATAATAATTACTGTAAGAAGACAAAAACCGCTGGAAAACAAAAAAAAAGAACAGAACCATACTTTTTTCACTTAGCTCCCGTTAGCGTAACACCTTTCTGCTGTTGCTTGCTCGTAGAGCTAGAAAATAGATACCAATTATTCGGCTACCATATTTATTAGGATACGAATATGATATATATTTTCTCATCCAATTAATCAATTCTCTTGTATTCGTATTTATATTTGAATTTATGTAAAAATATGGTAAAAACTTTTATCATCCAAAATATTATTTTATTCAAACTATTCGTATTTGAATTCGATGAAGCAATATACATAGTTTATTGCAATACGCCTAATTAGTTGGTTTTTTTTTAAAATTCAATGTAAATTCATGTCCTTTTAGGTGAAATAAATAAATTAGAGTAATTAAATGTGACTGCACAAGAATATAGTCACTCAATATCTTCGCATTATACAGGTTACGAGGATATCCAGATCTACCCGAATCGAGGTTATATTGTACTCGAGTTCGTATTCGTTGTAGCATTCTATTCATATTGGTATTCGAGCATATTCAATTTTGTATTTATATTTGTTTAAAAAATACAAAGAATATAAATATGGTTTGACTACTATTCGATTCATATTGAATCCGTTTTTACCCTAGTTGATTGATCCTTTTCCAACGTGTTATTTGCTAGGCCCGTTTGGATTCGATGGTTTGTAAAGGAATCTCGGAGGATTTGAATTGTTTTTATGTGAAGTTCTAGAGAAATCGCTGCGTCCCAAACAGCATCCAGCCACCCACTTCTAATTACGGGAAGCAGGAAACATCATGCATGTGACATGTCATGTAGATCTTGAACTAAGTACTCTTCAAAGAATAACATAACTGAAGGATAGTATTAGTACTACTAACCAGAAAGGTGATTTGAGTTTCATGTGGGATTACAGTCAGTGGGCATGCAAATTAAGGTAGTGTTCAGAATAACGATAGTTTATAGATTTTTTCACTGTAGCTAGCTGATTTTTTACTGTATCTGAGTTGGCTTATTTGATATAATTAAATTTAAAAAATTAAAAATAGAAAAAACATGTTAGCCCATCACAGACAATACAAGAAATACGAAAAAAAAACACAACAAAACCAAAAAATAAAAAAACAAAAAAAATTCAAACAGTAACAACAAGCAGGAAGCTATCGCCGAATACGACAATGGCAGAAGCTGAGCACGACCAAAGGCATCAAGTTGTGCAAGGACGTGCGTGGGAGAACTGTATTGCTGATGAGTTTGCCCAACTCGCTATGAAATTGGGACAACGCGTTGTGTCTTTGGCACAGGTTCCTTGCTTGGCGCACTCTATCCCTATGTCGACTTCTAGGTTGAAATTCGCATTCGTCGTGTCAGTTTGCCCTGCAAAAATTATGTCATCGTTCAAATTAAGATTATACTGTCGGTAACAATATTGCTTGATTATCCCAGGTTTACGTGCTGTCCTCCATCAGTCTTTGACGCCAATCATGCCCTGGACGTACGATTCAAGATGGCTCTACACGTTCATCGAAATCACAGCGGCAAATGATGCTGGGCAAGAGTATCAGGAACACTGATAAAAGATACCCATCAACCTCTGACACATGGTGCCATGCGTGCATGTACCCTGGGAAGGTTCAGTGTGCCTGTAGTTTTTGATTTTTTTTATTTTAAATGATTTATTTTTTTATTATAGATGATAATAACTTATTTAACATAATTAAATTTAAAAAAATTAAAAATAAAAAAATATATTAGCCCATCACAGATAAATGAAAAGTAATAGATGAAAAAAAGAAAATGTAAAAAAACTAAAAGGCTAGAAAAACAAAATTAAAGAATAGTAAATTAAAAGCTAGAAACTATCGTTAAAACGAGCAGGAACTTAAGTTATGCGGCGACGTTTGCCCCTTGCAAATTTGCATTGGACAAAAACAAAGAAAGAAAAGAAAACAAATTAGGCTAGCCCAAGACAAGGAGCAGCTCGCTTGCACTGAGCAGCAGCCAGAGCCAGAAAGTGGCCAGAGGATGCGCGACGAGTGACCCGTCTGGGAGCCTGCCTGGGCGCATCTCCAGATTCGCATCACTAGCTCACCGCGTCGTGAATCTTCAGTTTTTCCTTTCTACGGCTTCAGAAAGATGAGACCACGATAGGCACGTCTTCCCCAGGAGAACAAAGACACGAGTCACCGCATCTTAATCGGACGCCATGTGCCGCTGCCTGATCTGCCTGCCCCACATGGTTCCATGTGCCACGCATGCCCTGTCGGATGCATGCGCAGTACTGCCCCTGTGCCGCATTGCCATTGATAAATCAAAAGGAGGCCAGATCTGTTCTTCAATTTGGAGAGCCCCATGTGAGGGTATCGTAACTTGCTGGGTGCATCCATGTGTGCTCCTAGGCGCCGATTCTGATTTTGGAGGCACGCGTACGTGCAGACGATGGTTCGTTTGCCTGCTTGATACTTGTTTAGGGAGCAACTAGCTGGGTGGCTTGTGCATGTGTAATACCGGTATGGTAGCAGAAGAGGTTGGATAATGTCTTTAATTTTTTCTAAATATCTATAAATTTTTCACTCCAGAGCTACTTAGCTGTGGAGATCAGAATTAAAAATTAAGAACAGAGTAACACACTCAGAAACCTGAGAGAAGAAATTCCCAGCTCCTTACATGTCAGACCGACAAGGCATAAGCGGTCTGACCACTGGTCGGTCTGATTGGCTTGACCACAACGGTCTAACCAGTGGCCAGTTCGACCGGGCCTAGGGGCGGTCAAACCGCTTCTTTATTTCCAGAACAGAAAATCAGCCTGAGCTAAGACCATGAAAGATGCAACTTCTAATATTCTTAATCAAATGAGACGAAACTTTGCATAGATCTTGATCAAAGTTACAATCTTTCCCAAAGATAAGCAATATTGCACTAAAACTAGATAAACTTTAAAATCTTAGTATACGACTTGCTCGTGGATACACGATAACTAAGATGACTCTAGATGAGTTCCCACATGTCACAGTAAGTTATTTTTCCCAAAGATTCAAAGCAAAAACTCTAGAATGAAGAAATCTCAAGAGATGTTAAATCCAAGCAAAACAAGACAACTTCAACATCTTGCAAGACCTAGTGCCTAGATGGATGAATATTGATCTCCATAAGTTATCTCCATCACTTACATATCCTTGACACATAACAAGATCAAGAAGAAGAGAGAAGAGATCAAAACCAACAAAGCAAGAGCTAATCAATCAAATAAAAAAACATCATAAGCGATGAAAAAAATAATCTATTGCTACTTAAGGATAAAGGTTTTACATCCACTCCACTAGGAGAACAAGAGAGTACACCACATCACTCAATCTTCTAAATATAACCCTAGAAAATAAGGTTGGAATGGTTGGATGACTAGATGGTTAGCTTGTAAGCTTTCATCCCCAATCCGTTAAATAGATAAGGCAACCAGGCAACATCTACTTTTAATAGATACTATCCACTAGCACATGTGGAGAAACCCATTAACTCCACGTAAAATGGGTTTTACTCATACATTTAACTCATGTATATTTTTCAAAGCACATCAGCCAAATTCTATGAAGTCCTTAGCCTTTGATCACTTGATCTTTTCAGCATTTTCTTGACCTAAACCGCTTTCCCAAGTGTCACTCAAGCGCCATGGTTTTGTTTCACATGGTTTACAGTATTTGACCTCCTTACCAAAATACCAATATACATGAAAAAAGATAGAGCATGAATGAAATGAAATGGCTGTATTTTATTTATTTTTAATATAATAAGAAGCCATAAATATTATTCAAAGTGACTCTACAAGTATTATACCAAACTATATTATGTGAGAAAACTATCTAGATCATAATAATACATATATAGCAAAACTAAGCCAATTGAGCAAGAATTTAAAATTAAATAAATTTTTTAGCATGTCAAGTTTCTCAAAGTCATAGTTTACCAAAAGGTATCCAAAAAATAAGTCAAACCATATCAATAAACTAAATAAAATCAAGAAGCTGCAATTGAGTTAATTTAGATTGCTATAAGTTCAATATTGAATTATTTTATTCAAGTACTTGGAGTTGACCACAAACAACACATTTAGCACTTGTTGTAATACATTTTTGGTTTATCTTAGTAAAGCAAGTCCTAAACTAGATGCCATTCACAATTGCCTCGTATGGTTCAACTATTTTTCATACTTCTTTTGATAAATCCATATGCTAGATCTCAAGTCTTTGTCGATCACCCAAGCGATAAGCTTAAAAGTATGGTTATGGTCATCTAAAACTCTTTTTGAGTTTATACCTAGTGTAATAACAAGACATCTTATGAGAAAGAATTGGTAAAATTAGTTTTTTTGCACATAAAAGAGATTATTTTTTATTTTATTTTCTAATTAAGAATAAAGAGCTACTTCTGAGTCTATAAGCTATACTCAACCTGACCCGCAAAAGTCAAGAAGAAGTAAGCTCATGCTTCAATAATCAACTCGCATAGCTCAATCTAAAGCTCTATTTAGATTCTAGACTCAACTTAGCTTATTTAATATAGCATGAATCATAACAGGATCACTACAGCAAAACTAGTCATAAGATCTAACAAGATATGTTTTAGTTCAAGTTTTTCTCATTTAAGTAAGCTACTATGGTAAAAACTAAGCTATATATAGGAAGACATGATTAATCTAGTGAACTATAGCACAAGATATGGCAAGTTATAAAGTAAGATATCATGTATCATAGGGATAATAGTCAAAACTCTATTAATAATTTACAATGCAAGCTACTGAAATTAAAATATGCATTATAACAAAAGAATGCAAAAGAGTCAAACTCCCCATCAAAGCAAGTTGAAAGGATGAATAACCCCTAACTCCCCTTGTAAAGAAGCAAAACGAGAAGAATCAAGAGCTTTAGTACAAATACTGATAATTCAAAGCTCTGACTCCGCAAACTAAAGCACAACATCTCCCCTTTCTACATGGTCTCCAAGGAAATAGTATACAATATCAATGTGCTTGATCCGAGAGTATTACACTGGGTTTTTATCAATATTTATAGCACTGGTGCTGTCACACAGAAGCGGAATACTATCTAAGGTTAACCCATAGTCTTGTACAGTAAATAAGATCCAAAAAACCTGAGAGCAACTACTAGAAACAACTACATACTCCACTTCCGTAGTAGACTGTGCAACAGAGGACTGCTTCCTAGATAACCAAGAGACATGAGATCTGACTAAGAAATGGCAAGTGCCTTAGGTTCTCTTTCTACCTATTCTACACCCATAAAATCAGCATTAGAAAAATGTGAAGAGAGAGTGCAGAATCAGAAGAATACTAGCATCCAAAGTTGAGTGTCCTAAATATACCTGAAAATACGACGCACTGCTTAACGATAAGAGGCACGAGGGAAAGCTTGAAATCGAGCGCACAGACTCTCTATCCTCATTCGAATTCAGCATGGTAGAAGTGACAACTGGAGTATATATGGGCTTGTTGCCTTCCATATTAGAGTGTCGAAAAGGTTCTTGGTATACTTGCTTTGATGAATGAAGATTCTTTCCTTCAGTTGCTTCATTTGAAGACCATGGAAGAATGTCAATTTGCCCATTATACTCATCTCAAATTCCTTGGTCATCGAATATGAATATCTGGATACCAACATATGAGAGGGGCCAACGAAAATGATGTCATCTACACAAGTCTAAACAAGAAGGAAATCACTGCATGTCTGAGAGTGAATAAAGTTTTATCTACCATTTCTATTTGAAAATTATTCTTAAGCAATAAACTTTTAAGCCTATCATACCAAGTAATGTGGGCCAGGGTTTACAATTTTGGCGAAATCTCACCAAAATTTCAGAAATTTCCTTTTTTTGCGCTACCCAACAAGAAAAAAATTATTTCGGCTAATTATTTTCATGTTAGTTTGAATTATGAAGGGTTAAGGGATCTTGATATCCCTTACTGAGCACAAGATTTCCTCTAGCCCAATGGCTAGTCTCTCCACGCTACACAAGACCGCACATACACAAGACGCCCCCACCACCGGCACAAGTTGCATATGATGGTCACTTTACTTGCCATTTATCCTTAGTTTTAAGGTTTAAAATTCAAATGGAGTTTGAATTTTGTCTAAATTTTTGAACGAAATGAATGAAATTTCATTCTTTCGTTCATCTCACTGCCCTCCGAGATTTTTTCCAAAACAAAACTTGAACCTTGATATGGGCTTACTTCAATCTATACAGAGCTTTGGAGAGTTTACACACATGTTTTGTGAACTTAGGATTTTCAAAAATAGAAGTATGCTTGACATAAACCTCTTCTATAAAATCATTCAAAAAAACACTTTTGACATCTATGTGAAACAACTTAAAGCCCTTAAATGCAGTAATACTAGTAGAATGTGAATGGCTTCTAATATAGCTACATGTGCAATTGTCTCCTCCAAGTTTAAGCTTCCTACTTGAGAGAAACCCTAACTACAAGTCTAGCATTGTTTCAAACTACCAATTTATCCTCACTCGGTCATGCAACATAAATGCACTGACCTCGGTCCAAAACATCCAAACCATGACCAAAAGACCCAAAACACACACATTGTTGAAATCAACACCTAGACCGGTCAGGCTGTTGGCCTGACCTCCCCTTGGGCCGGTCAGATCGCCAGGTCTAAAAATCTGTTGAAAAATCGCAAACGATGCAAAATTAAAGAACTACTCTACAAACTTGGCAATGGTTCATCATACAGTATTCGAAATTTTTCACATAGTCTCTCATTATTTGTGTGACTATATTTGTTTCCAAGTTTATAGTATCAAATGATATGCAAATCCAATTGCTAATTCTATTTTATCCATAGTTTCAGCTATTTTTTTTGTTGGAATTCATGTGCAAATTCAATTGCTAATTTGGTTTAGTTTATATTAGGAATTATATTTATGTAGGGATTTTACGTAGGAATTTATATAAAATCAAATTGCTAATTTATTATATTCTTTATCTCAAAATTTAGCTATTTTTTATTGAAGTTTGTACCTTAAGAACGAATATAATGGTTTTCTTTTCTATTTCGAATAGATAGATAGATAGATAGATAGATGGCGCGCGTACCAACAATCTGTTTCGGCTTGACATGCCGGCGGTGCAACTTCTTTTCTGATCCCCCTGTCAGCGAGTTTGGCGCCAAAAGACAAGCACATGCGATCCGGCATCTCGAGGCCGCGGCGCATTTTCTTGAGCTGAAAGTGGCCGTCCGTCCGGGCGTCTGAATCGGTTCACCGAGCCATTTTTCCGGCGTCGGAAATGGTGCGCGTGCCTTATCGCCAGGGAAAGTTCACGTTCCTACCTTCCACCGCTTGCTCCATCGCAAAAGACAAGCGCATGCGAGCGTGTTTTGGATATCCGAACAAATCCGAGGTCGTCCTTCCGCTGCAGTTCCCCTCTGCGCCGCTTTGGGTTTCGTTTGGCTTCCAGCGGTTGGACGCGTTCAGCTCCGTGATTTGTGCCGCTAAGTTCTGCTTGCAAAAATCGACCTTGTCTCGACTATGAGCTGCAGTGTCACGATCCGGGTGATCCATGACGGCAGTCCACAGAATATTATTCCATAAAACATGCTATCTTATTAAATAATAAGTTATATCAGATTTTTTTAGCAGAATAATAACTAGAGACGTTGCATTATTACAATAACCAACCACTCATGCATGACTAAAGTCTTTAATAAACTAATTACTAACTAGCACCATCCATAAAAACACTAATACAACAGTTCAATCCTATGCCCTAATTATACAAATACTGAATGATAGATGGAGACGTGAATTATTTATATACTCTGACTCTCTGAGACGAGGCACTAAAGGGCATCTACTCATCCTAACTGCCGAATAGGGCTTCCATCACCCCTAGTCCTCACTATGATCACCCTCATCCTACGCGACATCATTTGGGCCTGTAAACCCTATACCTAACTTGGGGTAATCCCCAGCCAAACTGGGATTTAACAAAGAAATTTAATAGTAAATGTGAGTACAACGTACTCAGCAACCATTCTTAACAACATATGCAATTTGTGTGAGTACAACGTACTCAGCAACCATTCTTAACAACATATGCAATTTGTATGACTAATCTCTTCGTAATCAAGTTTCCTATTCCACTCCAACCTTAATAATAAAATAGGTTGCTAAGTTAAAAGAGGACAAGTGTATTTTAGTATTCCATATACTACTAATCACTCTGGTGAAGAGAAAGACCCCCCCAGTCGGTCCCCGTAGCCTCTAGTCCAGGAGATAGACATGAATTCATAGTTTAGTTAGCACTGCGCAGGCTTGTATTACTTTATCCATAGTTACTGTAAGCTCCTTGCAACCGGGTCATCCGTATTCCTTTATATGCGGTGTTGAGTCAGAGTACAGAACATGCTCTCCTAGTTCCGTTATTATATCTCTACCCAACTATGAATATTCATTAGTCGGGGACGATCTACTCCTCACAGATGCTTCACAGCGCTAAATATATGTGCTAGGCTCACTCGGACTCTATACCAGTTCTAGGTCCGCTTGTTTGGATCCACCACTTTTGGGTCTGTGCTAGTTTTGGTATCTTTCAAACCACCTATTTATACTGCATACCCTCGTGGTGAATGTAACAACATTGTATGGTAATATTTTTCGCTCATCGAAATGAGGCAATGGTTGGTACTAAAAATATGGCTATATACCTTAGTGAGGCTCTATACCTCAGTAAGAATTGTTTAGTCCTTATATTATAATTATATATAGAGGGTCCCAAACCTATCCATTTTCTACCAGACTAAAGTATCCTCTACCCTCCTATTATGCATAACTTACAATCCAACTTCTCCTTCAGTTGAATCTGTTCTCCTCTAAGCTCTTTTTTTTCTCCTCTACCCACCATTTCTTTGAAAAAGTCATTCTGTCACAACAGGTAATAATATATAATGTAAAAGTAATTTTTAAGTACCATAAACTACTCAGAATGATCAAAGGCGAGTTTGCCTTGGTTCATATAGTATGTTTGGGGACACCCGGATTTACTAGGAATCTCTGTATTCAACCTGATTTAGACCAGTTTAGAACTGATTTGTGGCCGATTCACATTATTCTTGGTCTAGAAGGTTGCGTGAATACGGAGATTCTTGGTAAATCCGGGTGCTCCCACAGACTTGATATCAAAGCTTGGCTTGATTGTAGGTTGACCTAGAAGGTTAGTAGTCGAGTTTTGTCAAAAAATATTTTTTAAATTATAAAAGTTTTTGAAAATCATAAGTATTATTGCTTATAATGTATGATTTTCTTCCCATCTTTCTTACCTTCCACCTTAGCTTTATTATCCAAGATAGGTTTTGATTTCAACTATTTTTATCAATTAACTTTCCCCGACTTCAGAATTTTCTAGTTCATGCCTATTTATCAAATAGAAAATAGATTTCCAAGTTAGACATTACATGTTGCCTAAAATAACCAAGTTGTAAGGTGGATACTTTAAGATCTTCTCACTACAGCTTGAGTATGCCTATGTTTTTCACCTAAGTGTTTCTATTTTCCTAGATATAGTCATGGATCATGTCTTGTAAAATTGCATTTCTTTCTACTCTTTTCCCTCCTTTCCTCTTGCTATTCTATCCTAACCCCTCTAATTCACCATCTTCTTATCTCACTATTTGAAAACCACTGTAAGTTTGGTGATCATAACCAATTGCTAAGATGTTAAGCAATGGTGATAATGGCAGTGGAGAGCCTAGTTAGGCTCAAGTCTTGGCAGCTATGGAACGTAATCATCATGAGGCAGTACAGACTATGGAAATAAACTGGATGGAAATAGCTCAAGCACACATAGGATTGTTGGAACAAATAGCAGCTAGGATGAACACTATTGAGTCTGCACCCCCTGTAGGAGCACAGTCGGATCGAAGATATCAGATTTTTTAGAAGACCCAACCATCAACATTTCCAAGAGCCTCATAACCCCTTCAAGCTAACGATTGGCTAAGAGACATTGAGAGGAAGTTGGACACAATTCAATGCAATGACTAGGAGAAAGTATTACTTGCTTCTCACCCATTACAAGGATCAATAGCAACTCGTAGGATGAACTTTTAGAGTATACACTAGGACAATGACGAGATCACCTGGAAGAAATTTTGTGATGATTTCTGTAACATTTATATCCCATCTGGATTGATGAAGGCTAAGCAACGTGAGTTTTAAGCTCTTTGTCAAGGAAACATGCTAGTGACATAATACTTGCACCAATTCAATTACATAGCAAGGTATGCACCAAGAGATGTCAGCACTGAAGAAGACAAGATGGATAGGTTTTATGAAGATCTACAATAGTCACTACAACTTCATGATGCAGGTCTTGAATACCATGATATGCGGACTTTAGTGAACAAGGCATTACTGAAGGAAGAAAGACAGGAAACCTTGAAAAGAGTAGGAAAAGAAAGATGAAATTTCAAGGTGGATCTTTGTCAAGTGTCCCACAGAGGAGGAGGATTCCTAGTCCATCTACACGAGGATTCCTAGTCCATCTACACCAACATATAGGAATCCACATCCTGCTCCACGCTTAGTGCAAGTGAGATGTTTTTGACTGCAATGGGAACCACTATCAAAAGGACCATCCAAGAAAGGATGTCACCTATTTCCATTGTGGCCAAACTAAACATACTCGACCGAACTGTCCATGGAGGAATCTACCTAAACAAACAGCAAAAGCTCACGCCACAAACCAATTCACCGCACTAAGAGCAAACCAACATGTTGCACCCAACCATGGAGGAATGCCAATTCGTGGCAGATTCCAGAGTCGTGGAGGTCAAACTTGAGAAAGATTCAACCAAGGAGTACCTAGAAGCCGTGTCAACCATGTCACAGTCAAAGAGGCTAAAGAAGCAACTGATGTGATCGTTGGTAAGTTCTTCATCAATTCCAAGCTTGTTTTAATTTTGTTTGATTCTGGAGTTACATATTCATTTTTTCGAAGAGTTTTGCTTGGAAAAGTCAGTTGTTTTTTGGCTTCTTTAGAAGCACCCCACGTGATTTACTCATCACGGTTGAAGTTGTTAGCTCCATTCAAGTGTATAGTAAAGTTTGAGATCGAAGGAGTGAAGTTTTAGTAGATGAGATGTCATAAGAAAGAATAGAATTGCAACCATACTTGACTTATAAAAGAGGAGCCTGAAAAGATTTTAGGAGTAGCAAATAGACAGCTAAGAAATAGGAACATTAAATTTTGTTGAATTCAATAGAAACATCAAACAGAGGATGAAGTGACCTGGAAAAGAGAATCGGGCTTGCAGCGAGATTTTTCAACAGATTTTCTTCCTTCGGGTACAACCTTGGGGACAAGATTCTCTTTAAGAAGGGTATGTCTGTGACAATCCAAAAAAAAAGTTCCAAAAATGCATACAAACTTTTTGCAAAACCTCTCGAGTTATTTGTTGCATTTTTTTTGAGTTCCTTGTGTTTTCGTGCGCCGAAAATTCTATATCCTGTCCCTAAAATTCCTAAAAAGTCATCTTTTATTCCTCAAAATCTCTTTTCTCTCTTTTGGGCCTTTTTAGATCGGCCCACGATCATTTTTCTTTCCTTTTCTTTCTTTCTTTCTTTCTTTCTTTTTTGGGCCGCAACCCATTTCCTTTTCTCCTTTTTTACTTCCATCTAGTCAGCTGGTCCATCTCCTCCCAACCTAGTGCTTGCGTTGCCTATCTCATCTTGGCCCAACTACCACCCTGTGTTGCCCCTGCTCAACTGTGCAACCCTGATGCCGATGCTTTGCCATCTCGCCAGTCACCTTGGCAGCCACGTGACGTCACCACCGCATCCTCAACTCTCTGCCCCTACTACCATAACTCCGTGTGACGACTTTTGCGCCACTGCACACTAGCTCACCCATGAGACACATGCGCTCATCCACGGTGACACCCACGCGTCGCCTCTAGTGGTGTCCAAATGGGCAACACAGTCCAACATGGCACAAGCTGTTAGGAACGACTCACTTGGCTCGTCAGCCTAAAAGGTCGTGCTATGCTAGCCTGTGGGCTAAGCCGGAGAGCTACCAAGCCATGCTAGGCCAACATGGGCCCATTTAGCCCGATGGGCCAAGGAGGCCCGTCTAGTCCATTTCGATTCAAAAATTCCAAAAATTGTAATAATTCAAAAAATATGTAGACTTAAAAAATACAAAATAAATTATATAAATATAATAATAAGCTTTATTAATGTTTAAGTGGCTACCTAGTTAAAAATTTTACAAATTAAAAAACTCAACTTGAGAAAATCTTGACAAAGAAAAAAGAGTACAGTCTATAGCTCTACAGAACATGTAAAAAAAATGAAAAAAGGTATATTGTACATCGATGCTCTAAGTATCATCGTCTGGATAGAGATTGGTAAACTTGTTTGCCAACTCTGCATTTTCTACAGAGTGTTGAGCTTGCGAGTAAGTTTGTTCCCAATCTTTCACTATTAGAAGTACTTGCACCATCTCACTTGCGGGACTTGATCTTCTCTCCATTATTCTTCCAAAAAGGCTGAAAGTGGACTTAAAAGAAACCATTGACACAGAAATAGTTAACACATCCTGTGCTAATATGGATAACACCATATATGTTAGCTTATATTTGTGCCACCATCCAAAATGTTGAAGTCCTTCGCCAGATGATCCACGGGACTGCTGTCTAGAAAGGCGAATAGTTCCCCATTAGTACGGATTTCTCCAGCACTTGACGCTGTAGAACTTGATCTTCTGAAGGAATATGGTGCACCAAAGATTTTGCCTCAATATTTATATTCTTACCTATGGTAGGTACTGGTGAAGGTCGTTGCAAGCGAATTCCCTGAAAACTTTTGTATGTACTTCTGATAAACATTGAACAATTTAGTATGAATAATTGAAAATATTTGTCCCTGCAGTGCCACTCAGAAGTGCAAGAACATTAGTGAATCCTTCAATTTTAGCTCTTGGATCCAAAATAAATGCAAATATGTATAAATATGGAATCTCTTTCTAATATTTTAAATGTTTAGTTTTCATAGCACACAACCTCTTGTAACACCATGTCATTTTTATTAGGTTTTAAGTGACATGTAATCGTAAAAATATGGTGCACAATTAAAGGAGATGTTGGACAATACACTCTGGATAAAGCAATCTCCCATTTGAGGTGGAGGTGGAGATGCTTCATTCCTAAAGGATGAAAGATATTTTGGAGAAATTCCATAATCACTCACATGAAAATTGTCAAAATGTTCCATGAGAAAATGTAGAAAACTTCAAATACAAAATTACACTTTTATCTATTTTACATCACAATAAAGAAATGTAAGAACAAAAAATATTAAAATTAGTATTATTACCTCTTTCTTGACTGTAGTTAGATTTCAAATTTTTAGGTTTTGCCAAAAAATATTTTAAATTTTGCCAAATTATCATCAAGTGTACTGAAAGTTTTACAAGAGAATTCAGAGAAGAGATTGTAGGTTTGAGTGTGATTGAATAAGGGGGTTTTGCTGCATATTTATAGAAAACTTCGAGATATTTTGAATTTTTTTCGTATTTTAAAACTCCCAAAACGGCTAGAAAATTCAAAAATTCAACCGTTACCAGGCTAAATAGGCCGTGCCTAATGGACTGATCGTGCCTAATGAGCCATTTTTTTTATGCCTAATGGGCCATACCTAATGAGCTAAATGGGCTATCGTACCTAACATGCCTTGTTGGGTCGGCACGCTGGGTCATGGAGGTGCCCCAAGCACGGCCCAATGCTTCATGTTGGGATGGCCCAACACGATTTGTTTATGGATCATGTTATGTCTGGGTTGGGTCTACATTAGTGCTCTTTGGGCTGGCCCGACAGGCACAACTTATTTGGCTACCTCTAGCAGCCTCTACCCTTCATCGCACCCTGTGCACCACTGCCTTCGAGCGTCTATAAAGCCATAACAGCAGCTGCACCTAGCTCTCTTCCTTCCCCCTTCACTCCAAAAAGCTAACCGCACTATCGCCAAAACTGTCGTCTACAAATCCGGCAAGAGCGCCACCCCTGTTATTTCGGTCATTTAGGTAATCTGCCCAAATTCATTCTCATCTTTTTTATTTTTCCAAATTAGTTATGCGATCATTTTCCTCACTTCTTTGCGGTTCTAATGGCACCTTCCCACACTAAGACATCGCCCGAGCCATCATCACCGTTCGTCGCACTGCCGACCACATTGCCATCACCATCGATCCATTGCCTCCATCATTCCCCTCCCTCGCAGTCCACGTCACGAGTGCCTCAACACATAATTGCCAAATCCCTCATTCATCTACCACCACATCTAAGTGGCTATTGGCTAAAATAAATCAAAATTAGAAGTCAACACGTTCCAAGTGATTTCTAATTTAAATAAACCAAAAGCCAAAATAAGACAGAAGTTAAAACCGTTTAGAGCGAGATCAAAGATGAAATCACGTGGAAGCAAGGTTGGACACAGTCCATACTTGTTCCCCTCCGTTCCAATTGCAACTCCAAGCGATCCTCTAGTAGGGATCATCTAATTCCAAGAAAGAAGTTTTGACACTAGCAACATTGGGTAAACCCAGAACAGCTTTCCAGACAAGGCCTGTCTGTCCAGCGAGCGAGGAGGGAGCAGCTGTCCGCGAGCTGGTTTCCTCTCCAGCTCTCCTAGCTCCCGTCGGTTCCGCTGCCAGGTGGGGCCTGGGACACGGGCACGCATGTGTGCCTGATGGATGGTTCCACGCGAGGCAGGCAGCGCTATCCGGCGGCAAGCGAGACAGCCACCACACGAGGTATGCCGGGCCCGATCTGCCGTCGCCGTCGCGCTGCAGCTGCGTCCGCCATGTGCGTGTCCCGTTCACGCGCGGCCAGCCTAGTTCCTGGCCCCGGCCGTGCGCGGTCGACTTCCACTGCCTTGATTTCAGCCCCGCTCAGTGTAGTGATGGACGATGGGCTGAAAAAACACTGTAACAGGTACTATAACTACAATATCTGCTGCAGTAAATTTTTTTTTGATTTTTTTATTTTTTTTCAATTTTTTTATATTTAATTATACTCAATAAATCAACTCAGCTACCGTGTTTTTTTAGCTAACTACAGTATTTTTTCAGCAAAAATCAAAAGACATCACTATTCCGATCACCCCCTTCCTCTTCGCTTCACATCCGCTTAATTTGGATACGCACGGACGCGCCACTCCATGCGCACCGACGAGCAGCAGCGGCGGATCTCGTGGCCGTCTTTTGTGCTCGTGCATGGCGCCATGGCATTGTGTGGCGCTATGTATGGCGTGCAGATCGATGATCGCTCATCATTCTGTGCTGATAGATGCTCGGATGGATGCATTTTTCTTCTTCTGTACAAAATCTGTCACTAGAGCTATCGATCGGTCGCTCGCTGTCTCTCTCTCACCGGAAAAAAAAGGAGAACACTTTAAGGAGGTAACATGATCTAAACCGTTTTTTTTCCAATAACACTTAGCTAAAATGATATTATAATAGCTGTAAGTTTTTTTTCTAAATTATTTAATTAGAAAATAAAAAATACTGTTATATCTCTATAAACAATACAAAAAAATATATTAAAAAGATAACATATTCAAAATAGATTTTAACTTCTATAATTTAGAAAAACAGAAACCAAAAACTATTTAGAACAGGGACTAAAGGGCGGATCCGATATATATACCACTGAACAAGGATCGAGTAACACAGTTCAGCCCAAAACAAGCTCATCCTTACGGTGACATTCACCGTCTACCTTATCGCGTAAGCTCGTCTCCGTAGCGACTCCAGTAACCTTTTCCCCCCGTGATCTGCCCTTGCGATTGGATGATCGATGATGCGAGCTAGGAAAAAGCAGTGACGACTTCTTTCTGAGAGAGGGAAAGGCCGGACAATGACTTGGACTGGGCGTTCGTTCGAGATCGCTACATGGAGCTGAATGGGCCGTAACTTCTTTTTTGCGAAAAAAAGGGGCTCGAAATCCGATCAAAAGAAAAGGCTCGAAACGGATTTAGCGGCTGGCGTCGAAGCCCAAGAAGCAGTAGCAGGGCCATCTCAAAGATTGTCGCTCTCATGAAAATTGTCAAAAATTATCATAAGAAAATATAGAAAACTGCAAATACAGAATTACACTATTATCTACTTTACAACACAACAAAGAAATGTAAGAAAAGAAAATATTAAAATTATTATTGTTACCTCTTTTCTTGATAGCAGTTAGATTTCAAAATTTTGGATTTTTACCAAAAAAATATTTTAAATCTTGCTAAATTATCACAAAAGTGTACTGAAATTTTTACAAGAGAATTCAGAGTACAGATTGTAGGTTTGAGTGTGATTGCATAAGGGGGGTTTGCTACATATTTATAAAAATTTTGAGATTTTTTTTGTATTTTAAAAACACGAACCCCCCCCCCCCCCACACCGCGAATCGCGCTATTCGCCCCAGATCCAACGTCTTGGAGCG
Organism: Melocanna baccifera; assembly: GCA_036346265.1. NCBI lineage: Eukaryota > Viridiplantae > Streptophyta > Magnoliopsida > Poales > Poaceae > Melocanna > Melocanna baccifera. The sequence goes on from CM070678.1 coordinate 23,902,762, forward strand.
CATCGTTGCACCGCTCCCGATGCGTCTCATCACCAACAGCCCGAACGCCGACACTCCCCCGCACACCAACTCCCTCTGCATTCTACCCCTCGAAAAAAACTCCCTCGCGCCACACGAACGGGACGATTGGCTCGCTCCCCCCCCCCCCTCGCACTAGGCCTAGGCAGCCTAAAGCTTCTCCTTCCCCTGAACGACGGCGGCGGCGGCAGGGCGGCGCTGACGCGGTTCTGCTCCCTTTCCTTGCCGTCGCGACCTGCCTCGACGTCCCTTCCCACGGTAACGGAACGACATGCCACGGAAGCCAGAAACACGCAGATTCCCTTCTAGTTGGGTTTGGGACTTTTGAGTTGTAGGTAGCGGTTTGTTAAAGTCACCAAATTGTTTCAACATTTTGTGGTTTTGATGATGTAGAGTGCACCGGTAATGGCCAGTTCTCCGATCTGCTTTGATATGTGGGTTTGAGGCACTAGTATGGTACAATTCGTGGTAAATTAATTGGGCAAGGTTGGAGATTGGGTTTAACTCATGTATGTAACAGGCTAGCTCGATAAATTATTTCAAATGAATGGAAGGACCTTGAATACAAACACCAGTGTACCCCGGATCTCCGATTGGCAATGGCACTTTTGAGGGCCCTGTGTGAAGTCACTGGACTGGTCTCTAAATTCAATGGAAATCAATTACTCAATGACAAGGTTTTTATTAAATTTCCATTTTTTTTTGAAGGGATTCTGATACTCTAGTGTTGTATACATGTGTCATATATGCCATCACTTTATTTTTGCATTGATTACAACAGGCAAACTCACAGAAATGAATCATATTACATTTGGATCATGGCAAAGTTGACAACATCACATTCTCATCAAAGCATAACATATTAGTCATACTACAATTCATTCCACGCGCTCGTGTTTGTTGCATAATGAAACTACTAGTTAACAAGAGGGCCAACCACAAATCTGTGCTCATGTCACATTGTTAACTATGAATGGATCTACTAATGCTACCTATGTGAAATTTCTTTTGAGGTGAGCTTGACATTGGGATCCTTTTTGGGCAGGTCATGCTTGGCACGGTCGGCCCGGAGTTGCAGGTGGTGAACAAGAGGGAAGCCGCAATCTCCCTTGAAGAGAATGGTATTATTACACTGATCAGGGGTAGGAAGCCTTGTCCAACTTGCTGCCCATCAACTTCTCTGGACTCGACAAGGTAACTTATTTTAGTGTACTTTATGTGAAATCTTATGCTGTATTTACACAAGCTGCTGCAAGTAGATCGCTCCGTGTCTACTGTCCATATAGATTTTTTTGTTTGTCATTGTGTCAAACTCTCCTTGGTGCTTCGCAGGCTGTGAAACCAGGCGCTACAATATTTGTTCACAGGCAGCGAGACTACTTCAGTTTGGTTGGAGGTAAAAGTCTTCGTTCTACTACAAAAAAATTTATATTAGATATCTTATCACAGACGGTTTATAAAAATCGTCTATATTAAATACAATTGACGGCGTCTGTGATATTCCGCAACATCACAGATGGTTTTTAATTAAGAACCGTCTATGATATGGCAATATCACAGACGGTTCTTAAATAAGAACTATCTGTGATATTGGTCTATCACAGACGGTTCTTGATTAAGAACTGTCTGTGATATGTTTCCCGCCTCACACATCCCTAAAATTTCATAATTTTCCGCCTAAGTTCGAGTAGAATTCCGTTTTGACACACTTTCAGTTAAACTGGCATAACTTTTGCATACGGTGTCTGTTTTTGACGTTCTTGTATTCGTTGGAAAGCTAACGACGAGCCCGATAAAAAATGACCAGCTTGCGCCCGTCGCCCTCGAAGACCCCCAAAATCGGCTATTTGTAGTCTCAAATTCGAATAGCAAGTTTTTGAATTCTGTTTTTGCTAAAAAATTTTATCTTTCCTTCAAAATTTGGGGTTTATCTCAACTGCAAAGTTGTAGATCTCGTCGAAACCTTTCAAATGAGTATATATAAGCCATACAGAATTTTGCTATTTTATATTTTGGGACTAATTGTTTATATTGTATCGGTATATATATAACCAATATCACATACGGTTCTTAATAAGAACCGTCTGTGATGCTTTTACAGACGATTCTTGATAAGAACCGTCTGTGATAAATTGGTATCTGACTGCTGGGCCCATCAATCCTCCCCAACCCAACTCCAGCTAATAGAAACCAACCAACCCACACCCCACAGATTGTCCCACCTCTCCCTCCCCTATAAATACTCACCTCAACCTATCCCCTACCCTTTATACGCTCAAAATCTCTCCAGACTCCTTACTGTCACCTCCTCAATCGACTTTTTTTGTGATTAGAGCTCTCTCTATTGTTTCTTCTAGTATTTGATTATGTAACTTTGTGTTGCTACTTTGTGGTGTTTAGGGTTTTCTCCCTCCATTGTTTCTTCTAGTATTTGATTCTGTAACTTTGTGTTGTTACTTTGTGGTGTTTAGGGCTTCCTCCCTCCATTATTTCTTTTACTTACAGTGAGGCGACCACCAAAAAGGATTACCCGAGCTGTATCATGGACGAGAGATATAGCTTGTGATATTGTAACGGTGGATTGTAATCTTGTGATATTGTAATGGTGGATTGTAATCTTGTGATATTGTAATGGTGTATTGTAATCTTGTAATATTGTAATAGTGGATTGTAATATAAATAAAATGTTCTCTGCTATGTTTGCTATCGTGTTTGCTTGTTTTCAAACGATATAGCTAATATTTCCTAGGGCTAATTCAAAAATAAAAAAATAGGTATAGAATGAACTATTACAGACGGTTTTGTAGTATAAACTGTCTGTGAAGAACATCACAGACGGTTCTATATATAGAACCGTTTGTGATAGTGTTTTTCACATACTATTCTAGTTACAAACCGTCTGTATTGTATTTACCACAGGCAGCTCACAAACCGTCTGTGATAACCTTCGATTATCACTGATCCATAAATTCAGACGGTTCAAAAAACCGTCTGTGATGATGTTTTTGAACCGTCTATGATAATGATTTCTGTAGTAGTGTCGGCAAGCTGCACTTAAGCATTCTGCATGTGTGATACTTCATATGCCTGTTAGTAGGATTCTGTTGTCTCCATTTTCTAATATCAAAAGTCCAAAACTCTCATCTGCCTGATGTAGGTTTCTGAAGTTGAAGGAGTTGATGTGGTTTGTGTGATCAAGAACACAGCTACCCTGGCTGGCTCACTGTTCACATTGCGTTGCTCCCAGATTCATATTGACTTGCCCACACTGTCTGATGAGGACAAGGATGTAAGAAATTCCTCCCGGAATGGTGATTTGTATCTCCTTGTGTAATTGTTGTTTTGATTTCTTACCCCATGTCTGCAGAACTTCACTTAGTAACAGAATTACAAGTTAAAAGCCAGAATTTCCCTTGCTCTAACTCATCTTAAGAATTTTGAGCATGTGTTGTTTTCAGGTTATCAGAAAATGGGGTTCTCCAAACAAGATTGACTTCCTCTCTCTGTCTTATACAAGACACGCAGAAGATGTGCGGCAGGCAATTAACTAATTGCATTGTGGATGCACTTTGAGTTTCTTCAAACTTCCACTTTGGGTGTTGTGCTACAAAGTAATATCTATGTTTCCTCAGCAGTTGTCATCTTCATTGAAAATATTGCATTGCTATATTTGTTTGTTTGCATTTCGTACTTGAGAAGAAAGTTCTCAACAATGCTAGTATTTTTCCTGCGTTGCAGGCACGGGAGTTCCTCTCAAAGTTTGGTGATCTCAGTCAAACTCAGATTTTTTGCCAAAATTGAGAATGTGGAGGTATTTCAAGATACTTTTTTTTTAACATTTGTGAGCAACTTTCATTGTTTTTCTGCCTATTCACTCCATATATCATTGCAGGGCTTGAATCATTTTGATGAAACCTTGCAAGAGATAGATGGTATCGTTCTTTCAAGAGGAAACCTGGGTAGTTCTTACTTTTGGACTATGTGACGTGTAGCTACTAGTTGTTTAATGGGCTCTATCATCTACTTGCTACTTTGCTAATTAGAACTTACTACTTAGTAATAACTACTTACTACTTACTTGAATAGTCCTTGTCATCGTGTAATATAGTTAAATTTGCTCGTTAAGTTACTAATGTAGTTCCATTTTAGATATGTAGTATGGTTGATTGATTTTAATTTATACGTGAGACATATATGATGTATGTTTTCATACATTATCCAACTAAATATTCATGACCGAGACTAACCGTATTCGGAGCGACATATATTCGCTCCGTATCTGTGATCGAAAATATTTGTATTTGTATTCGTATCCAGCATTATTCAGTCTGACTCCGACTCTGAGAAAAGAATGTAGAAAAGGATACGGGATAAATGATACCCATCCATATTCGCTCTATTTGCACCCCTGTGCTTGGTGACATTGCCCTCAGAATCTTGACTTTGTATACCCATTTTAGGCCAATGGGTTTATGCCCACCCGGTAGTTCTGTCAAGTCCCATGTGTCATTCTTGACTATGGCCTCCAAATCCTGTTTCATGGTCGTCACCCAGTTCTCCTCATTTGCAGCTTTATGATAACAGGTTGGCTCACCTTCAGTCATGAAGTATAGCTCACCATCACCTTGTATGGATTCAGTAGCTGCATAAATATCACTCAACCTACGATATATTGGTGACCTTTCATCAAACGAGCAAGTACCCGCGGAGCATGTCGGAAGTGTCACCGCGGCCGGCGTGGCCGCAGTCGGTGCTGCGTCCTCCTCTAGCGTCACGCCCTTGCACGAGGCCGAGGGAGCTCTCACGGGCGTGCTTGGCGTAGGCAATGTCGACGGTGGAGACCGGCGTCATGGCCGATCGCTGCGGGCCCACCAGCGGGCTCATCGTGTGCTTGGACTTTCTGGCTGCTGTGCACGGACGATCCGGCCGGCCTCCTAGGCGTACTGTCCAGACCGCCTGTCCAGACGTCATCTATGTTGATTGCCTGCCCTTGCCCATCTGTGTTGAAATTAGGCCCAAGGTCTATTTTCTATAATTCCAAAGCACGCAAGGTTTAGTACCATATTGCTTAGGCAAAGTGGGGGAGACCAATTTATAAGGTGGAGTCCATCCCACTCCTTGAATTATGGAAGTGGATGGTGGCTTTGGCTAAACACGCGTCTTGCGCTGCAGCGCTGTGGCGCAGATTCGCGTATTTTCGCGTGAAAATCGCGTGACTTGTGACTTGCGACGCGCGACCGCGCCGTGACGTGGTGCGCCACTTGGCAGACCATATCCACCTTGTTTTTGCTAAACCTTGTACCGTCTCTCTCTTTTTTACTGGTCATGAGACTGTTTATTTTTCGGTTTGAATACGAGCAGTTACCAGTGAATAATGGAGTCAGTTACCAGGGAATAATGGAGTCAGTTACCGGTGAATAATAGCGCCGATTACGGTGAATAATAGCGTCGATTACTAGAGAGTAATTGAGGCGTCTATAAAAGGCACGAGACGCGTCGAGTTTGAACCGATCTCCTTCACTCCTTTCTCCCATTGTCTTCTTCCACTCTTGTACGAAGTGTTGAGCTATCGAACCTCGTCGACCTTTCTTCTCGGCGTGCGGAAGAGAGGAGAGCGGGATCTCGAACCATTGTCGCGAGAGAGAACACGCACGGGCGGCAATAAGGTTTCGGCAGCGCATCTGCGCGACCGCTCCTACTACATCCTGCACCGCATCAAGTCTTCATCGCATCACGCTGCGCTGCTTCTCATTCTTCATCAAGCCCAATGATGAAGTCGTTCGTGTGATCGCATGCGACTTTGATACTATATTTTTCTTGTGTTTATTCCGAAGTATGATGAGTAGCCTACTGTTAGTAGTTAGTTGTGCATCACTAGTATATTATTTTTGTCTCCTACTAAAACTTGGAATTAAAATATTGCCTACATATTCAACAATCCAGAAACCTTGTACCGTCTCTCTCTTTTCTTGGTCATGAGACTGTTTATTTTTCGGTTTGAATACGGCGATTACGATGAATAATGGAGTCGATTACGAGGAATAATGGAGTCGATTCGGTGAATAATAGCGCCCGATTCGGTGAATAATAGCGTCGATTACTAGAGAGTAATTGAGACGTCTATAAAAGGCACAGAGACGCCCGAGTTTGAACTGATCTCCTTCACTCCTTTCTCCCATTGTCTTCTTCCACTCTTGTACGAAGTGTTGAGCTATCGAACCTCGTCGACCTTTCTTCTCGGCGTGCACGGGAAGAGAGGAGAGCGGGATCTCCGAACCATTGTCGCAGAGAGAACCCGCACGGGCGGCAATAAGGTTTCGGCAGCGATCTGCGCGACCGCTCCTACTACATCCTGCACCGCATCAAGTCTTCATCGCATCACGCTGCGCCGCTTCTGTTCTTCATCAAGCCCAACGATGAAGTCGTTCGTGTGATCGTGCGACTTTGATACTATATTTTCTTGTGTTTATTCCAAGTATGATGAGTAGCCTCATCGTTAGTAGTTAGTTGTGCATCACTAGTATATTATTTTTGTCTCCTACTAAAACTTGGAATTAAAATATTGCCTACATATTCAACAATCCGAAACCTTGTACCGTCTCTCTCTTTTTCTTGGTCATGAGACTATTTATTTTTCGGTTTGAATACGAGCGATTACCGATGAATAATGGAGTCGATTACGAGGAATAATGGAGTCGATTCGGTGAATAATAGCGCCGATTCTGGTGAATAATAGCGTCGATTACTAGAGAGTAATTGAGACGTCTATAAAAGGCACGAGACGCCCGAGTTTGAACCGATCTCCTTCACTCCTTTCTCCCATTGTCTTCTTCCACTCTTGTGCGAAGTGTTGAGCTATCGAACCTCGTCGACCTTTCTTCTCGGCGTGCGGGAAGAGAGGAGAGCGGGATCTCGAACCATTGTCGCAGAGAGAACACGCACGGGCGGCAATAAGGTTTCGGCAGCGCATCTGCGCGACCGCTCCTACTACATCCTGCACCGCATCAAGTCTTCATCGCATCACGCTGCGCGCCGCTTCTGTTCTTCATCAAGCCCAACGATGAAGTCGTTCGTGTGATCGCATGCGACTTTGATACTATATTTTTCTTGTGTTTATTCAAGTATGATGAGTAGCCTCATTGTTAGTAGTTAGTTGTGCATCACTAGTATATTATTTTGTCTCCTACTAAAACTTGGAATTAAAATATTGCCTACATATTCAACAATCCGAAACCTTGTACCGTCTCTCTTTTTTTCTGGTCATGAGACTGTTTATTTTTCGGTTTGAATACGGCGATTACGATGAATAATGGAGTCGATTACGAGGAATAATGGAGTCGCCACGGTGAATAATAGCGCCGATTACGGTGAATAATAGCGTCGATTACTAGAGAGTAATTGAGGCGTCTATAAAAGGCACGAGACGCGTCGAGTTTGAACCGATCTCCTTCACTCCTTTCTCCCATTGTCTTCTTCCACTCTTGTACGAAGTGTTGAGCTATCGAACCTCGTCGACCTTTCTTCTCGGCGCACGGGAAGAGAGGAGAGCGGGATCTCGAACCATTGTCGCAGAGAGAAGAACTGCACGGGCGGCAATAAGGTTTCGGCGGCGCATCTGCGCGACCGCTCCTACTACATCTGCATCGCATCAAGTCTTCATCGCATCACGCTGCGCTGCTTCTGTTCTTCATCAAGCCCAACGATGAAGTCGCTCGTGTGATCGTGCGACTTTGATACTATATTTTCTTGTGTTTATTCCAAGTATGATGAGTAGCCTCATTGTTAGTAGTTAGTTGTGCATCACTAGTATATTATTTTGTCTCCTACTAAAACTTGGAATTAAAATATTGCCTACATATTCAACAATCCGAAACCTTATTGTGGAATTTGTTGCAATACGTAAATGGTTAGCGCTTCGATGCGATGAAACACGAGAGGTTTTGTGGTCGAACTTTCGTAGATGGGACTAGAGTCAAGTTTTGGCTCATGTCTTTGGGACTGTGGTGGGTTGTCCATCCGCAGATATCCATTTACGATTGAGCAATACATGCAATTTGATAGTGCAAACAACATGCTCTTGGTTGCATCTTGACTGCTCGCAGATCAGCTCTACGATGTGTACATGGACTATAAGTCCGCCACGAGTTGTGGAATGCACTAGAGCACAAATATGCAGAGAGAGAGATGGTCGCTGGCTCTACATGTGTGAGCAATTTTTCGACTTTAGCATGGATGAGACTAAGTCTATAGTTGGATAAGCTCATGACCTCCGGCTACTAGTCGGTGAGATTGCGCACTGGGGTGTGTGTTACCTCCTAAGTTTGTGGTGCGGGCATTGTTGCTAAACTCCCACCTTCTTGGCGGGATTTTGCCACTAGCCTGAAACACAAGAGGAAGAGATTTTGTTGAAGATCTCATTGCTGCCTCGATGTGGAAGAAAAAGCTAGAGCAAAGGATGCACCAAGCACATCCGCGAACAATGCAAACTTCATTGAGAAAAGACTATAGCAAAGAAGTACAAATCCAACAAACCGAACAAGACAACTAGCTTTAAGAAGAAGAAAAGCGAGAAAAAGGATTTCAAGGACATCACCGCTTTGTGTGCGGAAAAGATGGTCATATGGCGAAGGACTGTCGATTCCGCAAAATCGAGAGATGGTGAACGACCAAAGAAGAAGGTCATCAACGTGATAATAGGCGAGGCCTCAACTTCGTGGAGGGTATGGTAATCCACCGTTGTTTTTTCAGCATGTCAATCCACCGATTGGTGGGTGGATCTTGGTGCTAATGTTCACGTATGTTCGATATTTCCTTGTTTTCTTCTTACCAGCAGCGAGGGCTTCCTCCGTCCTAATGGGAAACGGCTCGCATGCTTCATTCTTGGTGTTGGTACGGTGGATCTGAAGTCGACTTCAGGAAGATTGTCCACTTAAAGAACGTGCAGCATGCTCCTACAATAAATAAGAACCTCATTAGTGGTTCTCTTCTATGTAGGAATGGTTATAAGCTAGTTTTTGAGTCGAATAAAATTGTATTGTCTAAGTTTGGAAATTTTGTTGGTAAAGGCTATGAGAGCGGAGGCTTGTTCCGCCTAAGTACTTTAGAGTATTGTTATAATCTGAATGTTGCAACAAATTTAAATAAATGTGAGGCAAATATTTGGCATTCCGTTTGTCATATTAGTTTTGATAGTATTGTGAGAATGTCCAAATTAGATTTAATTCAAAATGTGAAATTATCAAAGGATCAAAATGCAGTCATGTGTGCAAGCAAAACAGCCTCGAAAACCTTTTAAGGAATTAGAGGATGAAAAGAATCTGCACCATTAGATCTTATTCATTCAGATTTGTGTGAAATGAATGGACTATTGACAAAAGGAGGCAAAAGATATTTTCTAACTTTTATTGATGATGCAACACGCTACTGCTATGTGTATTTGCTAAAAACTAAGGATGAAGCTTTAAACTACTTTAAAACTTATAAAGTGAGGTTGAGAACCAACTAGAAAAGAAAATAAAAAGATTGAGATCGATCGTGGAGCGAATATGTCTCTCATGAGTTCTCCCAATGCATTCGAGCATGGAATAATCCATGAGTTCACACCACCATACTCACCCCAATCAAATGGGATAGGCGAGAGGAAAAACCGGACACTAACGGACTTGGTCAATGCCATGTTAGAGAGTTCCAGGTATGCCTAAGGCATGGTGGGGAAGCTATATTGACAAACAACTTTCGTCCTAAATAGAGTAATCACTAAAAGGAGTGAAATTACTCCATATGAGGGTTGGAAGGAGAAAACCTAATGTTAATTTTCTGCGAACTTGGGGTGTTTGGCAAAAGTTAATATACCATTGCGTAAAAAAGAAAACTTGGACCAAAAGCGATCGATTGTATTTTTCTAGGATATGCTCAAAATAGCACGGCCTATAGATTGTTAGTAGTTAAATCGAAACTCCGAGATTATTGTTAATACAATAATGGAGTCTAGAGATGCTTCATTTTTGAGAATATCTTTCCTATGAGAAAGATGGCGATACTTCAACACGGATGAGAATGTTCACATCGATAATATCGAAAATGAGAACAATCAAACTTCGAACTTTCCACCATTTCGAACCATTTTATGATATCCCCGAGGAGGACAACAATTTAGTCACGAAGCTCCTCGAAGAAGCAAGAGACAAAGGGTTGAGAAAACCTTTGGTGATGACTTTATTGTATACCTTGTGGATGATGTGCCAAAGACTCTTTGGAAGCTTATGCATCTTTCGATCTTGAGTATTGGAAAGAGGCGATCAATGCGAGATGGATTCAATCATGGCTAATGAGACTTGGGAGATCACCAATCTTCCTATTGGGTGCAAACCTGTTGGATGTAAGTGGATTTTTAAAAGAAAGCGAGGCCCGATGGTACTATTGAGAAGTACAAAGCAAGACTTGTAGCTAAGGGTTACACCTAAAGAGAGGAGAAGATTTCTTCGATACCTATTCTCCTGTCGCTAGATTAACCACCATCAGTACTCCTTGCATTAGCATCTTCCTATGGTGCGTATGTTCATCAAATGGACGTAAAGACAGCTTTCCTTAATGGAGAGTTGGAGGAAGAAATTTATATGGATCAACCCGATGGTTTTGTGATTTCGGATAGGAAAATAAGGTATGCAGACTATTAAAATCCTTGTATGGTTTAAAGCAAGCACCTAAACAATGGCACGAAAAATTTGATAAGACTTTGACAACCGTGGCTTTATTGTGAATGAAGTGATAAATGTGTATATTACCGCTATGGTGGGGTCAAGGAGTAATTTTGTGTTTGTATGTAGATGACATACTTATATTTGGAACAAACACTAGCGTAATTGATTTGAGGTCAAATCTTTCCTATCCGATGTTTTGATATGAAAGATTTAGGAGAGGCGATGTTATTTTGAATATTAAATTGATCAAGAATGAGAATGGGATTACTTTGAGCCAATCTCATTATCTTTGAGAAAATATTGAGCCGCCGGCTTTGAAAATTGTAAAGTTTCTCCAACACCCTATGATGCGAGTATTAAGCTTCGAAAGAATCAAGGGTTAGGAAAAGATCAATTGAAATATTCATAAATTATTGGGTCACTTATGTATTTAGCTGGTGCCACAAGACACGACATTTCATTTCTTTGTGAGCAAATTAAGTCGGTTTACTTCTAACCGGAGATGATCACTGGGAGGCACTTGAAAGAGTGTTGCGCTACTTGAGAGGCACAACATCTTTTGGAATTCATTATACTGGATATCCTTCTGTATTAGAAGGGTGCAGTGACTCAATTGGATCTCGATCTTGATGAGATCAAAGCTACAAGTGGTTATGTGTTTACTTTAGTGGTGTGCAGTTTCATGGAGGTCTTGTAAGCAGACTATATTGACGAGGTCAACCATGGAAGCGGAACTTGTAGCACTTGACACACCCATCGTTGAGGTGAATGGCTAAGAGAGCTTCGATGGACTTACCGTTGGTTGAGAAACCAATACGGCAATCGATGTCTTGTGATAATCAAACCGTGTTGGCCAAAGTCACAAGTACAAAGGATAATATGAAGTCCTCTAGACATGTGAAGCGAGGCTTAAATCGTCGAAAATTGAGAAACTCCGGAGTAATAGCCGTGTGAATTATATTAACACCGAGAAAATCGCGACCCTTTTACCAAGGGATTAGCACGAGAGCGATTTCCGTTGCTTCTATGGATATGGGAATGAGGCCCATTTAGTTACATCACAATGGTAACCCATGCCTTCATGAGCGGAGATCCCGTGACTTAGGTAATGGGAAAAACAAGTTGATATTGTAACAAGAGAGTACATATTAATTGTACCCATATCCAAAATAAATAAAGTACTCTCAAGCTGTATGGAAGGTTGGTATAAAACCTTAATGTATTCATGAGGAAAGGTATTAGCTGCAGGATACCTAGAAAGAATACACCTACTTGAGCTTAACTGTTTGGTCGCAGATTCACGAGAAGGGCATTCTCTAGAAAGCTCATGAGCGAGATAAGGAGCATGACCATATAACGCTCCGTTTAGGCGTGGTTCATTGATAGCCTAGTATCGGTTGAGGTTTCAAGTGAAGTCGATTACTAAAAGTGTGAATTCAAGGCATAGTCCATTCATTAGTTGTGAGAAGATGAATCTTGCTAATCTAGGTGTAAGTTCAACCCATATGGGACTTACATTATAAGACCGTATATTAAACAACACTTAAGTACAATTTTTTTGACATATTTGTGCTTCTGCTTTGGAATTGGTGGGGATCATGAAATTAGGCCCAAAGCCTATTTTCTATAATTCCAAAGCACGCAAGGTTTAGTACCATATTGCTTAGGCAAAGTGGGGAGACCAATTTATAAGGTGGAGTCCATCCCACTCCTTGAATTATGGAAGTGGATGGTGGCTTTGGCTAAACACGCGCTTGCGCAAGCGCTGCGCGCGCCGCGATTCGCATGTTTTCGCGTGAAAATCGCGTGACTTGTGACTTGCGACGCGCGATCGCGCCGTGGCGTGGTGCGCCACTTGGCGCACCATATCCACCTTGTTTTGCTAAACCTTGTACCGTCTCTCTCTTTTTACTGGTCATGAGACTATTTATTTTTCGGTTTGAATACGGCGATTACGATGAATAATGGAGTCGATTACGAGGAATAATGGAGTCGATTCGGTGAATAATAGCGCCGATTCGGTGAATAATAGCGTCGATTACTAGAGTAATTGAGACGTCTATAAAGGCACGAGACGCCCGAGTTTGAACCGATCTCCTTCACTCCTTTCTCCCATTGTCTTCTTCCACTCTTGTACGAAGTGTTGAGCTATCGAACCTCGTCGACCTTTCTTCTCGGCGTGCACGGAAGAGAGGAGAGCGGGATCTCGAACCATTGTCGCAGAGAACCCGCACGGGCGGCAATAAGGTTTCGGCAGCGCATCTGCGCGACCGCTCCTACTACATCCCCGCATCGCATCAAGTCTTCATCGCATCACGCTGCATTTGCTTCTGTTCTTCATCAAGCCCAACGATGAAGTCGTTCGTGTGATCGTGCGACTTTGATACTATATTTTCTTGTGTTTATTCCAAGTATGATGAGTAGCCTCATCGTTAGTAGTTAGTTGTGCATCACTAGTATATTATTTTGTCTCCTACTAAAACTTGGAATTAAAATATTGCCTACATATTCAACAATCCGAAACCTTGTACCGTCTCTCTCTTTTTCTTGGTCATGAGACTGTTTATTTTTCGTTTGAATACGGCGATTACGATGAATAATGGAGTCGATTACGAGGAATAATGGAGTCGCCATCGGTGAATAATAGCGCCGATTCACGGTGAATAATAGCGTCGATTACTAGAGAGTAATTGAGACGTCTATAAAAGGCACGAGACGCGTCGAGTTTGAACCGATCTCCTTCACTCCTTTCTCCCATTGTCTTCTTCCACTCTTATACGAAGTGTTGAGCTATCGAACCTCGTCGACCTTTCTTCTCGGCGTGCGGAAGAGAGGAGAGCGGGATCTCGAACCATTGTCGCAGAGAGAACACGCACGGGCGGCAATAAGGTTTCGGCAGCGCATCTGCGCGACCGCTCCTACTACATCCGCATCGCATCAAGTCTTCATCGCATCACGCTGCGCTGCTTCTGTTCTTCATCAAGCCCAACGATGAAGTCGTTCGTGTGATCGCATGCGACTTTGATACTATATTTTCTTGTGTTTATTCCAAGTATGATGAGTAGCCTCATCGTTAGTAGTTAGTTGTGCATCACTAGTATATTATTTTTGTCTCCTACTAAAACTTGGAATTAAAATATTGCCTACATATTCAACAATCCGAAACCTTATTGTGGAATTTGTTGCAATCTGAAATAGTTAGCGCTTCGATGCGATGAAACACGAGAGGTTTTGTGGTCGAACTTTCGTAGATGGCGGACTAGAGTCAAGTTTTGGCTCATGTCTTTGGGACTGTGGTGGGTTGTCCATCCGCAGTATCCATTTACGATTGAGCGGTACATGCAATTTGATAGTGCAAACAATCGCTCTTGGTTGCATCTTGACTGCAGCGCAGATCGGCTCTCACGATGTGTACATGGACTATAAGTCCGCCACGAGTTGTGGAATGCACTAGAGCACAAATATGCAGAGGCAGAGGTCGGTCGGCTCTACATGTGTGAGCAATTTTTCGACTTTAGCATGGATGAGACTAAGTCTATAGTTGGATAAGCTCATGACCTCCAGCTACTAGTCGGTGAGATTGCGCACTGGCTGTGTGTTACCTCCTAAGTTTGTGGTGCGGGCATTGTTGCTAAACTCCCACCTTCTTGGCGGGATTTTGCCACTAACTGAAACACAAGAGGAAGAGATTTCATTGAAGATCTCATTGCTGCCTCGATGTGGAAGAAAAGCTAGAGCAAAGGATGCACCAAGCACATCGGCGAACAATGCAAACTTCATTGAGAAAAGACTATAGCAAAGAAGTACAAATCCAACAAACCGAACAAGACAACTAGCTTTAAGAAGAAGAAAAGCGAGAAAAAGGATTTCAAGGACATCACCGCTTTGTGTGCGGAAAAGATGGTCATATGGCGAAGGATGTCGATTCCGCAAAATCGAGATGGTGAGCGACCAAAGAAGAAGGTCATCAGCGTGATAATAGGCGAGGCCTCAACCGAGGAGGGTATGGTAATCCACCGTTGTTTTTTCAGCATGTCAATCCACCGATTGGTGGGTGGATATTGGTGCTAATGTTCACGTATGTTCGATATTTCCTTGTTTTCTTCTTACCAGCAGCAGGGCTTCCTCCGTCCTAATGGGAAACGGCTCGCATGCTTCATTCTTGGTGTTGCACGGTGGATCTGAAGTCGACTTCAGGAAGATTGTCCACTTAAAGAACGTAAAGCATGCTCCTACAATAAATAAGAACCTCATTAGTGGTTCTCTTCTATGTAGGAATGGTTATAAGCTAGTTTTTGAGTCGAATAAAATTGTATTGTCTAAGTTTGGAAATTTTGTTGGTAAAGGCTATGAGAGCGGAGGCTTGTTCCGCCTAAGTACTTTAGAGTATTGTTATAATCTGAATGTTGCAACAAATTTAAATAAATGTGAGGCAAATATTTGGCATTCCGTTTGTCATATTAGTTTTGATAGTATTGTGAGAATGTCCAAATTAGATTTAATTCCAAAATGTGAAATTATCAAAGGATCAAAATGCCAGTCATGTGTGCAAGCAAAACAGACCTCGAAAACCTTTTAAGGAATTAGAGGATGAAAAGAATCGCACCATTAGATCTTATTCATTCAGATTTGTGTGAAATGAATGGACTATTGACAAAAGGAGGCAAAAGATATTTTCTAACTTTTATTGATGATGCAACACGCTACTGCTATGTGTATTTGCTAAAAACTAAGGATGAAGCTTTAAACTACTTTAAAACTTATAAGGTGAGGTTGAGAACCAACTAGAAAAGAAAATAAAAGATTGAGATCGATCGTGGAGGAGAATATGTCTCTCATGAGTTCTCCCAATTGCATTACGAGCATGGAATAATCCATGAGTTCACACCACCATACTCACCCCAATCAAATGGGATAGTGAGAGGAAAAACCGGACACTAACGGACTTGGTCAATGCCATGTTAGAGAGTTAGGTATGCCTAAGGCATGGTGGGGAAGCTATATTGACAAACAACTTTCGTCCTAAATAGAGTAATCACTAAAAGGAGTGAAATTACTCCATATGAGGGTTGGAAGGGGAGAAAACCTAATGTTAATTTTCTGCGAACTTGGGGGTGTTTGGCAAAAGTTAATATACCATTGCAGAAAAAGAGAAAACTTGGACCAAAAACAGTCGATTGTATTTTTCTAGGATATGCTCAAAATAGCACGGCCTATAGATTGTTAGTAGTTAAATCAGAAACTCCTGAGATTATTGTTAATACAATAATGGAGTCTAGAGATGCTTCATTTTTTGAGAATATCTTTCCTATGAGAACAGTAGGCAGTACTTCAACACGGACTGAGAATGTTCACATCGATAATATCGAAAATGAGAACAATCAAACTTCTGAACTTTCCACCATTTCTGAACCATTTTATGATATCCCTGAGGAGGACAACAATTTAGTCACAGAAGCTCCTCGAAGAAGCAAGAGACAAAGGGTTGAGAAAACCTTTGGTGATGACTTTATTGTATACCTTGTGGATGATGTGCCAAAGACTCTTTCGGAAGCTTATGCATCTTCTGATGCCGAGTATTGGAAAGAGGCGATCCGTGTGAGATGGATTCAATCATGGCTAATGAGACTTGGGAGATCACCAATCTTCCTATTGGGTGCAAACCTGTTGGATGTAAGTGGATTTTTAAAAGAAAGCGAGGCCCGATGGTACTATTGAGAAGTACAAAGCAAGACTTGTAGCTAAGGGTTACACCGAGAAAGAGGAGAAGATTTCTTGATACCTATTCTCCTGTCGCTAGATTAACCACCATCAGTACTCCTTGCATTAGCATCTTCCTATGGTGCGTATGTTCATCAAATGGACGTAAAGACAGCTTTCCTTAATGGAGAGTTGGAGGAAGAAATTTATATGGATCAACCCGATGGTTTTGTGATTTACGGATAGGAAAATAAGGTATGCAGACTATTAAAATCCTTGTATGGTTTAAAGCAAGCACCTAAACAATGGCACGAAAAATTTGATAAGACTTTGACAACCACTGGCTTTATTGTGAATGAAGTCGATAAATGTGTATATTACCGCTATGGTGGGGTCAAGGAGTAATTTTGTGTTTGTATGTAGATGACATACTTATATTTGGAACAAACACTAGCGTAATTGATTTGAGGTCAAATCTTTCCTATCCCGATGTTTTGATATGAAAGATTTAGGAGAGGCAGATGTTATTTTGAATATTAAATTGATCAAGAATGAGAATGGGATTACTTTGAGCCAATCTCATTATTTGAGAAAATATTGAGCCGCCGGTTTTGAAAATTGTAAAGTTTCTCCAACACCCTATGATGCGAGTATTAAGCTTGAAAGAATCAAGGGTTAGGAAAAGATCAATTGAAATATTCATAAATTATTGGGTCACTTATGTATTTAGTGGTGCCACAAGACTGACATTTCATTTCTTTGTGAGCAAATTAAGTCGGTTTACTTCTAACCCAGGAGATGATCACTGGAGGCACTTGAAAGAGTGTTGCGCTACTTGAGAGGCACAACATCTTTTGGAATTCATTATCTTGGATATCATACGTATTAGAAGTGCAGTGACTCAATTGGATCTCGATCTTCGATGAGATCAAAGCTACAAGTGGTTATGTGTTTACTTTATTTGGTCTGCGGTTTCATGGAGGTCTTGTAAATGACTATATTGACGAGGTCAACCATGGAAGCGGAACTTGTAGCACTTGACACGACATCGTTGAGGTGAATGGCTAAGAGAGCTTCGATGGACTTACCGTTGGTTGAGAAACCAATACCGCAATCTGATGTCTTGTGATAATCAAAGCGTGTTGGCCAAAGTCACAAGTACAAAGGATAATATGAAGTCCTCTAGACATGTGAAGCGAGGCTTAAATCTGTCGAGAAAATTGAGAAACTCCGAGTAATAGCCGTGAATTATATTAACACCGAGAAAATCGCGGACCCTTTTACCAAGGGATTAGCACGAGAGCGATTTCGTTGCTTCTATGGATATGGGAATGAGGCCCATTTAGTTACATCACAATGGTAACCCATGCCTTCATGAGCGGAGATCCGTGACTTAGGTAATGGGAAAAACAAGTTGATATTGTAACAAGAGAGTACATATTAATTGTACCCATATCCAAAATAAATAAAGTACTCTCAACTGTATGGAAGGTTGGTATAAAACCTTAATGTATTCATGAGGAAAGGTATTAGCTGCAGGATACCTAGAAAGAATACACCTACTTGAGCTTAAGCTGTTTGGTCGCAGATTCACGAGAAGCAGGGCATTCTCTAGAAAGCTCATGAGCGGATAAGGAGCATGACCATATAACGCTCCGTTTAGGCGTGGTTCATTGATAGCCTAGTATCGCTTGAGGTTTCAAGTGAAGTCGATTACTAAAAGTTGTGAATTCAAGGCATAGTCCATTCATTAGTTGTGAGAAGATGAATCTTGCTAATCTAGGTGTAAGTTCAACCCATATGGGACTTACATTATAAGAGTGGTATATTAAACAACACTTAAGTACAATTTTTTTGACATATTTGTGCTTCTGCTTTGGAATTGGTGGGGATCATGAAATTAGGCCCAAAGCCTATTTTCTATAATTCCAAAGCACGCAAGGTTTAGTACCATATTGCTTAGGCAAAGTGGGGAGACCAATTTATAAGGTGGAGTCCATCCCACTCCTTGAATTATGGAAGTGGATGGTGGCTTTGGCTAAACACACGTCTTGCGCGCGCACGCGCTGCGCAGATTCGCATGTTTTCGCGTGAAAATCGCGTGACTTGTGACTTGCGACGCGATCGCGCCGTGGCGTGGTGCGCCACTTGGCGAACCATATCCACCTTGTTTTGCTAAACCTTGTACCGTCTCTCTTTTTTACTGGTCATGAGACTGTTTATTTTTCGGTTTGAATACGGCGATTACGTGAATAATGGAGTCGATTACGAGGAATAATGGAGTCGCCATCGGTGAATAATAGCGCCGATTACGGTGAATAATAGCGTCGATTACTAGAGAGTAATTGAGACGTCTATAAAAGGCCCGAGACGTCGAGTTTGAACCGATCTCCTTCACTCCTTTCTCCCATTGTCTTCTTCCACTCTTGTACGAAGTGTTGAGCTATCGAACCTCGTCGACCTTTCTTCTCGGCGTGCGGGAAGAGAGGAGAGCGGGATCTCGAACCATTGTCGCAGAGAAGAACGCACGGGCGGCAATAAGGTTTCGGCAGCGATCTGCGCGACCGCTCCTACTACATCTCGCATCGCATCAAGTCTTCATCGCATCACGCTGCGCTGCTTCTGTTCTTCATCAAGCCCAACGATGAAGTCGTTCGTGTGATCGCATGCGACTTTGATACTATATTTTCTTGTGTTTATTCCAAGTATGATGAGTAGCCTCATCGTTAGTAGTTAGTTGTGCATCACTAGTATATTATTTTGTCTCCTACTAAAACTTGGAATTAAAATATTGCCTACATATTCAACAATCCGAAACCTTGTACCGTCTCTCTCTTTTTTTGGTCATGAGACTATTTATTTTTCGGTTTGAATACGGCGATTACGATGAATAATGGAGTCGATTACGAGGAATAATGGAGTCGCGGTGAATAATAGCGCGATTCGGTGAATAATAGCGTCGATTACTAGAGAGTAATTGAGACGTCTATAAAGGCCCGAGACGCGTCGAGTTTGAACCGATCTCCTTCACTCCTTTCTCCCATTGTCTTCTTCCACTTGTATGCGAAGTGTTGAGCTATCGAACCTCGTCGACCTTTCTTCTCGGCGCACGGAAGAGAGGAGAGCGGGATCTCGAACCATTGTCGCAGAGAGAACACGCACGGGCGGCAATAAGGTTTCGGGCAGCGCATCTGCGCGACCGCTCCTACTACATCCTCGCATCGCATCAAGTCTTCATCGCATCACGCTGCGCTGCTTCTGTTCTTCATCAAGCCCAACGATGAAGTCGTTCGTGATCGATGCGACTTTGATACTATATTTTTCTTGTATTTATTCCGAAGTATGATGAGTAGCCTACTGTTAGTAGTTAGTTGTGCATCACTAGTATATTATTTTTGTCTCCTACTAAAACTTGGAATTAAAATATTGCCTACATATTCAACAATCCAGAAACCTTATTGTGGAATTTGTTGCAATACAGAAATGGTTAGCGCTTCTGATGCGATGAAACCTGAGAGGTTTTGTGGTCAGAACTTTCGTAGATGGCAGACTAGAGTCAAGTTTTGGCTCATGTCTTTGGGACTGTGGTGGGTTGTCCATCCGCAGTATCCATTTACGATTGAGCAGTACATGCAATTTGATAGTGCAAACAATACTGCTCTTGGTTGCATCTTGACTGTTCTGGCAGATCAGCTCTACGATGTGTACATGGACTATAAGTCCGCCACGAGTTGTGGAATGCACTAGAGCACAAATATGCAGAGAGCAGAGGTCGGTCGCTGGCTCTACATGTGTGAGCAATTTTTCGACTTTAGCATGGATGAGACTAAGTCTATAGTTGGATAAGCTCATGACCTCCAGCTACTAGTCGGTGAGATTGCGCACTGGGTGTGTGTTACCTCCTAAGTTTGTGGTCGGGCATTGTTGCTAAACTCCCACCTTCTTGGCGGGATTTTGCCACTAGCCTGAAACACAAGAGGAAGAGATTTGTTGAAGATCTCATTGCTGCCCTCGATGTGGAAGAAAAAGCTAGAGCAAAGGATGCACCAAGCACATCCGCCGAACAATGCAAACTTCATTGAGAAAAGACTATAGCAAAGAAGTACAAATCCAACAAACCGAACAAGACAACTAGCTTTAAGAAGAAGAAAAGCGAGAAAAAGGATTTCAAGGACATCACCGCTTTGTGTGCGGAAAAGATGGTCATATGGCGAAGGATTGTCGATTCCGCAAAATCGAGAGATGGTGAACGACCAAAGAAGAAGGTCATCACGTGATAATAGGCGAGGCCTCAACTTCGTGGAGGGTATGGTAATCCACTGTTGTTTTTCAGCATGTCAATCCACCGATTGGTGGGTGGATCTTGGTGCTAATGTTCACGTATGTTCGATATTTCCTTGTTTTCTTCTTACCAGCAAAGCAGGGCTTCCTCCGTCCTAATGGGAAGCGGCTCGCATGCTACATTCTTGGTGTTGTACGGTGGATCTGAAGTCGACTTCAGGAAGATTGTCCACTTAAAGAACGTGCAAACATGCTCCTACA
The DNA here is from genome assembly GCA_036346265.1 of Melocanna baccifera. Lineage (NCBI taxonomy): Eukaryota > Viridiplantae > Streptophyta > Magnoliopsida > Poales > Poaceae > Melocanna > Melocanna baccifera. The sequence goes on from CM070678.1 coordinate 23,923,722, forward strand.
ATAAATAAGAACCTCATTAGTGGTTCTCTTCTATGTAGGAATGGTTATAAGCTAGTTTTTGAGTCGAATAAAATTGTATTGTCTAAGTTTGGAAATTTTGTTGGTAAAGGCTATGAGAGCGGAGGCTTGTTCCGCCTAAGTACTTTAGAGTATTGTTATAATCTGAATGTTGCAACAAATTTAAATAAATGTGAGGCAAATATTTGGCATTCCCGTTTCTGTCATATTAGTTTTGATAGTATTGTGAGAATGTCCAAATTAGATTTAATTCCAAAATGTGAAATTATCAAAGGATCAAAATGCCAGTCATGTGTGCAAGCAAAACAGCCTCGAAAACCTTTTAAGGAATTAGAGGATGAAAAGAATCTGGCACCATTAGATCTTATTCATTCAGATTTGTGTGAAATGAATGGACTATTGACAAAAGGAGGCAAAAGATATTTTCTAACTTTTATTGATGATGCAACACGCTACTGCTATGTGTATTTGCTAAAAACTAAGGATGAAGCTTTAAACTACTTTAAAACTTATAAGGCTGAGGTTGAGAACCAACTAGAAAAGAAAATAAAAAGATTGAGATCTGATCGTGGAGCAGAATATGTCTCTCATGAGTTCTCCCAATTCTGTTCTGAGCATGGAATAATCCATGAGTTCACACCACCATACTCACCCCAATCAAATGGGATAGCTGAGAGGAAAAACCGGACACTAACGGACTTGGTCAATGCCATGTTAGAGAGTTCAGGTATGCCTAAGGCATGGTGGGGAAGCTATATTGACAAACAACTTTCGTCCTAAATAGAGTAATCACTAAAAGGAGTGAAATTACTCCATATGAGGGTTGGAAGGAGAAAACCTAATGTTAATTTTCTCGAACTTGGGGTGTTTGGCAAAAGTTAATATACCATTGCAGAAAAAGAGAAAACTTGGACCAAAAACAGTCGATTGTATTTTTCTAGGATATGCTCAAAATAGCACGGCCTATAGATTGTTAGTAGTTAAATCAGAAACTCCTGAGATTATTGTTAATACAATAATGGAGTCTAGAGATGCTTCATTTTTGAGAATATCTTTCCTATGAGAACAAAGAGGCGATACTTCAACACGGACTGAGAATGTTCACATCGATAATATCGAAAATGAGAACAATCAAACTTCTGAACTTTCCACCATTTCTGAACCATTTTATGATATCCCTGAGGAGGACAACAATTTAGTCACAGAAGCTCCTCGAAGAAGCAAGAGACAAAGGGTTGAGAAAACCTTTGGTGATGACTTTATTGTATACCTTGTGGATGATGTGCCAAAGACTCTTTCGGAAGCTTATGCATCTTCTGATGCTGAGTATTGGAAAGAGGCATCCAGAGTGAGATGGATTCAATCATGGCTAATGAGACTTGGGAGATCACCAATCTTCCTATTGGGTGCAAACCTGTTGGATGTAAGTGGATTTTTAAAAAGAAACTGAGGCCCGATGGTACTATTGAGAAGTACAAAGCAAGACTTGTAGCTAAGGGTTACACCCAGAAAGAGGGAGAAGATTTCTTCGATACCTATTCTCCTGTCGCTAGATTAACCACCATCAGAGTACTCCTTGCATTAGCATCTTCCTATGGTCTGTATGTTCATCAAATGGACGTAAAGACAGCTTTCCTTAATGGAGAGTTGGAGGAAGAAATTTATATGGATCAACCCGATGGTTTTGTGATTTCTGGATAGGAAAATAAGGTATGCAGACTATTAAAATCCTTGTATGGTTTAAAGCAAGCACCTAAACAATGGCACGAAAAATTTGATAAGACTTTGACAACCGCTGGCTTTATTGTGAATGAAGCTGATAAATGTGTATATTACCGCTATGGTGGGGGTCAAGGAGTAATTTTGTGTTTGTATGTAGATGACATACTTATATTTGGAACAAACACTAGCGTAATTGACGAGGTCAAATCTTTCCTATCCCGATGTTTTGATATGAAAGATTTAGGAGAGGCAGATGTTATTTTGAATATTAAATTGATCAAGAATGAGAATGGGATTACTTTGAGCCAATCTCATTATGTTGAGAAAATATTGAGCCGCTTCGGTTTTGAAAATTGTAAAGTTTCTCCAACACCCTATGATGCGAGTATTAAGCTTCGAAAGAATCAAGGGTTAGGAAAAGATCAATTGAAATATTCATAAATTATTGGGTCACTTATGTATTTAGCTGGTGCCACAAGACCTGACATTTCATTTGCTGTGAGCAAATTAAGTCGGTTTACTTCTAACCCAGGAGATGATCACTGGGAGGCACTTGAAAGAGTGTTGCGCTACTTGAGAGGCACAACATCTTTTGGAATTCATTATCTTGGATATCCTTCGTATTAGAAGGGTGCAGTGACTCAATTGGATCTCGATCTCGATGAGATCAAAGCTACAAGTGGTTATGTGTTTACTTTAGTTGGTGCATAGTTTCATGGAGGTCTTGTAAATGACTATATTGACGAGGTCAACCATGGAAGCGGAACTTGTAGCACTTGACACACACCATCGCCGAGGTGAATGGCTAAGAGAGCTTCGATGGACTTACCGTTGGTTGAGAAACCAATACCGCAATCTGATGTACTGTGATAATCAAACTGTGTTGGCCAAAGTCACAAGTACAAAGGATAATATGAAGTCCTCTAGACATGTGAAGCGAGGCTTAAATCATCGAGAAAATTGAGAAACTCCGAGTAATAGCTGTGAATTATATTAACACTGAGAAAAATCTGGCAGACCCTTTTACCAAGGGATTAGCACGGAGAGCGATTTCCGTTGCTTCTATGGATATGGGAATGAGGCCCATTTAGTTACATCACAATGGTAACCCATGCCTTCATGAACGGAGATCCCGTGACTTAGGTAATGGGAAAAACAAGTTGATATTGTAACAAGAGAGTACATATTAATTGTACCCATATCCAAAATAAATAAAGTACTCTCAACTGTATGGAAGGTTGGTATAAAACCTTAATGTATTCATGAGGGAAAGGTATTAGCCTGCAGGATACCTAGAAAGAATACACCTACTTGAGCTTAACTGTTTGGTCGCAGTTCACGAGAACAGGGCATTCTCTAGAAAGCTCATGAGCAGATAAGGGAGCATGACCATATAACGCTCCGTTTAGACGTGGTTCATTGATAGCCTAGTATCAGTTGAGGTTTCAAGTGAAGTCTGATTACGAAAAGCTGTGAATTCAAGGCATAGTCCATTCATTAGCTGTGAGAAGATGAATCTTGCTAATCTAGGTGTAAGTTCAACCCATATGGGACTTACATTATAAGACTGGTATATTAAACAACACTTAAGTACAATTTTTTTTTGACATATTTGTGCTTCCTGCTTTGGAATTGGTGGGGGACTGTTGAAATTAGGCCCAAAGCCTATTTTCTATAATTCCAAAGCACGCAAGGTTTAGTACCATATTGCTTAGGCAAAGTGGGGGAGACCAATTTATAAGGTGGAGTCCATCCCACTCCTTGAATTATGGAAGTGGATGGTGGCTTTGGCTAAACACACGTGCGCGCGCGCACGCGCGCGCGCGTATTCGCATGTTTTCGCGTGAAAATCGCGTGACTTGTGACTTGCGACGCGCGACCGCGCCGTGACGTGGTGCGCCACTTGGCAGACCATATCCACCTTGTTTTTGCTAAACCTTGTACCGTCTCTCTCTTTTTTACTGGTCATGAGACTGTTTATTTTTCGGTTTGAATACGGCGATTACGATGAATAATGGAGTCGATTACGAGGAATAATGGAGTCGCCACGGTGAATAATAGCGCCGCCACGGTGAATAATAGCGTCAGTTACTAGAGAGTAATTGAGACGTCTATAAAAGGCCTGGAGACGTCCAGGTTTGAACTGATCTCCTTCACTCCTTTCTCCCATTGTCTTCTTCCACTCTTGTACGAAGTGTTGAGCTATCGAACCTCGTCGACCTTTCTTCTCGGCGTGCACGGGAAGAGAGGAGAGCGGGATCTCCGAACCATTGTCGCAGAGAGAACCTGCACGGGGCGGCAATAAGGTTTCTGGGCAGCGCATCTGCGCGACCGCTCCTACTACATCCTGCACTGCATCAAGTCTTCACTGCATCACGCCTGCGCTGCTTCCTGTTCTTCATCAAGCCCAACAGTAAGTCGTTCGTGTGATCGTACGACTTTGATACTATATTTTTCTTGTGTTTATTCCGAAGTATGATGAGTAGCCTACTGTTAGTAGTTAGTTGTGCATCACTAGTATATTATTTTTGTCTCCTACTAAAACTTGGAATTAAAATATTGCCTACATATTCAACAATCCAGAAACCTTGTACCGTCTCTCTCTTTTTTACTGGTCATGAGACTGTTTATTTTTCGGTTTGAATACGAGCAGTTACCAGTGAATAATGGAGTCAGTTACCAGGGAATAATGGAGTCAGTTACCGGTGAATAATAGCGCCAGTTACCGGTGAATAATAGCGTCAGTTACTAGAGAGTAATTGAGACGTCTATAAAAGGCCTGGAGACGTCCAGGTTTGAACTGATCTCCTTCACTCCTTTCTCCCATTGTCTTCTTCCACTCTTGTACGAAGTGTTGAGCTATCGAACCTCGTCGACCTTTCTTCTCGGCGTGCACGGGAAGAGAGGAGAGCGGATCTCGAACCATTGTCGCAGAGAGAACTCGCACGGGCGGCAATAAGGTTTCGGGCAGCGATCTGCGCGACCGCTCCTACTACATCCTCGCACCGCATCAAGTCTTCATCGCATCACGCTGCGCTGCTTCTGTTCTTCATCAAGCCCAACGATGAAGTCGCTCGTGTGATCGCATGCGACTTTGATACTATATTTTCTTGTGTTTATTCCAAGTATGATGAGTAGCCTCATCGTTAGTAGTTAGTTGTGCATCACTAGTATATTATTTTTGTCTCCTACTAAAACTTGGAATTAAAATATTGCCTACATATTCAACAATCCGAAACCTTATTGTGGAATTTGTTGCAATACGTAAATGGTTAGCGCTTCGATGCGATGAAACCCGAGAGGTTTTGTGGTCGAACTTTCGTAGATGGGCGACTAGAGTCAAGTTTTGGCTCATGTCTTTGGGACTGTGGTGGGTTGTCCATCCGCAGATCCATTTACGATTGAGCAAGACATGCAATTTGATAGTGCAAACAATATCTGCTCTTGGTTGCATCTTGACTGCTCGCAGATCGGCTCTACGATGTGTACATGGACTATAAGTCCGCCACGAGTTGTGGAATGCACTAGAGCACAAATATGCAGAGGCGAGGCGGTCGTCGGCTCTACATGTGTGAGCAATTTTTCGACTTTAGCATGGATGAGACTAAGTCTATAGTTGGATAAGCTCATGACCTCCGGCTACTAGTCGGTGAGATTGCGCACTGGGTGTGTTACCTCCTAAGTTTGTGGTGCGGGCATTGTTGCTAAACTCCCACCTTCTTGGCGGGATTTTGCCACTAGCCTGAAACACAAGAGGGAAGAGATTTTGTTGAAGATCTCATTGCTGCCTCGATGTGGAAGAAAAGCTAGAGCAAAGGATGCACCAAGCACATCCGCCGAACAATGCAAACTTCATTGAGAAAAGACTATAGCAAAGAAGTACAAATCCAACAAACCGAACAAGACAACTAGCTTTAAGAAGAAGAAAAGCGAGAAAAGGATTTCAAGGACATCACCGCTTTGTGTGCGGAAAAGATGGTCATATGGCGAAGGACCGTCGATTCCGCAAAATCGAGATGGTGAACGACCAAAGAAGAAGGTCATCAACGTGATAATAGGCGAGGCCTCAACTTCGTGGAGGGTATGGTAATCCACCGTTGTTTTTTCAGCATGTCAATCCACCGATTGGTGGGTGGATATGGTGCTAATGTTCACGTATGTTCGATATTTCCTTGTTTTCTTCTTACCAGCAGCAGGGCTTCCTCCGTCCTAATGGGAAACGGCTCGCATGCTTCATTCTTGGTGTTGGTACGGTGGATCTGAAGTGACTTCAGGAAGATTGTCCACTTAAAGAACGTGCAAGCATGCTCCTACAATAAATAAGAACCTCATTAGTGGTTCTCTTCTATGTAGGAATGGTTATAAGCTAGTTTTGAGTCGAATAAAATTGTATTGTCTAAGTTTGGAAATTTTGTTGGTAAAGGCTATGAGAGCGGAGGCTTGTTCCGCCTAAGTACTTTAGAGTATTGTTATAATCAATGTTGCAACAAATTTAAATAAATGTGAGGCAAATATTTGGCATTCCTGCTTCTGTCATATTAGTTTTGATAGTATTGTGAGAATGTCCAAATTAGATTTAATTCCAAAATGTGAAATTATCAAAGGATCAAAATGCAGTCATGTGTGCAAGCAAAACACCTCGAAAACCTTTTAAGGAATTAGAGGATGAAAAGAATCTGCACCATTAGATCTTATTCATTCAGATTTGTGTGAAATGAATGGACTATTGACAAAAGGAGGCAAAAGATATTTTCTAACTTTTATTGATGATGCAACACGCCATCGCTATGTGTATTTGCTAAAAACTAAGGATGAAGCTTTAAACTACTTTAAAACTTATAAGTGAGGTTGAGAACCAACTAGAAAAGAAAATAAAAGATTGAGATCGATCGTGGAGGAGAATATGTCTCTCATGAGTTCTCCCAATTCATTACGAGCATGGAATAATCCATGAGTTCACACCACCATACTCACCCCAATCAAATGGGATAGCTGAGAGGAAAAACCGGACACTAACGGACTTGGTCAATGCCATGTTAGAGAGTTCCGGTATGCCTAAGGCATGGTGGGGAAGCTATATTGACAAAGAACTTTCGTCCTAAATAGAGTAATCACTAAAAGGAGTGAAATTACTCCATATGAGGGTTGGAAGGAGAAAACCTAATGTTAATTTTCTGCGAACTTGGGGTGTTTGGCAAAAGTTAATATACCATTGCGTAAAAGAGAAAACTTGGACCAAAAGCGAATGATTGTATTTTTCTAGGATATGCTCAAAATAGCACGGCCTATAGATTGTTAGTAGTTAAATCGAAACTCCCGAGATTATTGTTAATACAATAATGGAGTCTAGAGATGCTTCATTTTTGAGAATATCTTTCCTATGAGAACAAGAGGCGATACTTCAACACGGATCGAGAATGTTCACATCGATAATATCGAAAATGAGAACAATCAAACTTGAACTTTCCACCATTTCTGAACCATTTTATGATATCCCTGAGGAGGACAACAATTTAGTCACAGAAGCTCCTCGAAGAAGCAAGAGACAAAGGGTTGAGAAAACCTTTGGTGATGACTTTATTGTATACCTTGTGGATGATGTGCCAAAGACTCTTTGGAAGCTTATGCATCTTCGATCTTGAGTATTGGAAAGAGCGATCAGAGTGAGATGGATTCAATCATGGCTAATGAGACTTGGGAGATCACCAATCTTCCTATTGGGTGCAAACCTGTTGGATGTAAGTGGATTTTTAAAAAGAAACTGAGGCCCGATGGTACTATTGAGAAGTACAAAGCAAGACTTGTAGCTAAGGGTTACACCCAAAAGAGGAGAAGATTTCTTCGATACCTATTCTCCTGTCGCTAGATTAACCACCATCGAGTACTCCTTGCATTAGCATCTTCCTATGGTCTCGTATGTTCATCAAATGGACGTAAAGACAGCTTTCCTTAATGGAGAGTTGGAGGAAGAAATTTATATGGATCAACCCGATGGTTTTGTGATTTCGGATAGGAAAATAAGGTATGCTGAGACTATTAAAATCCTTGTATGGTTTAAAGCAAGCACCTAAACAATGGCACGAAAAATTTGATAAGACTTTGACAACACTGGCTTTATTGTGAATGAAGGCGATAAATGTGTATATTACCGCTATGGTGGGGTCAAGGAGTAATTTTGTGTTTGTATGTAGATGACATACTTATATTTGGAACAAACACTAGCGTAATTGATTTGAGGTCAAATCTTTCCTATCCCGATGTTTTGATATGAAAGATTTAGGAGAGGCAGATGTTATTTTGAATATTAAATTGATCAAGAATGAGAATGGGATTACTTTGAGCCAATCTCATTATCTTTGAGAAAATATTGAGCCGCTTGGTTTTGAAAATTGTAAAGTTTCTCCAACACCCTATGATGCGAGTATTAAGCTTCGAAAGAATCAAGGGTTAGGAAAAGATCAATTGAAATATTCATAAATTATTGGGTCACTTATGTATTTAGCTGGTGCCACAAGACCTGACATTTCATTTGCTGTGAGCAAATTAAGTCGGTTTACTTCTAACCCAGAGATGATCACTGGAGGCACTTGAAAGAGTGTTGCGCTACTTGAGAGGCACAACATCTTTTGGAATTCATTATCTTGGATATCATACGTATTAGAAGGGTGCAGTGACTCAATTGGATCTCGATCTTGATGAGATCAAAGCTACAAGTGGTTATGTGTTTACTTTAGCCGGTGTCATAGGTTTCATGGAGGTCTTGTAAAGCAGACTATATTGACGAGGTCAACCATGGAAGCGGAACTTGTAGCACTTGACACAACCATCGTTGAGGTGAATGGCTAAGAGAGCTTCGATGGACTTACCGTTGGTTGAGAAACCAATACCGCAATCTGATGTCTCGTGATAATCAAACCGTGTTGGCCAAAGTCACAAGTACAAAGGATAATATGAAGTCCTCTAGACATGTGAAGCGTAGGCTTAAATCATCGTAAAATTGAGAAACTCCGAGTAATAGCCGTGAATTATATTAACACCGAGAAAAATCGCGACCCTTTTACCAAGGGATTAGCACGAGAGCGATTTCGTTGCTTCTATGGATATGGGAATGAGGCCCATTTAGTTACATCACAATGGTAACCCATGCCTTCATGAACGGAGATCCGTGACTTAGGTAATGGGAAAAACAAGTTGATATTGTAACAAGAGAGTACATATTAATTGTACCCATATCCAAAATAAATAAAGTACTCTCAACTGTATGGAAGGTTGGTATAAAACCTTAATGTATTCATGAGGGAAAGGTATTAGCCTGCAGGATACCTAGAAAGAATACACCTACTTGAGCTTAACTGTTTGGTCGCATTCACGAGAACAGGCATTCTCTAGAAAGCTCATGAGCGGATAAGGAGTATGACCATATAACGCTCCGTTTAGACGTGGTTCATTGATAGCCTAGTATCAGTTGAGGTTTCAAGTGAAGTCTGATTACGAAAAGCTGTGAATTCAAGGCATAGTCCATTCATTAGTTGTGAGAAGATGAATCTTGCTAATCTAGGTGTAAGTTCAACCCATATGGGACTTACATTATAAGACTGGTATATTAAACAACACTTAAGTACAATTTTTTTTTGACATATTTGTGCTTCCTGCTTTGGAATTGGTGGGGGACTGTTGAAATTAGGCCCAAAGCCTATTTTCTATAATTCCAAAGCACGCAAGGTTTAGTACCATATTGCTTAGGCAAAGTGGGGGAGACCAATTTATAAGGTGGAGTCCATCCCACTCCTTGAATTATGGAAGTGGATGGTGGCTTTGGCTAAACACACGTGCGCGCGCGCACGCGCGCGCGCGTATTCGCATGTTTTCGCGTGAAAATCGCGTGACTTGTGACTTGCGACGCGCGCGCCGCGCCGTGACGTGGTGCGCCACTTGGCGCACCATATCCACCTTGTTTTGCTAAACCTTGTACCGTCTCTCTCTTTTTACCGGTCATGAGACTGTTTATTTTTCGGTTTGAATACGGCGATTACGGTGAATAATGGAGTCGATTACGAGGAATAATGGAGTCGATTCGGTGAATAATAGCGCCGCCATCGGTGAATAATAGCGTCGATTACTAGAGAGTAATTGAGACGTCTATAAAAGGCCCGAGACGCGTCGAGTTTGAACTGATCTCCTTCACTCCTTTCTCCCATTGTCTTCTTCCACTCTTGTACGAAGTGTTGAGCTATCGAACCTCGTCGACCTTTCTTCTCGGCGTGCACGGGAAGAGAGGAGAGCGGGATCTCCGAACCATTGTCGCAGAGAGAACCTGCACGGGGCGGCAATAAGGTTTCTGGGCAGCGCATCTGCGCGACCGCTCCTATTACATCCTGCACTGCGTCAAGTCTTCACTGCATCACGCCTGCGCTGCTTCCTGTTCTTCATCAAGCCCAACAGTAAGTCGTTCGTGTGATCGTATGACTTTGATACTATATTTTTCTTGTGTTTATTCCGAAGTATGATGAGTAGCCTACTGTTAGTAGTTAGTTGTGCATCACTAGTATATTGTTTTTGTCTCCTACTAAAACTTGGAGTTAAAATATTGCCTACATATTCAACAATCTGAACCATCACCGCTTTCACCTGCATGGTCACCACTTTCTACGCTCCGCAACTCCATTTTGCTACGGAGTATATGGTGCAGTAAGAAACATCTTCACACCCTCCTTTTCACAGTATATCTCAAACTCATTTGATATAAATTCTCCCCCACGATCTGTACGGAGTTCTTTCACCGTATGCTTGCACTCCTTTTCCACTAAAGTTTTGAACTTCACAAAATCAGCAAATGCCTCGCCTTTTCCCTTCGGAATATATATACACCCACGTCATTCTGCTGAAGTCATCCACAATCAACAGAAAGTACTTGTTACCTGCAGTTGTGTTGGGTGTAATAGGGCCACATAAATCAGCATGTAGCAACTGCAGTGGTTTCTGAGCTCTGAAATTTGCATGCACCGGAAAAGGGCTCCTTGGTTGCTTGGCCAATAGACAGCCACTGCATATCTGTGTAGGGTGAACAATACTAGGCATCCCATGTACCATTCCCTTGTCAGACATCAACTTCAAAGCTATGAAATTGATATGGTCGAGCCGTGCATGCCATAACCATGCTGGTTCCTCAAGATTTGCCATCAGGCAAATTGGTTTGCATGTATCCAACAATACCTTGTAAAGTCTGTTAGGTGACCTCCTAACTTTCACAACAAAATGTCCACTGCTATCATATAAATATAGGTATGCTAGATGTATGATAGTCTTACACCCTCCTTCAGATAATTGACAAAGGCTAATTATGTCATTGCATAAACTAGGTATGTAATATACGTCTGATAGAAGGCTCTGTTCATCATTCTTGCACTGCAGCAACACGGAGCCCTTTCCTTTAATTTTAATGGTGGACCCATCTCCAAACCTCAACATGTCCCACAATACTCTTATCGAGATCATTGAACATGTTTTTCTGTCCAGTCATGTGATTGCTCGCCCCGTTGTCTACGTACCAAACATTTGACTCAATCACCTCCTCCTCATTTTGGAGCATCTTCAGTATGACCTTCTCTTTGAGCATGACTATGGCACATGAAGCCATCCTCCTGTCCTTGTGTGAGATTAACTTCATGGTCAACTTTGTTGTTACGACATTCAAATGCGTAATGGCTAAAGTTCTAACATTCGAAGCACTTGATGTGGGACTTGTCACAGTTAGGCAAGCCATCATGCCCGCTTCTTTCGCCACGGTCGGAGTCACTGCCATGACTGCTTCTTTCACCACGCATGCGAGTGCGTCCTCGCCCATAGTCTCCTTGAGATGATGACTCCTTGTGTGTGTTTTTGCCATCTCCCTTCGCTTCTCCCTTCAAAAACAACGCCTACTCTTGGCGCACTTGGTAGCCCTTTAAACAATCTTCATGAGCCTTGAGTGACCCAGTGACTTCCTCGATCTTCATGTTCTTCATGTTCCTCGATCTTCATGACTCCTTGTCCAGTACTGTTTGGTAGATAATTTTGAGCCCCATTTGATCTACCCTCTCCACCTCATTATCCTTCATCGGGTCAACTGCCGTCCATACTCCCTTAGCACGTATATTTACCTTCATCTTTATTATCCACACCGGGTAATTATCTTAGGACAATAGAGAATAGTGGAGGGACACCAATCCCTCCCTTGCCGGAGCCTTTGATGATGCCTCGTTGCCGATGTTGCCACTGTTTATCAGAGTCTTCATCAGCCGGTGCAATCAAGTAAGCTGAGCATTGATACCAAATGTTGGTATAAGCCCTAGGATTACTCACGAGATCACACACAAAGAAAACACAACGCTATGTGGAGAAGAACACAGTGGAGCATAGATTGTTTTGTGGTGCTAATTCCACACAACTTTTCTACCTTCCTTCTCTTATATCTCTTATTCATGCAAGCATTTTACTGCTACTACATAAGCAAAGAAATGACCCAATAAACTTGACTCAACTTACTCCTAGATCCATGCCATACCGCATGTCCTTTTAACTATGCGCTGCATGCACTATTACTACTGCACGACTAGGAAACCAAAAACAAAACAGACTCTACGACTCTCCTAGAAACCAGCTACGACTAATGACCAAGTCTTGATTAAACCTTCACTCCTCTGCCGTACAGGCACGTGTCCCACCCCTAACCGGCGCCGTACGACTACGGTCATCCACAATCGCTGTCGTTGGGGCCTCGGTGTGGTTACGGAACTCCAAATCAGTACGGCCATGGCCATCTACAACCGAACGAACGTGTGGCTCCAAATGCTAGGTTCCCACCAACTAATGTTGGTTTCTGGCCTAGGGCACCACAGATGCCTCCAAGGGTGGCAGAGTATCGCCGACGGTGCCAATTTCTATAGTGGCAGCCACCACGCCAAGCTGGTAATATCTTCCAGAGCTGATGATACTATTCCTTCTCAATGTTTACTAGTTGTGCACTTGTTGTGTGTAGCAAACCATCTAGGGAGCATGCTCTCAAGTCAAAACAGTCATTTTTTTTCTTGGAATCCTTTTTAGCTTAATCCATAACTGCATGTTTCACAAATAAAAAAATGATGAAAGCCTTGCAATTTGATTTGTAAATATAGACGTCTAGGGAGTTGTGGGGCTATATGTTGGCCCAGTCCTAGGAGAAAATTCACATATACAAATAAATAGAGAAGAACATAGGATAACTGCCCCAATCACAACTTTGTAGCCAAGTTTTCTAAATTTCTTTATTCTCTTTTATCAAAATTGGTCACAAGCCTCCTCAATATATAAAATACTACTCTCCGACTAAGTGAAGTGCCCATAATCTTTATAATTATAGCATCTCACTTTTGGGTGAGTTCTTTTGGATTTTGGTTTTGGCTTATGATTTTGAAATTCTGGCTGTTCGTGAGAGACAGTACGTAGAAAAAAAAATAGTTGCATATGATTTTAGCTGGTACAGCTAAATTCGGTACAGTTTATACTACAATCTACTTGTAGACATAGCCTTCAAAAAATACATCATTTAAAAGTTCGTTATTATAGAAATAGAAACCAAAGCCTAAGCATAAGCTTAAAAGAAGGGGGCCTTTGTCTTATCAAACTTTTGATTTATGTGGCATCAACCACAACCGCTAGAGGTGTCCTCGCCTTCGCACTTTGATGATTGGGTCTCCCACTCGGCGCAAGTCAGCATAACCTATTCGTTGCCATTGTCACTGCTATCACGTATGTATTCCTTGTATACCTTAAGATGACCAAAGGCCTCCTCCATAGTCATTGTCTTTCAGTCTCCAAATTGCTCTATGATCGATGCAATTGGAAGAAACTTTGAGGTGATGACACAAAGGAATTTCTTCATCATGTACAACTCTTTCACCTTCTCGTCAAGGGCCTGAATCTTGTTGATGATGATCATCAACCAGATGACAAAATTGTTGATCGATTCCATCTCCTTCATATGCAGCACCTTCAAATCAGTCTTGAGAGTTTGCACCTTTGCTTCCTACATGATTTGTGGAGCTCTCAAGTGGAGGGTTCAGTGAGACTAGCCCAGACACTGACACACATATTGTGGTGATATGCATAAGACTCTCTGGTGGGGATACTCCTAAAGGTGGGAGGAAAAATAAAAAAAATATAAAATAAAAATATGGAGTCGACTTACAGCGATTTCTTGGAGGAGCACAGTAACTTCAACGGATAAGAGTCAAAGTGGATATTGAGAGTATGATGACTCATATCTTAGTCTTTTATGATTTGGAAATATGTGCTATAAGGAGTTATAGATAAATCCTAATAGGATTAAGATTTCTATTTTCTTTTGTAATAGGATTCCTACTCACTTTAGAGGAAGGCTAGAAGAGACTATATAAATCCATGAGGGGTGGTCATGCAGACCCAAACAACCAAGCAACAAAGCAAAGAAAGCTTCATCCAAAGGTAGAGGTACACGAGAGTATTATAAGTTAGTTATTCTTTAGCACTAGATTCTTGTATAGGGCAATGATTCAAAGGTCCTAAAAGATTCAAAAGGGTTATGAGAGAGTGACCATCATTTGTACTCTTTTGAGGTTGTTCTTTAGGAATTTATGGTCAGCTTCGCCAAATATTTTCTCTTTCGTCGTGGTTGCTTTAATGTCGTTATTTTGTTTCTCTCTATGATATTCATCTTCTTCGTTCTTAGTATTGTACATGCTCATACCGTATCTTATAAACTCTGATCCGATCTGGGGCCTGCTGCGTATAAAAAGGGATATCAGAGTGTAACACTTATTGATAAATATATGCCATATACACATTTCTTCCATATTCATTGAAGTCCTCTGCCATTTAGTAGAATATATGTGGATTTAATGGGAATATTAATGATTCATTTTAGCATTTTATTCCTTGTTTGTAATTGCAGGAGGTCGACAAATTTAGAGACCTTGAACAAGAGATGGCAATCCAAGGATACAACGGCATATGGAAGGTAATGTTTGTAGTATTGTTTTACTTTCTGATATTGTAGGCATTATCACTCTGTTGATAGAGTGGACTAAAAATATGTTCTTCAGAAAGAATTAGTTCTTTTAACTTACACCCTAATGATATTACTTGATCCAATAACATGTGTGAAATTGAAATTTGGTTAGTGATTGTCATTGAGAAAGAGGAACAATTTTTCTTAAATATGCTTGACTGTATGATATACACATTTTGCTGAACTTGTGATGCAGATGCGGACTAGAAATGCTGCCCATGGATGTGCGATATTTTGGAGAACATCAAGGTAATCAATTCAACTTTTTTATTTTAATTCTTGGTGTGATGCAAAGGTTTTTCTCCTGCTCTTATAGTCCAAAATTCATGATGACCACATTAAAAATTTTCTGCTTTAGTTTGTTTTCATAGGGAACCTTTTCATAGTTATTTAAAACTTTTGCATCTCATCAGGTTCTAGTTGCATTATGAAGTGGACATTGAGTTCGATAAGCTTGTACTTCATGACAATGTTGCATAGCTTTGTGTTTTAGAGGTGAGTTTAAAATTTTGAGCTATTAGATGAACACTTGAAGTTTTTTGTATGCTGCAATCTTGCATGACATCTAAATTTGCTAACCATTTCCTTGTTCCAATGTTCAGTCCGTGGTTCCAAGAAATGTGCAAACTAAGGGGCTGTTTGGTTTGAGCCCTGCGATCAATTTGCCTGGCTGAGAGATTCCCTGGGAGTAGCCTGTAGTTGTTTGGTTCGCCCCCTGATCAGCTCCCAGTCCCACGCAGCTGCGCCAGGCCCAGGCGTTCATTTTTGTGTGCCTGGTTGCCAGGCCAATGATCCAACGTCCCTTTGTTTGATCCAATGTCCTGTCTTCCACCCATTAGTCTCAGGCACAGGTTACCAACCAAATAACCCATCTGTTGGCTTGCCTAGTCAGGCAAAAATCATCAAAATGCCAAGCTATCTCCAGGCACCACTTTTTGCCAGGCATGGAGCTCGAAGAACCAACCAAAGAAGCCCTGAGTCTATTCATTTATCTACAAGGTGATTCCTTCTTCCTTTAACGTAATGTAGTGATTTGGAATACCTAGCATAGTCATGATATTGTTATTTTGTTGCCTTCTATTTCTTGTGTGTTTCCTTGTGTGTAGTTACTTTATCCATATTTCTTTTTTATGTGTAAGAGAAGTTTGAAACCTATATTTGTATTATTTATCTATGTTTATGCTTATTGTTTCTATCTCACAGCCCTAGCCATCCACAACAACCTAAACAAGTTGTTGTATGTAATATTCATGTTCTTTATAATCCAAAGAGGGGGCATCAAACTTGGTCAGCTATATTGTTTTTTTTCTTGTGGTCCTTTTTGTGTCTTTTGCAAAAGGTAAGAGTGAACTTAATTAAATCTAATATAGATAAGATATCATTAAGAATGGAAATATAGCAGTAATACTTATATTTTTTTCAAAACCCCTTTTTGTTATTTTTTGTAATTAAGTTTTGTTGTAAATCAACAATCCTATTTTAACTAGGGTCTCATCCTATAGTCAAGCAAGTAGACTTTGATACCACTTTGTGACAACCCTATTTCTGAGGTCATTGAATTTCTCCACACCTGCCTAGGATGTTCAGCTGCGGAGTACTGTAGTTGAGTATGCATCAAACCAACACAAGTTTATTCCCTAAAAGCCAAACTTATTACAGGATATGACATAACAGCCAAGTTTATAGGAAGGGGTATCCAAGCCCAAAGTTTATATTATATTACAAAAGAACTTCCACAGGCGTGCTTAAGCAAGGACAAGACCTAAAACCTAGGAAGATAAAATAAAAGAGGAATAAAATTTAGAAAAACTCAAACATAGGTGGGTCTGAGTGATTTAGGGTTTTAACAAAGTCTGGGTGGGCTAAACTGAGCTGAGAATGGTTTAAACGGGCTCAAGACGGTCAAAAAGGATATAAATATGCTAAATAGGTTTTTGGTGAATAGTAACAAGTTGGATAAATAGTAATGGGTTGATACTATTCCTAATGGGTCACGTTGAATAAACAGTAATGGGTTGGGTCGGTTCAATGTGTTGCACAGTGATGGGCTTGGACATAAACAATAGTGGGCTGGATTTGAGTAGTGTTGGTCTTTTAACTATTAAGTTTTCTGTGCTAAAGCTAGCCTTGAGTTGACTCAGCCAGCCTAGCTGCATGGCCTTCCAGGAACAAAGCCTGCTCAGCTTGAATGCACGTGCCATGACTGCCCGAGCAAAGGCAAACGACGATAAGGAAAATTGGGCATCAGTGATAGCTATTGGCGGCTAGCGATGGCGTGAAGAGGGTCAGTGGGATCTCGGTGTTCCATTTTTGGCATGAGTGTGGTCAAAGGTGTATCAGAGAAGGTTTGTGGCAGAAGGGCTCGCTGGAGTAGGACCACATCATGGTGGCACTCTGTTGGGGTTTCGGATAGGCTCAAGGTGATTTGAGCATCTATGGCAAACTAGAAAGTTAATGGTGATGGTGGTTTAGCTAGGTTTGGCCTATGCATTGTTGTCCACGTCAGCCATGCTTGGCCGGTGGTGACCCACAATGTCGGCGATTTAGGGCCAATGGGAGGGGTTGGTGTGGGCAGAGTTGGTTTGGGATGGCCTCTAGGTGCTATGGTTGGGATGAATTGGCTTGGGATGGAGGCTAGCAGCAGAATTGGTTTTGGACCTCACCGGCAAGTACGACGATGGCAATGGTTCTCGGCTGGAGTTGGGGAAGAAAAGGCAGGGGTGTGTGATTGGTTGTCAATGCATTCTTATGTGTAGCTTGGCTCAGCTTTATAGCGTTTCAAAGGTGGTGGCGATAGTAGGTTGGCCTTGACATGTATGGCGTGTGGACAGCGATGCCGGTGGCCGAGGTGCTTCGGCCAGGTCGATGAAGCTGGCAGGTGTGGTGGCGTCATGAGGGAAGCAACATCTCACTGGTGCAGGCGCACACTGGCGGGGTGAATTAAGGCATTGCCGCTCGTCGAGCAAGCAACAGCCAAGGTGGCAACGATGAAGTCGGTAGTGGTGGAGGGACGGTGCGTGGCTAGAGAGGATGTGACGGCCAATTAAGGCTTAGTCAGCAAGGTGGCAGGGTTCTATGCCAACGTTGATGGCCGAGGTAGCGACGAACTAGCACAGTGTGCTGGTGATGACGGCGAACGGCGTTCGGCTGAGTAGCAACAGGGTACAGGGAAGGAAGTGGCTAGCTGGAAGGCACCAAAGCCAAGGGAATGTGGAAAACGAAAAGAGAAAAGCAAAAAACCCATGAAAACTTTCCAATTTGGGAAAAAAAATCAATTTCAAGTGAAAATCAAGGAAACTTAAATTTTTTTGAAGTTTTAGGGTCATTTTAGGTACGATCATTGATAACTCCAGTGAAGGATGTTTTGGAGGGATCAAAATTGAATATGGAGAAGAACCCAACAAAACAGACTTTTCGTCTGCTCCAACCACAGTGTATAATAAGATCCTTCAGTCAGATTCAAGTGAAATAGCTAATAGTAGTCACCTGCTTTTGTCTTATGAATCATGTGGGCTTAAAGATCCCGTTGAAGAATTAGTAGGTGGTAGCAAGAAGAGTTCAAATGCCATAGGAGATTTGCCTAGTGATGTGATTTTTGAAGAGGTTACATGTGCTTTTGAAGGAAACAGTGCCCAATCAAATACAATGTTGGATGTATTAGAAAATAGCCCTGATGAGAAGGGAAAGGCTAATGAAACTATGTCTTGTCAAAACAATTGCATGCCTAGTGAATCAAAATCATCTCATTTCAGCAGTTCCCTGAAGTTTGCTGATGCACTTCATCAAATGAGTACTATATATGAGGCTAGAAGAAGAAAGCAATACTAGAGTAAATGAACCAACTTGCTTAACATCACTAGTATGACCAATGCACCAATCAAGTTATGATATTTCAAATGCCTATGGCAATCAGTGTACTCTTGAAGTAATAAACAAGCATTCATATTCATACTCCTATCGAGATGAGTTTGGAAATCATGCTCATGCTTTTGAGGATGATGCGACAACTGATGAAGTTTTGTGCTCAGATGTGAATTCTGACCCTTCCTAAGATTTTTCTGGTGATAATGAATGTTTATTTGGAGATAAAGACTGGCGGCCAACAACTTCAGATATTTCACCATTTGCTCAGCAAGTTGTGACTTCTAATGAAAGGTATCACTATTAGGAAAAAGTCCATTTTTTTAACCTTGAACTCTGGTCTCAATTCGACTTATAGCACTGAACTATGAAATCATTCATTTTACAACATTGAACTCTCAAAACTGTTCACTTTACCCCTTCCTACCCCGGTTTTCATATGATGTGGAGATCACTTTTGCTGATGTGGCAACCAACGTGTTAGTTGTTGGTTGAATCAAGTGGGCCCACATGTCAGTTGGTAAGCCCTTCTTACTTTCCCTTCTTCCTCCTTTTCTCTCTCTCTCCACCTCTCTCAAGCCCAAGGCAGCCACCCTCACGATGACATAGGCAGACACGGACGGACATGATGGGTGCGACATGGTAGAAGACCACGTAGAGCTGTTGCTCTACCACGCTCTCCTTGAGGTTGCCGACATACAGGGACACGCCTGAGCCAACCACCGGCTCAGCCACAGGGGCCGCTTTGGGCTGCAGAGCAGGAGGAGGCAACATGATCAAGACAAGGGCCTCATGGGGGGCTATATTATCCCAAACCTGCTCAGTCGGCCGTGCTACATCCTACTCTTCCCCTCCTCCCCTCAAGGTCCTGTTCATGAAGGGAACAAAACCGTCGCTACAGGATTCAAGCTCACCATTCCCATCAAATCCATGAGTCTCCCACAAATCTTTCGCATCATTTTATCACAAGCAAAAGCCCTTAACCAATTTCACCTTCCATCCACTGCAACGAAGCACGCCAGCTTCTTTCTCGCCTCCGGTCAGAATCAACTACCTCCGCTGGCAAACATCACCTAGTGTGCCTCCTTCCAATTAACCCATACTAGAGCATTGCCTCACCATCCTCTATCTTTCCTCACCCTCAATTCAGCCTCTCCCTTCCTCCATGAGTGTCGTCGTGTGCAACCGCCTCACCAATCACACCTCCCATCACTGGCCTACCTCAATGCTTCTCTGCCCCTACTAACCACTCCGACGAATTCTTCTAACTCTTATCTTGTTCCTGCACATCTGCTTTTCCTAGGTACCGAGTTCCGCCATGAGCGCACCATGGAGCCATGTGAGCCACACCGTCACCACCCCTAGACACCTCCTAACTCCATAACCCATCTTCGAGGTCACCTCGTTGCCATCGCCAGCCCTCTACTTGGGAGGGGGACTAGGAGATGGAAAGAAGGGAGAAAGGGAAAGAAGATGGAGGAAGAAGAAGAGGGTGTAGAGACTGATATGTGGGCCTAGCTATTTTGTTATTTTTAATTTGTTGCTGATCAGTGTGCTATATCAGCAAATCCTTACCTACTAAGATGCCACATCAGTATAAATAGGAGTGGGTTGGGTCGAGGGGGTAAAGTGGACGGTTTTGAGAGTTTGAGGCTATAAAGAGAACGGTTTCATAGTTCAGGGTTGAAAATTGAACTGAGTCCAGAGTTTAGGATTGAAAAGTGGACTTTTTCTCACTATTATGATCCGTACAGTGGACACCAGATGAAATTATAAAGCAGCTACCAGAAATGAAGAATGTACTTGCATGGAACATAATTTGAAATTAAGGAGTGTCTACCCAGATGTGGAGGTGACTTGTGATTTTATGTGCCTACATTTTTACCATCCATCCTTAATTAAAGAAATTAGATATTCATTGTTAGCTCTTTCTGAGTCATGTAATATTTGGGCAAGTTGTATATGTGTAGTTTTTACCTTTATAATCAGAAAACATGTTTTAGTTTTCTTTTAGTGAATGATGTTATAGAATTAGATAGATTCCAGGCACTCATGAGAAAATAATTGGTATTTGTTGATAACTATCAATCTATCATTCAATCAGAATTTTGAAGGAAGCAAAGATGCCATAAGGAGCCTCATGACGGCATGCTAATCTAGGCTATCAACCGATTGTGATATCGGGTTCCCTTCAACGGTATCACTGTATGAATATTTCTATTACATATTTTGTCTTCACCTTTTTATCAACCGATTGTGTTATCCTCATGACGGCATACTAATCCAGGCAATTTGTGTTGGTTGACATAAATGAGGAAGTGATCATGTCGCCTTGGTCTACGTATTGGCGTTTACAAAAATGATGGTCACTGAAGACGCAGAGGGGGATTTCAAAGCCAGGAAGCTGCCTGCGTAATAGCAACTACCTTATCACAAGCCCTAGGAGAAATAATCATCTTGGGAACCATCAATTACCATTTCTCCATTACTCACTTATTTGCTTTCTTAGTCCAAAGAAACAAGGTTACTAGTTTGAACCATCCTCTTGTTTGAACAAAGGGGGAAAAACAACTTGGTTGATCGAGCTCCTGGTGTGTAGTGTTTAGACTAAAATGTGACACAATTTCAGTTCTAGGGCAACAAAGTTTTATTCACATCTCAAAGAACAGACACATTTGCTACTTTATATTATCATTTTGGGTAAGTTGGTACTCTCCCAGCATTAGAGCATCTAAAATGCTTCAAGGTGAAAGACTTTTTAGGCCTTGTTTGGGAGCCCAAAATACCTGCCCCAGCCTTAGGGTAGTTCCTTTGTCCAACCAAGTATTATCCCATAATTAGACTATACCGGTGTGGTTCACTGTTGCAACTCCGACACGGGTGATAGATTACGGCATGCAATGCTTATCAGCGATTCAGGGGAGTGAAGAGATTGATGCGAGGAAGGCAAGATGTCATTGTACAAAATTTAGTAGGGAGAAAAAGTTCCACATGAGTTTGCTCAACATTTATCAAGTGGCGAGCTACGCCTTAGCTTTTCTATCTTAGTTTGTTTGCAAGGATTGTACCCTCTTTCTACCCATCAACAGGGGTGTGTGATAAAAAATGTTCAGAAGTGGCATAATACAAAGGGCCCAACATCTGGAGTGGATTATAGTTTGCATAGTGAAAAATCTTAAAACGCCATTCCTTACGGTTTGCATGCAATCAATTTTTTCATAACGATCCCACTTTTCCATCAAAAAAATGAGATGCTTGAATTGGGTGTCCAACAATAATACACTAGATAGATGAATGCTTGGTGAGATGTTACGACGTGGCATACGCTTTCATTGAATCACCTTTCTCAAGTGTTTTGTTCACTGAGCCAGTGGCCAGGTTAAAACTTTCAAGCAAGATTGTTAGGGTTTGGTAGGATCATTTTCATGTTGGGAGGTTTGAGATCATAAAGTTGAACAGTAAGATCATCGTAGCATTGTACCTCGAAATCATTATTTTTTTAGGAATGTCTAGAAAAACTAGGTATTTAATAGCCACACGAATTCGAGTCAAATTGAACTCGAATCTACATGGGTACGAGTGTACACCTAGACTTCCACCAACTGAGCTCGGTTTAGTTCTTAATATCGTTATTTTATATCTTGTAAGATTCAGGCCATTATTTAAATAATAACGATTCTAGGAGAATCAAAATCGAAATACCCCAATAAAAGCATAAGATATAACTATATGGACAACCACTCTGACAACATTGCTCACTATGGCGGTGCTCCATCCGACTTCAAGCTTTGACTATGGCTTTTGATTGAAATTGTAATATAGTGATTGTTAATTTTTTCTGAGAAAAAATAAAACAAAACTATTATATCGTCATAAACAATACAAAGGAATAAAAAAACTAAAATTAGAAGTTGATATGTTTTAAATGATTTTTAATTTAAATAATTTAAAACTTAAAAATAATCAGAAACTAAAATTGTTTGGAGCCAAATCTAACCTAAGCGAGGGCAACACCCCTCTCGGAAAGGAAGAAAGCCCCTGACAACGAACTGTTCACTTAAACAGGGCGCGCCAAGTCTAACCACCGCCCATCTCTCTTTCACGCGGCCGGCCTAACCCCATCGCGCTGCTGCGCTGCCAAAACGCTTTGCTCCGCCCCGAAGCTTCCCTTCCTCGCTTCTCCTCCCCAGCCGCCGTCGCCGGCGAAGATGATGTCCGGCGGTGGCTACTACGCTATCGACGACCCCAAGGCCTCCGGATCCGTCCCGGTAAGTACCCCCGCCTCTCCTGGCGCTCCGCCTCTCTCCTCGCGCGCCACCACCTCACTTCCCCTCTCTCTCCTCGCGTCGTGCAGGCGGCGACGGGAACAGATCCGCAGACCATCAAGTTCGCCGACTCCAACCTCCAGACCTTCCCGCCCTCCGAGGCCAAGGGCAAGATCTCCGGCGCCTACCGCCCGCCCACCGACGCCGACGGTCAGATCAGATTTCCTCCTCTCTTCACTCTTCTCTCCCATTGGATCTCCATCCGGATCTGACTCGGTTCTAGTGGCTGTGCTGCAGACACCTTCTCTTCCAAGGCCGGAGGGGGCGGAGGCAGGGGTGGCGGCGCCGCGGGGTCGGACGATGCCGGGCAGGGCGGCTGGTTCCGGATGTTCTCCGTGGCGGCGTACAAGCCCTACTTCGACGTCGACACCTCCGACGTCGTGGAGAGGATCTGGGAGTCGGTCTTCCCCTTCCGCAGCACCTTCACCGAGAAGACCTCCGAGAACCCCGACCTGTATGCTTCAATCGTCTCCCCTCCTCTTCAATTTGACTCATATTGTTGCAAAGATCCATATGCTTAGGCTGCGAATGCGATAAGAGTAGTGATAGGTTGGAATGGTTCAGGTCTTTTGCTGCGCATGATTCTTGTTAGGGTGTCTTCAGCTGCGGAATGCGAGTTTTTTTTGTTTGTCAGCTGATAGTCAAGTAGTTGTAAGAATGAGGTTTTTAGTTTCATGAATTGATAGCTGATTGTTGCAAAAGCTCAATGTTCTGGTTTAGCGGAATGTGTTGCTCTTGGTTCAGCTGATCCTTAAGACTCTTTAGAGTGATGATTAATGCCTGCGTTAGCAGTGGGAAGGCTGTTGAGATTATTCCCTGCGTTTGAAATGATCTTGCAACTGTAGGCCCTTTATTGGATGACGGGGTAGGGTTTATTTTCAGCAGATGGCGAGACTTCATTGGCTGTTGACATTTGATTTCCTAGTTAAGTGGAATATGGGATTATCCCTATTCCGAAGTTGTGCACTGGGAAATTGTTGGTTGCATATTCTTTCTACCACTCATGAGAATTGCTGAGGGGCATTTACATATGGTATCCTGAATTGAATCATTCGCTCGCACGTTATGACTAATTTGTAGGACTCTTTCCCTGATCCTATCCCTAGGCTCCCAAAACTTTTTATATTTAATATGAAATATAACCTACCCACACCTTGGAATATTTGAATTTTTAAATTTTATTTCAGCTGTTTCATGGCATATCACTGCATCACTATATAGTTGGAATTATTTTAGTGCTCCATCTTTTTGTTTATGATATAGTTAACAAGATGGTCTGTTGAATACACCTTTGTTAAGTTGCAATTAAGAGTGTTACTTTACTACATGGTACATAGCTGCCTCCTCCTGTATTGGATCAACATAAAGTAGACGTGAATGTGCCTGCCTTGCTTCTTCCTGAAAAGTGCAAGGGATCCCAAAGTACAATACAAGCCTCAACGATAGCAAATTTGGACAATACTTAGGTCATGAAGATTAAGTATTTGTAACTGACAATGGGATAAGATTGCAAATAGCTTGGCAAATGTGCAGAATATCCTCAATAGCTTGGGAAATGTGCACTTGTGCAGAATATCCATTGCAACACTGAAAACTTTAAATGATATTTGTACTACCTATTTTGTTGTCTTCTTCTGACATTTCACAATGATGGGATCTGTGTATGCTGGTTTATATTTTACAATTAAATCGTTGTGTTTTGATATTAGCTAGCCTGTCAATTCAGTGTAAGATTTTTTTTCCCTGTACAAATGATTAATTTAACAGTCCTTTAAATTGTTTTAGTGAAGGATATATTCCTTATGAAATTAACGCTTTCAAATTTGAACTTATTATCAAGTTACTTTGAAACTGTTGAAATGTCGATTATATGCTTGCTAGTTCTTTTTTAATTTGTTTTTAATAGGTATGGCCCATTCTGGACATGCACCACCCTGATTTTTGTTGCTGCATCCATTGCCACCTTTGTCACCTACCTGTCCCACAAATGGCACAAGAAAGAGTGGAACTATGATATTAACCTGGTTATATGGTCTGCTGGCTTATTCTATGGCTACGTGACATTTGTTCCCCTTGGTTTGTATGTCATTCTTAAGTACTTCTCAGCACCTGCTGGACTAGTGCAACTGTGGTGCCTGTATGGATACTCTTTGTTCATCTTCATTCCAGCATCGGTGAGGGACATATCTAAAATGCAGATAGAAGTTAGAATTATATTTAGAGTATTGTCAGTTCTATTATGGTTAATTTTTTGAGTTAAGGCTTCTATCTCAATCTGATATAAGTGCACGGAAATCAGTTCCTGTTTGCGGTATCTAAGAAGTTGCTCTACCTTCGATGAAACAAATTCATTTCCAAGGACCATAATTTTCCCTTACATAAGCTATATATTTTATTTACTCATCCTCTGTCATGGAAGTTTTCTAATATTTGATGTTGTAGGTATCATGCCCTCTTTAGTCTTCAACCTGCAAGCCCATACTCTGTTTAAATGATCTTGATTTACTTCTGCCTACACTTTTGCTCCATAAACTAAGTAAAAGTACTGATTTTTTAACCCAATCCTAATCTTCTCTTTTTGTGTGACAGCTTCTGTCGATTGTGCCAATAGAAATATTCAGATGGGCGATTGCTGGTGTCGCCGGGTTTATGTCTGCTACCTTCGTTGCTGTCAATCTTCGTGGTCACATCGTAACTTCTGGAGAGCGATGGTTTCTGATCGTTGCGGGAATATTCTTGTTGCAGTTGGGACTGGCTTTTTTGCTGAAACTCTATTTCTTCACGATAACTGTATAGGGAAATGACATCTTCGCTTGTATTAGTCTGGAAGGAATACACAGTTTTCCAAGTCGAATTGCTTCCCGATTCATTGATGTAATTTTCCAAGTATACATCCACCTTACATGTGACACCCAGGAACACCACTTCGTTAGCCTCTGAAGTCATACTAAAATGGAAAAATGTCCTTTTCATTGCTACGAGGTTAAAGTGTGTTTTGTAGTCTATTGTGTGTTCCATTACTTGATATTAATAATAAATCACGAATGTCTATATTTTGCCTTCCTTTATGTGAGGCTAATCTATCACAAGTGGTTCGCGGTAGCACATGGCTTTTGTAAGAACACAATGGATGGCAGGTTGTGCCTACGTGCTGTATGGAATAGAACATGAATAGACACATAAAACTTGAGGAAGTTGATTATTTACCATCGAGTAATTCATTTCGTCATGATATGCTATCCAATAACTTCCTCTTCATTCTATGTCATTGGATTTTAAATTTCCTTTATAGTATATCATCGTCGTCACTTCTCTGTCATGCTCCTCCGGTAAGCCATGTGAACAGACCATTTTACCCTTGAACATCACGTCTCACTCCATGTCACTATGAAATTCATTAATTGCGATGCACGGAATCGATGCCCCCTGCTGTTGTGCCAGCGAAACAAAATTCATTTCACACTAGCATTGAGAGACGTGATATTTGCGGGTAAAATGGTATTTTCTCATGGCTTAACGGAGAGGCACTGACAGAAGTGATGACTATGACATATTGTAAAGAAAATTAGGAATGCAATAACATACGGTGGCAGAGCTGATGAAGGTGCACGGAGGCTGCACCCCAAAAATTTGCTGAAGTTCTTATTATATACACCTCTAATCCATTAGGTATATATTAACTTGCTATTAGGAGACTCTGCCAAATATATCTTACCAAATCTGTAATCTCTTATCAAATTTTCTTCACTAAAACTATTGGTATATTGTTGAAGGGATACATCAGAGAACTTGACAGTAGTTGTTACGTCTATCTTTTCATCAGAAGGTACTCTACCCTTTCTAGTACGAACACTGGGATTGACAATGACTTTTTCTGTTTGCAGCGCCATAGGCTGTGGATGATGCAGTGGTTCCTCCATAAAATTATAAGTTTTTATATCAATTACATGCTCTTTTGTTTCATTGTAACCATCCCAGCAGCAGCTATCATGTAAGTTTTTGTGTTAATTTTTATATACTCAAACTTGCAATGCAGTGAAATGGTACTTCTGCATATTATTAGTTTCAAATCATTTACCTGTCATTAATGAATCTAACTTCTGCTCCTCCCTTGAATTATAAACCGTATTTGAAGCTACTACAAAACAATATTCAAATGTCAAAAATCAAGGCATAATAGGCAACTACTATGCCAGTGTCTGTTAAGATTTCTTATACTCAAACTTGCGAGGCAGTAAATCATAACAAATATGTACATTTCTTTTTAGGATCCATTAAGCTATTTCTTTATTTTGTCATCTCTTTAGCTCTATCATCATTTTTATGTTTAATTTAAGTTCACTTGAGCTTCTTTCTATAGACAATATATATTTATATATAACAAGAGTATTATCCCAAATGATAATTTTTAAAAGAGATTTCAATAGTAATTTAGCAAAATTTGAATATAAAACTTGAAAATTTATTTATACGAAAAACCAACATGTAATAACAACGTTCTTGTGGTGTTGAAGTACATCTTTAGTTCACACGCTCATCGAAAATTTTTTGACTCCGCCACTTATGACATAGAATGAAGATGGAGTTATTAGATGGTGTATCATGAATAAGAGAGTTATTTAATGTATAATAAATTTTCTCTAAAAACTTATAGGAAACAGACAGCGCAACCTACGTGAACAACCTCAATTTAACAGCAGTAGAAGCCTTTTTATAACATGTTCATTTCTTGGCACAATTTCTCCTAGTAGAAACATAGCATTAGGGAGCACGTTAACAGTAGTTTTTAAGATCAGGGAAGCGATGCGATACAGAGAAAGAGAGATAGGTAGAGAGACAGGAAGAACTGAATCGTCACCAACTCACAACCTATTTCAGGACTGAAGCAGAATATCTTGATTCTCCACATCCTAGTCCAAGAGCATACACGGTCGAATGAGAAGTCCATATAAGATACTGGGAAACAAACACACAGCAAATCAAGAGTACTTCGTTAAGAAAGGCATTCATGCTCATGGAGTGGGGACGGGAGAAAAGGCAACAGTCAATGTAAATGATGTCTCAGTGCTGTGGCAAGGCTTCGGAAATCTCTGTAATGTTAGCACTCACAAAATGAAAACACAGCACAAACTGCAACAAGATCACAAGTATCTCCGCCACAACTTGGTGGTGGTGACAAAAGGAGCGGTGGTTGCTCATTTCTTAGTAGCAGCCTGACCAACAAATTTGGTAAGAACATAGCAATCTGGTGGCGTGATGTTTGTGTAGTAGTTACGTATCGTCTCTGTTATTTCGAACCCAAACTTCTTGTAGAAAGCAATGGCGTCATCGTTGTTTGTCTGAACATGCAGGTATATCTCGGAGATGTTCTGCTTTGCACAGAGATCTATAACGTGGTTCAGCAGCTTCGTTCCTGTCAAAATAAAACCAAGCAAATATTAGACAGCATAGATGCTTTAACTAGTATCCATTTCTGTAACATGCCCTCAAAAGAAGCACGCATTATTTCTAAAAACAGATTGTCCATTTCTGTGTATAGAGAGCAAAATAATTCAAAAGTGGAAAAGTTTTGGAATGTGTATTTCAAGCACTTCACAACAAGTCGATATTCATACTCCTTCAACTAGTATTCATCTTTCAAAATGTGTTACAGTATTGGTAGCATACAAAAATTGCTGCAGTGTGGCCTCCATACGCAAACTTTCTTATCAAATACTCCCTCCGTTTCGCTATATTTGTCCACAGCCCACTATGCATATAGACCAATAGTACTTAATACGAAATGTGCATACATACTCCTATTAAATGGTATACCCCAACCACTTAACCTCTTCTAAAGCATTTAAGTAGAGGTAGAGAGAGAAAAAAATTGCAATAACTATACTCTAGATTCCCTCAATAGACAAATAAATTGAAACGGATACTCCTGAGGACATAGATAAATACAGCAAAACAAAGAGAGTACCACTTTCTAAACAATTCTAAAGATGAGCATGCCAATATATTTTTTGTACAAATGAAATCAAAGTGTTGACAGTATAAGCTGTGGCATGAGGCCAAAGATGCTTTAATGTTAGATTGTGTAAACTCTTAAAACTCCATCTACCTAAAGGAATCTGACAGCCCATAGGTTGCCATGTTAATAGGCAATAGTGCAGCTTGGGAATGGTGTTAGCTTAGCATTTAGCGGACTCTGAAACTTATGAACAAACAACAAAGTATACATAATTGTTTTTATGTTTAGAAACTAGCTGTGCAAGGCTAACCGCATGTGCTACACAATCATTGGTAGCAAAACGGGCATACTAACTTACTATGGTACACAATCACTGGATAGTAAGACATCCATACTAGCCATGATGATTCTTTAACCTTATTCTTATTGGAGTTAAAGTCACAAGGTATTTACCTGGATATGAAAGAGCAATCTAACTTTGGTTGTGCATTAGTGCTAACACGAGGCTGAAGCGAGAATAAGCGGTGTCATTGTCAGCATATTATTATATAACTTGTTTTTTTTCTGTGCTGATACTTGTAAATTGTTGTTTAAGGAGTAACACTAGAGAAAGCAGCAGCGGTGATTACATATAAATAAGTTTTAGAAGATAAAACTGACATGGATGGTATCAGCAATTTTCGACTCTTGCAAATAAGTTATTGTGGGGCTCATTTTTATATCCTTTTTCACAGAAGATATTATTTATTTATCAAAAAGGTTACCATCTACACAGCGCATACCATGTCCTACAGAAACATGCCAGTACTGAACCTGAATTTGATGAGCACAAACTATTCTAGAAGACGGTCACTATCCAAGATGCTTTACACCATAACTCAACATAATTTTTATTAAAGATAGCAGCAGAAGCATGATTATCATTGTTCATAGAGTTAAAATTAGGTTACAAGATAAAATGCAGATGATGCCAATGCAGTGCACATACAACTATACAGCAATTACTATTTGATTGATAATGTCAACAATCAGGAAAAGAAGCACACAAATGGTCTCTTCACTGGTAAGGCATATCTAAATCTCACAGCCAACAGGATGATCTATTCACGTAACTGAAAATAAAATAAGAAAGGGGGATTCTCACCAATCCCAAGACCACGATACGGTGCCAGTACACCCAGAGTCATGATATAAACACGGACTGCCCCTCCTTCCTTCTTCTCCAGGCGACACGCGACAGCGCCAACACATATATCACTATAGTAAGCTACATATACAGACATCAAAATGAAACAATCAGTTATCACCAACAGCGGCAGCATCAGCATATTACATCTTATGGAATCAGCAAGACCCAACAGAGGGGTCAAGAGAACAGTATCCCAAATGCACCCATTTCAACTTAACGGGCACATACACAAACTTCCTTATGCTTCCCCAGTATAACATCATGGCTACCTACACCCTCCAAGATCGGCCCTAACCAAACAAGTCGCCCCGTTTCGCACATCACATTCACACCTCCCCAGTCCAAAATCTAAATCCTAATGGTTTCTTCCCAATCTCGAAGCAATAAATCGTTTGCTGGCTCCAGTCCGCAGATCCAAGAACTAAAACAGATACAACCTAATACAAGGAACAACCGGAGGAGGTAACGAACTGATCCCGGCGGGCTGGATGCGGCGTGTGGTAGGGATTGAACAAAGGAATCGAGGGGGGGAAGAGACGGATGGGTGTGCGCACCGAGCTTGGAGAAGTCCTTGGAGGCGATGGTGTCCTGGTAGTACTTGTCGTTGTAGCGGACGGGGAAGAGCGCCGTGTTGAGCTTCTTGAGCTGCATCACGTTCTTGTCCCGAACGCCGTCCAGCGACGTCCGGTCTCCGCCGCCGCCGCTCTTCTCCTTGCTCGCAGCGATCTCTCCTTCCCCCGCGCCCATCCTTCTCTCCCTCCTCTCTCTCTCTCTCTCTCTCTCTCTCTCTCTCTCTCTCTCTCTCGTGAGTTGCGTGCGTGCGCGCGCGCGATGCGACCACGGCGGCGGGGTGCGCCTTGCGACCAAAAACCCTTCCGCTCTTTTGCTATTTCTCTACTTCCGCGTATTCTGGCTGACTTGTGGGGCCCATGGTGCAGCCACCGACCGGGGAGTCGCAGCCTAGAAAGATGGGTTGCCTTGCGTGCTCTTGCAACTTTAATCATGTGGTATCTTTATTCTTTTAGGTAGAAAAGCTAGGTAAATTTAGGGGTGATCGGAATAGCGATGGCTTTTGGCTTTTGTTGAAAAAACACTGTAGCTGATTGAAAAAATATTGTAGCTGAGTGGCATGTTAGGCATAATTAAATTTTAAAAAATGTAAAAATAAAAACGACTCGCTAGTCTAGTGCGGACAATGCAAAGGAATATGAGAAAAAAACAAAACACAAAAATACAAAAAAAAATAAAAAAAATTTCACTACGTGACAAAAGTGCTACAGTGCCATCCATCGCTGCTACAGTGAAAAAATCGTTAAACAGTGAAATAATAGCCAAGTTGAACGGGGCCTTAAGGTGGTAAAAAAAGTTTGAGATTCGTGACTACTCAAACTCGGTTCGTTCTAGGTTTGATTTGAGTTCAGTTCAAATTTTAAACGAACTGAACTCGAGCTTGATTTCGAACTCGCGAGCTTCACCAAGTCAAGCTCGAATAGTTCGAAGCCTCGATTCGAGCTTAAATACTGATACATATTAACTCTTACTGAGTTTACCTGAGCTGAACTCGAGCTTTTCTTATTGTTAAAAATTAGTGTATATTTGAATTATTTTGACTGTTATCGAGTTTACTCGAGCTGAGCTCGAACTCGAATCGTTCTTATTTTTGAAAATTAGTGTATAATAAATTATTTTAATTGTTATTAAGCTACAACAAGCTAAGCTCGAGCCTAGGTTTAGACTCGGACCCCAACTCGAGCTCGGCTCGAGCTTCTATCTAATTCGAGCCTAGAAGGCCAAGCTCGCTCGAACTCGACTCGTTTACAGCCTTAGGTAGGTTAGGGTATTTTTGAGCGATCCTTGGAATGTTTTTTTTTACATTTCCTTGGAATGGTTTTTTAAGCCCTCTTAAGAAAATGTTTTTCTGGTAATTTTTTAAAAAAAGCAAAATCTTTGTGTGTCATTACAATATTACATTAAAAAAAGATGAAACGACAACCACAAGATGTCACACTATGCTTAGCTTAAGCTACCCGCTAGATTAGAAACAAGAAAAATAAAAAAAAAAGCATAATAAACAAAGGTCTACGTCAATGGCGAAAAAATATACGAGATTTATTGTTGGAAGTACGTTTATCGAGAAAGCTTCTAAACCGAATTTTAACCCTCAATAAACCGAATTTTAACCCCCAAAACAGCCATGTACAAAACTGTAATACCCCCGTTTCCAGGAGTATTGTGAAAACATCGCAGCTGCCCAGGACTATTCAACTGCGATTAAATCCAGTGAGTGTGTAACATTGCTGATGCAAGCTTAAGAACAAAAGCCAGCTTTATTGCAATACAACGGCTAGAAGCCAGGTACTAAAGCTTAGTCTACGACCTTTATATACATTACACAAAAGAAGCCACAGGCACGCCTGAGCGAAGAGCGACCCTAATTTCACGCTTCATCGACTTCGTAAAATATCACTTCATCCTCTTCTCCAGCTTCCTCAAGATATGCTAACTCTGCTTATTTATTTAGCAAGTATGAGTACAACAACCGTACTCAACAAGTCGCAAGAAAATTAACCATAATTACATACATGGTGTAGCAAGTGGAAATGGGGATAGGTTCGCTATTTTATGTGGATGCAATTTAGTTTAGGGACAAATAAAAGCTTTTTAAAAGAACTTCTTTTAAACTTTAAGGGGGTTTTCCAAACTTGATTATTTAATTAATGATACTGAACTCTCATCAAAACTACTTATGCCTTGTTAACGGATTCACCCACTCGACACAGCTTCATTAACCGGAAGCACGGCGTACTCGAATACCATTTATAATCGCTTTGCAAAGCTGCCCTGCTTTACCCACAAGATTTCAAAACTCCCGCGACAGAGTTAAGAAAACAAGAACGTTCACTACTCAACTCTTTATATAGCCTCTGCCCTGTAGGTTTTAAATCCCGACAAGCTCGGATAACCCCACGGATTGCATCCGACTCGTCGCGGTCCTACAGTTGTATGGTTAACCACCTCCCATACGAACTCACCCTCTGACTCCCCCTTTTTAAATGCAGAGGTTCAAAAGAAGCTAAGTAGATATAAGTCCAGGTTTGACCAGGTCAACGCTTGTGGTTGGGCGGTTACTATGTCATTCACTCGGCACAAGGATCTAGTCCTTACATTTGTCTTCGAGGCAACCACTAGCACAAACCCAAATCCAGTACATCAGTACTGCCACCGATCCACTACCAGCCTCCACCATCGGATAAGATCCTTGGATCCGCCTCTACGACCCTCACTTATCCTAGTTCCACTTTTCCAAAATTTTAAACTAACAATTTACAGTATATAGCAAGATTAATATACTACAATGACATACTAATAATGTATTATTTTATGTGACTAAGTTTTATCAAGTGGATATGGTCATCAAGTTAATTGGGGCTTTTCAGGTGGTAGGACATAGCTACTATCAAGTCATTCTAAATGTTGTTTGTACATAAACTAACAACATGAAATAACTTAATGGAAATACAAGTAATTAAATACTTCATGTGGATAGGATCAATATGTTCAAGGTTATATGCAACTTGCCTTGCGGTTCAGTTACTTCAACTAGTTCGTATTCGTAAGAACTGAACCGAATTAGTGTCTCCTCCTCCTGTGTCAACTGGCCGGCAGCGTCAGAGGCTATCGCAAAATAATTAAACAAATTAGGCCCGTTTTCAAAAGAACTGAAATCAGACCAAAAAACATAAAATAAATTCAAATGAAAGTACAAATACAAGGTTTCTGGTTCGTAGAGGCTTTGTATGGGGATATGGGCCTCGGAAATGGACTCGTGGGATCGAGCCGGTTCAAACGAGTACAAACAAGCCCCTAGGGTTTACTGTTCCTCGGGCTCGGTCACTGTTCCACGGGCTCGGCGAGTTGGTTGGGCTCAGCCACTTCGGCCGATTGGACTCGGCGCGGCGCGCACACGCGGATGGCGACCGTTCGATCTCCCGCGAACGGCTACAGGTGTTCGGGCGTGGCGCGGGGAGCTGGTTTGGTTCAATCGGCTGGGACGGGTGCGGGCGCGCGTGAACGGGGTTCGTCCGATTTCTCACGGACGGTGGCGGATGGTTGGGTCCGGCGCGGAGGGCTGGTTTGGCTCAGCCGAAACCGACGATCTCGGTCGGGTGAACAGTAACCGGTGGTTACTGTTCTTCTTCCTCGTCCATTCGCGCACGCGCAAAGGAACAGAGGAGGTGGGTGGCGGGGTTAGGGTGGTTCGCGACGGCTTTCGAGGGTACAGACGGGTTTACAGAGCTAAGGGGATTCCATTTTGGTTGCTTGGAGGGCCGGTGGAGGTTGGGTTCGTCGGCGGTGAGCTTTTTCCCCACCTCGGTTAATTGAATATGCTATAGGGGAGGTGGCCTTTTAGGGCAATTGGGCTGGTCCCTAAGCATCACTGGGGTTCGGGGAGGCGTAGGGAAGCATTAGTTTAAGCTCGGGAAGCTCGGGTTGGGCTGACCACGGTGGAGGTAGGCGGCAGTGAAGGAGCTCTCGGTGCCGGGGAAGGAGAGGGTTCGGGAGGCTAAAGCAATGGTTGGAGGTTGGGCGTAGGGTTATGGTGAAGCTATAAGCGAAAGGAATTGAGAAATGGGGGATCGATTAATAGACATTGCACTAGGGCTCCGATTTTGGGGATTTCGGGAATTACCCGAAATGGGAGGGAAGAGAGGAGCCCTAAGGATTTGGCGGGCTTCGGGGTGGGTGCGGGTGCCTAGTGGAGGGCTTGGAGCTGCTTAAATAGGCGACGAGGTTGGTTTGCGCCGGAGAGGGAAGAAGTGGTGCCCTGGCGGCCACGCGTTGAAGCTCAACGAAGAGGGAGGGGCAGCTGGCTGGGGCGTCTCTCCGCGGCTGCTGACGGGCGGCGCAAGCTGTCTGAGACTCGAAGCAACGCGAGGACTCGCGAAAGCTTGGTGGCGAGGAACGATCGGGGCGGCGGCCAGCACAGGATCGGGGCGGGAGGACCAACCGGCGAGGCTTGCCACCGCTACAGGGCCTTAATGGAGGTGGTACGGCAGCTGGCAGGTGGAGGGGAGCGCTGGCAGAGGTGTTGGCGCTGGAGGACGCGGGAGAGGGCGGGAGCGACAAAAAGGTAGGTGGCTACGACGCGTTTTCGGACATGAACAGTGACTGCGCGAAGCTCCTCCCACCACGTCGCGATGACAGGTGCTAAGAGCTGGTTTGGTTGGGAATTTGTGGAGAATAGCCTAAGGAATGGTTGGGAATTTGTGGAGAATAGCCTAAGGAAACAAGAAAGCAAAAGAAGAACGAAAATTCAAATCAAACTTTTGATTTTGCAATTATCGGTTTGTTTCAACCTACCCTCCTAAAAAGGGATCTCGTCCTCGAGATCAACTCGGGCCGAGAAGCAGGTTGTGAAATTCTCGCTGTAAATCCGATTCTTTTTCCCATGTGGCCTCATCTGCGGTATGATTCCTCCATTGAACCTTATGCAACCTGATTTTCTTATTTCTCAACTGTTTCTCTGTAGTCTCTAATATTTGAAATGGCTCCTCTTCATACGATAAATCATCTCGTAAGTCTATGTCATCAACTGGTACTTGCTCTGTAGAGTGACGTAGACACTTCCGTAATTGAGATATATGAAAGACATTGTGTACCCTGGCCAAGTTCGGTGTCAATTGTAATTTATAAGCTACTTCTCCGATTCTGTCGATAATTTCAAACGGACCAATATATCTCGGGGCTAACTTCCCTTTAATTTGAAACCTCTTTATAGACTTGAATGGTGTAACTTTAAGATATACCAGATCTCCGATTTCAAAATTCAAGTCCTTTCGACGATTATCCGCATAACTCTTCTGTCGATTCTGGGCAATCTTCATGTTGTCTCGAACAATCCTAACATGGGCTTCTGCATCGTGTACAACTTGGGGTCCGAGGAATTGTCGTTCTCCGGTCTCAGTCCAGTTCAACGGTGTCCTGCATTCTCTTCCATACAGTGCTTCAAACGGTGCCATCTTGATACTAGACTGATAACTGTTATTATATGAGAATTCTGCAAATGGTAGGCATGTATCCCATGCTGCTCCATATATTAATGCACATGCTCTTAGCATATCCTCCAGTATCTGGTTGACTCGTTCTGTCTGCCCGTCAGTCTGTGGATGATACGCTGTGCTAAAAGCTAAATCAGTTCCCATAGCCTCGTGCAGTTTCTTCCAGAATTCAGAAGTGAATTGTGCTCCTCTGTCAGATACTATCCTTTTTGGTACTCCATGCAATACTACTATTTTCGTTAGGTATAACTCTGCCAATTTATTCTTACCATAAGTCTGCTTAATCGGTATAAAATGTGCTACCTTGGTAAGTCGATCTACGATTACCCAAATAGCGTCGTAACCTTCTCGACTTTTAGGGAACCCTGTAATAAAGTCCATACCGATATCATTCCATTTCCATTCTGGGATTGGCAGAGGGTTTAACAATCCTGAGGGTTTCCGATGATCGATCTTTATTTTCTGACAAGTGTCACAACGGCCAATATACTCTGCTATTTCTCTTTTCATCTTACTCCACCAATATCTTTTCTTTAAGTCTTGATACATCTTGGTGCCTCCTGGGTGAATAGAAAGTTGAGACGAGTGAGCTTCTCGTAGTATCAAATCTTTTAACTCTTTATCGTTAGGTACACAATAGCGATCTCTGAATCTCAAAATTCCTTGCTCATCTATAGTAAACTCTGTTGAATTCCCTTCCTGACTTCTCTTAACGAGCTGTTGTATTTCTCCGTCTTTGTCCTGTGCTGTCTTGATTTGACTGGTTAATGTTGGCTGAAGTTCCAATTCTGCTATGTAGCCTTGTTCGACGATATTCAGGTTTAACCGTTGCATTTCCTCATGCAATGATGTAGAGCATTCCATAATCGAGGCTACATTATGATACTTCTTTCTGCTTAATGCATCTGCGACTACGTTTGCTTTACCAGGGTGATATAGCAAATCAAGATCATAATCTTTGATTAATTCTAGCCATCTTCGCTGCCGCAGATTCAGATCTGGTTGAGTGAATATATATTTCAAACTCTTATGGTCGGAAAAGACTTCACAACGGTTTCCCAATAAATAATGTCTCCAGATTTTTAACGCATGCACTACTGCTGCTAACTCCAAATCATGTGTCGGATAGTTGTTCTCATGTGGTCGCAACTGCCTTGAGGCATATGCTACCACTTTACCTTCCTGCATCAGTACACAACTTAACCCTTGTTTTGAGGCATCACAATAAATCTGAAAGTCTTTCTCCGGATTGGGTAATATCAGAACTGGCGCCGTAGTTAATCTGGTCTTCAATTCCTGAAAGTTTTCTTCACATTTATCGGTCCACTGGAATGGAATGTCTTTCTTCAATAATTGAGTGAGCGATTTGGATATCTTTGAAAATCCTTCTATAAATCTGCGATAATAGCCTGCTAATCCCAAAAAGCTTCGAATTTCCGATACTGTTGTTGGTGCCTTCCAGTCCATTACTGCTTTAACTTTTTCCGGATCTACCTTTACTCCTTCTCTTGTGATAATATGGCCAAGAAATGCAACTTCCTTCATCCAAAATTCACATTTAGAAAACTTTGCATATAGCTGATGCTCTCGTAATTTACTTAAAGCAATATGGAGATGCTGACAGTGTTCTTCCTCTGTCTTGGAGTATATCAATATATCATCAATGAATACTATCACAAAGTGATCCAGCTGTTCCATATACACCATGTTCATCAGGTTCATAAAATATGCAGGGGCATTTGTCAGACCAAAGGGTACCACTGTAAACTCAAATAATCCATATCGTGTAGTGAATGCTGTCTTCTCACGGTCCCGCTCTCGAATCTTAAGTTGGTGATATCCTGATCGCAAATCGATTTTTGAAAATACCTTAGCCCCTTTGAGTTGGTCAAATAAATCATCTATCCTTGGCAATGGATATTTATTTTTAATTGTTACAGCATTCAGTCCTCGATAATCAATACACATCCTTTGACTTCCATCTTTCTTTTTAGCAAATAATACTGGGGCTGACCAAGGTGACACACTCGGCTGTATAAACTCTTTTTCTAATAACTCATCCATCTGTTTCTTAAGTTCTTTTAATTCTTGAGCAGACATCCGATATTGACGCTTTGTGACTGGCCTGGTGCCTGGCACTAACTCAATGACAAGTTCAATAGTCCTATCAGGCGGTCTTCCGGGTAGTTCTTTCGGAAAGACATCTGGATACTCCTGAATTATCGGTACTTGAGTGGCTCCTTCTTCTACCATCATACTATGAACACTTGCCTTTAGTTTTTCCACTAATACTGAATCTGTCTTCACAACCACCTTCTGTCCTTCTGAATTCACTAATGTCACTAGCTTATTCTCGCAATCCACATTCGCTTTATATCTGGTCAACCAATTCATTCCCAATATAACGTCCAATCCCTTCATTTCTAATACTAACAAATCAGCTTTGAACTGAACTCCTTGGATGTTTAAACCCAAATCCTTGCATCCGAAGCGAGATTCCACTCGATTTCCAGCAGTTTGGAAAGAATAGGACTTTTGCAAAGGTGAGGATGGCAATTGATTTTTCATAACAAAAGCCAAAGAAAGAAACGAATGCGTGGCTCCGGGATCAAATAAAACCAAACAAGGTTTTAAATTTACAAGGTACGTACCAACGATAACGTCGTTGGCTCCTGCTGCTCCTTCTGCAGAAATATGATTAATCCTGCCTTGTACTGGTTTCAGAATTCCCTTTCCTTTATCTGCAGTTGGCATTGAAGTTGTAGTCTGTGTACCTGCTGGCTTGATTATAAACTGACGATTTTGTCCTTCTTCCTGCTTTGGCACTGCTATAAACTGACGTGGTGTAGGTGATGCTTGAACTTGAGCTTTGGCTGCATCTGACGGTAATCCTCCTCGTGGACACTGATTCTTGTAGTGGCCGGTTTGGCCACAGTGATAGCAAACTACATTCAACTGAGGACATTGCCTTTGTAGGTGGTTACCTCCACACTTAAAACACTTTAAAGTAGAAACTTTAACATTCTGCTGGGAGGCCATAGAACCCTGACCAGTCTTGTACTGTGGTTTTGGCTTAAAAACAAATTTCTTCCCTCGCTGTCCCTTGGACTGCGGAGATATGAACATCCGCTTCCGTGGTGTCTCCTGTGCTGGCGCTACATGTACTAATTTTCTTTTCTGTGCTTCTTCCAGCTGTTTTTGTGTCTCTTCTGACATAATGAGCTTATTTACCATTGAAGGTAAATCTTTAAAATCCATAGCTGAGATATGATGTTTCAAGGCTATCTGTAACCCTTCTTTAAATCGCTCCATTTTCTTCTCTTCAGTTTTTACATCATCAGGAGCATAACGGGCCAATGTGTTAAACTGATGGAGGTATTCAGTGATCGAACGATTCCCTTGCTGTAGCGCGAGAAACTCTCGATGCTTGGCTTCCATCACACCTGTGGGTATATGTGTTTGACGGAATGATTCCTCAAACTCTTTCCAAGTTATCTCTCGATTCTCAAGCATAGTTTGGTAGTTCATCCACCAGGCTGCTGCTGGACCTTGTAACTGGTGTGAGGCATAAAGTATCTTCTCTTTATCATTGCACTGGACCGTGTTTAACTTTCTCTCGACATCCCTGAACCAATCTTCCGCCACCATCGGGTCGGGTGAAGAAGAAAATACAGGTGGTCGGGTCTTCTGAAAGTCTGCCCACTTAGATTGGACCGGTGCTGTAAACTGAACAGGTGCTACAGGCTGGCCACTTCCTTCACTTCTCATTGCAATTAATTCCAATAGCTTCGCATGTTGCTCCATCATACGAGCTTGATTCAATTCAGCCTGATGTCTATTTTCTTCCATCTTTGCTAAGATATCAGCCAGATTAGGTTGCGATGTATTTTCCTGACGAGGGTCACTAGCCTGGTGAGATCCTTCTCCTGTTTCCGCCATCTTAACTTCCTTACTGGAATTGAAAATTTAGATCTGCAGCGAATTCTAAATTTTCAATAAGGTTAGATAGATAAGTAAGAATTTCAGAGTTAGGGTAAGATTAGGGTGAAATAGATAAGAATCCTAGAACGAATTTAGAAGGATAGAGGGTTGAAAAGGGCGAACTTAGAGATACTGATAGCAAACGAATTATCAATTAGGCAAAGTAGTCTTTATTCATTCCATACACAAGTTGGGTACATACTATTCTACAAAGTTCATACCACAACTCGTTTTACAAACCAAACTTTGCTACTACAAAAGGTCTAACTATTCTACGCAACCCGACACACCCTAGTCCTTCTGATCTCCTGGAGAGGATCCACCTGAGGAACACCACTCCTTTTCCTCTGGGTCTTCTTCTTCTTCGTCCTCTACTGGGTCCTTACCTTTCGGTTCAACACCAACTGCTTTAGGCTGCTCCGGGACGTGAGACGAGGGTCCTCCGAAAAATAGACGGCCTTGGGGTGCCGTCATCCCTACAGACTCCTTGAAGGTCGTCGCTGGGCCACCTGACGTCTCATCACACCTGGAGGCTTCATCTCTGGCCTTCTGCTGATAGTGCCGAACGGTCTTTTTCAAAAGCCAAACCTCCTGTCGAGCAGAATAGAGTTGAAGGTGCATCTTCTGATTCTCCTCGGTCATTCGTGCATACATGTTCTCCTGACAAGCTACGGCTGACGCGACCTCCCTCATCCTGGGATCATCTTCTAGGTCCGGATTTGGTAGTAGAGTACCAGTCCCGTCTTCATTATCCTGAGGAATGAGGTGAAACGGGGACTCGTCAAACTCCTCATCATAATATCGACGGAGGTACTTCACTGCTTTCTTCGCTGCATCATGGATGGCGTCTGACTCCTTATGTCGGTAAGCTGTAAACTTCCGTCGGACATCTGGCCTGAGAGGTAGAGGCTCCAAACACACCCAGGCCTTCCAATCATACAGACGACCATGCACCATCAATGCTCTTGTAAAGACAACCGGACGCTGCTGCTCTGTCGCATAGAGGTACTTCTGCATACGCCACAAAAGAGCGGCCCACCCAAGCAAGACTTCAGGATTGGGGTAGACACGGCGCTGCATCTGTCCAAGACAAAATTTGAATTTAGACAAGAGTACTACAAACAATATTAGAAAGCAAAACTTAACTTTTTAAGATAAGATTAAAGGACAAGGTAGGCAAGAAAAGATTATATAAGAACAGGATTGATATTTTATAACTCATTTTTAATAGTAAAATAGTTTTCGGAATCGACCTTAATACACTTAGGGTCATCCTACGGTCAAGCAAGCAGGCTCTGATACCACTCTGTAATACCCCCGTTTCCGGGAGTATTGTGAAAACATCGCAGCTGCCCAGGATTGTTCAACTACGATTAAATCCAGTGAGTGTGTAACATTGCTGATGCAAGCTTAAGAACAAAAGCCAGCTTTATTGCAATACAACGGCTAGAAGCCAGGTACTAAAGCTTAGTCTATGACCTTTATATACATTACACAAAAGAAGCCACAGGCACGCCTGAGCGAAGAGCGACCCTAATTTCACGCTTCATCGACTTCGTAAAATATCACTTCATCCTCTTCTCCAGCTTCCTCAAGATATGCTAACTCTGCTTATTTATTTAGCAAGTATGAGTACAACAACCGTACTCAACAAGTCGCAAGAAAATTAACCATAATTGCATGCATGGTATAGCAAGTGGAAATGGGGATAGGTTCGCTATTTTATGTGGATGCAATTTAGTTTAGGGACAAATAAAAGCTTTTTAAAAGAACTTCTTTTAAACTTTAAGGGGGTTTTCCAAACTTTATTATTTAATTAATGATACTGAACTCTCATCAAAACTACTTATGCCTTGTTAACGGATTCACCCACTCGACACAGCTTCATTAACCGGAAGCACGGCGTACTCGAATACCATTTATAATCGCTTTGCAAAGCTGCCCTGCTTTACCCACAAGATTTCAAAACTCCCACGACAGAGTTAAGAAAACAAGAACGTTCACTACTCAACTCTTTATATAGCCTCTGCCCTGTAGGTTTTAAATCCCGACAAGCTCGGATAACCCCACGGATTGCATCCGACTCGTCATGTCCTACGATTGTATGGTTAACCACCTCCCATACGAACTCACCCTCTGACTCCCCCTTTTTAAATGCAGAGGTTCAAAAGAAGCTAAGTAGATATAAGTCCAGGTTTGACCAGGTCAACGCTTGTGGTTGGGCGGTTACTATGTCATTCACTCGGCACAAGGATCTAGTCCTTACATTTGTCTTCGAGGCAACCACTAGCACAAACCCAAATCCAGTACATCAGTACTGCCACCGATCCACTACCAGCCTCCACCATCGGATAAGATCCTTGGATCCGCCTCTACGACCCTCACTTATCCTAGTTCCACTTTTCCAAAATTTTAAACTAACAATTTACAGTATATAGCAAGATTAATATACTACAATGACATACTAATAATGTATTATTTTATGTGACTAAGTTTTATCAAGTGGATATGGTCATCAAGTTAATTGGGGCTTTTCAGGTGGTAGGACATAGCTACTATCAAGTCATTCTAAATGTTGTTTGTACATAAACTAACAACATGAAATAACTTAATGGAAATACAAGTAATTAAATACTTCATGTGGATAGGATCAATATGTTCAAGGTTATATGCAACTTGCCTTGCGGTTCAGTTACTTCAACTAGTTCGTATTCAGAAGAATCTGGAACCGGAATTAGTGTCTCCTCCTCCTGTGTCAACTGGCCGGCAGCGTCAGAGGCTATCGCAAAATAATTAAACAAATTAGGCCCGTTTTCAAAAGAACTGAAATCGGACCAAAAAACATAAAATAAATTCAAATGAAAGTACAAATACAAGGTTTCTGGTTCGTAGAGGCTTTGTATGGGGATATGGGCCTCGGAAATGGACTCGTGAGATCGAGCCGGTTCAAACGAGTACAAACAAGCCCCTAGGGTTTACTGTTCCTCGGGCTCGGTCACTGTTCCACGGGCTCGGCGAGTTGGTTGGGCTCAGCCGCTTCGGCCGATTGGACTCGGCGCGGCGCGCACACGCGGATGGCGACCGTTCGATCTCCCGTGAACGGCTACGGGTGTTCGGGCGCAGCGCGGGGAGCTGGTTTGGTTCAATCGGCTGGGACGGGTGCGGGCGCGCGTGAACGGGGTTCGTCCGATTTCTCACGGACGGTGGCGGATGGTTGGGTCCGGCGCGGAGGGCTGGTTCGGCTCAGCCGAAACCGACGATCTCGGTCGGGTGAACAGTAACCGGTGGTTACTGTTCTTCTTCCTCGTCCATTCGCGCACGCGCAAAGGAACAGAGGAGGTGGGTGGCGGGGTTAGGGTGGTTCGCGACGGCTTTCGAGGGTACAGACGGGTTTACAGAGCTAAGGGGATTCCATTTTGGTTGCTTGGAGGGCCGGTGGAGGTTGGGTTCGCCAGCGGTGAGCTTTTTCCCCACCTCGGTTAATTGAATATGCTATAGGGGAGGTGGCCTTTTAGGGCAATTGGGCTGGTCCCTAAGCATCACTGGGGTTCGGGGAGGCGTAGGGAAGCATTAGTTTAAGCTCGGGAAGCTCGGGTTGGGCTGACCACGGTGGAGGTGGCGGCGGTGAAGGAGCTCTCGGTCTTGGGAAGGAGAGGGTTCGGAGGCTAAAGCAATGGTTGGAGGTTGGTCGTAGGGTTATGGTGAAGCTATAAGCGAAAGGAATTGAGAAATGGGGGATCGATTAATAGACATTGCACTAGGGCTCCGATTTTGGGGATTTCGGGAATTACCCGAAATGGGAGGGAAGAGAGGAGCCCTAAGGATTTGGCGGGCTTCGGGGTGGGTGCGGGTGCCTAGTGGAGGGCTTGGAGCTGCTTAAATAGGCGACGAGGTTGGTTTGCGCCGGAGAGGGAAGAAGTGGTGCCCTGGCGGCCACGCGTTGAAGCTCAACGAAGAGGGAGGGGCAGCTGGCTGGGGAGTCTCTCCACGGCTGCTGACGGGCGGCGCAAGCT
Source organism: Melocanna baccifera (assembly GCA_036346265.1). Taxonomy (NCBI): domain Eukaryota; kingdom Viridiplantae; phylum Streptophyta; class Magnoliopsida; order Poales; family Poaceae; genus Melocanna; species Melocanna baccifera. The sequence continues at coordinate 23,967,909 of CM070678.1, forward strand.
GTCTCAAACTCGAAGCAACGCGAGGACTCGCGAAAGCTTTGTGGCGAGGAACGATCGGGGCGGCGGCCAGCACAGGATCGGGGCGGGAGGATCAACCGGCGAGGCTTGCCACCGCTACAGGGCCTTAATGGAGGTGGTACGGCAGCTGGCAGGTGGAGGGGAGCGCTGGCAGAGGTGTTGGCGCTGGAGGACACGGGAGAGGGCGGGAGCGACAAAAAGGTAGGTGGCTACGACGCGTTTTCGGACATGAACAGTGACTGCGCGAAGCTCCTCCCACCACGTCGCGATGACAGGTGCTAAGAGCTGGTTTGGTTGGGAATTTGTGGAGAATAGCCTAAGGAAACAAGAAAGCAAAAGAAGAACGAAAATTCAAATCAAACTTTTGATTTTGCAATTATCGGTTTGTTTCAAAAACTGAGAATGAGATGCCTTTTAACATGAGAGCAATAAGTCTATTTCGATGTTAGGAATTGGAACATCAAGCTAAACTCTAGTCTCTCACATCCAAAGATACCCTTAAAGTTAAAATAAATTTTATTCGGTAGAAAATAAGGTCGCATATTCAGTTGTACTTAAATTTCTCGCCAAACTGGATTAGTGCGGCATTAGATTTCATGCAAACCCATTTGTCAAATCCCAGCCTCCTCATTATCTGGTTTGACAGCACACCAGGTGCGGTCCTCGTGTAGTTCATGGGTATTCAATTGACATCTAATTTTTTTTAAGAAAATACTTTATATTTAATAAATATATTAGTCATACATGCTGATAAATTGATTCAAATACTTCATATTTGTACCTTTAATATATTCCGGCCTACTCTCACACTTCCCTTCCCATTTTATCTTAAAAACTACAACCCAGCTGAAGGTTCAAGGAGGTCGTGTTGGCTATCAAGCTTAACGAGCTGTTTGTAACACTCTGGTCCAACCTCTGAGCCCAAAATGCTACCGCTACTACCAAACCGTACCAATTTACCAACTATTGAAAGAAATGTTGGAGTGAGGCCCATTTTCTTAATTCCAAAACATGCAAGGTTTAGCTTCATATGCTAAGGCAAAGTAGGGGGAGACCAATTTATAAGGTGGAGTTCATTCCACTCCTTGAATTATGGATGGGATGACATGAGGAAGGTTTTGGCTAATCACGCACGCGCGCGCGCGTATTCGCGTATTTTCACGTGAAAATCGCGTGACTTGTGATGTGGCGCGCCAAATGTTTCAATTGGGACTTTATTGGGTTTGATGACAGACAATTACCTGTGGGTAAATAGCTGATTAAATATGTCTGTTACTAGTAAGTAAATGACTATTTTAACCATATCAGTTATCAGTCTGTCTGTCTGTGTGTGTGTGTATGCCTGGAGACATCCAGAGTAGACAGCTAAGAATCTCTCTGTCTTCATTCTCTTCCTCTTGTGCTGTTGTACTGCACTGTCTGAACCTCGTCAACTATTCTTTGCGGCGTGCACCGTGAAGAAGGGATGCGGTATCTCGTAGATGGCAGACTAGAGCCAAGTTTTGGCTCTTATCTTTGGGGTTGTGGTTGGTTATCCACCTGCAGTATCCATTTACGGTTGAACTGTTCATGCAATTTGATAATACAAATAATACTGCTCTAGGCTGCATTCTGACTGTTTTGGCAGACCAGCTCTACAATGTGTACATGGACTATAAGTCTACCACAGAGTTGTGGGATGCACTAGAACTTTTGGACAAATGGTATGTACACGAGAGCCTTTTTCCTTGCGCTATCCATGTTATTCTTGTTTCTAAGAACGATGGTGCGTGGAGAATATGTGTTAATTATCGTGTTATCAATAATATCGCTGTTAGAAATCTTCACCTTATATCTAAACTTGATGATATGCTAGATGAACTTAGTGGAGCACATGTTTTCTTAAAAAAATGATCTAAAAAGTGGATACTATTAGGTTCATATGAAACCAGGAGATGAATGGAAAACTGTTTTTAAAATAAAGTTTGAATTGTATGAGTGGTTAGTCATGCCTTTTGGTTTAACTAATCCATCTAGTACATTCATGTGCTTGATGAATCATGTTTTACGAGCCTTCATTGGCCACTTTTTGGTAATCTAGTTTGATGATATTATGATATATAGCAAAACTATAGCTGAACACTTAGATCATTTGAAACAAGTGCTTGATTTGTTAGAACAAAAAAGTTATTTGCTAACTTTGCTAAATGCACATTTTGCACTAATAAAGTAGTGTTCCTTGAGTTTATTGTTTCTAGACATCGAATTGAAGTTGATGACTCTAAAATTGATGCAATTAAGAATTGACATGTTCTATTAATATAAGTCAAGTGCATAGTTTCTATGGTCTTACTGACTTCTATCGTCGATTTTTGAGTTAGTATTATTGCTGCCTCGTTAAATAAATTGGCAAAAAAGTGAGTGCCTTTTGTGTGAGCGCGGCACAACAGAGAGCTTTTGATACTCTAAAAACAAAATTCATAGAGGCGCCACTACTTACTCTACCTAATTTCGGTAAAATATTTGAAATTGAATGCGATGCTTGTGTAATAGGAATTGGTAGTGTTTTTATGCAGGAAGGTAAGCCAATTGCTTTTTTCTTTCTAAAAAAATGAATGGAGCTCAACTGAATTATCCCGGTTATGATAAGAAACTCTATGCGCTAGTACATATTCTTGAAACTTGGCAACATTGTGGTACTAATGCTACATATAATGTTGCAGATTCATTGTCATTCTTTGGTTCTATTAACCCTGCAGAATCGAGGTTGACTCCTTTTCAAGAGGGGGATGATAAGGAAATTACTATTATGAAGGCTTCATATACTCAATCATTATCTCCATCATCAGATTCAAGTAACAATGACAATGATAAAACTAATATTGGTCCAACAGCTGAAGCTTTACAACAATTGTATAAGGGACTAATCACTCGAGTTAGAGAAAGGAAATTCACTAAACAGGTGAATCTGATCATAAGTTCGTTTGATTTCACTACTAAGGACAGTTTGCTACCTAATACTTTCACTTTATGTATTCTGAGGTTATTAGGTGAGCAAGAACTTAGTACTACCAAGTAGGAGGTGAGGGAGGCTGGCGCAGCAAGAGAAGGTCCAAAAGAAGGAGACGATGATACTTCTCTTATATTAGTGAAAAAAGCCACTAAGATATTGGAATCAAGTTTTCAAGCTCCGAATTGAAAATTGAATAAGACTACACTTCAGAAGCTCGATTGTGTCCAGTCTTTAATTCTGAGTTCATTTGAGTTTTTGGCCAAGTTCCACATGTCATGGGCTGGTTTGTATCTATAATAAAACATATTAAGGTTGTTTTGGGTTTTAGTATTCGTTTTAGTTCAGTTTTAAGGTGATGGCGATGCTGAAGCTTCACATGAATACTTAGACCGCAAAAAGTTGGGTTGTTATTAAGGGGATTGTGCGCCATCCTCATGGGCTAGCCACCACGTGGAGCTCACCTCATAGGCACCAAAACCAAGGTGACCAGCCAACTAGTTCTTATTACTTTCGGTTTAAATTAGGAATTAGAGTAGGATTCGAGTTGTTTCTTTACTTTGAGTCCAGCTAGGATTGAATGATGGTATAAAGCCTTAACCACCGTCCCCTGTAAACCTCGAACGTTAATTTTGGGTCAAAACAACTTCTTGCTCTTTAGTTTATGTCGTGTGTTGTTGTAGGAGTTAGGAAGCTGATTAGTTAGCGTTCCATCAAATTACTGGTTACTAATATTCTTATTGTTCCTCACAGACTAGCAACGTTGTCTATCTTGGTGTGGTGAGAAGATGGAGATCCAAAGTATGTTGCTAGTTGAATTCCGATATATGGGAGTCTATAATCGAGACAGACAATCGTATGCTTTTATTCATCAGAATTCACAGGATTTCAGGTTAGCCATATATTTTCCCTTCAAGTGAGATCTTACGTCGTAAAGATCTAGCGTCCCGTATTATCTTGATATCAGAGTGCCGGGTTGACACGGTAGGATCAAACTTTTATCCCTAGTTTTTATTTTGTCTTATATACAAAAAAATCATAACCTTTATTTTTAATTCGTTTACATCTTGTGAGTTTTGTTCATTTTCAATCCATTAGTTTTGATCGCATAATTGTTGTCCATTGCATCTCATGTTTTCTTCGCGTTGCTTAATCGTTCTTTTAAGATTCTTATTTTTTGCATCTACAAATAGAAAATTCGTGGGTTAGAACTCCTTCAATCCGCATAAAAAATCATTGTGATTTAGACTCTAAATCACAACAAAAAAACACCCCTTTACCGTTATTAAGTTGTTGGATCTTCTAAAATCCAAAATCTAGTATGGTTGATCTTCCAACTTTACATCTGTAACTTGTCTCGGTGTTGAGGCTTGCGTTTGAAAGTATCCCGAACATGTATGATACATGTTACTATTTATAAACCAAAGCCAATACAACACAAATCATCAATCTAATGAAATGGAAAAGAGGATTAAGTGGACACTGATGCCATACAAGCAGTCCCATGATTGAGAATAGGTAGCCAAGTCATTAACTATATACACATTTCATGATTTGCTATCCAATGCAGCAACAGAAGGGCATCCAACATATGCTATCAATGCTACTCTGATCTGTGAAGCTATGCCTGAGATGCCCCAACCAAATTCTTTCCTTTCCTAACAAGAATGTTCTACGGAACATCAGTAGTCAGGGTGCGGTAGTTAGTCCCCCTCGAAATTCAATGAGTGGACGCCAAACATAAACCGTCGGTGCATATCCTTCTTCTGCAGCGAAGAAAAACTTGCAGACAAGTGTTGCTTCAGGCGAACAATGCACCAAGCTCCAAGGGATCGTAGTCAGTACTCAGTAGAGAACTCCATCTGATACGACACAAAACAGGCTGGTTCAAAATGCTTAACCGACTCCAAGGAAGCTATTTACTTTCCCATCCTACTCGCAAAAGTCTTCCTCTCTTCCTTGTGCTTCTACAGACAAGAATGATCATGCAAAATTAAGGCCTGAATGTATAAATCACGCACATGCATAGAGATCTCCAGTGGAACTGTATATACCTTCTGAAGTGTCCTAAATTTTTTCTCTTGCTTTTCTCGAACAAGCATCCAGTCTAAGGCCAAGTCATACTCCATTGTGTTGGGTTGAGAACAATGTGAGGTTGATACTGCCTTCTTCTGCAGAAAGAACAATAGTGGTGTAAAATATCAAGTCAAAAAATGAGAAACTGCAACAAGCTTAATCATAGGACAACATCAGCACCTGCTCTTCTCGTTGCTTTGGAGTCATTTTAAGATTACAGATGGTTAAGTGCCCGACAAGAGTTCCTGAAGGCATTGGAACCTTAAGTAACCCTTTGCTGCAGTAAAGGGGTCTGCAAGTAATACAATAAGCAAGAAGTATCAGCAGTTAACCAAAAAATAATAATAACAAACTAAACAAAGTTACTTAATTCATAGTAGAATTTTAAAGTAACAATGAGCAGTGCAAAATGGCGGCCACATGCAAACTTTACCAACAAACTGTCTAATATGCGATTGCAATGTGGTACAGTACACTCCACATAAATTAGTGTGCATGGTAGCACTGTAGAACAAATACCTAATGCAAAACTCTCTTCATTCCAATTCATAAATTTGCAGTTGGTTTGCAATGAGAGACATCATGTCAAACATAGCAAACAGTGCCCACACTTGATACAAAATTCATTACATGCCAGCACTGAACATACATACAACGAAGTGAGGTACCTTCCACCCACAACCAAGCCTGAATTGATTTTTGAAATAGCAGTGTCAGCAGCATCTTTATTATTGAATATAGCATATGCTTTTCCTACAAATAAGAAAGCCACTTGTATTTAAAATACATTAAATAATAAGATTACCTGGAACATGGCAAAATTTTATGTAGATGTTAAATTTACAAACAAAACCCACTCACCATTGTTTGGATCATCATAAGTTGGGTGGTTTATAGGCTTAGCATTACAACTTAGTTGTAACGCCTCCCGAATAAGCTCCTGCGAACATGATTATCAGGAGAAATATTATGAATGTTGATGGGATACCATACAAGATTGACAAAGATTTTGAAGTAAAAGGGGATAGCTATGGACAAAAAGTTTCTCAACTTTTTCCTTGCCCTAAAATTTTTCCACTTGCCCCCACTCCTACTCATAAAATGAGTGGTGGATGGTGCAAAAAGTGTATGTGAAGTGCATAAAATACAAACACATGTACCATTGTCGCATCTAAAGTAAAATTCATACCGAGATAATGTAGAAGTTAAGCGGGCAGAAATCAGATTGTACAGAGTTGTGTAAAAGAGCAGACAGCAGAAGTTATTCAAGAAGTTGATAAATTCTAGGCCAGGAATATAATAGAGAAGTAGCTTGGGCTTTATGACAACAAAATAGACAAGATACTACCTCTATGTCAGCAGCTCCAAACTGTATATCAAGATTCTGAATAAATACTAGTGTCCCCTTCTCATCAGCATTTCGTAGTCTGTCATCCCATGGCTGCAAATTTCATTTAAAAGATCATCACATATAACTAAAGGTCAAAGGAAATATTTCTTAGTTTCATTGTAGTTTTGATTAATTGACTTATCAAGCGCAGGGTATAACATATGCTTCATCACAATCATATCATATTAAGCATATGCACAAGAGACACTGCAGTGAAGAAAGATCACTCACAATCTTGAACCATTTGCTTCTGTCCTGTTAAATAGCACAAAAGTCTGTCAGCACACCAAAGTAAACATGATGAAAATCAGTAGGACAATTGTAAACGAGAAAATTTTGTATATAGTTTACTACTTCTAACCTACTAGTTAATAGCAATTGTTCAAACCTTAATAGCAAAAGCAGATAATGTTCAGCCAAATAAAACCTTGAACAGAAATAATTGAAGAAACATTTGGCCCTTTTACTTGTTGTGTGCTATTATAGAATCTATGTGCAGTAGACGAGGGACATAACTTTAACTGAGTTGCTGCGGGAAAAGCTTGTAAAACTTAACATCATTGAGAAAGGTTCAATCTATAAATGTAGGAAAATAGCTGAACGTATAACTAATGCTTAGCATAACAAGTCCAAAAGATATGAGTTGCAAGCATTGCCCCAAATACCCATTCTAGTGTTGCAAGCATTGCCCCAAATACCCATTCTAGTGCACCAAAGAACTTCACCATGCAAGGGACTATTTTATGGCATGGATAGTTAGTTGTCAGTAGAAAGATAAAATCACAAATACTTCTGAGAGCTCTAGCAAGATAAAAGCCAGACTATATCCCAACAGCATACATTTCAAGATGTTTCAGATATCTGCTAACATATTCAAAGTTGTAGGTCCCTCGCACTGTGCCTTCATCATATGGGTTGGTATTAGTTTTGTCAACTAATATGTTGCAGACAAGAAACCTTTTCCAATTTTTTATTTCCCCCCAAATTTACCCTTTTTATTTTTGTTAAGTGATGATATGAGATAGAGATCAATTATTTCCCTTGAACATGCATCTATGTTTCATGTTCAAGAATGTGCACATGTTAACTGCTATGGCATAAAGAATACAGAAATTGGCACATGCATTTTTCATGTTTACACTATGGACCATTCTGCAGTAAATTTATCATTCTGAAATATGCCAGCGCACAGTTACTCATTAGTAAGTTGGAGGGTGTAGCTACACCATTAGTTAGTTCAGAAAACTTACAGCCTGTCTCGTTGTTAGTTCCAAAGGTCCAGGGCGAACTGTTCTGTCAGGAACATCCGGGGCCACATTCTGCAATGTAAGATCTTGGGATAATTTCAACTTCTTTGGAGGCCTCTCCCCAGAGAGAACATTCTGTGTAGGTTTGTGAAAATTTGGTGCAGGTTTGGGAACACTCTGTGTAGGTTTGGGAACATTCTCCTCCTTAACTGATGCCTTGGGAAGGGGAATGGCAGCAAGTTTGGGAACATTCTCCTCCTTAACTGATGCCTGGGGAAGGGGAATGGCAGCAAGTTTGGGAACATTCTCCTCCTTAACTGACGCCTGGGGAAGGGGAATGGCACCAACCAGATTTTCATCCTCCTTCTTGACCACTGACTGGGTAAGGGGAACTGCAGCAACCGGACCTTCATCCACATTATGATCCATGCCTCGCACTTCCTGGTCTGGACAGGATGTGAGTTGCTCATCTTTTGGATTAAGCAGAACATTGACTGTACCAGAAGGACGATAATTAGATACCTACTTGGATATTATGTATTGGGGCATGACAACACATTTAACATGTAATTTAATGCATGAATGAAGTCTCAATTCATTGCTGACCTTGCTGCCCTGCAATTTTCTCAGGTAGCTGATCAGAAAGTGTGCAATTTCCAACATCGAAGAACCTATAGAAGATATAATCAGCCATTGCTTGCTCCCTAGAGGAAGGCTGGCGATTCCTCTCATCCTTTGAAATGCAAACAACAGTGCATTTGCCAGCAATAGCTTCCTAATTGAACGATGAACAAATGGCTATTACAAATTTGTAGTTGTAAGAAGAGTAAAAAATGAAAAGGGAACTGACTTTACATTGACGAGTGATACATAAGAGAAGGAAGTTTCAATCTTGTATCTTAACTGTTGATACTCTACTAAACTGATATGCCCAACTAGCTGAAAGAATGTTTAACTGTTATCTAGAAATGTCCCATGCTTGTTGCCTTGTTGTCCTAACCAAGCTGGCTCTGCTCAGGTTTTGCAAATGACCAAAGCCAATCCTGATCCAGCTCAGTCAGGTTTGGCTTATACCTACTTTTATTCTCAAATATACTTCCAAAATGTGTAATTTAACAATTGCTCTTTGCAAATTGTTAGCACACTTTTTATACATAAGAATTAAAACTCTTAACTTTAAATTGTATTTGTAATTTGTGAATCTACCAAAAATACAAGAGTACATGTGGGATCACACAAGGGTGGAAGCTTTCCCTCTGAATAAAGTGGCAAATGGGATACTCATCTCACTAGCAACTATTTACTAGCACAACTTGCCATGTCAATTTTTTACAGGTATTTAAATCTTGTAAGTAAAAAAACTATTAAAAGATGGGGGTTGAAATGGATAATTTATAATATTAACAATTAACTGCCCAGGAGACCAAATTTACTAATGGATACATGTTCAGGAACATGCTAAGTTAAACATCAAGTTTAGGAACGTACTGGGCACATGCATGCAAGTTTCAAGGCCTTGGTGTAATTATTCAGTGCAATCAAAAGATGGATAAAGAATGTCAAATGAAATTATTACAAATATGTCAATTGGAGAATTAACAACAGTACCACCATACAGACCATGGTCATTCGCTTATGAATTATAGCTCTAGGCCTCTAGCTATCAATGAGGGCATCTTCAACCACAGATATTTGCAAATAGCAAAAAATTGACCTTATTCTAAGTGATTATATTGTTGTCAAAATATTGATAGGCTCTCATCAAGAGATCAAAATGCAAATATATGAATATATTGCAAGAAGGCATAAGGCAAGGATGAGAGTCAAGAATACTAATGCACAAATTATGACAGAAGTCAGAAGTTATTAACAAAATACCAGTGGGTTGATATCCGCAAGGCCAGTGCCTTCACCAGAAGCAAGAAAAATCTCCTTTTCCATCACAGAGCCTCCTAAATAATTCCGAATCTCATCCGGGAGGAAGAACCAAAGAATCTTTACTTTCTTAGCTTGATTTTGCTGCCATATCTTTACTATTTTTCCAACGTATGGTTCAGGATCACCATTCTTAAAAAGATATACACAGTCGTACAATGAATACTTCACACTGTCAAATGTGAAGGAGTCATAAAACTGTGTATCCATCTTAGCACCGCCTGTTGCTCTCTTCTTCCCCCATGAGAATTGAATATTCTTGCTAATTCCATCCATTCTGCTAATGATCACTGATAGCTCACTCTCCCCTTACCATAGGCCTACAATGATAAAAACCAGCAGATCAAACTTTGAGACAAATTAAGCAATATCAAAGTTATCAGTGATGGTAGCACAGAATATGGGCCTATTCTTTTGCAGCTGATGGCTTTTGGCTGCGGCTAATGGCTTTTTGGCTGTTTGCGACAGAGATTGCGGAAAAAGAGAAACTCGCTTGTGATTTTTGATAGTACAGATATTAGTTTTTTAACCTGTACTACAATTAATTTGTAGACCCCATCTTAAAAAAATACTCCGTTTAAAAGTTAGTTACTGTAACAAAAACCAAAAGTGGCTTTTAGAAACCGCAAAAGAGCAGGGCCTATAACTAGTTTGTGAAGCCCATGATGTTGTCAGGTAATTATGTGAACGTTTTAGTAAAGTGGTCAACAACCATAAGAACCACGTTTCTAAACTACTATATCGAGCATGAATTTGGAACCTTACTTCATCACCAAAATCACGTACCCATTTTCTTCCAATCTGCTGAATTTGCTTTATTGCCCTTTTTTTAGTTAACCTAGAAACAAATTTCAACAACTGATTGACAAAACCCAATGGTGGCCATTGCAAGATGGGTCCACCTCTCATTAATGATTTTATTTGTATTATACAGGCAATATGTATGTTACATTGTTTGACAAATGGGCAAATAATAACTGCAGGTGCTATTTTATCAAATATAGAAAGGAAAGCCCTTTCTCGCAAATTTAAAAAAAATCACTCATTTTGTAGTTGAATGCAAGCAAATTTCTATACATGGTTGGTACTGTGTCTTCTCTCTTTCTATTTCACTTGCATGTGGAGATGCAAAAGATAATAAACTGATTCCACATTAGAGCATAAAAAATACTACATGCACACAAATTATCCACTTGCGCACTTGAGAAATCATAAGTTAATTCAAGGAAAGATATGTTGGAGGTTAGACTTAGACCATGTACAATAGTGTAATGTCAGCTGTCTATAAACTTTGCCACGTATGACATGAGATGATGTGGATCACAAGAGAGAGCATAGAGAATTGGGCCGTTTATTATGCAATAGTCAATTGTAACATGATAAATAAGACATATTGTGTCATAGAGAAGTTGTCTATAAAGACATGTAAAAAACAACCTATTGTATGAGTAGTCTTTAATACCATCTATAGATGATGTGGAGAATATTATAGATAGCAGTTGTCTATATTACTGTACATACCCTTATCCATTGTACATGCATCACCTAGTAGTTGCAACAAACTACAACTACTGCACTAGAAAATTGACAAAAATGAAGTGGCATGTCAAAAGAATCATTAGAAAAGAACAAAATGAGCACTAAAAAAAGCCAATATTAGCCACTACGAAATTCTCAACATACCAAATGCTGCAAGAAAAAGATGATAAATAAAAAAAACCAGTCCAAATTCATGAATCTCTCGCAAGAATAAACCTAAACCAAGGTGGCTATTGTTCATGAAGCAGAATAGCTTTGGGTTTTGAATCCACCAGAATGAGGTGCAAAGAAAGGCCACCCATTACTGCGATCGAACCGGCACAGGCCACGGCAACAAAAATTTCGGCCACCACAAGTGCAGAACTTTCACGGAATGATTATGGAACTGAGCACAAACAATACCAAGAAACTCGGAACCGGTACAGCAAGCTTGAGAAACACTAGTAAAGATGCATCTGGAATCAAATGGTATATCCACAACCGAGATATGCATAAACAGCAAGCCACGAACTTTCTGGAATCACACTGACGGCTAAGGATTACCATCAAACCCTAGACGGGCAACGCAACCAAATGTGAATCGCGCACGTGAAATTCCCAAAATCGTATGAACCCCCAAAGAGGAGGGCAAGCTCCATTTGGACACGAAATTGAGCTCCCAACCCACCGCCCGCACGCGCAGCGCCGGCAGCGCGAACAGGAATCGGAACCCGACAGGAGATGCGGAGACTCCAGCGCAGCCGTGATCCGGGGACGGGATAAGGGAAAAAACCCACGCGCCGCGAAATCTAGCGCAAAATTGCGACGGAGGAGGAGGAGGAGAGGGGGCTCACCGTGTGGAGCCGCCGGCGAGAAGGGCGAAGGAGGCGGGGCAGCGCGTCGGCAGTGGCTAGCCCCAGGTAGCTGGAGTCTACAGCGGAGGAGACGATTTTGTGGGAGTAGCCCAGAAGGGGGGGGGGCGTTTGAGGAGGGAGGGGAGGCTCGCCGCGTGCGTGTTTCTTTCCGGAACAGCGCGAGGGAGACGAGGGGAATCGCCGCTAGCGCTGGCCGCCGATTGGGCGGTGTTTAGATTTGGACTGGATATAGGCCGAGCTGGGCCGCAGCTCGGCCCACTTCATTCACTCAAACCAAGCAAGTAGGTTTTGTTTGAAGATAAGATCCAGTAGTCCTTACAACGTCCGGTCCCTCCAACCCAAAAACAAAAACTTACAAGTTTCTTCTGCGGTTGAGATGGATAACAAATGGAGGCTGTGAACCTGTGATCGATAAGATTTGAGACAAAAAAAAAGAGAGGCAAAAATGGGTTGTTTGATAGTTGTTGTATTGTATTAATTGCAGAGAACACATCCATTCCAATGGCGCCAAGATTAGGAAGAGATAGGGTAGCTTCAAAATCTTGTGATTTCAGATTCATTTTTAATTGTCTCTTCACAAGCGTGGCACCATGATTATTAGACCTGAACCAGCCAGTGGATGGACCGAAAAAACCCGGACCCAGATGCTACGCTGGGCCGGTCACACTCACAAGACTGTCGATGAAGTTGACATAAGAAAACCCGGTCGACCCGGCCAGGTTTTAAGTGACCTGGCTGACCCGACTGGTTTTGACCGACTCGGTCGGGTTATGTTCATGAGACCAAAAGACAGAAGTGCCCTTAAATTAAAGGAATTCTCAAGTGAAAATGGATGGGTAAACTTGTCTTTTGGGGGTTTTTGTACTTACCTAATACCCAGTCATGCGCTGCCAGTGAGCTAGTCGGCCAGTCCACGGCTCCACCACCAGCGCTCCACCTCTAGCTAGCAGGGCTCCTCTAGCAGTCCGATAGGGCTCACCGGCCATTCTCTTCCCGCCGCGCCCTTCCCCGCCTCTGGTGCTCTGCCTGCTGCTCGCGCCCATGCCACGACTGGTCAGATCTAAACCCTCCCCTCTCGAACTTCCGATTTCCGAATGCATATAGTAGTTACGTCGCATCACAACGTTTCTTCTTCCTTCATAGGCCAAGATTCCGAGTAAGGTCCGTATCGCCGCCACAGGAGGGGAGAGTAAGGTCCGTATCTTGCATCTCTCACCGCCAGTTGCATCTCCTCTCCCACGCGTGCTGGCCGCTGGCTGCATCTCCTCTGGTCCTCCCCACACGTGATTTAGTTCTATCTTTATTGCTAATGTAAGTTCTTGAGGCTTCAGGTCCTCTTGGTGGTGTGTCTTGATGATTTTGTTTGCAATATTAGGCTGCATACACTCTGCATCTCCTTATCCTTAGTTCTTGACCTGTTCTCTACGGAGTAGTAGTAGTTAGTACTTAGCAGTAGTATGTGTCCTTCAGTTTTAGACTTTCAGACAAGAAGAATAGAATGCCATAGATTGCACAGATATAAGCAGAGACCAGAGAAGTAGCACATGTTCTCTTGCACAACCTGCTGACCATGGTATCTTCCTGTTTTCCTTGTTTGTATAGATGGCCCTGCTTGTTATCTCTGTTAGTGTGTCTGCATAAATAGAGCTCCATTCATTGTATGCAACAATTAAACAGGGAGCTTTGGGGACTATTTAATTGTTGCGTACAATGAAATGAATAGAGCTCTAATGTTATTTCCATCCTCGATTGACCAATTGAATCTGCAGTAGGACTAAATTTTCCCCATGCATCGACATTGTAGATTTCTGCTTTCAATGTGGCCGGATGCTTTAAGATATGTGCAATTCTTAACAAAGCAAATCCCCAAATAATTAGATGACCAATATATGTAGGCATATACTTGTTTCAAATTTCGATGATGAAGGTATAGATATTTCAAGTTCAGTGTCTTAGCTAGTGCGGTTCTTAGGCCCTGCTTGACTGATGCTGAAATCTACATGCATGACTTGATCACTTTTCTTGTTTGGTGATTTGTTCTTTAGAATGTTATTGTTGCTTGAACGGCAATCTAGTCTACATCATAAGCTAGTACTAGGCTGGTAAGTATAAGAAGCTAATTTGACAAATACACACAAAAAATGGTAATGTTGATTGTTTTTCCTATTTTGATAGATATACACTAAAATATTTAATTTAAATATATATAGTCTGACCGATAACCCATCAATCAATCCAACTATCAGATCAATGACATGACATCTTGGCTGGATGGCTATCCAATCAAGGTTTAGAGGTGTTCAAAATGATGATAGTTTATAGTTTTTTTATTGTAGCTGGATTATTTTTTACTGTAACTGAGTTGGTTTATTTGGCATAATTAAATTTAAAAAATTTAAAAATAAAAATATATTAACCCATCACAAATAATATATAAGAATACAAAAAACCAAAAATTTAAAAAAAAAGAAAAACAAAAAAATAACAGTAAAAAAACACGTTCACAGACAACAAAAAGCCGTCGCAAACACGGAAGTGGGCGCGGCCCAAGACACTGGCTGGCACTACGGTACGATGTAAACTGAAAGCGACGAGCAACTGCATGAAAGTTACCATGTACTACTGCGGGTACAATTTCTCTTTTTTGAAAGGGGTACTGTACGTACAATTTCTCAGACTCGAAGCCAATGGACTGGTACGAAGACACTGCTGGCTACTGTCCCTGACACCGGCAGCAGCATCACATCATAAAGTTGAAGCACCAAACAAGTAAACAGCACGAAGCAATGTCGCAAGGTGTTCGAAATACCGATGTTTTATAACTTTTTTTACAATAACTGATTTATTTTTTTATTGTAACTGTATTAGTTTATTTTATATAATTAAATATAAAAAATTTTAAAATAAAAAAATATATTAGCCCATCACGTACAATGTAAAAGAATACGAGAAAAAAAGAAATAACAAAAAAGCCCAAAAAATCTAAAAAATCAGAAAAAGATGAAATTACTGAATAGTAAAAAAAAGAAACCAGAAGCAGAAGTTGGTTTTAAACTAAAATGAGTGGAGAGACGTAGCTTTGACTTTTAATTTTTAATTTTTAATTTCTAACTATTTGTAAAAATTAATATATTAATTATCTAATTATATATAATTTTGATCAGTATAATTAAATTTAATATAATGTCTATTATAATCTAACTATAGACTTCAATTTAAAAAGACGTATCATTTAAAAGGCTACAACCTTAGCTACAAAGGGACACCAGGCTATCCTCGAATCTGCCTTATTTCAAAAACGCACCAACACTTTAACTCTGAAAGATATGCGGCTAACGTCCTTTCATTCCAATGTTTTTTTAGCAATTTCTACTTTTGTTTATTGATTTTTAGCTAAAATTATACTATAATAGCTATTAGTTTTTCTGAGTTATTCAATTAAAAAAATTAAAAAACTGAAAAATATTGTTATGTCTCTACGAAATAATGTATAGGAAAAAAGAGAAAAGAAAAAGAAGAAGCAAAAAGAAGAAGAAAAGCACAAAAAAAAAGCTAATGTATTCATTCTGGTTTCTCTCTTCTGGAAGGTATAAGTTGAAATCGGAACGAGCGGAGCCTAACTATACTTAGTTCAATGTATCATCCGTAAATCAAAGTTGGGGGACTCTCTGTTCGCTCATTCATGCCACATGGAGTTCCTGTGCTCTTGTCTTGACGCGTGTGCGCGGCGTGCGAGCAGGCTATGTGGGCGCTCCTGGCTAGCTGTTGGCGCGGCGCGGCTTCGTCGCTTTGTCGTTCGCACGGAAATAGAGTGAAAACGGATCGGATTCTGTACATGTCACCCATCGCTAACTGGTCTCTGACGAGCAGGGGTGAAAACGGATCGGATATTTCCCGACCGACCGACCGCCGAATCCGAGTCGGATCGGATTCGGATAGTTATATTCGGATAATTATCGGATTAGGAGTCGGATTCAGATAGTTGTTTTCGGATACGGATTCGGATTCGGAAAAGAACTATCCGACGGATACGGATATATCCGAAATTTTATCGGATAATATCCGGATATATTTCTTGGATAATATCCGAATATATCCCTTTAATCTGGACTCCCGGTTCAAAGTTCAAACTTCAATCTAAATCTTCAACCACTGGCCACTACAGTCTACAGTTGTACACTCTACAGGCTACATCACTGGTCCATTTATGACTTGACATCACACCAATGACCAGTCCACTAGTACTCAGTACTCTAGTCTCTACCAAACCCAGTCTACGGTCTACCACTGGTCCACCAGTATGGGCGGCGGCATGTCTAGTCCCTTCGTGAACCGAGATTCAAGAATGGAGAGGCGGAGTCGCGGTGAGAAGATTTCAGATTTGGGCGCTCCGGGTCAGGCAGGAGAGGCGGAGCCGAGAGGCGCTCAGGCGGACTGGCGGACCATCCGCTCGCTCGCTCGCGGTACCTTGGGCTCGCCGCTCCTCCCCGCTCGCCGACCCGTGGCTCCTCCGTCGCTCCTCCCTGCTTCCCAGTCCACCGCTCCTCCCCGCTCGCTGACCCGCTTCCCAGTCCGCTGCTCCTTCCCGCTCGCCGACCCACTTCCCAGTCCGCCGCTCCTCCCTGCTCGCCGACCCGTGGCTCCTCCCCGCTCGCCGACCCGCTTCCCAGTCCTCCGCCGCTCCTCCCCGCTCGCCGACCCGCAGCTCGCCGGTCCGCCATCGCCAGTCGCCACAATCGGTAGTTGTGGTAGAGTACCAAGCCTCCATCTTAAATTGAGTAGCATGTTTTTCCGTTTGTGATCATGATGTTGACGTTGTATTCGTACGACTGCTTGTGATTAGGGCCTACTTGTGATTGATGATTCATCGGATTGCAGGCCAACGTGGAGATTGTTGTGACGGAGGGGGAGCTCGGGGAGACGGTGGTGGCGACGGTGAACCAGCTTGGCGCGACCACGCTCGTCGTCGGCCTCCACGACAAGAGTTTCCTCTACAGCTACAGGTACGTAATTCGATCAGCATAATCGCTCGATTTGTGCATTCAATTCAAACTTGTCAAGAAGCTCTCTGTGCTCGTCTGTCAAATCGAAACTATAAGCTTGCAGTAAGTGGACTAGTATTCTAATTTCTAGTAGCTACCGTGGACGACAAGAGTTGCCTGAAGATTGCTTCTCCCTGAGTTGTATTCAGTTTACTATTCATCATTTGACAATAGAACAAGACACTGAGTTTCTTTCGTTTTGTCTGAACTTCTGCATTCCAGTTTTTCTTCAGAAGAGTTTATACTTAACAATGACACAATCAGTTTATACTAGTTTCTGTTTCAGATTGTACTAGCACAATGACACAAATGTTTACTTCTGAGTTCTGACTGTTTTGCACTTAAAGGATGGAGTTTGGAGCTTCCCTGATGTTGTTTTGACTGTTTTGCACAATTAGCACAATGACTTAACAATTGCCACATGTTGTTCTCAACAGATAGTTAAAGCCTTAAAGGATGGAGTCTGGAGCTGGAAGTGCAAGTGCCAATATAAGTACATGCGCATCAGTTGCTGCAATCATTGGTCCAAGCGTGTCTGTACCAAGTAGTAGTGCATTAGCAGCCGTGGCACTGGCAGAGCCAACGGCAACGCCAAGAACTGAAGGTGAAGGTGATCCTGATGTTGTTTTCACTGGAGAGAATGAGCCACCTGACAAAAAACAAAAGAAGAGTACCTCTGGGGTTTGGGAGCACTACACCAAGGAATGCATTACGAAGACAGAATCAAATGGTGTTGTGAAGAAAGAGCTTTGGGGAAAATGCAAGAAATGCACATACAAAAACCGAGCTGAGAGCACGAGAGGTACAAAAGCTTTTTGGAATCATTTGGCAAACAAGCATGCTATCAAGCAAGGTCAACAACTACTTAAGCTAGAAAAGGGTGAGCACAACAACACTACATCTGTTCAGACATACAGGTATGATCAAGCAGAAAGTATGAAGAAGTTCTATCTGTCACTTGTTATGCATGAATACCCCTTCAACATGGTTGAGCATGAGTACTTTGTTGACTTTATTAAGTCTTTGCAGCCTAGTTTTTCATTTAAGTCTCGCATAACAACTAGAAAAGAAATAGTGGATCTTTTCATAGAGGAAAAGCAAAAGTTATATGAACATTTTAAATCTGTTTCAAGTCGCTTTTCCACAATCATGGATATGTGGACATCGAATCAAAACAAAGGTTATATGTGCATCACAGTTCATTGGATTGATGACAATTGGCAAATGCAGAAAAGGATAGTTACATTCATGCATGTGAAAAGTCACCACTCAGGGACAGTGCTAGGCAATGAGTTTGTTATGTGTATGATGAAAATGAACCTTGAAAAGAAATTACTTGCAATGACTTTGGACAATGCATCGGCTAATGATAAATGTGTCACAGAAGTTATCTCAACACTTAAGAAGCGTGCTCCTTTAATATGTGATGGTGCCTTTTTTCATGTCAGATATTTCTGTCATATATTAAATCTTGTTGCACAAGATGGTTTGAAAGTCATTGCAAAGTCAATTCATAATATTAGAGCCACCGTTGTAATTGTGAAAAATTCTCCGTTGCAATGGGAGGAATTTAAGAAATGTGCAATAGAATGTGATTTAGATATTAAGAGGGGTCTTTCATTGGATGTTTCAACAAGGTGGAACTCAACATTTCAAATGTTGAAGCAAGCTGTGTACTATAGAAGGGCATTTGATAGACTATTGTTCTTAAATTCAAGAAAATATGAGAAGTGTGCTCCTTCAGATGCAGATTGGGACATGGCATTAGAGTTATGTAAGTGTTTGAAGACATTTTATGAAGCTACTGAGATCTTTTCTGCAAGTACACATCCAACAGCAAATTTATTTTTTCAAAAATTCTATGCAATCAAGCTGGCAATTACAAAATGGTGTTGTAGCTCTAATGAAGTTATTTCTGAAATGGCTAAGGTCATGAAAGTTAAATACGATAAGTATTGGGAAAAGTCCAATATAGCTCTTGCTATAGCATGCTTTCTTGATCCTAGATATAAGAAAAAGTTGGTAGAATATTATCTGAAAAAGATTTATGGGGAGGTTGTTGGTATGGTTGAGCTCAATGCATTCACCGATGTCATAAGGCAACTATTTGAAGCTTACATCCCTACCACAAAAGAGACTTTAAATGCTCTGCTACTCTTGTACCTAGAGTAGTTTCTCACCACATGGTGATGATCTTGATGACATTGACATGGATGATTATGATCTTGAAGAGTATTTGTATGATACAATTGTACCAACTCATGGTGAGAAGTGCGAATTGGATGTGTACATGAAAGAACCACACATCACGTTGGGTAAGCGGATGATAATGATAAGGAATTTGATATATTATCATGGTGGAGGACTCAACAAGGGACTTTTCCTATTCTCTCACGACTAGCTCGTGATGTATTAGCCATTCAAGTGTCAAGCTGTAGCTTGAGTCGACTTTCGGTGGTGGGCGTATCGTTGATCCATTTCGCGATCGTTTAGATCGATGTGGTAGAAGCTCTAATTTGCACTAAGGATTGGACAATTGCGTCAAGAAGAGGTAATAAAATATTGTTCATTTCATTGTGTAATCCATTTGTTATTTACTAATGTTCTTTATCATTGTAATGCTTCAGATTCGACAGTGAAGGTTGCCTCACTCATTGATGAGTTCACGGAGATGGACTATGAGGATGTTCAACCTTGTTTGGATGTAGATACAAATATGGCAGAGGTTCGTACAAATTATCTAGTGTACTAATAATGCCATTGTCCAATGTCCATTGTGGGTGTTAATTCAAATATTATTTGTAGGATCAAGATTCAGGATGATTCAGGATGTACTAGACTACAACTTCATGCCACATGGACTAGGTTCAAGGGAATTGTTTTGTAACAGCTTATGAGCTTAAGCTTTTTATGTGTTAGTATGAACTTATGTTATGTATAGTACCCGTAATCTCTTATGAACCTATGTGTTTGATCTATACTTTCATCTTCTAGAAATGCAACTGGCATTTCCTATTTCTATCACGTCATCTTCTATATATGTTGTCGAATTGTTTTCATTCATGTTCTATACATGGAGTTTGTAGGATCCCCAAAAAAGGAGTTTGTATGATATACCATGAGTTGTGGTATCTTCTTCCTTGCGCAAAATTGTAGCTTTTAGAACAGTAATCATCCGTATTATCCGACTATATTATCTATTTTCGAGCTGAATCTGTTATATATCCGTCCCGACGGTACCGTATTCGAAACTCCGAATATTCCGAATTTGTATTCGTATCCGGTCTTACCGTATCCGACTCCGAATCCGGAAAAAATATGGGTTAGGATATGGTTTAAACAATATCCGTCCGAATTCGATCCGTTTACACCCCTACTGACGAGTGTGTAAATCTATTAAGGCTGAAGGAATTCGCGCCATCTCAGCCTATCCATGTCTCTCCTCGCTTCCCAGCGTGTCCTCGTGGCCTGTTTTACACGCACCTGTCCGATCTCCCTAGCGCCAGCATTTGCCAGGCTGAAGGAATTCGCGCCATCTCAGCCTATCCATGTCTCCCCTCGCTTCTCAGCGTGTCCTCGTGGCCTGTTTTACACGCACCCGTCCGATCTCCCTAGCGCCAGCATTTGCCCATCCACCTCCACACCTCGCGCCTGTGTCGGCTTCTCGCGAACCTTCACGTGTCTTTCCTCGTGGCACATCTACCTTTTACGCAGTTATGCCCGCGCGCTCGCTTCCTCCCCTGTTGTACCTGTCACCGCTGCTCCCTCTTCCCCACCTGCCACGCTAGCCGCCCCGTCCTCCCCTCTTCCGCCTCCTCCCATTCGCCTGCGTCCCATCCGCCGCCCCTTCCTTCCCTTCGCGCAAGTTCAAGGCCGCCGCCAAGGGTGAAGCGGCCGAGATAGAGGCCTCCTTGAATAGGAAGGAGACACCGTCACCCCGATCTACCGTACCGACCTTCCCGCTCGCTGCCGCCGGCCTGCCTGGCTCCCCTGGTCTCCCTCGACCTCCGGTCGGCCCCGGCTAACCCCTTCACCCTCGCCGCTATCAACCTCCCTAGCTCCCCCTGGTCTCCCTCGACCTTCGGTCAGCACCGGCTAGCCCTGCCGCCTCCGCCTAGCGCCACGCTGCCCCTGGACCTTCCCTTTCCTCCCTGTGGTGCCTCCGCTCAGCTCCACCCCTCCGTCTCCCCCGCAGACCAACCGCTGTCTTCGGCCGCCGTTCACGCCCACGAATTAAATCCGGTCGCATCCAAGCCTTCTCCTCCCTCTAGTGCCTCCGCCCAGGTCCACCCCTTCGGCTCCTCTGCAGGCCCACCGCTATCCCCAGCGGCCATCCACGTCCACGGCTTAGATCCGGCCGAATCAAGCCTTCTCCTTCCTGTCGTGCCTCCACCCCACTCCACCTCTCTGGCTCCCCCGTAGGCCAACCGCTATCCCCAGCAACACTGCTTCCTCGAATATACAATTTGATCATTAGCTACCTTTACGAGGTCAGGAAAATTGTGACATGTTCAATTCAGTACAGAGGATATGTTTAGCTTGCTTTCCACATGCTCCAAACCATTCATATGGTTTAGAAACATCTACGCTTATATATTTCTAGCCACTATAGCCAGAATGCCTTTTATCGTATATCTTTTTTTCAGGCCATGAACTTTTTTGCTGGGCTATTTTTGTTGTTCATGCCTACAGAAAATGCATTCTGGTATGCATGCATTATGAGCCTTCCCTTTTTAAAAATATACCTGGTTAGTTATTGTTTTATAGTATAAATTGTAAGCTTTCTCCAATTCTATGTTTTCCCCCTTGTTTTTACACTTCACTTTGAATTTCAGAGCTCTGATGAGGGTCATTGATGAGTACTTTGATGGTTACTACACTGAGAAAATAATTAAAACTTAGGTACTCTTGAGTTCTTCATACATATTATGTTTCTTTGTGAACATTTAAATGATATTATATTTCCATTCACAAGTTGACCAGCTTATTCTTAAGAAGGTTCTACAAGAAGAATTGCCAAAATTGGGTCTGTATTCCAACGATAATACTGATACTTGTGTATTTTTACATTCACGGTACATTAAAAAAATACGCATATGGTCATGACTCATGTACTTATGTTCAATTGAAATGTGGACCTGACTTTGCTAGAATTTGTTTGAGGGCACAATGATTTTTTTTCTCTTGAAAGTATGTTTGATGGTTATCACTTTGAACTTACGTCAATAACAACTTTCTTTCAACCAGGCATCTGAATTTCTTGGAAGTTCTGGTGGCATGGGTGACTGGACCATGGTTTCTTCCAATTTTCGTCAATATGCTTCCATGGGAAAGTGGTCAGGTTTTATACAATTTCTTCGTGCTTTCATTAAAATATAACAATATACAAATATTTTTTGGGTAGTTCACTACTGTAATATTTGAAACATTTATTAAAATTTTTAGCATATTGAAGAATCCATACTATAATATTTTTGTGTGTTACATATTGTTTATATCTTTTATATGTTCCAACTGATTAATGATTTAATGACATCTGATTGGAACTTTTCCTATCTTTTACTACTTTGTGTTTGGGATGTGATCCTTTTTGAAGGTCATTGATGAGTACTTTGATGGTTACTACACTGAGAAAATAATTGAAACTCAAGTACTCTTGAATTCTTCATACATATTATGTTTCCTTGTGAACATTTAAATGATATTACAGTTCCATTCACAAGTTCCTTGTGAACATTTAAATGATATTACAGTTCCATTCACAAGTTGACCAACTTATTCTTTAAAAGGTTCTACGAGAAAGTTTGCTAAAATTGGGTCTATATTCCAACGATATTACTGATTCTTGTGTATTTTTACATTCACAGTATATTAAAAAAATACGCATATGGTCATAACTCATGTACTTATGTTCAATTAAAATGTGGACCTGACTTTGCTAAAATTTGTTTGAGGGCACAATGATTTTTTCTCTTGAAAGTATGTTGATGGTTATCACTTTGAACTTACGTCAATAACAACTTTCTTTCAGCCAGGCATCTAAATTTCTTGGAAGTTCTGGTGGCATGGGTGACTGGACCATGGTTTCTTCCAATTTTCGTCAATATGCTTCTATGGAAAAGTGGTCAGGTTTTATACAATTTCTTTGTGCTTTCATTAAAATATAACAATATACAAATATTTTTTGGTAGTTCACTGCTGTAATATTTGAAACATTTATTAAAATTTTTAGCATATTGAAGAATCCATACTATAATTTTTTTTGTATGTTACATATTGTTTATATCTTTTATATGTTCCAACTGATTAATGATTTAATGACATCTGATTGGAACTTTCCCTATCTTTTACTACTTTGTGTTTGGGATGTGATCCTTTTTGAAGGAAATCGTATAATGCTTTTTTGTGCTCAGGAATCGGAACTATCACAACTGATCTGCTATTTACATAATCTTTATAAGTAGAGACTTAAATCATTGTGTACCTATGAAAGAAATATTATCATTTTAAAAATCTAACACGTCATCTAGGTTTCTACAGTTTCATTGTATGATTATGTTTGGGCAAAGTCAAATCATATCTAGCATCTTGATGTTAGCTCACATTATTGCATTTACACTGTGTGTAGTATACACTTTGTGTTATATGGCTCTATCTCTCCACTGATTCATGTTTAGTGTTCGTTTTTCTTTTTTGCAGCCATTACTGAGCTTCTTAATAATGCAATTGATGAGGTAATTACAAAAGCACACTTAGCTCAAATGCTAAAAGAAATTGAGATCGAACATAAATGCTAAGTATGGTTTATTTTGTTGCATATTCTCTGTCAGGTGAACGATGGGGCAACATTTGTTCATGTTAATAAATTTACAAATCCACGGGATGAGAGCCCCTTATTGTTGATTCAAGGTTGGCAGATTCAATAATATAAATATATGTGAATCATTTCATTTCATCGAAATTGTTAACTGTATAGCGATCTTATGGTGTTTCACATGGACTAGATTATGGAGGGGGAATGGATCCTGAGGCGCTGAGACATCGCATGAGCTTTGGATTTTCATATAAACAATCTTATACTTTCATTGGGCAGTAACATACCATGGCAGACGCCGAAGGGCTAGTCGAAGTGGGGTCGCCAAAGAAAGACCTTTTCGTGGAAAGGAGGGAGGACTTCGGCCCTAACTACCGATTGATGCCAAACAGGCGTGCTCAACCAGTACGGATGAAATGCAGACCTAGGGAGGATGCGGTCGTGTAGGTCGTGGAAGGCCATTTCGATGGTGGGCGACGTTTCTTCTGATACCCACACTCTGGGGTATAATTTACTAATACAATCTCAATGAGGAGAACGATGACATCCACCGATAAATGCAGCACGAGAGGGGCAATGAGCAGGTCATCAATATAGAAAGTTCATATGATCCCACAGCACCACACGAACCCTAACTGTATATGTGTGCCACTACAACGACGATCAGCTATGTTCGAGACAGCCCCTTTGGAATACTTCATGTGGGTAGCATGAGGCACCTTCTACTAGTAGGCACGCATCGTTCTTATAGACTAGAGAGCATGATTAACTTAATGTTATGTGCTACTTTCTTTCTTGTATTCGTTGTTATGTTCAAGGTGTATCGCTGGGAGTGTTATTTTGATTCGTGCTATTACCTGTATTGCTTTGTATGATTTACGTATGTGCAATGCATATCTTGATAGTGTTGTTAGTGCATAACACCGTCCAGGCAAAGCTGCACGAAGCTAGCACATTTCTTGAGTGGACTATTCCAGCGGTGCGTCGCGTGCATCAAAGTAGAGGCATCAACATACATCGAACAAATGGGCATTGTAAAAAGGAGTACAAAAAAGAATGCAACAGTATTGTGTATATCACATAGTAAGTAACAAATGTACAGCCAACGTAGGCGGAAGGCCCATACTAAACCCCCAGCAACACCCCCCCTCCGTCGCCCCTCTAGCCCACTCCGGCTCCATGTCCTCCCATACAGCCTCCCTTGGTCTTCCCTTATGAAATACTTGGACATAAAGTTTGAAGGGTCCATGTGCACAACCCTGCATGCAGCGAGAACATGAGAGCATGGCTTGTGTAACAATTTTGGCTTGTTGCACGTACAGCTAGGTTGGTTCACATGATCTGCAAGGTATATCTTGTGGGTGACAAGAGAACGAGTTGTCTAAAATCTGGCTCTATCCTGGAGGAGCATGTTGAAACAATGCTTCGTATTGCCTATTACATACACCGCGTGCAACTGGCTCTTCTCTGTCTTCGCCTGCATGTACGCTGTAATCTTCGTGCAGTAGGGTGTTTGTGGGTTGGCGACATGAAGTGCTGCATTTTGTATGCCTCTCTTTGAAATAGCCAATTATGCTGTGCAGAATACCTTTGACGATGGCGACGAGGGGCATAGAACGAAGGCCCCCTAAGACCGTAAGGATCTGCTCCTTGTATTTCCCAGTCAAAAAGGTCCTGTCAACTAAGATCACGAGCAGTATATGTCTGAAAGCCTCGATGCATGCACTGAACGCTAAGAAGGCCCTCTGCAATACCGCAAAACCTGGTGGTGTTGTAGATGGCTTGTCCTTTAAAGCATTGTACGTGCCTGAGTTTCTATTCTTTAGCACCCAAAGCATACGAGGAAGGTTGTTGTACGCCATCTCAAATGATCTGACCCGTCTTTCCAAAGCGTTATACTCGCACGTCATGCCTTCATGTAGCTAATCTTGTACTTGAATTTCTTCTTGGTAGCCACCATGATGTGCTTCACCTCAACGTCCATCTTCTCCACTATCTATCCATACATCAAATTGGCTATGAAGGTAGAGGTTAGGTTACGTGCCTCGGCAAAACACTACCAAGCACGCAGGAGTGCGGTTCCACCTTCGAGACGAGCCAGTGAGTCTTATATTTCGGTCTATGTGCATGTACTCGCCAAAGACAACTGGCTTGCTTGTACTTGACGGTGTACTGCTTCTAACTAGATTTGACGACCCGAAACGTCCATTGTATGCACATTGCCCACAACTTAACGACATCCTGTAGGGATGCCTTATCAGCAAATATTGAGTGCAATTAGACCTTTGTGGCATGGTGCTCCCACGGTGATTCATGCTCATCATGCGTAGCTACACCCTCGGTATCAAATATGTTCCATTCCTACGAGATGGGAGCTTCATCGTTATCGGAACTATCCTCATCGTCCTCTTGGATAGCTTCCTCTTCAGTTTAGACCATCTGGTCATCGCTCTACATTTAACACACTATGTACTCCCTATGTTCTCCTTTGTTAGCCTATCCTGTTGCCTCATCATACGGTGATGATCTTCGTGTAATGCATTTACCGTGTCGGCCTCGTCATGAACGACATTCTCCGCACCCTTCGAAACGCCGGCCTCTAGAGCCTCTTCTTCACCAACATGCTAGACACCCGAACTGCTCCCACCACCTGGATGATACCTGTCGGCAGGGCCCAATACAGCTTCTTTTGGGCATCCTTGCACAAGTAGCACACACTCATATCCACCGCTTTGGCAGCCTTCCAGAAAGCCCTTCCATACAGCCATGCGCATCAGTCTTCTCAACTCCCATCTAATCCGCGTGGGAGACTGGCTCCAGAGCTCTTGCATGACGATGCTACACACCTCAAGGTCCAAGGAGAAGCTGCGAGTCAGCCAGTGTATCACCTCTATGATTCAAGCATTCTCGCATCCGGATGTAGCAAAGTGACTTGCGAAAAACTGCTCAAGTCATACCGTATGGACCTTCATAAACGATGTCAACATCATTATGCACTTTCAATGTAGTGGGTATCGACATGACTTAAGTCTACCTGTAAATATTTTCAATAATGCAATTAGTCAGCTTTCATCACACGATATGCAAGTACTGCTGTACTGTAATTTACATTTGTATGTTCGCCTGTCTTGACCAACTGCACTACCGCATGGATAAGACGTCATTCAATCCTTAAGGCACAAGACATAATGAACGTGCACTACACTATTCCGATTCAACCCAAAGGCTGAGGTATTCCATACCGGGCATTATCTGACTCTGATGCTAACCTGAACTAATTAGTCCGTACAAGCCATTCATCCTCCTCATGCACTCGACCAGAGTACCAACTACAACTAACCAACTTTCTAGTTATTTACCAAATAATAGTCAGTCACGCATGCACCAACACAGTACCGCTACTTCTCACAAACAACACCGCTTCTCCCTCATGAACTACTTTCTTCTCTAACTAAAATTTTATACGAGTGCTACTTATACTATTATAAATTAACAAGATTTCAAATTACTACTTATTTATGTAACTATATTTTTCTACAAGTGCTACTTACATACAAATTAACAAGATTCTAATTTACTACTTTTTTCTTTAATTATAATTTTCTATAGGTGCTACTTATATTATTATCTACACTAAACAAACTATATACTTACTACAAAGAAATACAATAAAAGATTAAAAAATTACCTCATAGACGAATCTTCCTTGCTCTTCTTCTCCCTCCCTCTTCTCCCTTTCCTCGCCTCTTATTTTCCCTCTGCTTTCCCTTTCTTTCATCTCATCTCCTCTCCCCCTTTCTTTCTTACTCCTTTCTCTCTCGCTCGACCAGGGGACCGCGCTGAGTTCTTATATAAACTATCTAGTCGTCTAACCGTTCAATGATTGGAAGCTGTAGTCGTCCAACCGTTGGACAACTGGAACTTGTCACCCAACCGTTCGACGACTGTATTAATGGTGCCCAACGGTTAGGTGACTGCATTATTGTTGCCCAACGGCTAGGCGACACATTCCAGTCGTCCAACCGTTGAGCGACAGGAGGTTAATTTTGTAAATAATATAATCGTATGTATGTTTTCGTATTTTTAAATAAAAAATAGATTATTTAAAAAATTCATACATTCGCAACATGGTGTGCGCGTGTGTAAACCGTTGGATTGAAAAACGACGTCCCAGATTGATTGCGGTGGAAAAAAATAGGCTGTAATTTTATTTTTTTTGTCGATGATTGCTGACTTAATCTGAACCATCAATCACGTGATCGGACGGTCCAAAACTATATCGACTTCAGCTATATCGGCCAAAATTATATATAATTGTTTCTCTCTTCATACTCTCTCTCGCGAATAGTTAGAATTTAAAATCCATAATCCATAAGCCATAACGCAATCCTAGAGGAAACAAATCCCTTCCTGCAAAATTTCTGTAAAATTTCTGAATTCCAAACTAGCCCTCGTTCTGGCTCCTTTGGTCAACAGAAGCCTTCTGCCTGTTCAGGGATTAGTATGAGCAGGACCGGTTCTCCCAAGATGCCGTACTCTTTTAGAAGCATATCAGCAACAATATACATGATTATGTAGTGAGGTTAGCACAAGAAACTGCAGCCGCTTGTTACGTACGTACGTACACTCTTCACAGATTTGCAACCTACCTGCTTTTTTTGGCCTCGCCTTTCTGCTTCTGGCGTCGAAGATTTCTCGCTCCTCTTTGTTGGGAGTTTGATTGGTTGGTCTGGCCAGCCTCGTCTGCCTCCGCAAGCTCCTGCTCGAAATCATGCCTGTGCATGCAGTCTTCAAACCGCCGTTGTAACAAGCAGAAAATTGTCAGGTTTATCTGCTTGCCAGTGAGAGGTTGCGTACTGGCTTGTACAGTATCGTACCCGTCTTGAGCCCATCATAGATAATACAAAAGAATACAAAAAAAAAAGATAAAAAAGTCTAAAAAATTTAAAAAATCAGAAAAAAACAAAATTACTGAATAGTGAAAAAAAAACAGAAGTTAGAAATAGAATCTAACTTTAAACCATTTTGAGCAGTGCCTTAGGGATGTGAGTGAGGTTGAAATTGTTGTCTCCCGGTCTTGTCGAAAACTGATGAATTACGACAGTGTGAATTTGAAGCAATGGACCTCGATTATACTGGTTCTGAGAAAAAAAAGGACTTGCGGAATTTGCAGGTTACTGCTTTTAAAAAAAAGTGACTGCGATTTCCACGGAAAGGTGATCTCTCACTTGATACACACCCCATCGTGGGACTTCGCGAAAAAAAAAGAATTAAGTGGTTCTCTTCTTTCTTGTGTGTTGTTTTTTTACCACTTACGATTTACGAATGTAATTTGAACGCGAATTCCTTGGGAGTAAATCCAAATAATTAAACAACAATATGGTGCGCTGTTTACGTGTATGTCAGTTCACCTCACACTATTTTTTTTCGCACGCAACACCTGTCAAACTCGATTTGTCACCACGTTAGAAATCTGTACGCTTCCAAGATAGATATGCACGCCGTTGTGATCGATGTACGCACAGCAATTCATGAAGGCATGTTTATATTGGGTTTTGGTTTTAGATTATAAATAGTAACAGTTTGTAGAGAAATTTATAGATAGAGATACTTACGTGTGATTTTATTCGATATAAATGAAGTCACTACAGTGTACACTACAATCGACTAATTGAAAAAGATATTTCGTTTGAAAGCTAGGTACCATAGAAAAATCATTTACTATAGAAAAATAACTTTTAGAAACCAATACGAATAATATCTCCTCTTCCTTTTTTTTCTCTCTAAACAACTGCCCAAATTGAGGATCCACAGCGGTAGGAAATGTGTCCGGATTGTGTGGCCAATGGAACAAGTTAATTAACGAGATCGACATCTTGCCGACCATGACAATTAATTCAAATGGCAGATAAGGGTTAATCCATCGATCGACCGGTCAACACAGCCATTTTGCTGAATTCAAAGCTCGTGAGTTTGATTTCAAGGTACCAAAAAAAAAAAGATACACTCTTGTATTGGGTGTGATAGGGATAACTTAAGCTGAAAGAGTATAAATTTAAGCAAGTAGCTATCCGAGACAAGTGCATGGGATAATTTACCTCCACGTACACTGGATTTGGTCTTGGCTGTCTCTGTGGTGCTGCTACGTTTGTTCCTATTTTATCTGGATACAATTCGTCAGTGTGGATTGCTAGACTGCTGGAGTGATTTTTTATCTCTAATTCACCGTAGCATTATAGTTTGTGGCTGGTGACTAGTCTTCGTCTCCAATCAGTGGTACCAACATAGGGCACTGGATGCTTCCTTTCCTATGGAAATTCCCACGTTTGAAGCGTGACAGTAAAATTTGGCACCATATAAGGGCGGTATTGTCGTTTTACTTTGAGTGAACTTGACTGCTACAATACAAAGTCCAACGACTGAACAAACTAATTTCAGGGTCAAACAAAAACTCACAAATGTAAATATCTCTATCGTTTGTCAACTGTAGGATAATCTAGCGGTATGGCATCTTATCTTTCTAATTGATGATCATAGTTCGACTCCTATCAAACACAGGCTTCGCTTATTTGGGTTTAGGCTTCTAGCTTAATTTTTACTATTTATAATTTTTGCCCTTTTCTGATTTTTCAGTATTTTTTTGAGCTTTTTTATCGGTTCTTTTTTTTCCTGTATTCATTTGCATTATACATGATAGGTTAACCTATTTTTTTTTCTATTTTTAGTTTTTTTAAAAAAATAATTATGCCAAATAAACCACTATAAGCTATAGTGTAGTTTCAACCAACTACAATGCAATTTCAGCTATAAACCACCAAATTTCAGCCTAACTGAGCGGCCTCACAGGTTGGGTAGATTATATGTGTATTTTATGGGATTTGAAGATTGTGAGCTTTGCGTTAGCCAGTTATTTCCACCATTTAAAATATCTCTATCATATATTAATTTGGGATTGACCAATCCAAATATACCCCACCCCAAACTCCTACTCAGTGATAACGGATCAATAGTTGTTCTTGCATGGAACACTGGAAGACCGGTTGTAAATCTATATCAACTTCACTATATCATAAAATATATTTAAGAACCACCAAATTAAATGGCATAAGATTATCGGTCAAGCCCATTTTTAGTCCAAATGATCATACAGATTAAGTCAAGATATAGTTGTGATGAACTTTAGTTCATCGGGGTAAATACCATCGGGAGAAAAGCCGGACTATGTTGGCTTGGTAGGATGAGAGATGAGTATAGACTGGGATAATAGAACTTAAAGAAGAGGCTAAATTAATTCATCTTCATTGCTTAATTGATAATAGATACATGCTAGCACTTTTATAGGGATATCTTGACTTGACCTCTAAGATATAATTTCTATCTCTAAAAAAATCTATGTTTAATAAATGAAATATACCTATAAGATAGTAAATTCATCTAATAAGGAAGTAAACTCATCTAATAATGAAACTAACTATTCTTATCTTTATCCTTACTAATTTGACCTCGCTATGCATGCTGCTACAGTACACGGGCACTGTTCATACGGGTGAACAGTAATTCAAGCGCGTGTGAACAATTTCATGAATAGTAATTCACACATGTGACATAGTGAGCTTCTCACATTCATAACACCATTCTTTTCATATTATGGTTTGTGGCTTCCCTTGAATAAACAAGTGGAATATTTTCTCTATCGTATTTTCGAAGCGGCTTATCAGCTTATCGGCATTCGATTCATTCACACAAGCGCTCGTGTTAGGGTCAAAAGTTATCAACCGTAGCCGTAGAGAACACATTTTTTTGCGCTACTTGGACCTGGAGCACATCCCCATGTCATCAGAATATCAAATTGGAGTCAAACATATATTAGGAGGCAATTATAGTGGTTGAAATCAAATAACTAAACTGAATCAATCAGATAGTTGAATTGACTCAATCAAATTAACCAACTAAATTTGAATATGAAATTCAGAAGGTAAGCACTTTGTTGGTCATCAGCCAAGAAAATCAAACATTTGACTCCATTAATTATTTACACATAGACATATATAACTGCACTTGTATTTTTAAGTTCCACAAGTGTCTATTATATGCTAGCTACTGTATTTTTCATCACCATAGCTAGTGGCGCGTGTCTAGTTTTCATCTCCAATCGGTAGTACTAAAAATGGCGTTGTACATATGTTTCCTTTCCTACGAAATTCATACATCTCAAGTATGACCTTAAAATTTGAGAGCATATAAGAACACTGTTGTCTTGGAGTGAGCTCGCAAATTAATTGACAGCTGTACAAACTAATTACCTAATTGCCAAACTAAAACTCGCAAATTTAAAGATTTAAATAATCTGTTCGGGTCTTTGGGATTGATTAACCCAAATTCTACCCCAGGTCATGCTTACTCAGTTAGTTGTCCTTGCTTGACATTGGAAGGTAGCAAATCTATATCAACTTCACTGTATCACCTAAAATATATGTAAGAACCAAGAATGACATAACATTGCCGGCTAAGCCCCTTTTTTTCCGAGTCAAGAGATGAACAAGATGATTAAGTAAACTAAGTAAAAAATATTGAGTTCCTGACACTCATAATTAATATATGGCAGTTTTTTCCTATTTGGAGCATATCACCATGTCACCATGATAACGAATTGGAACCAAACAAACATAAGAGTAGGTTACAGTCGTTGAGAATCTTATAACTAAATTGAATCAATCAAAGCAGCTAATTTTGAAATATGAAGCTCAAAAGGTAAGCTCTTTCTTGATCATGAGCCAAGAAAATCAAACCTTTGAATCCACTATTTACACCCAGGCATTTTTAACCCTCTCTAGGCAAGCAGACCAAAAGCCCTTGCATCAGAGGCCATGAAACTGCCAATACCTACTCCTTTGGAACAATCCTAAACCTGAAGTAAGGGAAAAGGAAAAAAAAAGTAGTTACTAGTTAGTACGGTGAAAGAACAGAGTGGAACCCACTCTTGCAACTGAAAAGCCACCAACCAATTAATCAAATCAAACAGTTCCGACTTGGAAAACATGCATCATTCGTTTTCGAAAAATGTCTTTAGAGATTTTACATCATAATTAGGTGCAACAGTACATTACTTGCAATTTTCAATCAGCGATGACAAAAATAAGAGCCAAAATCGTCTTATATCCGAAAGAAAGTGACAACAGACAGACTGGCCAGCGCCTTGGTACAACTGTCTGTATGTACCGGCAAGCAAGCTCGCTCGTCAAGACTGAAGCCGAATCGATCTGCAGGACACCTTGCAGGCAGCAGAGAATAGCAGGTTGCCTTCTGAAGCTCCAGTTTGACCGCTGCTAACAAAAATACAGTCCAGACAATCTTAACCAATCATCTCCAAGAAAGTGACACAAGCTACGGGATTAACTCACACAAGCAGGCAAGTTCAACATGGCCGGAAAAATTCGGCCCCAAAGATAAATTTTATTTTAACTCGTGATCACAAGCTCAGTTTCAACACCCTTATCATCGATCCTCTCGCTGGACACGACTTGTTTAAGTATACCAACTTGTTCGCAGTTATGGATTATACTACTCGGCAAACGCCTCACCTACCGCGGCGAGGGGTGAGAAGACCAGAGTGGCATCCATCCAGGATAGCAGCCTCGAATAATTCTTCATCATCGTCCCGGTGTTAATTGATTTTCCGAGGGATGCGCGCAGGTTGACCGCTGACCGGCTCCATGAATGCATCTACGGCCGACAAAACTCACTCCTCCTCCCCGCTGATGCCAGGAAGCTCCCTCCCCCTCGCGGTCAGGTGTAAACACGCGCGTGAAAAATGGAGCGCTTATCGGCGAGCTTCCCATAGGACGGATTGAACTAGTAGTAATAGTAGTAGTACGACGACCGCATGCCGAGTCCAAGGTCGCTAATGTGCGTTGTTGCCAAGGTCAAGGTAGATGAAGCTCACCAACCTCACGGCCGTGCTGCTTCCGTATATATAGCAACATCCACTCCTCCTGCAGGCTAAACCCATGCAGAGGCAGAGCTGATTACAGCCTACCTCCTAAAGGCACGCGGCTCCAGACAGGAGTTGCTCCAGAACAAGAAGCCAGCAGCTAGCTAGTGCAGAGAGAAGCTAGCTGTTGCAGGTATCTATCTACTGAGACTGAAAGAGAGAGAGAGAGAGAGGGGGTAAGAAGTACAACTGATTAGGATGGATCGGGAGATCCACCGGATGGCGAGCCTGCGGCGGGACGGCTCGCTGTGGCGGCGCGGCGACGACGTGTTCTCGCGGTCGTCGTCGCGGTTCCAGGGCGAGGAGGACGACGAGGAGGCGCTGCTGTGGGCGGCGCTGGAGCGGCTGCCCACGTACGACCGAGTGCGGAGGGGCATCCTCACGGTGGAGGAGGACGGCGAGAAGGTGGAGGTGGACGTGGGCCGCCTCGGCGCCCGCGAGAGCCGCGCGCTCATCGAGCGCCTCGTCCGCGCCGCCGACGACGACCACGAGCGCTTCCTCCTCAAGCTCAAGGAGCGCATGGACAGGTAAATCATCTTGCAAGTGTGCAGTGATTAACTGCGTGCATTGTTGGTTAAGCAAATCTGATTAGCGATTAACTGCATGCAGGGTTGGGATCGACTACCCGACGATCGAGGTGCGGTTCGAAAACCTGGGGGTGGAGGCGGAGGTGCACGTCGGCAACCGCGGCCTGCCCACGCTCGTCAACTCCGTCACCAACACCGTCGAGGTGAGCACGCAACCGATTAATTTCTTCAACCAACCAAACAATGGCAGCACGAGACTTGCTATTAGTCTGCTCTCCCATTAATATAAGGTCCCATGTCTAACTCGTCACTACGTAAGGGTTACAAGGTCGGTGGTAATTAACCGGGTCCGGGTCTCGCTCTCAGCGCGCGATCGAGTTCATGTACGCTGATTAATTACGCTTAAACAGTAGCTGGCATCAGGTTTTCATTACCGATTTTAAAGTTTCAACGGGCCGGTACGGCCGTTTTTGCTAATAACAAAAAAATTTCAAAAGATTTTGGGCAAAAATTTCAAATCAGAATTTAAATCTAGAAAATATCGGCCGATTACCGGTTGAAATTTTCGATTGACTCCAAATTGACCCAAATTAGCTTCAAATCAAATTTGACTGAAATTATTTATTCGGTATCCATTTTTACCGGTGGGTACCGGTGATCAGCCTGGCTGACAGGCCATGGTAGGGCCAATTAATCGATCGAAATCATACAAGGATTTGGTTTCTTGCTGCAGCATCCCCGCCCGGCAGCGGTAGGTGAGCCGTGATGTTCGACTGGCTCTGCCGGTCAAACGTTTGTTCGATTGGGCAACGGCAGCCGCTTGGCCAATCCGCCTCGCGCTGGGGAGGAACAAACCAGCACGCGATTTTTGGCTGCAAACACCACCCAACACACGTCGCATAGCTGTTGCTCTACCATTTTCGGACTTACCAACTCTTTTTTTTTTTTTGGAGGGCAAGTTAACCAACAATTTGTCCTTGTATATTATGCACTGGCTGGCAGCTAGCTAGTACCTGATACCCTCAACAAGGAGACTGGCCGAAGTTAGCCAACTCTTTTTTTTTTTTGAGGCAAGTTAACCAATACTTTGTCCTTGTATATTATTCAGACATGTGACGCTTTCAAGGTTCTTCATCGCTCCATTAGAAACACTGCCAGGTCCTAATTCTAAATGAACAATTCCTCTAAAAAATCTAAATAAATATGCACTGATTAGGGGGGGAAAAAGAGAAAACAGAGCAGGTGTATTGGAGCCCACCAGAAAAGGCCCAAGCTTTTTTTGTAACGTGGGGACCGGCCCACAGCGAAACATTTTACCTAAGCAACCAACCAAACCGTCCGTCTCCACCCTCTCCCGCCATCTATGCCCTCTTCCACCAACCTCCATCGATGGCCGCCGCCGCTGGCTGCCCCGGCGCCTCCACGGATGTTTCCTACCTCGCAGTGCCGCCGAAATCCATCCACGCCACGGAATCGATCGCCGCCATGACATGCGGTCGTCGCGCCGCGCCCGCGAGGCCCTGCGGCGTTTCGTCGAGCACATGGCGCGCGCGCGCGGCTACATGTAACTTTATCGTTTCGGATGCGATAGCTTGTCAACTTCACTGGAAAAACTGGGTTTTCTATCTCTGTGTGCTATGTCGCGCTAAAATGGTTGACGTGCCGTGCTGCAGGCTATCGGGAACGCGCTCCACATCTTCCCCAGCAGGAAGCAGCCCATGACCGTCCTCAATGACGTTAGCGGGATCATCAAGCCCCGGAGGTAAAACCATAAGCTGCCTATTCATATTGTACCGCCAATATTTCTAATGCTTGTAGCATTTTCTGCGTGCCGTGGCGCTAACCATCCTGGTTCTCTCTCTCTCTCTCTCTCTCTCTAGGATGACCTTGCTATTGGGACCTCCTGGGTCAGGCAAGACCACGTTGCTTCTGGCGTTGGCCGGGAAGCTTGATAAGGACCTCAAGGTCTCGGGGAAGGTTACCTACAATGGCCATGGGATGAACGAGTTTGTCCCGCAAAGGACCGCTGCGTACATCAGCCAGCACGATCTCCACATTGGGGAGATGACTGTGAGGGAGACGTTGGCCTTCTCGGCACGGTGCCAAGGTGTTGGCACTAGATATGGTATGCAGCTGAATGCTGGTTTATTCGAGACCATTTAATGGGATACGTCATCTTTGAGATAAGTACTGAGCTTTGTTGTTTTCCTTGCTCTAGAAATGCTTACTGAGTTGGCGAGAAGGGAAAAGGCAGCGAACATCAAGCCAGATCACGATATTGATATGTACATGAAGGTGAGGATGCTATCACATAAGAGCATTCTATGTTTCTTATAACTAGTTATGTAACTAGCATAGCATTGGACAGAATCATTTCAAGAGGACTTCTCACATATAGGGCCTGTTCTTTTCGGCTGCGGCTGATGGCTTTTGGTTGCGGCTGATGGCTTTTTGGCTGTTTGCGATAGAGATTGTGGAAAGAGAGATACCCGCTTGCGATTTTTGATGATACAGATATTAGTTTTTTAATGTGTACTACAATTAACTTGTAGACCTCATCTTAAAAAAATACTCTGTTTAAAAGTTAGTTACTGTAGCAAAAGTCAAAAGCGACTTTTAGAAACCGTAAAAAACAGGACCATATTATACTTGTTTATTGGAAAAGTAGGTAACACTTGTTTCTGTACATTACTCATGTAGGCCTCAGCTATGGCAGGACAAGAATCCAGTGTTGTTACAGACTACATACTGAAGGTACAGTCTGGTAGCTGTGGATCTAACTGAAGCACTTCAAGGATGATTTCTTATGCATGCTGCTCTGCTACATAACTGCAGATACTAGGATTGGAGATTTGTGCTGACACGGTGGTAGGAAATGAGATGTTAAGGGGTATATCTGGTGGACAACGGAAGCGTGTCACAACAGGTATTACTAACTACCCACCAAGGTGGAGGTTAAGTCTAGATTTGTTGGTTTTAGATTTCTACAGTAATGACACACTCATCTGAGACCTAACATTTTGTTCTAAACGCTAATTGTCTTCTTCTTTTAGAAAATTCTAATTGCCTTATATATCTTCAATGCATAGGTGAAATGCTTGTTGGTCCAGCAAGAGCTCTGTTCATGGATGAGATATCCACTGGACTGGACAGCTCGACCACATACCAGATTGTGAATTCCCTTAGGCAGACTATCCACATCCTTGGCGGAACTGCTGTCATCTCCTTGCTCCAGCCAGCGCCTGAAACATACAACTTGTTTGATGATATTATACTCCTCTCTGACGGGCAGGTTGTGTACCAGGGCCCCCGTGAACATGTGCTCGAGTTCTTTGAGTTCATGGGCTTCAGATGCCCAACCAGAAAGGGTGTTGCTGACTTCTTGCAGGAAGTATGTGCACCATCTATAAATTCCTATGTCAATTAGTGATCCTGATTTTCAAATATGAATGGTACCGATATCTCTGAATACATTGAATAGGTGACGTCAAGGAAAGACCAGGAGCAGTATTGGTATAGGCGTGATAGGCCATACCGTTTCGTGTCTGTGAAGCAATTTGCAGATGCATTCCGTTCCTTCCATGTAGGCAAGTCCATACAAAATGAGCTTGCAGAGCCATTTGATAGGACCAGGAGCCACCCTGCTGCTCTGGCTACTTCAAAGTTTGGTGTCAGCAGGATGGAGTTGCTCAAAGCCACTATTGATAGAGAGCTTC
This sequence comes from Melocanna baccifera, assembly GCA_036346265.1. NCBI lineage: Eukaryota > Viridiplantae > Streptophyta > Magnoliopsida > Poales > Poaceae > Melocanna > Melocanna baccifera. The sequence goes on from CM070678.1 coordinate 24,006,047, forward strand.
TGCTCATGAAGAGGAACGCATTTATGTACATCTTTAAAGCTGTTAATGTAAGTTCATATCTTTTATTATTATTAGGATTAAGATTATTAGATGGCATCAATCTGAAATTTTTCATGATTGCAGCTAACTCTGATGGCATTCATCGTGATGACTACATTTTTCCGTACCAACATGCACCGTGATTTTACTTATGGAGGGGTCTATATGGGGGCACTGTACTTTGCTCTCGACACAATCATGTTTAATGGTTTTGCGGAGCTTGCCATGACTGTCATGAAACTTCCCGTTTTCTTCAAGCAGAGGGATCTTCTTTTCTTTCCTGCATGGGCCTACACCATACCATCATGGATTCTTCAGATACCTATCACGTTTCTTGAAGTCGGAGTTTATGTTTTCACTACATACTATGTCATTGGATTTGATCCCAGTGTAAGCAGGTAAGATGCATTGATGCACATGTCTCCATGTCTGAAGAATCCAAGAAATAAATGCTTCTTACATCTATGCTCTAGGCAGTATTTTTTTTTTGGCGATGAAGTAATTAAATTGAAAATGCCATAATAAATGAAATTGTTCTATGAAGTCTAAATGGTTACTTGTGCTCAGGTTTTTTAAGCAGTATCTGCTGCTCCTTGCACTCAATCAGATGTCATCTGCACTGTTTCGCTTCATTGCTGGAATAGGAAGAGACATGGTTGTGTCTCACACCTTTGGACCCTTATCATTGTTGGCTTTCGCAGCATTGGGTGGCTTTATCCTTGCAAGACGTAAGTTACTGGATTGACCATGATAAATTGATGTTGCCATCTTTACTTGACATTGATGGCTTTAAATGCTAATTGTTGCTTACATGATTCCATCTTGATGTTTTTTCTTTTTGTCTTTTCTAGCTGATGTGAAGAAATGGTGGATTTGGGGTTACTGGATATCTCCACTATCATATGCTCAGAATGCTATTTCAACAAACGAATTTCTGGGGCACAGTTGGAACAAAGTAAGTACCCTATCTCTTGATAAGAAATCAAACTTACCACTTACACAATATAAAATTCAACATGTATTCGCATGTTACAGATTCTTCCTGGAACAAATGAGACCGTGGGAGTTAGCGTGCTTAAATCTCGTGGTATCTTTACTGAAGCTAAGTGGTACTGGATTGGGCTTGGTGCCATGATTGGATACACTCTCCTCTTCAACCTGCTCTACACCGTAGCTCTTTCAGTTTTGAGTCGTAAGTATATTTAGAAGACTATATTTTATTTTATAAATCCAAGAATTAGCTAAGCAACATTTGCGAGCTATAAGATAATAACTGTAGCTACTTGTTTTTTTTTTGGCAGCATTTACTGACTCTCACTCATCAATGTCTGAAGAGGCATTGAAAGAAAAGCGTGCCAACTTAACTGGTGAAGTTCTAGAGGGTCATAAGGAAAAGAAATCTAGGAAGCAGGAATTGGAAATGTCCCACAATGCAGACCAAAACTCTGTGATTAGCAGTGAGGATTCTAGTTCAAGCAGGAAGGGGATGGTACTCCCATTTGCGCCATTGTCACTTAGCTTTAACAACATAAGATACTCAGTGGACATGCCAGAGGTAATTTTCCTTTCAATGAACGATTAGTACACAGATATATCTGTATACCCAAGTTTCCTTACTCAATTATATTGTTTTACACTCGCAGGCAATGAAAACACAAGGAGTAACGGAAGACCGCTTGTTGCTTTTGAAGGGTGTTAGTGGTTCTTTCAGGCCTGGAGTACTTACTGCATTGATGGGTGTTAGTGGTGCCGGAAAGACAACTCTGATGGATGTTTTAGCGGGGAGAAAAACAGGAGGATACATAGAGGGGGATATCACCATCTCAGGCTACCCAAAGAAGCAAGAGACCTTTGCCCGTATATCAGGATACTGTGAGCAAAATGATATTCATTCTCCACATGTAACAGTATATGAATCACTCATATTTTCTGCATGGCTGCGGCTTCCTTCAGAGGTTGATTCAGAAACAAGAAAGGTTAGTTAGCTAGATTATTAGAAAATACTCAGGTCTTGAATTTTTTTCCTCAACCGATTGGAGATCTTACCTGCTGAACCCTGATAACAGATGTTCATTGAGGAGGTCATGGATCTTGTAGAGCTCACATCATTGAGGGGTGCACTTGTTGGTCTTCCTGGAGTGAATGGTCTATCAACTGAGCAACGCAAGAGGCTAACTATTGCTGTGGAGCTTGTTGCTAACCCTTCAATCATTTTTATGGATGAGCCAACATCTGGTCTTGATGCTCGGGCAGCTGCTATTGTGATGAGGACTGTTAGGAACACTGTTAACACTGGTAGGACCGTTGTTTGCACCATTCACCAGCCAAGTATTGACATATTTGAAGCATTTGATGAGGTGATTAATTCTCTATGCTCTTTTTGGGTGATTATCGTTAGCTTTCTTAGATAAGGTCATATATTGACTATGCTGTTGTCATTTCTGTATGAATTACAGCTATTCCTAATGAAGAGAGGAGGAGAAGAGATATATGTTGGTCCGGTGGGCCAGAATTCCTCAAAATTGATTGAGTACTTCGAGGTAAGAAGAAAAGTAAAACAAACAGTTATCACTGCACGTTGTAACACTTGTTGCCACCTAAATCACATCGAACGTAAATCCTTTTGTTCATTTGTTCAGGGAATTGATGGCATTAGTAAGATAAAAGATGGATATAACCCTGCAACATGGATGTTGGAAGTGACCTCTAGTGCCCAGGAGGAGATGCTCGAGATTGATTTCTGTGAAATCTACAGACGATCAGAACTATATCAGTAAGCCTCCCCGCATGCCATTCTGATGCACTGCAGTAGGCAGGTGTATTTGAACGAAAATTCTAATTAATTTGCATTCTCGCGATTTCAGAAGGAACAAGGAACTCATAGAGGAGCTAAGCACACCACCTCCCGGTTCTACTGATCTCAACTTCCCTACACAGTACTCTAGATCATTCGTCACACAATGCCTAGCTTGCCTATGGAAGCAGAACTGGTCATATTGGAGGAACCCATCCTACACAGCAGTGAGATTACTCTTCACTGTCGTCATTGCACTAATGTTTGGAACGATGTTCTGGGACCTCGGAAGGAAAACGTACATATTCTAACTTTTATTCTCACCGCTTCTATATTTTTTATAATAGTATCTACTTTTGTCTAAGATATATGCTGACGCCTTACTCATATCATGGTGCAGTAAAAAAGAACAGGATCTATTCAATGCCATGGGATCAATGTATGCTGCAGTTCTTTACATTGGAGTGCAAAACTCTGGTTCTGTTCAACCAGTGGTGGTGGTGGAGCGAACAGTCTTTTACCGAGAAAGAGCAGCTGGCATGTATTCAGCTTTCCCATATGCATTTGGACAGGTAATTTGTCTTAGAATATCTCAGTTTACCTTGTTCCGAGTATATGGATGCACAAATGTAAAGAATGGAATGCCCTTGAAATCTAACTCACATTTGTGGTTGAACAAAAAGGGCAGTTGAGCACAGCTATTCTTAACATTGTCAAGTTATTTTGGTCCTGGAACGTAACAATTTCGCTTTGTCCTTTTGTAGGTTGCGATTGAATTTCCATACATCTTCGTTCAGACACTGGTATATGGCGTACTAGTCTATTCAATGATTGGATTTGAGTGGACTGTTGCCAAGTTCTTGTGGTACTTGTTCTTCATGTACTTCACACTGCTATATTTCACATTCTACGGAATGATGGCAGTAGGCTTGACACCAAACGAGAGCATAGCAGCTATCATCTCATCAGCATTCTACAACGTATGGAACCTCTTCTCAGGATATCTGATTCCCCGACCTGTAAGTTACCCTCCCGTTGCATTTTGCCTTGCTGTCATTTACTATAACTTAAACAGTGCATCGTCTTCACATGACTCATACGTTTAACTTTCACCTCAGAAAATTCCTGTTTGGTGGAGGTGGTACTCTTGGATTTGCCCGGTTGCATGGACGTTGTACGGATTGGTTTCCTCACAGTTTGGTGATATCCAACATAACCTCGAAGGCCGAAACCAAACTGTGGCCCAGTTTATCACGGAGTACTTCGGCTTCCATCACGACTTCCTGTGGGTTGTCGCAGTGGTGCACGTCGGTTTCACCGTGATTTTCGCCTTCCTGTTCAGTTTTGCGATCATGAAGTTCAACTTCCAGAAGAGATGATGAAGAGGTCATTCTTTTGCACTCGTTGTATTGGCAGAGGATGCACTATCTTCTGCACAACACCCATTGCCAATCGATTAAATTTAGTAGTTATCCTGTAAATGATGTAGAGGTTATTTTCTATTTCGAGCATGTAGAGTTCCTACATCTGCGCTCAGCAGGGGCGGACCTAGGACTAAAATTGAGTGGGGGCTGCCGGCTGCCGCACTGGGCCACTGGGGGCCTGCTGAGTTGCGGACTGGGGGCCATGTGAATTAAATCCAAGGGGGTATACGTGATTAATAAAATTGACTGGGGGCCAAGGCCCCCACTAATTATACTGTGCGTCCGCCCCTGGCGCTCAGTAGGATTTATAGGTAAGGCTAACAAAGCCTTGCCGAGCCTCCCGCTTCTTGACCAGCTCTAGCTGGTACTTGGCAGAGGCACCGAGTACTTCTCGGAGAATGTAAGACATGCCAAATGATGTTGTCATTTTTGACGAATTAATGGAAGCAGAAATTTTGTTGATCCAATCCCTTGTTAAATGTGGAATCGCTACCCAATTCTCCACTAGAATTGCTGCGCGTTAAACCGCGTTCCTCGTCAATTATGGACCATATTGTGGATCATTACAGTCATCTCTGGCTGGTAGCACGCTGGAAAGGAAATTTTTTTTACAAAGCAACTGTTTGATATTTAGATTTTGATTAAGGGTATGTCTAATTATCATTCGGATTCTAACAGCTCTCATCATTCTTCTTTTCTAAATTTTTTTACAAAGCAACTGTTTGATATTTAGATTTTGATTAAGGGTGTGTCTAATTATCATTCGGATTCTAATGGCTCTCATCATTCTCCTTTTCTTTAGGGGGGAGAAGTCGTATGAATCTTCGCACACATCTAAACGTTAGAAATTTGGATGATTATTTGAAAAAAAATAAATGGATAATGTTTATCGAAGCCCATTGATATTAGTGTAAATCTTTGCAATGCAGCGATGCCGTGTCCGGTGAATCCTGACATAGTTACTACTTACTGTGTAATGCCTTCATGCCAGTGAGGCCGACAGCAAAAACCGTGTATCCGCATCTTCCCATCGCTTCTTTAAATTTCAAATTTTAAAATTATATATATATATATATATATATATATATATATATATATATATATATATAGGAAAAATATCTTTTATACCTGAGTGTAATTATATGCACATATAATTTCACTTAGAATCTTACTTTAAATACATAATTATAGTATAAAAATGAGGATTCACTTCAATTATATTCAGTACCGGAATAGATCAAACGATCAATTCTGGCCGAAATGGCTAGTATTGGCTGGTATTGAGGTTGGTACAAGATTGAACTTGTTGTGTGCTGTTTTGAGTGCCAGTATAGCATATTCCTGCTGGTACCGAAATGGAATTGATAAGCTTTTGTGCAAATTGCTGCAAAATAGCAAAAGTGCAAATTGTTTTGGGTTTCGGTTTTGCTATTGCACAGTCAACTAAAATTTTCTTATCTCTCAGTCATCTAAAGTTGCACTCTCAGTCATCTAAAATTGTATAGTACTAATCCCTCCTCCAAAAAAATTCCCCCTCCAAAAAAGGGGGCATTGGAGGATACTTATCTAACGGATAAAAAAGTGACTGAGAATGAAGGAAAAAACAGTCACTTGTGCAATAGTTGATCCCTTTGGGTTTTGGTCTATCTTGCTCATTGGTAGTGACTGTCCTAGGAAATTGGAGATTTCACACATGAGAAGCTAGTGCATGCCAATGCTATCTCCCACCAGCCTTGATCTGAGCCGCTAAAGCTAGATCCAACCATCAAGATTGCCTTTCTCTTCTCTTCCTGATCCTGAAAAAGGAACCCACAACAGTGAGACATGATGGGCAATTAGATATACTAAAACAAAATGTAAAACAACATATTGGATAATAATTGCTTAAGGTTTATGAATTCAAATGTTGTTATCAGCAAGAGAGTTAGTAAAAAAATAATTTAGAAAATTTATGTGAACAAATGTTGTTATCATTACCTTAGTCAATGTGTTGTCCTCCTCAAAGGGCAATTATGGCTGTTATGGTACACGATCTCCTTGCATGACCTATATATGTGTGTCACCCTTATTTTGTTCTCCACATAGGGGCTTTCTTGTCTTGTCTTAGCAATGCCAATGCCACGCTCTTATTGGTCACCGATTCCATGCCTACTACATTGTGCCAAAGAATGTTATAACAAATTCTACATATGACAGAACGACAAAATGAGACAAGATGCTCATAACGACAAAATGAGAAAAGATGCTCATAACATTAGCGAGCATAAATTCTACAAGTGATAAATTAGCATATACAATTCAAGAATCTATTCTAGCATGTCAATTTTGTTTGCATCGCACAGCCACAAAAGAGACGGAGACATGGATAATTTTTTTTTGCATCGCACAACCAAGTTATTCTTGATTCTATTGGGAGAGAGGAATCATGTCTTACCTCGGCTGGCGGCAACAACATGAAAGAATAGGGTGGTGGGCGATCTAGTTTGGAAGAATGGAGCTGCGATACTCCCCGTGGTGGGGGGTGCTTGGCTAGGGAGGAGGCTAGGTCAAAGGGCGACGCCCTAGTGCGCCACGATGGCTAGGGAGGACACCAGCCATGCAGTGGGGAGAGGGAGGCGATGATGCTACAGATGAATGGAGGCGACCGCCGCACAATGCATCTAACACTAGAAATTTGGTCGTACGAGCAATTTGGATAGCATCGAGTTACTCCACAGGCGGGCGAGGGGGTTTCGTGAAAAAAGGAATAAGACCATAAGTGATTTGCACACGTGAATCCAGGCCGCCCGAGCCATATCTGATGGCCCACAGTTGCATTCACATGTTACCATTGAATAGTGCATTCACACCAGATATGTTCCCTTTTTCTTTAGTTAGTCCTTGTGTTGATATGGCTACGGTTGCATCACACGAGAAGTTCTGGTTGCTCCATTCGAGCCCAAGTCATCAACACATGAGACGTGATGATTCCCTCAGCCAGCCCACCTCGCCTGGTCCCGTGCAAACCACGCACGCACCCTCTCGCACTGCCGCCTGGGCCTTTCGCTTCCGCACTGGCCGTCCCGCCAGCTCAAGCCATGCGAAAGATCGGTGGCCCACCAGCCTAGTTTTTTCCATTAACTGGCCTGCGTGGCGCGATGTCGGTCCGTCTGAAGTTGTGCTGCCAGCGTGTCGTGCCGTGCCGTGCTGAGGAGTCTATCATTTCCAGCTAGGAGTGGCAACAGTGACAGGTCCAGGGGGAGGCCCATGTCCTGATCTCTGCTAGGCTGCTGGCCTCAGCCCCGGTAGGTCTACTGGAGAAGATGGCCTCTCTCTTCGATCCCCACAGGATCCCCTAGAGATTAAAAATAAGCTAAATAATTTCTTAACAGTAATAATACGATTTTGTTTATTAATCTATTATAATATTAAAGCAGAAACAAAAGAAGCCATCACATTCGCTCTTAATGGGTAAAAATTATCACCTTAATCGGAGAAAAAAATCTACATCATCGATTATGATGGATCCAGATATAATATCTAGATTAAAAGCAAGAGTTCATGTCAAGTACAATAAAAATAACTAAAATTTAGAAGAAAAATAAAAAACAAAATAAGTACTTGATTTCCATACAATTTCCTAATTAAAATCCCTAATAATATATAATTTAGAATAAAAAATAAGCAAAAATAGCAATTAGATTTGTATATGAATCTATTATATTATTAAAGCGATAAAAAACAAAGTCACCACGTTCCCTCTCAAGGGCTAGAAATTTTCATATTAATCTATGGAAAAAGATAAAGATATATACTGCAGATTGTGGTGGATCCAGATTATAGTGGTGGAGATTTCATCTTATAGGCTAAAAATTATATAGTATATTTTACGTATGGAGGCTATAGATGTTCATCTAAAAATCCAACTAGACCTCTCACTCATGGAATAAGCATGCATATATGTTTGAAGTTAGGTCCGAATCAAATTGGCATCTACATGCCCTCATGCATCTCAATAAATATACAGAATCGGTTAAAGTGGAAGCTGATTTTGAAGAGAGAAGAATCATCTTTAAATGCCGATGACGGTGCACATGTAGACTAAGCATGGAAATTATATCCATCATTGTCTCGAGTTTCGACAACACGACATGGGTAGGCATCTCAAAGAAAACACTTGTGCTTGCAAATGTATGTATATACGTTGCGGAAGCAAATCTTTCTAAAGGAGCACTGCAGGAAAGAGAGAGAAGAGCAGTCGGTGTAGAAGGGCATACCAAGGGATCAGATGATAAGTCGACTATTTTTTGTTGAGCATGATGAATTGAGGGAGCAATTAGCTGCATCGAGGGATCGTCTTGAATGTTGATTTCTCATGAAGGTGAGGCCATTACATTAGGCATGCATGCACAACTAATGTAAAAAAATTGAGAGTATGCTTTTTTTTTGTGTCAATACATTGAGAGTATGTTGGAGTATTGTCTTGAAAGGAAAAAGATTTGGGGATGTTTGGACAGTAGGGATTTGACACAACTAATGGGGCAAGAGTTGGGCTAAACAAACTTTCTATAATTTGACTTTCTGGCGTTAATTGGTGGAAAAAGGAGAAAGATCTGCACCATATAGATAGAGTTTGAGAACAATTACAACCTATTTACACATACTAGAATATTGTATCACTATTACAGAAATCATCATCACTGACGGTTCAAAAACGTCATCACAGACGGTTCAAAAATGTCATCACAGACGGTTTTTTGAACTGTCTGAATTCATGGATCAGTGATAATCGAAAGTTATCAAAGACGGTTTGTGAGCCGTCTGTGATAAATACAATACAGACGGTTTGTAACTAGAACCGTCTTTGAAAAACACTATCACAGACGGTTCTATATATAGAACCGTTTGTGATACTCGTACATCACAGACGGTTCTAAATTAGAACTGTCTGTGATGTATGATCACAGACGATTTATACTACAAAATCGTCTATAATAGTTCATTCTATACCTAAATTTTTTTCTATTTTTCAGTTAGCCTCAGGAAATGTTAACTATGCTTTTTGAAAACAAGTGAAAACAAGCAAATACGATATCAAACATAGCAGAGAATATTTTATTTCCATTACTATCCACCATTACAACATTACAAGATTACAATTCACCATTACAACATCATAAGATTACAATCCATCATTACAAAATCACAAGATTACAGTCTTACAATAGCAGAGAACATAGTAGAAAACAATGGAAGTAACAATGAAGGCTACGATGAAGAGAACAATGAAAGCAAGATAGCAGAGAACAATCCACCATCACAAACTCGAGTAGGCCTTCTTAGCAGCTGCCTCACTGTAAGCTCCCAAGCAATCCTAAACCCAACAAAGTAGCAACAATGGAGGTTATGATAGAGACCTAAACCCCATAGAATCAAATACTAGAAGAAACAATGGAGGGAGGAAGCGGGAAACAATGGAGACCTAAACCCCACAGACGTATTTGAAGGGAGTGGGTGGATGGGTTCAGGTGAGTATTTATAAAAGAGTCCTACTCGAACTCAGGCAGGAAATTATAAAATTTTAGAAATGAACGAAACGGAAAACATATCACAGACGGTTCTTATTAAGAACCGTCTGTGATATTGGCTATATATATACCAATACAATATAAACAACTAGTCTCAAAGTATGAAATATCAAAGTTCTGTATGGCTTATATATACTCATTTGAAAGGTTTCGACGAGATCTACAGTTTTACAGTTGAGACAAACCTCAAATTTTGAAGGAAAGATCAAAAATTCTGGTAAAACCAGAATTCAAAAACTTTCATTTCGAATTTGAGGCTACAAATGGCCAATTTTAGGGGTCTTCGAGGGCGACTGGCGCAAGCCAATTATTTGTTTTGGATCGGACTCGTCGTTAGCTTTCCAACGAGTACAAGAACGTCACAAATGGACACCGTATGCAAAAGTTATGTCCGTTTTACTGAAGCTGTGTCAAAACGGAATTCTAGTCAAACTCAAGCGGAAAATTATAAAATTTTAGAGCTGTGTGGGGTGGAAAACATATCACAGATGGTTCTAAATAAGAACCATCTGTGATATTGCCATATCATAGACGGTTCTTATCAAGAATCGTCTGTGATTGCATTTAATACAAGCGGTTTTTATGAACCGTCTGTGATGAAGCGTCTAATATAAACCTTTTTGTAGTAGTGTATTGTCAGCAATGGATGTGATCACGTGGAGATTGTGACATCCGATGATTTTTGTTTATTTTATTTGGATTTTCCCAGGATTTAATTTCCCCTTTTCTTAATTCTTTTATTTTGGCCTAGAGTAAGAAGTTGTTAAAACCAAAGTTTAATTAGAGCTAAATCAAGTTGATTTTATTTTTGTTGGGTTTCTTGTAATTTCTTGAATTTTTTAGAATGTTTTGGGAAATTTCTCCCCTTTTTGCTATTTTCTAGGCTTTAATTTGAATTCTTAGATTTTCTGAATTGGAAAATCAAACTTTAATCCATTAAAAAGCATGGGCTGAATCTTTCCCTCGGTCCGGCTCCTCCTGGTGTGGTGCGTGGCCAGGCCCATGTGGCCCATCACTGCTGGCCTGGTCTCTCTCTCCCTCCACACCCCTCTCACCGCTGAGTAGGGCCCACCTATCGACGCCCCCATCTCCCTTCTTCCTTCCTGTCCCTGCTTTCCTTCTCCGTGCAGTACCGCCATCCCCACTGTCAATTCCATACCAAGTTTCCCCTCTCTTCCATTTTCATCCGCTCACCGAAAAGGAAGCATTTGTAGGATCAAGGATAACCAACTATAGTGGGGTGAATAGGAGGTTTTAAAATTTTTACCTAATTAAACGAATTATGACAATTTCAACACAATGCAAGAATTGCTAAATAAAATACACCTACTCAAGTCTAGTAATTTTAAATAATTTGAGCAACAATTCAAACACAAGCACAAGATAATATATCAAACATCAAAATGCTCAACTAATAATAGAAATACTAAAAGAGAGTAAGAAAAAGATCACAATGGCTCGTGCGATGTTTTTCCATGGTATCGAAGACTTGTCAGTCTTCACTAGTCTACGTTGAGGAAAGTCTAAGACTCTTGGACCGGCTCCACGAATTAAACCTTGCTCCTCGATCACTAGGGTAGCTCTTCCTCCTCTCTGAAGATGGCGAACTCCAAATCACTCACAATTGGCTCGGGCTTCTTCACAACCTTCGTGAAGAAGTCACCGAACAAACAACCTCTTCACCGTCTAGGTGCCGGCAAGCACCAAGAGAATACACCGATGATTCCGCTTGACGGCGCTCAAGTGCAATTGGATCAACTAGAATTAAATGCACTTGAAAATCTCTCCACTACCCAAAATGAGTGCTCAAATGAGAAAAGTGAGTGGAGTGAATGCTTTAGGACTCAAGATGATCAATGCAAGCTCAACAACCTGCCTAAAGGTAGGTGGAGGGGTATTTATACGCTCACCAACCAAAACTAACCGTTGTTAAAACTTAATCTGAAAAATTTAGAGAAATCGAAACTACCGCAGTACAAAGTGCGGTACTACCGCACTTTACTGTAGCACACAGTAACGGCTATATCAGATGTTTCAGAACTAGCCGTTGAAATTTAGTGCGGTACTACCGCCATTGTAAGTGTGGTACTACCGCACTGCGGTTGTTCCGACGTGCTATTTTTGGTACTTTCGATTTCTGACCAGTTAAGTTTTTCTCAGGGTACTTTCTTAAAATAACATTCCAAAAATCAGTATTACCGCAGTACCATGCGGTACTACCGCACTGCGGTAGTTCCTCCATTGAAAAACCGGTACTACCGATTTCTGTTGAGTTTAACTCCTCGGAAGGGTGCTCTTTGAAAAAAACATACCGCACAAAATCCGGTACTACCGCACTGCGGTAGTTCCGTTGTTTGTATGCTGGAACTACCGCACTGCGGTAGTTCCGCAATAGTGTGCGGTACTTCCGATATTTCTGAGTGAGCACAATGAGTTTTTAAACTTGTTTTCAAATTTATGCATGATCCTAAGTTGATCTAATATGCACCAAAATATGCTATCAAGCTACTTTCAAGGATCCCTCTTAATAGTACGGTATCTAATCTATAATCCGGTCTTTCGCCATTTCTCCCAAGACCGGTGAAATAAAAACGATCCTATATTATATGTACCTCAATTTTAATCTTTCTTGACGCCAAGATTCTATGCATCTTGTTCTTGTCCATTGTCTACATGAGACTTTGTCTATACAATTATAGCACACTTGTTAGTCATATATTCATAAATTATCATTAATTATCAAAACCCTAAACTTAGGGGCTTAGATGCTTTCAGCGTCTCCACGCATCCGCTAATTGCTTGATTTCCAAGAGAGCCTTCCTTTTTTGCACCTCCCCTTTCCTTTCGCCCTCCATTTGAATCCACACCACCATGGATTTCGGCGAGCAATCCTTGCCTAGTGCCCTTCCCTCGGCACTATAAATAGCATCCCTCGACATCTCCACACCCCACACCACCTCCCACACCTTCGGACCTCTCCCTCAAGACTCAAGGACACCCCGCATCATTTTCACCTCTCCCCTGAGTTTCGGTGAGTTCCAGCGAGCCCTCCCCCACCACTCTTAGCTTCCTCTTAGTCCGCCAACGATGGTAGAAGCTTCGCCTCCCAGCATCAACCTCATTGATCCCTTCGGTCACCTCAACTAGAGGGGGTGAATAGACGGTTTTAAAATTCTTTAGCTAAAACCACATTTATGATGCAAAAATATAAATCAATTTGATTTAACACAAATAAGACCTAAATCAACTAAGTTCACCTAAGTGCACCAACGACCTAAGTTTATATCAAAAGTTTGCAATCCTAGAGTGACAAGCAATCAATTCAATCCTATGAATATAAATTACTTGAATGTAAATTAAGCATAATAAAATAAATCATAATGACAGAGTTCCTTTTTACTGTGGTGTTCGGAGACTTGCCGGTCTCCCCTAGTCTACGTTGAGGTAAACCCAAATGAATTAGACCGGCTCTGATAAATTATGACAGAGTCAAAAAGATAAATTATGCCCCCTATATTATCACTCTGATCATTAGAAAGACAGGATACCGAGGTGCACTAGGCCCAATTCATAAGCCATATGAGCCTAGGGAAGGTCCTCCCATTCCTGCACCTCCCCGTCCTAGAGCTCAACAAGAAGAGGCTGTAACAGAGCATCAAGGAGAGAAAGAGGTCACTCTTTCTAAGGTCTACTCACAGTCCTTAGAATTGAAGGACAAGTCACCTCTTTGGCTACCACATTGTCCACTATCAGTGACCGAGTATCCTCTATTGAGCGGGCAGTCACTCGTCCTCCATCACCCATCCGCTTTGGATGCATTCGCTGTCGTTCCTCGTCTCCTCAAGAGCCACAAGACTAACATTTTTAGTACTTTTATGCTAAAGGGGGAGAAGAAAAAGCAAAAGGAATGAACAAGGAAAGATTGAAAGGCTAAAGGAGGAGATGCCAAGTTTATCATTTAATATTATGTATTATTGTTATGGTGTAATGAACCATGTGATATTTTTTTATTAATGTCATGTTAGTTTTTAGTGTTGCTGAACTTTAGTTGTGGTTATTATAAAATTTGAAGTTCAACTTCAAATGCAACTTATGCTCTTTTATTATATAATTCGTATCATTGCAAATTATCTATTTCCTCAAAAGTTCTAGAAACAAAGGAAACTCCGCAAAAATTTTCTCTTAACATGTTCCTACAATGAATCTTGTCATCTCTATATGCACATATTTAGGGGGAGTTCTCCTCAATTGACCTTTGAAAGCAATTAATTCTTTAACCTCATCTAAGTTCATTGCAAGAATTAATTGTTTTCCAAAGTCACAAAAGAATATATAACTTGTTCTCAAACTAGTGGTCTATTTAAAACTAAATTCCTCTCAAATAAATTGGTGTTGTCATCAATTACGAAAAAGGGGGAGATTAAAAGCATTTAGGCCCCTAAAAATTGTTTTAGTAATTAATGATAATATATGAATATGGGACTAATGTGTTTGCTAAGTATCACATAGATTCAGTCCCTAATGATAAATGTGACAATATCGAAATATATGATAAAGACCAACATGATGATCAAAATGGTTCAAGACAAAGGTATAATTAGTCTAGGATCCCTTTTTATTTTTACCGGTCTTGAAAAAAAAGGTTGGAAGACCATATTATAGATTAATTGCCGTACTATTAAGAGGGATCAAAGAAAAGTAACTTGAAAGCATGTTCTTATGCCATTTGGATTAATTTAGGATCATGCATGCACTTAGAATTAAATTTAAAAGTCAATTGTGCTCTGTTAGAATAATCGAAAGTACCGGAGTGTGTTTAGCGAAACTACCAGACTTCGGAAGTATCGGCGTGTACACAACGGTACTACCGGAACTCGGAATCACAGGTACTTTGAGCGGTACGTTTTTTCTAGAGAGCACCAACTTAAACACTTAAGCTCCCTGATATCAGTAGTACCAAAAAATGAATGGTGAAACTACCGCAAAGCGGTATGACCATGCTCTAAGACAGAACTATCGGACCTCGGAAGCACCAAAAATTTAGGTGACATGTTTTTTCCATAGAGGACCACCATTTTGTCTCAAAGAAATTGGAAATACTGCATTACAAATCGAAACTACCGATCATCGGAACTACCACGAATTCAACAGTGGCAATACCACACCGACTTTTAAATAGCTAGTTCTAACACTCTGACATAGCCATTATTGTATGCTACAATACAATATGGCAATTCCGCATTTTGCACAGTGGTACTACCGATTTTCCTGATTTTTTAGGACTTTTTTATGCAACAACTATATTTAGTTGGTGGGAGTATAAATACTCCCGCACCAGCTCAAGAACGCAAGAAGAGACTTCATTAAACATTCTTGAGCATTGAGCATCCTTCGTACACCTCAGCTTCACATTGTGCATTCATTTGAGGTAGTTGAGCCACATCAAGTGTATTTGATCTCTATATTAATCCTTTGGCACTTGATCGGTATGAAGCGAAGCTGTGATCTATTACTCTTGGTGCTTGCCAGCACAAAGATGGCTTGGTGGAAGATTGCGTGGTGATCTCTTCAAGAAGATTGTAAAGAGACCTAATGCTAAATTTGTGACCTAGGCCCTAATCCAAAGCGGAGGAAGGATAACCAATAGTCGATTGAGGAGTTGAGCTCAAATTGTGAAGCCGGTCCAAGTCGCTTGGACTTTCCTCAACGTTGATTAGGGGAAACCGGCAAGTTTTCGAACACCACGGTAAAACATCGTGCGTCAATTTGTTATTTTCTTGCCTCTCATTCCGCACTTATATTTCTAGCATTTTTGTAATAATCGTGATTATTTATATTTGCTTGTACTAGAGATACTTGTAGAGACTAGTTCTTGTGGTGCCTTAGGTTTCTAGAATTGTGTAGATTTTATTTACATTGAAATAATGCATAGTTAAAATTGTGATAATCATATTGAGAAGGCAATAATTTTTATAACCTCCTATTCACTCCCGTCTAGTTGGTTATCTTTAATCTTACACTATGTTGATCATTTTATCAACCTTAGCATGTATCTCCAAGTCGTTAAGCAAAATCCGAGACTAAACCTTTCAACCACTTGATAATCACCATACATAAATAATTGAGTATAAAGCAATATGAGTCAATGTGAGTATATATGAACTATACAAGTTTTATATACTCAAAGAATATGTTTCAAAATAGAGATCCCAATATATGTGAAAAAAACATAGATCGATACTAATGAAACCACAAAATATAAAGTGAACTCACCCTAAATGTATGATAAAATAATATATAATAAAGACATATGCATGTATTCAAGTTTGACTATTTATGAAGTTCAATCTATATTTTGGATCCGAGGAATACACTGAGACGTAGAAATATGATGTAGAATGTATACCTCCATGATTTTTACCTTTTCATCCAAATGAGACTAAACCATATTATAATCATTTAAACATATTTGTCTCACGATTGTATTTGTTATTCTCACTAAAACTAATTTAATAGAGTTTGAACTTACAGCTGCCACGTAGACTTATCGCGCCACACACCACGCCCGGTCCACGGTTGACCAAAGGATCTGGTCAACAAGTCCTGAACCCACATGTCGGTCTCTCATTGATAACATCATCATTACACATTAAACTAGGATTTTCTTTAGAAAAATTATTCAGCCAAAAATATAACCTTGTGTTGACATCATAATATCTTTAACTTTAGAAAAATAATTTCAAAAATTCTAGTTTTTCTTTTTCTTTAGAATTAACCTTCGAGAAGCTCGTTCTCCTTCATCCTAACACTGATTGAACCCGTTCATCTAAAATCATGATCTATACAATTATGCCATGTTTTCAGAGTTTATTTACAATTTATTTGAGTTTTCTTGTTTGTTTTAACATGTAGACTGCGTGATTTCGAAGAATTGTATTTCGACGATACTCACCAATCAGCAGAGCAAGGCAAGTTGCACATCTTTGATCATGTTGATCCCAGATTGTAAAATAAAATTATATTATTTTACATTATTATATGTACATATATTTTTTCAATATATTTCTATTCTAGTTTTAAATTTAGTTAATACCTATTTGTTATTACATCCTTTGACATTGATCCCTATATACCTTATCACCCAAGAACAAAACTCTAGTTAGTACATTAGTGTGGTTATAGAATTTTTGTAGCAAATGTTTAAACATGCATAGATATAATTTTAGGTTTGGGATAGCTTTTTCACATAAAATAATGAGCTTTTAAAATATATTCTTGACTTCGGTGAGTCAAGAAAGTCTACGAAATATTTTAAAATAAAATATAAAACTTGATATAGACTTAGACACATGGTTAGGTGGTGGGTGCTTGCTAGCATACGTTGTTGCTCGGTGTCTCAATGTGGATGGTAGGCATGAGGGGTATGTGGATAGTGCCTAAGTTACTTAGGAACCGATCTATGAGTTACTGTTACAAAACCCTATCGTACTATCATAAGGCTAGTATAGGATAATTCTGATTGACTAATTAGCAGGTCCCAACCTGAGTCTCGCTATAGGCTAAATGTGAGCATGGCGCAGACCATGGGAAGACTCATATGGCAAAAGAGAGGCCCGATCTGGTGGATTCCTTATTGGAGTGAATCCTTAGTGGATGTGTGACCAAGTTGACGGCTTAGCTTTGTAGAATCCTTATTATGATTACTCAGTCGTACGCCTACAGAAACATATAGTGGCTGACATAATGAGTAAATCATACATTATGGGTAAAGTTGTACCACCTCTGTAGAGTATATAAACTATCCTAGATAGCCATGCCCATGATCACAGGTATGCTTAGTAAAATTTTTCATAACTTAGACTTTGTTTTTATAAAATAGCTTTTAGCTAGAATTGTGGTATATTTTGGTGAAAAATTTTCCAAGTGGGATACCTAAGGATAGGTTAGTTTCAGGTCGGTGGCTGAGCTAACGGTATTAGTTTGTTGAATTGTTGTCTTTACTTACAGTATTAAGTAGTTTCTATGTAATTATTGTATTTCATTAAATGTTATTTTATGCCCAATTAACTCTATATGCCATCACTTGTCAACCTTTTATTAATATTGCATTTTCCCGTGTAACTTGTGGAGTACATTTCATGTGCTCACCCTTGCTAAATCTGTTGCTCAGAGGAGGACGACTTTGACTACGGTGAGGACCTAGACGAGTAGGCAGCATCTTACAGTTGTTTGCCTGTAGGTAGGCTTGGGCTTTACCCCTATTATTTATTTTTTTTCCGCTGTTACTTTCTTTATTACTTTTGCCAATGCGCATGGATGATGTAAGCTTGGCTGTAAGGCCCATTCTCTTGTAATTATGAATAAAGCTTGATATCCCTGTTACTGTTGTGTGCACTAGCTGATCCTAGACTAGTGTGATTTACAAAGAGGATCCGAAGTCATCAGTCCGAGGTCCAACAGAGATAGAAAGAAGTAGAGATACATTGTAGGAGATGCATACAAACATGGAAGACCAAGAAGTTAACAACAAAGTCCAAAATTGCACGCATAAGAATCCATGGACTCAGAGACATACAGCCAAGCAGCACACGAGTCAAATCAAGGGATTAACAACAAGTGCTAATCAAAGATGAGAAGCATATGGACTCAATGAAGGAATCCAAGAGATGCACGTACATGCGGACCAACAAATAGGCTGCAACCGAATCCAAAGAAGCTATGACATTATCCCACGCACACACAAGAAAGCTACTAAGTTCAAGTCGATGGAAATCAGATTGAAGACTAATACAATATTCTTAGAGGTGGACACACGGTGACACCAATCAATAAAATGCAAAGATGACCTACCCTATTGAGCTCAGTTCTCCTAGACCTTGGATCAAGAAGTTGTGTGCTTTAGTATTTGTCTCAATCTTAGCTATCATGGCAGCATTGAAAAACATATCATCGGCACGCACAACAAAGGGAGTCCTCATTTTGTTTCAAATGGCTAGGCCTTGAGGCCTATCACCATCCTTGTCTTCCAATAGGGATAGTAGACTCCATCAAAGACAAGAGGCTTATTGTAATACATTTTCAACATCATTGCTCAAAAGGCCGGTTAGGATCTATAAAAAAAAAGCTAACTGACCTTTGATACCACTTGTAGGATTGGTATGGCAAATCAAAGGGGGGTGAATGACTTCTTAAAAATATCCTCCTTAGTGTTATCAACTCAATGTAGTAACAACATAAACTCATAAGCTCACCAAATCCAAGAGCCAAAAATCACAAAGATCGCCCCGAGACAACCGTGTCTCACATGTCGACCCCCCGCTAGGGGGCGGTCTGACCACTAGGTGGACTGGTCTGACCGCTCCCTGAGGCAGGTGCATAGAACAACGCTACACACGATCAAGGATGCCTAAAAGAAACTTGATCCTATTGCTCCAATAGCTTGAGCATTTTGTGCTTAAATTGGATAATATTTAGATGATGTGTATGAGGCTTTTAGAGTTGAGTCTGATGAGCAGTTGCATAGAATCAATGACATTTCCTATGTGTCTTGTAATACTTTGAAGGTGGAAGTGGTTGTGCATAAGGAGAAATATGTTAGGGCAGTTAAGAGCCAAGCCTATGATTCTTATGACACTCTATCTAAGGAGAATGATTGTTTGAATAAAACTCTTGAGAAGTTCTCTAGTTGCAAAAAGAACATAAATATGATTTTGGATCAATCTAAGGTGAGCAAAGGCTATAGAGGTTTAGGGCTCAACCATTATGAACATGTCAAGAAAAATCCCTCTAATGTTATGAGAGTAGTTGACAGTGGCAAGATAGATGTTGCCCCATCTGAGCCAACCAAAATAGTGTTCTAGTCTGCCTAATTTGCCCAAACCCTTTCTAACAGCTTAGTTATTTTTACTTCATCAGGTATAACCCCTCAAAAGGTCAAATAGTATTGCACCTAGTGTAAAAAGGATGGCTGTAGAGTTCTATTTTAAGTGGGTCAAGAAACTTCGTTGTGATTGTATTAGAGTTTCGAGGAGCTTTCAGGATCAACACATCTAGCTAGTATCCCTAAATTTATTCTAGACCTTGATTTATAAATGGGTTCTTTGATTCCTTTAGTGGTGATAGAAAGCGACGCATTCTAGGTTCCAGCAGAGTGGGTTTAGGTCTAGAGTTGCCCCTAGACAGAATTTTCATCGTTTTGGTCTATAGCAAGGATTCAAGAGGGGTTTGGGGGTAGCTCTAGGACACGTTCTGATGTATATCATGTAAAACCATGCTTTGGAGCTTTTTATGTCGATCGTGTGTCGAAGTACTGGATACCCACATCATACTTCACTAATCCTAGTACTGAGACACCGGTTTCTTCTTTGGTAAGTCATGCCATTACTCAATGAACCAATGTCTAATTTGAATAAATGATTTCTTTTATGTTTATTCTTGATTCTCAATAATTCTTTTTCATGAAATAACTTGCCATTGTGCTTGTTATGAACTCAGGATAGTTTCATATGACCAAGACCATTCTTTTAAGTGCAACACTTAAGATGGTCTATAATGACTTGAGATCAATCAAAATGTAACTAATTCAAATTAGTTGAAACTCAGGAGGTAGTTGTAGATGGCTTTTGGTCTAGGACTTGCTTTACTTAAATAAATCATATAATTATGATCAATGTTGAAACTTAGGAGGCAGTTGTAGATAACTTCTATTTCAGAACTTGTTTTGCTAAGATAACACCTCAAAATGATCTTCAAAATCCTAAGTTTGGCTTTAATCAAGTACTTATAATTGGTTAATATTGTAGCACTCTAAATTAATTCAATTTGAGTTACTTAATTTCGTTTAGCTTTCTTGACATGACTTAACTTATATTTGGATATTTTTAGATAAACCTATCATTTTTAAAACCTTGCTTATCTTAAAATCAATTTGAATAGTTTAAATTGTGTTATCTTGTCTAGATTGCTTATACATGCATTATCGTGATCTAGATAATTTTTTTATGTATTTTGTAGCTTTATGTGGTATCTTTTTTGTTATATAGGTGGAGTAAAACATGAGATACATCTAGGAAATTTTTTTCATTATTTTTTTAATGAGAATGCGACGTAATTACACCCGAGTTAGATTGCACAGTAACTTCGCATGTTCCAAAGATTGCTTTGTTCTCGTGCATCGTCAAGGCTATATAGCCAGGTTCGTTGCAGCGGTAAAACAGTAGAACCAATTAACAGATTAGGAACAGGAATCAAAACTACAAGTAGGAGGTATCCAACAACCTTCACTAGTTCCCGACTTTTAACAGAGCTTGATTAGAAACGACACGAACTAATTACTGCGGAGCAACCTGGCACTGTGCTGCCATAAGCTACTAGCTACTACCCTACTTGAATTTTGTACTAGAAACATAAGTGCGGCGTCACGCCGCGCTAGTCATCATGTAGAACAAAGTAAAAAAGACGAGAATTCATAAGATGGACTTTTCTTTTAAAAACCGAGGACTCGTGCGTATTTTCAGAGAAAGTGAAGGGCTTTTTTTACATAAAAAGGACCTGTGTGTAATTTCAAAAAAAACCATGGGGTGTCATCTAGCAAAAGGAGGGGTTTCCATGAAAAAATCATGCGTATTTTCAGAGAAAGCGAAGGGTTTTTTTGCATAAAAAGGATCCGTGTGTAATTTCAAAGAAACCGTAGGGTGTTATCCAGCAAAAGGAGGACCTGGACATAATTTTGGAGGAGTGAAGGATTTTTTTGCAAAAAATTGAGGTGACAGGGATCTTTTCAAAAGAATCAAGGATCTGTATGTAATTATAAAAATACGGGGGCTTTTTTGCAAAATCATCACATGGTATGGGTGGCCACCTAGAAATCCGCCGTCTTTGTTTTATGGACTATACCAAACGATCTGCAGAAAAAGGTCATCAAAGATGGGCGTGAATAAGTGACAAACTACATTCCCTAAGAGGCCATATTTGGATGAGTAATTCCTTAATAGGTTCTAAAATTTTCCAATAAAATACATTCTTTTCTTTTTTACTTGACTTTCTAGAATCCATACCATAAAATTTAATCGTCAATAGAGTTAAAGCTATCTATATTAGCTATACAAAAATTATATCAGATTTGTTGTTAAAAATATTTTCATAATATTATAATTTTATTAGTATATCTTAGTATAGCCCCGCTCATTTTGGCTTAAAGTCAGTTTCTGCTTTTGGCTTCTGCTTTTTTTCACTATTCAGTAATTTCGTCTTTTTTTGTTTTTTTAGATTTGTTTTTTGACTTTTTGCCTTTTTTTCTTGTATTCCTTTGCATTGTTCGTGATGGGCTAACATGTTTTTTCTATTTTTATTTTTTTAAAATTTAATTATACCAAATAAGCTAATTCAGCTATAGTAAAAAATAAGTCAGCTACAGTAAAAAAATCATAAGCCATCGCTTTTCCGAATACCCACTTATAAAAAAAGTAGCGGTCATAGTTATATCTCAAAAACCGTAAAAATAAAAAAAAATCAAGTAAAAAAGAAGAGAGTGAGTAACTAGGAAGTAGTAGTTTCCGATCTTAGGCCTAATTAACCAGAATGATCACACCCAGCTTGAATGATAGTGCAATTAACCTGTTGCTTGAAACTACTATGAGTGTAGCATAACTTACCTATGCAAACATATCCAAGAGCCAAGAGGATAATATCTAAGCAGATAATAAAACCTTGCATCTCCATCACTTTGCCTAGCCCCCCTCTCGAAACTATCTGGGAAGCGTGCCACCATTTTTTTGTTGCTGACGGCGCCAACGCTGGACGACCGCCCAACTTGTCCTAGTGGTGGATCCATTAATTCTTTCCTGATTTGAACAGCAAAGTGCATGTAACCATAATTGAACTTGATTAGCTTGAAGTCCAGAGACATATACTGCCACAGTGCATATTTCCACAAGCAAAAAACAAAGTTAAGAAAAAAAATGGTAAGGATTGAGACTCTGATATGTTAATTTGGGCGCCAAGAACAATAAGTTCTTCAAGCTCGTCGCTTCTTGAATTGCTGGATTAAGTGCGTGGTTGTAACTTTGTTACGTCGTGGAAACTTCAAATCACTAATACAAAAATCATGAGAAATAAATAGAAGCAAGAAAACAGATCAACGACGTACGGAGGCAAGTGCACATCAACAAGCAGCCGGACGTTTCGTTAGGGGGTGATCGTTTTAGCGATGACTTCTGGCTGAAATTTCACTGTAGCTAGCTTTTTTTTACTGTGGCTGATTTAGCTTTTTGGGCATAATTAAATTTAAAAAAAATGTAAAAATAGAAAAAAAATATGTTAACCCATCACGGACAATGCAAAGGAACACGGAAAAAAAAGAAAAATGCAAAAAAGCTCAAAAAATCTAAAAAAATTCAGAAAAAGACAAATTACTGAATAGTGAAAAAAATCTGAAACTGACAAAAAGCTGAAACGAGCGGGGCCAAGGCATAAGTCCATTTTCCATGACATTTTGCAGCCTAATGACGTCTCTCTTTCTCTTTTTCTAACCTGATTGGTCCTGTCTCTGTTTTTCTAACGATACTACTTGCAGCCTAATGACGTCTTAGACATGTAAACAAGTAAAACCCAGGCTACTACAGTATTTTAAACTAAATGATGATCCTGTGACGTCTTAGACAATATATGAAGGATTGGTTTGGTGAGTGATTACGAGTTTACAATGCCTGGTGGTGGATTAGACTTCACTTTTTATGCTTCGACGTGTGATTGGTTTTTGTTACTTCGTAGGGACCTTTTTTTTTGAGAGAGAGGGGTGGGACAACCTAGATATTATGCGTTCAAATTTCAAACAAATATGGTAGAAAATTCACATAAATAACTCATCCAATCTGTGGTTAGTGGTAATCGAACTATGGTCATCAGCAAAGGACGCAAAATTGCCACATTGTTAGACTATACTACGGTTAGTCATAGACGACTACTTGTCCGTTGATAAATCAAGTAGATCAAGGGTGGCTGCATGCCCGGAAGCTAGCGTTCTAGTGGTGGATCAGTTATTTCCTGCAGATTCGATAGGCAAGGTTCAGACAGCCGAGAAAGGATATTTACAAATGCAGAAATGAAGAAAGCAAGGATTGAGACCTTGAGAAAGTAATTCAGACTCTTAGCTCCTTGCTAGCTAATTGCTGGATTGGGTACGTGCGTGGAAGCTTCAAATCACGCATACAAAAATCTGAAGAAAATCAATTAGTTGCAAAAAGGAAAAACAGAGAAGGCGACGGAGAAAAGTACGTGCACGCACGCAAGCAGCAGGCATTTGTTACACATGCGCTCGTTCTCATGGGAAATGACAGTCTAAAAAAAAACAGCACGTGTCTAGTGTATAGCAGGCTCTTGACAACCTCATTAATTGATCTTTAAAAAAAGAAAAAAATTCATCTGTAATCCCTTAAC
This sequence comes from Melocanna baccifera, assembly GCA_036346265.1. Classification (NCBI taxonomy): domain Eukaryota; kingdom Viridiplantae; phylum Streptophyta; class Magnoliopsida; order Poales; family Poaceae; genus Melocanna; species Melocanna baccifera. Next base: position 24,030,307 of record CM070678.1, read on the forward strand.
TTTTTCATCTAATTTTTATCTATTATTTATAAAAATCAGGTAGAATATGTACTCCTACTGTCAAAACTAGATAAAACGAATCCCTCCATACGATACAACTCGTTTTTGTCATATGTAGCGTCCAACTCGGATCTTGTTGGCACCTCCTCCTCCACTTAGCAATGGGTCCCACCAGTCAGTGGTTCTTTCTTATCTCCTTCTCTCCCTTCTCACCCACTGTTGCCCTATGCTCCTTTCTCCCTGTCGCCGCCACACCATGCTCCTTCCTCACCTATCGCCACTACTCACTCTGTCATCACGCCATGCTTCGTCCTCCCCACTATCTCACTGCCATATGCTCCAATTCAACTGCTCCTTGTCCTTCGCATCGCCGTGCCACCACATCCGATCATTACTAGAGAGAGGGACCTTGGGACACTAGAGCTCGGGGGTAGGAGGTGCAAAGGCATAGCCGCATAGGGCATGGTAGCTTTGATAGGGGCAATGACACACTGGGCAGATGCGCACAGGGCTGGAAGATGAGTGACAATGGCATGTTGGAGTGCTGGTGGACAATGGCATGTTAGAGTGCTGGTGGTGGCCACAGCAGGCTCGCTACAGGCAGCGGAGGTTGAGTTGGAGCGGACCTCCACGCCACCTTGGAGAGGAGGCTATCAGCCTAGAGCGCTACAAAGGCATCGACCTTGCAGTGCCAGTTGTGGGTGGCCTAGACACAGTGGAGGTACGGATCGAGGGTTTGTTTAGTTGTGTGGCAAAGGTAGTCATCATAGAAGTGGAAAGTGGCGCTACGCATGCAGATGTACGGGGAGGGGGAGAGTGAGATGGTGACGACGTAGGATGGGGTGGTGGAGGCGGAGGCATAGAGGATTAGTCGTAGAGGAGGAGGGAGAAAAAGAGGATGAGGAGGAGAAGGAGCGGGCGGATAGGGAGGGGAAGACTTGTTGACGGCTATGGCAGGTAATAGAGAAAAAAAAAGGGAGATGAGAAGAAGAAGAGAAAGAGAATGAGATACTGATGTGGATGTGGATGGCGGGTGAATCCCATCATTTTTATTTTATTCTGCTACTTGGTTTGTTACGTTGGCAGATATTTGCCTAGGGCAAAACCGTCCATAATGCTTGTTCAGTGACGTTATTTACCTGGTTTTGATAGTTGAAGAATGAGTTCTACCTAATTTTTTATATAGGGAACGAAAATTAGATGAATTGAAGAGTTGTTTGCTATGGATAGACTTTTTCCTAAAAAACAACACTACCAGTAGACTAGTGACGTCTTGACATGTAAATATATCAAGGCTGCTACACTATTTTATTCACTAAACGATGGTTCTATGAACGATTGATTTGGTGAGTAATTACGAGTTTACAACGCCTAGTGGGGCACTAGATCTATATAACGAGTATATCAAAGGCTATTGCACATTTGATGCTGATGTGTGCTTGGTTTTGTGAGTTCGTAAACGGCCTATTTGCCCATTGATAAATCAAGGGCAGCTTTACGTGCGGAAGCTAGCATTTTTACCTAGCGTTTTCAAGGCTTCATCGGAAGCTTCACCGAACTTTCAAGCCATCGGAAATTTCATCTGGAATTGTTCTTTATGGTTTTTAAAAGTGATTTTTGATTTTTTTTATTTTAGTATCTAACTTTCAAACGAAATATTTTTTAAAATAGAATCTATAAATTAATTATAGTACATATTAAAAACCTAACATCTGTGTTAGCCAAAATCGCAAACCAGTATCTCTCTTCGTAATCTTTGTTACGAACAACCTAAAATTCAAAAATTTTAACTAAAACTCATAAACCACAATTATAAAACAAAAATAGAACAGACCCTATCCTCTCTAATCTCTACTATGATTATCTCCCTACTACTATGTCCTTAGCACCGCTCATTTCAGCTTAAAGCCAGATTTTGCTTCTGGTTTCTGTTTTTTTTCACTATTCAGTAATTTTTTTCTAGTTTTTTATTTTTGGGCTTTTTTATCTTTTCTTTTTTTTCCGTATTCCTTTGTATTGTCTGTAATAGGCTAACATATTTTTTATTTTTAAAATTTTTTAAATTTAATTATGCCAAATAAGCGAACTCAGCTACAGTAAAAAATAAATCAGTTACAGTAAAAAAATCATAAGTCAACACTATTCCGAGCGTCCTCTTAGAAGAGCCAGATTTTACCTTTGCAAAAACAAAGCGCCAGATTTTAGAGGAACTCTAGTCCCCCATAGGCCCAGACTAAGTCCGTAAGTGACAAGTTTTAGAATTTTTATTTGGGAGGAAAGTTTAGATTTTGGTGCTCAATTAGGCTTAATAACTGTAACTAGTTTATTTTATATTGTAACTAATGATAATTTATTTAATATAATTAAATTAAAAATTTTAAAAAGGTTAGCCTATTACGTATAATGCAAACAAATACAGGGGGAAAAAAGAACAAAAAAAAGCTCAAAAAAGCCGAAAGGTCAGAAAAAGATGAAATTTAGAAATAATGAAAAATAAACCAAAAATCAAAAGCTCAAGCTGAAATCAGCAGGCTTTTTAGCCAAGCATCTTTTAAGGACACCCCCATACTCTATAGTACTATATTCGTTCCAAATTATATGTAATCCTAGAATCGTTCCAAATCATTATGTTCTTTAACAATTTGTACTATATATAATTAATAAATTTCTATCATATGTGTGCATGGAAGACCATGTAAATGTCCTAAACAACATCTAAAATGGGCTTCATATCCTTATGCACATCCCTCTAGTCCGCTTCTCTTTGGTTGCGATGATGGAGAGAGGGGTCCCTAGCTTTTATAGAACAGGGGAACACACAAAATATCTCTGCATTTCCTCCTAGGAGCGTTCACTAATAGCAAACTTCACACATGCATGGAATGCAAAGGCTTGCATTCAATTGTGTTGAGTGCAAGTGTGAAAGCGTGTGTGCATCAAGTGTGCATTCCTAGCTTCTGTAATTCTAGATATGTAGATACGCTCGTGTGGTGGTCAGCTGTGTGATTGTGTGTGCGTCCACTATTGAATCTAAAAAATTGGGCAGATCTAGATTTTAGGTACTTTATTTTTCCTCACAAATTAGGTATTTTTGGACCACTAGATCGACTTGAGATTCGTGTTGCTAACCCTAATACTAATATCCATCTACGAGTATGTTCTTTTTTGCTTCGACTTATGGGTTTTGGCTGCGGCTTATAGCTTTTGGATTGTTCGTAAGAGAGAGTACAGAGTAACAGAAACTCACGTGTGGTTTTGGTCGATATAAATAAAGTCACTACAGTGTACTACAATCAACTTGTAGACTCTACATTGAAAAGACACTCTGTTTGTAAACTAGTTACTTTAGAAAAACTGAAAAATAGCTTTTAAAAACTAAAAGGAAGAGGCCCGTGCACACTGTAGCGCATGATATACCACAACCTCTCTCCCTCCCCAATCATCGCCGCTCTGCTACTCACTGCACTCGGTCAATTCTAGAGTCAGGTTTGGTCAACCCAGCAAACCTAACAAGGGCATCAATCTCGAGGCATGACCAATTATCCAAAAAATTTCAATGTTTCAGAGAAAATCATATACCCAATTTCTAACGGTTCTAAAAAATCTCCACCAGCCCACAGGCCACAAGGGCTCGCTTCGTTTAAGCTTATGGTTTATGAGCTGGGAGTTGGGTCGTGCCGTGCCGGCACGGCCCAAGCCCACCGTGCTTCGGACCGATTCGTGCCGTGCCGGCTCGGCCCAGTCATCCCACCGTGCCGTGCCGTGCCGGCCCGCCTCACCTCCGGCCAAGCCCAAGCATGGCCCAAAGCCCGCCGTGCCGGCATTCATGCCATGCCAACCCAAGCCCAGCCCAAAGTAACTATGCACGACAAAGGCGGCGGTGACAATTGTGGCGACGTCCGTCATCTTCCTTTCTCTCGTACTCGCTAATACAATCCTAATTAATTTAGATGACAATATATTATTTAATCGGTACGCGCTACGTTTTAATCTACTAATCATCAAAGTGAGTATTTCAATAAGCGTTTGAAAAATCTAGTAGCAATATATCTACTTATAATTTATCTTACTTTTATTTTTCTATTTTATTTATTTCTTTATTTTCTATCTCTCCTTCCTTTCTTTATTTTATTTTTCTTCTTTATCCACTCGGCGGCTGACGACTGACCCCATTCGGCCATTCCCCATTCCCTTCGCCTTCCTCCGCCGCCTCCTCCCCCTCCTCTCCCCGCCCCCCCCCACGCGGCCCCGTCGGCCCCCTCCCCTCCCCGGCTCCCCCCGCCGCCCCCCTCCCCCCTCCCCCTGCCCCCCACGGCCCCACCACCCCCTCCCCTCCCCGACTCCCCCCGCCGCCGCCTCCTCCCGGCCTCCCCCTCCGGCCCTCCCCCTCCCAGTCTCCCCCCTCCTCCCCCTCCCCCCTCCGGCCCTCCCCCTCACCCCACGGCCCGCCACCCCCTCTCCTCCCCGGCTCCCCCCGCCGCCGCCTCTCCCGGCCTCCCCCCCCTCCCCTCCGGCCTCCTCCCCCCGGTCCCCGCCGCCCCCTCCCCACCTCCACCGCTCCCCGCCCCCTTCGGCCCTCCTCCCCCTTCCTCCCCGCCGCCCCCTCCTCCCCTTCCTCCCCTCGCGAGCTGCCGTGCGGGTGGGTGGCGGCCGTGGCGGCGCAGCGAGGGCGTTCGTGGTGGTGGTGGCTGCCGCCATGCGCGGCTGGTCCTCCGTTCTCGGGCGATGACGGTGAAGGTGCTCGTGTGCCTCGCGGTGAAGGTTCCCGGCTAAAGCCCGAGCGACGATACGGGTACTCATTGTCTCCTTCCCTAATCCCCTCTACTCCCTCTCTCTCTTTGCTCTGTGATGTGATGTGTGAATGTGTGATGGGGAGCCGGGGAGGGCGGGGGACGCAAGAGGGGGAGCCGGGGAGGGCGGGAGCGGGGGACGCTGGAGGGGGAGCTGGGGAGGCCGAGGCGGCTGGCGTGCCGGCCGTGCCCCCGTGCCGTCTGAGCCTGCCGTGCCGCCCGAGCCCGCCGTGCCGTGCCGGCCCGATCTGCCATGTCGCCCACCGTGCCTGATTTTGAGGCCCGGCCCAGCCCACCGTTCGTGCCATGCCAGCACGGCCCGCCACGTGTCGGACTGGGTCGTGCTTGGGCCGGGCCGTGCTGGCCGTGCTTCAGGCTGGCCCAAAAAAGCCCGACCTAAGTCCCACCTCTATATACCACAACCTCTCCCCCTCCCAAATCATTGCCGCTCTGCTACTCACTGCACTCAGTCAATTCTAGAGTCAGGTTTGGTCAACCTAGCAAACCTAACAAGGGCATCAATCTCGAGGCATGACCAATTATCCAAAAAATTTCAATGTTTGATAGAAAATCATATACCCAATTTCTAACGGTTCTAAAAAATCTCCACCAGCCCACAGGCCACAAGGGCTCGCTTCCTTTAAGCTTATGGTTTATGACTTTCTCCGAACAAATAAACGGGATGAGTTCTTTGTCATATTTTTGAAACAGTTTATCGGGATAATTTTTCAAAATGGCTTATCGACATTCGATTTGTTCGCACAAACACTCGTGCTAAGGCTATAAGGGTGTGTTTGGTTGGGTGGATGAGAATATATGTGATCAGGATGATCCAGGATTTAGTGGGATGTGATGGGATGAGATGATCCAATGAGCCTGTTTGGTTGGGTGGATGTGGTGAGTTAATTTTATGTTTGGTTGGGTAAATGAGGATGGATGTGATGAGCAAATTTTATGTTTTGGTTGGGTGGATGAGGGTGGATGGGATGGTTTGGGTTACCCCCAGTAAGAATAAACTTCAATGACTTTAGCATGCATTTTCATTCCACTTTGTTTTGTTTTATTTTATTTTTTCCTATTTTTTCGTCTTTTATATTTTTCTTTATTTCCCCTTTTTCTTTTATCCTCCTTTTTTTCTCCCCCTCTCTTTTTTTCTCTCACTCAACCGAACCGTTTCCCTTCTTCCTCATTCCCGCCGATGCCTCCTCACTCTCCTCGCCTCCTATTGATCTAGATCTTCGGCACCTCCCTCTTCGCACGCCACCAGGCTTAGGCACCATGCACCGCCCTGGCTCCTCGCCTCCTCTCTCCAGTTCTCCATGCCACCGCCCTTGGAGGCCTTGGGGCTAGGGTTTCCCCTTAGCTCCGAAGCACCACCGCCCCTCTCCAGTTCTCCACGCAGCCAAGGCCGACTCGCCGACGGTCTCCCTTACTAAACCTCACCCTCTCCTCTCACCCCTTCTTCCTACTTAACCCCATTCGGTTCTGATTTGATTTAGTTCATTTTTCTTATGTGCTGAGATGCCTCAAGCGGAAAATGGAGGTGGGGAGCTGTTGGAATCGGGGGTGCTCTAAGGGAGAGATCCATGGTGACTGGAGAGGAATGGGGGTGATCGAATCCCATCCACCATAAGCGCGCTAGCGCCTAGACGAGTTCGTCCACCCAAATTTGCCGAATCACCTCGTGCAACATATTAGGAGAATATTCCTTGTAGTTGGATGACTCCATCTGGGATAGAACAGTGTTATCCATCCAACCAACACACGGACACACAAAAAACTAGATAGGATGATTCCATCCATCCTCCATTCTAGAAACTAAACACACCCTAAATCATTAGCCGCAGCCATAATAAATACAACCACAGCACAACACACTGCTCCGTGATCATCACATGTAGGGCTGTAAACGAGCCGAACTCGAGCGAGCCTGACTTTCCAGGCTCGAGCTCAAGTTAGGATTCGAGCTTGAACCTGGGCTTGAGATCAGCTTGGCCGAAGCTCAAGTAGACTCGAGTTCAGCTCATTGAAGCTCGATAATAATTAAAATAATTTATTATGCACTAATTTTCAATAATAAGAAAAGTTCGAGCTCGAGCTCGGCTTGAATAAACTCAATAACGGTCAAAATAATTCAAATATGCACTAATTTTCAACAATAAAAAAACTCGAGCTCGAGTTCGGCTCAGATAAGCTTGGTAAGATTAATATGTATCACTATTTAACCTCGAATCGATGCTCGCGAGCTATTCGAGTTTGGCTCGGTAAAACTCGCGAACTCGATATCAAACTCGAGTTCAGCTTGTTTAAAGTTCGAGCCGAGCTCAAATCGAACCTAAAATGAGCCGAACCTGAGTAACTCATGAGCCTTGAGATTTTTTTCAACCTTAATCACATGCATATGACCCGCGGCACTCAAAACCTTCCCAACATCCCAGCTCCCACCCCTACATAAACCCCATTCCCCCTCGACCTCCACCTCGCCACTCTCGCAACGGGCACCGCAACCACAAAAAACGGTGCAAAAAAACACCTCGAAAATACCCCAAAACCCCATCAAAACACGCGAAATGTTGGAACTTTGAATCACTCAATCGTCATTGGCGCGACGCTGTTGCACGCGCGGGTGGTAGGGGGGATGGACACGGGGGAGATCCAGAAGATCGCGAGCTTGCGGCGCGAGAGCGGGTCCGTGTGGCGCCGCGGGGACGACGTGTTCTCGCTCTCCCGCTCGTCGCGGGAGGAGGACGACGAGGAGGCGTTGCGGTGGGCCGCGCTCGAGAAGCTGCCCACCTTCGTCCGCATCCGCCAAGCCATCCTCCCGCTCGACGATGACGGCGCCGAGGGGGGCCCGCACGCCGCGAAGGTGGTGGACGTGCGTAGCGTAGGCCCGCACGAGCGGCGGGCGCTGCTCGAGAGGCTTGTGCGCGTCGGTGACGAGGACAACGAACGGTTCCTGCTCAAGCTCAAGGACCGCGTCGAGCGGTGCGTGCAGCGTGCTGTTCTTGTAGTCTAGTACATTCTAGTGGTTGCTTCGTTAGGCAGGATCCTTGTCTGTGAGGTGTTTGATGACTTGTGCCTGCTTGGTCGGGCAGGGTTGGGCTTGACATGCCGACGATCGAGGTGCGGTTCGAGCACCTGGAGGCGGAGGCGGAGGTCCGCGTCGGCAGCAGCGGCCTCCCCACCGTCCTCAACTCCATCACCAACACGCTCGAGGTGCGCGCCATTGTGTTCGTCCGTTGTGTTCAGTCTGTGTGTGTGGGGGAGAGAGATGATTGCTTATTGGTTTTGGAATCCAGGAAGCCGCGAACGCGCTGCACATAATGCCGAGCAGGAGGCGGACTACCCCCATCCTCCACGATGTCAGTGGCATCATCAAGCCCCGCAGGTGAATACAATCTCTCTCTCTCTCTCTCAAAACTGGGGGTCACAAACATTAATAAAAACGGAAAGCAAACCAGTCAACTTTAACACCAAAATAAGCACCTAGCCTTATAACGCCCTAGAGCCGGACCGTCTAACCACAACTTAGAATTAGAAAGATCCGACAATAGTGAGGGAGCACATGATTCTCAAAACTTTTTATCATGTAAGATATTTAAAATCTTTACTTAACTATGACAGTTAATAAATTCAGATCATACCAATACAACTAAGCAAAACAAAACTAAAAACAAGAGTCAACAAAATCAACAACTTTTTACATAAGGCCGGTCAAGCCACCATTAATCGGCCGGTTTGACCGTCGGTTTATGATTGGTCACACCGGCAAACCAGTCTGATTGAAGGTCTGGGGCCGGTCTAACTGATCCCCTGTTCTTAGATCTGGAAATCTCTAGGGTTAAAAGCTCAAATATCAAGAACTTTCCTAATTTCATCCAAATACATTCAAATTTTGCATGACACTTATTCAAAACAATAGGAATCTAAATCAATCAAGAATCACAAAGCTCTTAAACTCGAGTTCACCAAATTGAAGATAATCAAAACTAGTTCACAAGAACTTACTTCTTGCTCATGATGATTTAAGACATGAGGCCTTCCAGATTTATCCTCATATATCCTAGCAAGGTACACTACTACAGAAATCATCATCACAGATGGTTCAAAAACGTCATCACAGACGGTTTTCTGAACCGTCTGAATTTATAAGTCAGTGATAATCGAAGGTTGTCACAGACGGCTACGGTTTGTGAGCCATCTGTGTTAAATACAATACAGACGATTTGTAACTAGAACCGTCTGTGAAAAATACTATCACAGACGGTTCTAAATAAAAACCGTCTGTGATACTCACACATCACAGACGGTTCTAAAAATAGAACCGTCTGTGATGTGTGAGTATCACAGACGGTTTTTATTTAGAACCGTCTGTGATAGTGAATTACAGACGGTTTATACTACAAAATCGTCTATGATAGTTCATTCTATACCTAAAATTTCTTTTATTTTTCTATTAGCCTCAATAAATGTTAGCTATCAAAGCAAAAGAATATCACAACATTACAAACGGTATCACAACATCAAACATAGCAGAGAACATTCTATTTTCATTACAATCCACCGTTACAACATCACAAGATTACAATCCACCATTACAATATCACAAAAAAAACATAGCAGAGAACAATATTCCATTTTACATTACAAACCGAGCAGCCCTAAACCCCACAAATTAGCTCACTGTAAACTCTCGGGCAGCCCTAAACGCCACAAAGTAGCAATATAAAGTTACAAAATCAAATACTAGAAGAAACAATGGAGGGAGCCCTAACCACAAAAAGATCGATCGAGGAGGAGGACAGTGAGAAGTCTGGAGAGATTTTGAGCACATGAAGAGACAGTGTGGATGTCAAAGAGAGTAAGGGATGGATTCAGGTGAGTATTTACAGGGGAGGGAGATGTTTGATGATCTGTGGAGTGTGGGTTGGTAGGTTTCTATTGGCTGGAATTGGGTTGGGGAGGATTGATAGGCCCAACCAAGTATTTAGTCAAGTACCAAAATACCCTCGACGAAGCTTTCGGTTATTTTCCATCGATGCTGTCTTCATCTTTACCTCAAAATATCTCCACATGCTTTGATCAAGGTCATAATTTTGACGAAATCTCACCGAAATTTTAGAAAATTCACTCCTTTCGTTACCCAATGAAAAAATCAGTTGGGTTAATTTTTTTCATTTTAATTTGAATTATGAAGGGTTAAAAGATATTGAAATCCTCACAGGTCACAAGATGCTCTCCAGCCCAATGGCTAAGTCGCTCCACATGCCCCCCTGAACCAGGATCAGATCCCACCTCTGCGCGCACCCATTTTTTTTCCGGGATTTTACGGTCGGTCCCACGCAAAGTTATCTCTAACAAATGAGAAACAAAAATGGCCCGGCTGGGAATTGAACACGCGACCACTCATAAAGATAGTCACGTAACACCGGACCAAAGCACAAATTATGAAATGAGTCCACTTTACTTTCTTTTATCCTGAGTTTTAAGGTTTAAAATTCAAATTTGAGTCGAACCATTTGACCAAAATTTTGGACATTTTGTCTATTTCATTACCCTCAAAAATAAATTGCAAAATGAAATAGTTTTCCCTGGCTTTGGCATGCAGCCCATAATACCCGATGGCTAGTTGTCACGTTTTCACGGATTCAAACTCCCCCGAACTGTATCTACATGCATCAACCTTGCCACTTGGTGCACCACATACACTAATTTACCTCTTCATGATACTTGTCTTCTTTGTGCTTCCCACTTGAGCTACGTAGCCTCACCCGAACTTGCACGACCGCTTGGACCTCAGCTCCCCCGCCTAATCCCAGTCCATTGTTGTCGATCGCTACGTCCTCTAAGCCACCTACACATCCGAAGATCAAGCAACCATATCGAGTACATATTTCATACATTTGACTCATGTTAGCCAAACACATGCATCATGTAATGCAACACAAACCCTCATAACTCCCAAGTCATGAATCGACCTTAAACTAACTCACCTCAACTCACCCTGATCTCTGTCCGCAGCCACCGGTCTAACCACTCTTCCCATGTCGGTCTGACCGCTCTTTCCATGCCAGTCGGACCGCCCTGGTTAGACTGCCAACCACTGGTCGATCAGACTGGTCACCCAATGTGACCGTATTTTCAATGCCGATCACACCGGCCAACTCACCCCGATCCGACCGTCAACCATAGCCAGTTCAGCTGCACGCGACCAACGTCAAAACACACTCTCTGAAAAACATAGCCGCCAACTAGAAATGGTCTGACTGCCATCCAATATCCGGTCTCACCGAACCACCAATTAATTCGTTGTTCACAGACATGTCCTACCGCTTCCTCCCAGCAGTCCAATTGGTCCGACCTGGAACACTGACAACAAATCTAATTTTTCTGAAACTATTTTAAAATTCAAATTTAACTTAACCAAAGTTTCAATTATTCATCATAAACATGTATTAGACCTTGTATATGGTCTCTCAGTTTACATTAACTTGTAATAACCGGGACTATGACAAATTTTGTTGATTGGTATAGTATGTGATTGCCCTTGCTTGCGATTGCATGACATGTGCTAAATGACAACATTTGAAGGTCAATTTGATTTATGTATATATATCTGCAAACAACTAGTGAGATAAAACGCACCTCCTTCGATTTGGATATTAGAAAGTTCCACAATAATTCTTACATCACAAAAAAGAGAAATTCTAAGAATTCTCGCGTTAATCAGAGATAATTTTTAAGCGTCTACCATACGGCCCACATATATTATAACGGTGAGGATGTCATCCGAGAATAATAAAAATACCAATGAATACTCAATTGAATCTGACCTGAACTTTCCAATCATTATAACATGAACGGAATAAAAAAAAAGGAAAGTGTACACGGACTAAAAGATTTTTACCAAGTGTGGCTGCCTACAGCTATGTCGTGCTCCATCTCCTGCTATGGACGAGGCGCTTCTCGATTGCCGTTGTGATCGAGGCCATGAGCGACGCGCTGCGGCTGGACCGCAAGGGCCGCGTGCCACTCAACTGGGAGTCTAGGAGGAAGCCGCCAGGAGGAGGGCACTGCCGATCGAGCTACGCTAAGAGAGCTATTCGCATGCAGAACAACTTAATGCAATACTACATCGCGCATCGGATTTGAGAGCGTGATAACTTTGTTGTTCAACCTTTGTTTCATTTGGTTAAGCTAATGACTCAGTGGGCCAATTAACCAATCCTGAAACTTAAGAATATCATAAGAACATGTTTGGAATACAATATTTTCTCTAATTCTTGTAGAAAATAAATTGTTTCCTATGAAATTTCTGCACACAAAACCTAAAAGTGGATGTATACTAATTGTGAAAGATTTTTTTAAGTAGGTGTGCATAGCAAAATATGGAAAAAAATTATTTAATGCCCATTTGGAATATGGAAATTTCATAGGAAATGGCTTGATTTGGAATGTTCGGAATTTTGCAAGAAACACCTCATTCCTGTTGAAATCAGGAAAACAAATCCTGCATTTGAGACCACGTTAAAAGTTCCTATGAATTCTCCATCCCAATTGTGCCTCATATTACTTACAACACATGCATTATGCATTAAATCTATGTCACAAAAAATTAACATGCTTTGAACATTATTGACAAAGTTAACTATTCACAGGAATTAAAACAAATGAATTAACCAAGATATATACTAAAAAGTTTATTATCATACTTTTTATAAACTTCATATGAGAAGTATGAAAAAAATGAAAGCTTTAAAGCCTAGCCGTGCAAATTGCGTGGGCCACTTTATTAGTTTTATGAATAGTTCAAAGATAAACTACAGAATTACAAAGGCACCTCATCAACCAACATAATGGCACATCATTATATGAGCATGCTTCTATTCTCGCCCAAAAAGTGAAAACCACACAAAAATTTAAGAGACATGAATGGCCAGATTTGTAACCACCCACTACTCCAGTACTAGATACTGCTTTAGGATTCATGCAATTTATTTTATGGGAGACCATATAGGCCAGGAAAGATAGGTAAATGATCAGATAGATCAGATAGGCCAGGAAAGATAGGTAAATGGCCATATTAGCAAGCTTAGGAGGTAAGTGAAAAATCACAACTCTAATACCTACAAGTTGTATTTTTTATCCAACTGTAGCAATTTCTAGTATATATTTAATTAAGAGTTGTATCTGTTTCCTAATTTAAGGATTATTGAGGTGCGCTTAATCCAATGGTTATTTATAGATGTGTAGATAGACGAATAGATTTTTTTGCCTTCCACAGTTTCCTGCTAGCATGTCTCACTACCCATTGGTTCTTGACATCTATACACTGATCCCCAGTGAACTGCGCTGTTTTTTTTTTCTTCATTTTTATTTAACTGTGTTCTCCCCATCAGATAAATATACATTACAAGAAAGTCTTCAAATCAAATTTAATCTGCTGGAGCTCAGGAGGGAGCCACTAGTACACAGCCATGTCTTTTTTAGAATCACATTTTCCATACTGAGAAGATGAGACGTTCTTGTCGAGTGATCTGTCTTGTGTCGGAGTAGTTTTTTTTTTCGGGAGCATGCAAAAGCTTTGCACACCGTTGAATTAATAGGGAAACATTACAGAGAAGTACAGAGGAAACACGCAAGGAAGGAGAGAAGGTTACAAACACGCCTAAGGAAGGGCAGCACTTTTGACAAACACCTACGCATAAAAGCTACATGAGATAGAAACTAGGAAGACCGTCCTCGAGTGACTTGAAGCGACTCTATGCCGGCCCTACGCCAATCTAAAAGTTTGTCAAGAAACTAGAGGTCGTCCATATCCTGTTGAACAGAATCGAAGACTCGGGCATTCTGTTCCTGCCAAATAGTCCAAAGGAAAAGGATTACCAAAGTATCGAAGCACTTCCTTCGATCTTTAGGGAATCGATTTTCTTCGGCGATCCACAAGTCCAGAAGCCGGTCATGTGGCGTAGGCACAACCTGGCTTGCTCCAAAAACCCTTAGGAGTTTACCTCAAGCTTGCTTGACCCAAGGGCAATGGACAAGTAGATGGCTGACGGTCTCCTATTGGCGAGCACAGAAGGGACAAAGAGGACTGACCGGTATTCCCCGACGCACAAGTCTGTCAGCCATCTAGCAGCGGTCGTTGGCTGCTGCCCATGCAAACAGTTTGCATTTGAGCGGTGCCCTGTTTTTCCAAATCTTTTTGTGCCCTAAGAAGACGGTCCCATCAATGAAGAAAGCACTGTAAGCCGATTTTGCTAAATAGACCAAGGAGGGATCCATCCTCCAAACCCACAGCGAGTTATTAAGGGAGGTCTTTTGGAGTTTCATTTCTTTGCTTCTTCCACCTAACGTTCTTTTCGTTTGTGTAGGATGACTCTGCTCTTAGGTCCACCCGGGTCAGGCAAGACCACCTTGCTTCTCGCATTGGCCGGAAGGCTTGACAAAGACCTCAAGGTTTGTGAAAATAACTTCTTTACTTCTTTGCCTCGACCGGTTAGAAGAAAATCCAACGGGGTAGTCACGTATATGTCTTGGAATATATAAGGAGAAAAACAGAAGGGTCTTCCAAAATCAATCATTAAACTGGTGACAAGTTGCCTTCAAGATCTAGAAGACATAGAACAACGTAAGAGAGCTTTTCAAGGCCGTTCTTTCCTTCTAGTTGGTTTTTTTGGTGGAGTCCTGTTTTTTTTCCTTTTCTTTCGCTTATACTTGGGTTGGATGCGGCCTTAGCCCATCCCAATGGCGGCCTTTTTTAGGTTGATCGTTATTAGGGGCTCAGCCCTTTGTAACTCCATCTTTTCTTCTATTAATTGAAGATACAGAGCTTCTGCCTTTTCGTTTAAAAAGACTGAAATTTCCAGCTTTCAACTCGCTAATACTAGAAGTTGTTCACTAGCGTCTCCAAAATCAATCTATATATTCATTGGCGTCTCATTTTCAGTACAAAAATGGGAAGCCAAGAATCATGGCGCACTCGCACACCCATTGTGTAATGAGGTAAAATAATGTGCAGGTTTCGGGCAGAGTTACCTACAACGGGCATGGCATGGAGGAGTTCGTTCCGGAGAGGACGGCAGCGTATATCAGCCAGCATGACCTCCACATAGGAGAGATGACCGTGAGGGAGACGCTCGTGTTCTCCGCGCGCTGCCAGGGTGTTGGCACTCGCTTTGGTACGACTCTCAGCAATCAGTCACATGCTCATGCGTTTCTATTCTTCTGCTGCTTGCAGGTTCTCTGGGATTGGCATGGTTTTGATTGATGGGAAATATGCGTGTCAATTTTTCTTTTCTTTTTTTTTGTTATGTTGTCAGATATGCTGACTGAGCTGTCCAGGCGAGAGAAGACAGCGAATATCATACCTGATGCCGATATCGACGCGTTCATGAAGGCAAGAGTTTACCAATCTGAAATAAATCAAGAAGATTTTGGTGTCTTTTGTTAGCTTTTCGTGATTATCTAACCAACCAGAAGTGAACGCTTAAAGTAAAAGGTTGTTCTGCTTATCTTAATTAGGCGTCTGCAATTGGGGGTCAAGAGGCCAACGTGGTCACTGAGTATATACTGAAGGTACATGCATCTTTGAGTTACAACAGCAAGTAGTTTCAGACTGAATTACCCAAATCTGTCTTGCTCACTATTTTAGACGTTATTCGTTGCAGATATTAGGGCTAGAGATATGCGCAGACACGATGGTAGGGGACGAGATGCTGAGGGGCATCTCCGGTGGGCAAAGAAAGCGTGTTACAACTGGTAAGAACGAAGGAATTCCAGCACGATTTCAGTTCAAGAACATCGGCTGCTAGTACACAACGATGAGGATGTTTCCACTTGGATATGTCCTGCAGGTGAGATGCTGGTTGGTCCGGCCAAGGCGCTTTTCATGGACGAGATCTCCACCGGGCTCGACAGCTCCACTACGTTCCATATCGTGAACTCGCTCAGGCAGTCCATCCACATCCTCGGCGGCACGGCGGTCATCTCCCTGCTGCAGCCGGAGCCTGAGACTTACGACTTATTCGACGACATCCTCCTCCTCTCGGACGGCCAGGTCGTGTACCAGGGCCCCCGTGAGGACGTGCTTGAATTCTTCGAGTCCGTGGGGTTCAAGTGCCCTGAGAGGAAGGGTGTCGCTGACTTCTTGCAAGAAGTACGTACGTTACCACCGTCTTGTAATGTACGTATACATGGGTGCAGTTCTTGGTAACGCATCTCTGTGCAAATGCCGAGCAGGTGACTTCGAGGAAAGATCAAAAGCAATACTGGGCGCGGCGTGACGAGCCCTACCGGTTCGTGCCGGTTAAGGAGTTCGCGAGTGCGTTCCAGTCGTTCCACACCGGGAGAGCTATAGCGAACGAGCTCGCTGTTCCGTTCGACAAGAGCAAGGGCCACCCTGCTGCATTGACCACCACTAGGTATGGTGTGAGTGGCAAGGAGCTGCTGAAGGCAAACATCGACCGGGAGATCCTGCTTATGAAGAGGAATTCCTTTGTCTATATCTTCAGAACCTTCCAGGTAACTGTCAATTTTATTTTTTGAAGATAATCCAGGTAATTATCATCAGTTCGAACAAAAGGATTGAGTGGTACATAAGGGAAAACAACATCGACATGTCTGACTTCATGACTGGCTCCTTGGTGTTCTGGCATTACAGCTGATGCTGGTGTCATTCATTGCAATGACTCTCTTCTTCCGTACGGAGATGAAGCGTGACTCAGTGACCAACGGGGGCATCTACATGGGCGCGCTCTTCTTTGGTGTGCTCATGATCTTGTTCAATGGTTTCTCTGAGCTAGCACTCACTGTCTTTAAGCTGCCTGTATTCTTCAAGCAGAGGGACCTCCTATTCTATCCGGCATGGACCTACACTTTACCCTCATGGATTCTCAAGATCCCGATCACGTTTATCGAGGTTGGAGGGTTTGTTTTCATGACGTACTATGTCATTGGGTTCGATCCAAATGTAGGCAGGTGAGATTTATTCTTATTGAGAATCTCTTGTTTAACAAATGTTCAGCTATCTTGTACTCCGATACTATTCTGCAGCGTTCTGAGAGTAGTTGTTGCCCCCAGGTTTTTCAAGCAGTATATGCTTTTGTTAGCAATCAATCAGATGGCAGCGTCGCTCTTCCGATTCATCGGTGGGGCCGCAAGGAACATGATCGTTGCAAATGTCTTTGGATCATTCATGTTGCTAATTTTTATGGTCTTGGGGGGATTTGTTCTAGCAAGAGGTAAATAGTTACCCTTCTCTTACTCGATAGTTGTTTGCAATGCACTTTTTCATAAGGCAGGTTTTTCTTTCTATTTGAACAGAGAATGTGAAGAAATGGTGGATTTGGGGCTACTGGATCTCCCCATTGATGTACGCACAGAATGCCATCTCAGTGAACGAATTCTTGGGGCACAGCTGGGACAAAATCTTGAATAGCAATATGTCCAATGAGACTCTTGGCGTGCAAGTCCTCAAGTCACGTGGAGTGTTCCCTGAAGCCAAGTGGTATTGGATTGGGTTTGGTGCAATGCTCGGATTCACCATCCTCTTCAACGCTCTCTTCACTCTTGCCCTTACATACCTCAAACGTGAGTAACCATCAAACTGGTTTGCTCATTTTTCTTGGATTTGGTAATATCTATTGCGAACTGTTTCATCTTGTGATTTTCCAGCATATGGGATTTGTTAATATCTACTGCGAACTGTTTCATCTTGTGATTTTCCAGCATATGGGAAGTCCCATCCGTCAGTATCTGAAGAGGAGCTGAAGGAGAAGCTTGCCAACCTGAACGGCGAGGTTCTGGATGACAATCGCTTGGCATCAGCAAGTACTCATCGAGCAACGGGAAACAATACTGAAACTGATTCAGGAATTGTTGAAGATAATTCTGGCCCTACGCAGAGGGGGATGGTCCTCCCATTTGTCCCGCTTTCGCTGACCTTTGACAACATCAGATATTCTGTTGACATGCCACAGGTAAAAGACTCAAAATTGTTTCTCTTGTACCATAAGCATCGGTCATTCATCATAAGTTCATAAACTTGGTATGAAATCAAATTCAGGAAATGAAAGCACATGGCGTAGTTGAAGACCGGTTAGAGCTCCTCAAAGGTGTTAGTGGTTCTTTCAGGCCAGGGGTGCTGACCGCACTGATGGGTGTCAGTGGTGCCGGTAAGACTACTCTGATGGATGTGTTGGCAGGGAGAAAGGCCGGTGGATACATTGAAGGAAATATCAGCATTTCAGGATATCCAAAGAAACAAGAGACCTTTGCACGTGTATCAGGATATTGTGAACAGAACGATATCCACTCGCCGCAGGTGACAGTCTATGAGTCACTGCTTTTCTCAGCATTGCTCCGGCTTCCTCAGGATGTAGATTCAGACACAAGAAAGGTCAGTCAAGCAAAATAGTTGCACTCCCCACCTTCAGTCGATACTCGATAGATAGTTGGTAACATTTGTGTATGCAGATGTTCATTGAGGAGGTGATGGAGCTTGTGGAGCTCAAACCACTGAGAGATGCTTTGGTTGGACTTCCCGGAGTGAATGGTCTGTCAACTGAGCAGAGGAAGAGGCTGACCATTGCTGTGGAGCTCGTTGCAAATCCTTCAATCATTTTCATGGATGAGCCAACCTCGGGGCTTGATGCCCGAGCAGCTGCAATTGTGATGAGGACGGTGAGGAACACTGTCGACACTGGTAGAACTGTGGTCTGCACGATTCATCAGCCTAGCATTGACATATTTGAAGCATTCGATGAGGTGAGTGAGATTTCACCATGTAGATTTCTACCATCTACTCTCTGGATAATTGGTATAAATTGGTGAAACTCGATTGGTTGTGGCCGGTTTTCCAAACATTGAACTATGTTGCAAGGTCTAAAATGTTTAAATAATGCTTTCAGCTTTTCCTGATGAAGCGAGGAGGAGAAGAGATCTATGCTGGTCCATTAGGCCATCATTCTTCAGAGCTGATTAAGTATTTCGAGGTAAAGTGATGTTACGATAATTTTTAATATATCTCAATTAAAATTTTCAAAATTACTGATAAACTCGTATGATTTTCTATTGTCCAGAGTATTCATGGAGTCAGCAAAATAAAAGAAGGCTATAATCCAGCAACATGGATGTTGGAAGTGACAACAGTCTTTCAAGAACAGATATTAGGTATTGATTTCAGTGACATATACAAGAAATGTGAACTCTACCGGTGAGTTAACTTGCTATCTTACTAGTCGTTCCTCTTTTAAAACTTCCTTAGGAAAACAACTACCTAACGTTAGTAAATAACTAAAATTAATTATGATAGGTCAAAGTTACATACTAACACAACTATGGTACTAAATTATATAGCTTATTCGATAAAATGGAGGAGTAATGCACTTTGCAGTTTTCAGTTGGAATCTTTTCTTTCTCCAAGGCATTTTTACAATGGTGGATGTATCATTACCTTTTATAGGAGGAACGAGGCCCTGATACATGAATTGAGCCAACCGGCGCAGGGTTCAAGTGACCTGTATTTCCCTACGCAGTACTCTCAGTCTTCCTTCACACAATGCCTAGCTTGTCTGTGGAAGCAGAACCTGTCATACTGGAGGAACCCCCCTTACAATGCTGTTAGGTTCTTTTTCACTACCGTCATCGCTCTCCTCTTCGGCACCATTTTCTGGGACCTTGGCGGCAAAATGTAAGTCATGCCACATTGTATATAGCAAGCAAGCGGCCACCTTCGAAATTTGATTCATCTTTTGCTTCTCAATCCAGGACGCAGTCGCAAGACTTGTTCAACGCCATGGGGTCAATGTACGCTGCGGTGCTGTTCATCGGCATCCTGAACTGTACTTCAGTTCAGCCAGTGGTGGCTGTCGAGCGGACAGTCTTCTACCGTGAAAGAGCCGCCGGCATGTACTCAGCTTTCCCATATGCATTTGGCCAGGTGAATGGTTCTCCTACAAATCAATTCTGGACACCCTTTTTTCTTTTGCTGGTGGTTGTATTCTTAAGAACCAGGCACTCATCAACCTCTCTCTCGCAGGTTGTGATTGAACTCCCATACACACTGGTTCAGGCTAGCATATACGGAGTCATAGTGTACGCGATGATCGGGTTCGAGTGGACGGTTGCCAAATTCTTCTGGTACCTCTTCTTCATGTACTTCACGCTGCTCTACTTCACATTCTATGGCATGATGGCCGTCGGCCTGACACCAAACTACCACATCGCCTCAATTGTCTCCTCGGCGTTCTACGCTATCTGGAACGTTTTCTCCGGGTTCATCATCCCCCGACCAGTAAGTATCGCCACCCTCTGCGTCTACTTTTGTTTCACCTCTTCCAAAGCTCATCTCCGTTTTGGCCTGACACTACTACGTTCAGAAAGTTCCAGTCTGGTGGAGATGGTACTGTTGGGTATGTCCTGTCGCGTGGACGCTGTACGGGCTGGTCGTCTCGCAGTTTGGCGATATCGTGACGCCGATGGATGATGGCACCCCTGTTAAAGTCTTTGTTGAGAACTACTTCGACTTCAAGCACAGCTGGTTGGGGTGGGTGGCCGCGGTGGTCGTGGCGTTCGTGGTGCTCTTTGCCTCCTTGTTCGGCTTTGCCATCATGAAGCTCAACTTCCAGAAGAGATGATGACGACAGGAAGCATGCCCTACAAAAAGAAATTACATTTGTTGCCTCGCAAAGACAAGTTGAATTATGCATATCACCGGAGCACAGGAAATGTTTTGGCTTCATTAGTTGTTGAGCGATAATATGAGAAGGTCTAGGATTACTTATGGTCAATATTTGTGGAGTTGAATATGGCTGGGTGTAATACTTGTATAGTTATTTTGGATAGTTTTTATAACTCATTATCAAGCTAAATATAAATAAAATGCAGCCACTTCATCCCATTACATGTTCTTTCTTCTTATATATATCTTAATGAATTCATTGTTAAAGGGGGAGAAGATTGAAAAATGTTGTTTTGGATCAAAATTTAAAGTTTTTTATGCGAATTCTTACTAAGTTAGAGCTTGTATGCTTTGTTGTGATTTTCTTGATCACTTTGATCTCTTCTCACAATAACTAAGGCTAAATAGAACATTGTTCTTTCATATAAACTTGAAGTAAGATTTTCAAATTTGTTTGATAGAGCTGAAGCTTTTTGTGAAAACTTATTATATTTGGTTGTTTCTCTCCATTTTTTACTCTTATGGTCATTTTCATCTTATGCAATCCTTTTCTACCATTTTGAGCTTTCCTTCAGAAAATTTTCCTCTATTTCCAAAATTAACTCAAATTTGTATTATTTTTTTTGAAGAATTGTCAATGTGTTCATCAAGAGGAGATTGAGAGACCATCTGAGAAGGTTCAGGATTACTTGTGATGAATTATTGTCAATGTTTGTGGAGTTGAATTTCAAATTTGTAAAAGATGTGAAATTTTCTATCATATTTCAGTCTTGGAGGGCTAACCGGCTTAACTGAGCGGTCTAACCAATGGAACCAATCAGATCGACTGTGCCTAGTGGTCTAATTGGCCATGCTTAGCGATAAGACCAGTTGGGCATAGTGGTTTAACTGGGTTAGTTGCAGTTTTCGGTAGTAGTTATAAGATTTGGGAATTTGATCGTGGTTTGGGTATTTAGGACCTAGGTCAGTGTATTCATGTTATATGAATCATGTTTAAGCTAACGTAGGTCAAGTTATGAATAGCTTGTGTCTGACAATGATTTCTTTGTCTTTGGATATATATGGAGGCTTTGAGTCAACTATAGTCAATGGTGAGGACTGAGACTATACTTGTGGAGGAGCTGAAATTCAGAATGGTCAAAGATATCGGGTGAGATAGTTGAGCTCAAGTATAGTACTGAGAATACAAGGAATATTGAAAGCAAGATTCGAGCAACAGGTCCATCACTATTCATCAGCCATAACCAAAAAACCATCAACCGAATCCAAAAGCCACTAGCTGAAACCAAAAAGAATAGCCCATATAATCAGCCCCAAATGAGATGGCGATGAAAGTAGACATCCTACATAATAGGAATTGAATCAATTTTAGGCCCCGCTCTAAACAGCTTCAACTTCTAATTTTTTTTGGCTTTTGGTTTATTTAAGGGCTTGTTCTTTGTGGCTGCGGCTTATGACTTTTAGCTAAAAATTTTAAATTTTATCCGTTTGCGATAGAGATTATGGAGAGATATGCTTGTGATTTTAGTTGGTATAGATGTTGGGCTTTTAACATATATCATAATTAACTTGTAGACTCTGTCTTAAAAAAAATACTCCGTTTGAAAGTAAAATACTGTAGCAAAAGCTAAAGCCCGGTTTTAAAAGCCGGAAAGAATAAGCCCTAAGTCAGAATCCACTTGGAATGCGTCGGGTTTTAATTTTTGCTTATTTTGGTTTTTTTTTATTTTTTTACCTTTTCTTTTTCCCCTTATTCCTTTGCATTGCCTGACGATATAAATTTTTTAATAAAAAAGTTTTATTTTTTTAATTGAATGACTCAAAAATTAACAACTGCTACGGTATAAATTCAGCTAACAGGCAAACCCAGAAGCTTAAGTTCTTTGGAGCGAATAGTAGATCTCGTGTATAAGACTCTGATGCAAGGTACAACCTGAGGTAAATTATTAGATTGTTAGGCCTGTGTTGCTTGACGCTACATGGAAACCACATTGTGTCTTTTTGAGGTAAATGGAAAAAGTAAATATTGATAAACATTTATATTTGTGATATATAACGATATTCTTGTTTACCGTATCAAATGCTAGCATTGATGCTCAAATGATATTTGTGTTCAAGGAAGCGCAGTTGAGACGTATGCAAATTCTATGCGTTGAAGCAGCAAATAGTTAATACGAAATAAAGTAGTTGCTTCAAATTCTGTCGATAGATAACTGTGACGAAGTTACACCTGGATACGAAAGGAAACATGGACATCAGGGAATTGGACGGTGGTGGGATGTGCCGTTAGATTGTCCCGATTTGTTTTCGATCGTATAGCGTTTTCTAGCCTTTTTCCTTCCAGTTCTGCACACAATTTCTCTCTCATTTTTTCCATGATTCAGAGCTTGAGAAAATAGATGCCCTTCTATTTTGCGGTAATTGTTGTTTGTTTTTGGAGTTCTCAGTGAACTAGTGTCTTCTTTATATGTCTCAATAAGAGTCAATAACTAAATGGCTTCCGACTTGGGAAAACATATCTAAATAGCTTCTTTGCATTATTGTTAGGAATTGGTTGTAAGTTCAAGAAGCAACCGAAGATGGGAATCATTTTGTGCCCCGATTCAGAATACTCAATGTGGAGCGATCATTTATCTTTATTTATGCAGAAGTTTTGCGTGTTCCTTTTCTTTGATTAGTGAAGTTGGACTGAAAAAAAATGTGAGCAATGGAATGCAGATGTCAACTAATGGCTTACTGTATTAATATGATTTGCGGATGAAGAAAGATTTCTGTTATTTTACTGCAAAATAAATGTTTTCCTTTGTGTACACATTATTGCAATGCATTTCTAACAAGTCTGTTTGATGATTGGATGGTCAAATTGTGTATAAGTTTGGGACTTTTGACATAATTATGCCTCCATTCTTTTCGGCTTTTGGCTTTAGTTTCTTTCAGCAATCATTATTTATTAGACTAATAAATCACAACCAAAAGTTATAAACCGCAGCCGAAAAGAACAACCCATATATATTGGTATTCTGGTTTTTTTAATTTTCATCCATTGTGACCTCTCAGCAGAATTGATTCGTATCCTGGTTTTATAATTTGCTACAAGCTAGTAACAAATTGATTTCTTTAGAATGGTGTAACAGTCCATTCCACTCCTTCGATTTCAAACGAGCTAGCGAACTGGCAGAAACTACCAGCCCATAAGCAAAACTGCCCATAGGGCTTTTCTGCTTCGGTCTTAACGGGCCCGCCCGAGGATTCCGAATGGACCAGGACAAGATCAGGACCTTATTTCTCAAGGGGCCGGGCCGGATTGGGTGTAATGAGTCAGTAGTGGCCTGCATGGCCCAGGCTGGTGTTCGGGCTGGGCCTAGGCCCATCACCAGGCCACCGCCAATAAGCACTCCGGAGTCTGGACTGTATACGTACCATACTTCTCACGGTGCCAGGTCCTTCTTTTCTTGTGTTGTTTTTACTCCATTCTTCTTGGCATTTCTGGAGTCTACTCAGTCATTTTGTTTATTCCATTATTGCCGGTACTAAGACAGATGACTGAGTAGACTCGAGGTGTTCAGCCATTGGTTTTGGTGTTCAGGCTCTTCAGTTTTGTATTGGTCTCAACAGTAATCTATGTTTTCCAAACCGTCCATTTGACTGTACGTGGTGGACTGTAATTCATCTCTGTGTCTCAGACTTGAATCATGTTAGGTTGTTAGTAAACAAAATGATGGTCGCAACAACTGCCTGGCGTTGTTAGATCGGGTTGCACGTAGTAGGTGGTCAGCCTGCCTAACTTTCATAATTAATTCGACTCCTAAATTAACGTTTGCTTCTAGAATATTTGATCCAAGGTTCTAAAAACAGGTTTACTCGGTCGAGTAATCGCTCGAATACTCGTACTAGGTCATCTCACCGGGTACGAGTAGGCCAAAATGAGTAGTTAACCGGTTTAACTAGTATAACCGGCCGATTATTCGGTATAATCGGCTACCAGGCCGAGTAATCGCCGAGTCGCAACAGTGACGGATTGCGTATTTGCGGCCCACGGTCGGCCCAGCGCCCAGTCCACTTCGCGTCTTCGCCCACACCCGAAGACGTCGACACTCCACGAGTTGCGACTTGCGAGGCGGAGGCGGATAAAACCTAGATCGGCAGGCGGAGGCGGAAGCGGCGGCTGCTGTTGCGCCCCTCCTGCTGCATCTCCTTCCGGCGGCGTCCCCTACTGCATTTCGTCCCTCTACGGCGGTGTCCCCTACCGCATCTCCTTCCTCCGGCGGCGCTCGACCCTCCTGCGGTTCCTCCCTCCGGCGGCGGCTCCCCTACTGCGTCTCCTCCATCCGACGACAGCCTCCCCTGCTGCAACTCGTCCCTCCGGCGGCCACTACCTGCACCGGCACACATTAGCGGTTAGCCCACCCTCCCTCCCTCCTTGGCTCCTTCCTTGCCATGATTCTACACCCCTAGCGCTTCTTGCTACTGCCACATGCTATTGAGGTTATTCACTGCTACTGCTTACTTGCTTAGTTTGTCCAGTTAATTTTCTATGAACAAAGATTGTAAGTTTCTATGGTGGCTATGCATCCCATTCTGCAATTGTTGTATGCTATTGCTACTGCTTACTTATTCAAAGTAGTGGCTATACATGATTGAATGATAGTTTTTGGTTTGGTAGCTTAGCTAATCTGCTATATAGAAGGCAGATAGGCTACTAAACATTTAGTGAAAACAGATATCACTAGATGCATAAATTCAGGAACTATAAGATCTCAGGTATCTTCTTTATCATCTTATTTTGCATACCTAGCATGCATGACTTGCCAAGTGATCTCATAATTACATTATAAGGCAATTGTTCTGGTTTTCTTGCATGGTAATGGTCTTGAATGTTGCCTTCAGATCATGTTAACAAATAATGCTTGTTTTGTTAAGTATTATAGGTTCAATGATGCTAATTGATTTTCTATATGATAAAACTGTTACTTCATTGCTGATTTTTCAACCACCTATATGCATCAAAAGTTCAAAATAATTGCATCAAATGTGGCTTTGATTTTATATGAATACACATATATAAATCCGTTATTAAAAATATAAAACTGGTTACAAGGCCAAGTACTGAGCCGATTCCCGTATAATCGCTACAAAATGAGATGATCGAGCGAGTACCGAGTTTTAGAACCTTGAATTGATCTTCAGTTCCTCAAAGGGAAGGAACATTCGATTTTCAGTCAGTGTTCTGCGTGTTGTTCGGCACACCGTA
This sequence comes from Melocanna baccifera, assembly GCA_036346265.1. Lineage (NCBI taxonomy): Eukaryota > Viridiplantae > Streptophyta > Magnoliopsida > Poales > Poaceae > Melocanna > Melocanna baccifera. Next base: position 24,056,030 of record CM070678.1, read on the forward strand.
CATGCACTGTGCACCAACCGATCCATGGTGGTTAGAAGCTTGGGCTAGTTACTAGCTAGAGCAACTCAAAAGAAAATGATATGAGTGGTCGTGGGATTCTAACATACTATAGGTCTGTTTTTTTTTAACTTCTTAAATCAACTTTTAACTTTTGTCACAGTATCTAACTTTTAAACAGAGTATTTTTTAAAGACAGAGTCTACAGGTTAATTGTAGTATACGTTAAAAGCTCAACATTTGTACCATCCAAAGTCACAAATGATATCTCTCTCCATAATCTATATCACAAATAACTAAAATTTAAAAATTTTAACAAAATTTATAAACCACAGCCTTCTTAGATAGGTCCTATACATGGTAAGTTGGTAACCCTTCATAACATGCTACTGGTAGAATTCGAGGACGAGCATTAACTGAAAGGACGAATGCTGTGCACGTTAGACGGCCAAACTGATAATCGAACAATTTTCTGTCGCAAGATCACAAAATCTAATTAAATTATCTGTCTAGAAGACTGCCAAGTTATGCCGCATGATTCTGAAATGAATGGAGACGTCACGTCTCTTCAGAGAAAATCAGTGTGTAAAATCACAAAATGGTTGACCAGTACAGAAGGTAGAATCTAGTACCCTCACGTGGAGAGAGAGAGAGAGGAGCAGTCGTCATGGACCGACCCCCGTCGTAAGAAAGTCGTCGCGGCGTTACTCTGTCCGTAGTGAATCATTTGTATATGCTCGAATTCGTTTCTCGGCAGCCGGACTGCCGGAGGTAGCCAACACCCAACGGCCCTGATGTTTAATGTTAATGATGTGAATCATAATTATATATATATATTTAATATAATAATAGATAATAAAGACAGTCCGCACATGATGTGAATCATAATTTTATTTAAATTTAATTATATCAAATAAATCAACATAGATACAGTAAAAAATAAATCAGTTATATTAAAAAAATCATAAACCAACACTAAACTGAGCGTTATATATATTGCTAGACGTGGGGTCCGCACCCCTATCATTGCGCCACTAAACACATGCGAGATGCTCTTTGCAGGTACAACCGAAGAATCTAAGTACCATCAAACAGTGCGGTTTAGGTCCAACTTGATTGTCATTAAGGAACTCGGCTATGAATAGCTTGATCCTTCTGATGACAGCGGGCTGAACGATGCTCGTTGAATTGTCCGTCCTGGCTGACGTGTAGTACATCTAGTACCATCGTCCAAGAGTAGACCGCGCGATCTGGGCCATCCGATGGGATCGAACGGCCCCGCACCAATCAATCGCGCGACCGGCCAACCACCGGTCCACCAGGATCGGATCGGAGTGACCGACCAGCGTTGCCGTGCCAGCGACGAGCCTGCCGCGGATCAAAATGCTCGGAGGCCCCCACGCCGGCAGTGGTTAAGGTCAAAGTCGCCCTGATTTCGCGCACAAAATTTGCTTCCTATATGATGACGTTCGAAATGACGTTGATTTATGATTTTTTTTACTGTAACTAATTTATTTTTTACTGTAGTTGAGTTGATTTATTTAGTATAATTAAATTTTAAAAAATTTAAAATAAAAAATATGTTAGCCCATCACAGACAATACAAAGGAATACGAGAAAAAAAAGAAAAAGCAAAAAAACCCAAAAATCTAAAAACTAGAAAAAACAAAATTATTGAATAGTGAAAAAAGACAAAAATTAGAAGTAGAAATTAACTTTAAACTAGAATAAATACTGCCTAATTTTTTGAAGGAACTGTGTTGCACTGACAAGGGGGAGGAGCTGGAAAGTGGAAAGTGGCGGTTGGGGTGGCTAGCTATAACTCACGCTCGACATGCATGCAAACCTAGCTAGTGCATGCTCATCTCTGCACGGACAATTGGCCTTGCATGGACCCCATGGTGGCTCATGCACCGGGGGATTTTGGCTCTATTCTCTTGATATGTATAGATTTTATCTATATTTTTTAAGACGATAACAAGTGACGAAGACGCTGATATAAATGGTACACATGATTTTGGATTCCAAAAGCTATTTAGAGAATCCGTTTTAAGAAACTGTCCTGTTTATTTTAATTTTCATATAAGCTCATAGCTCAAAAAAACATACTCCTGTCCAATCAATCCAAATGTGCAGTGGTGGTATACGGAGATTGGCAAAGAAAAACTGGGAAAAAATTTCACTTTGGGAGCTGGCATGGCGTGAAGAGGAGGTCAAAGAGACATGAAAGATGATACAGATGGGGGCTTATCAGGAGGTGGTTGTGGTCCTGGTGGTGGTAGTATTAGGACCAGGATACCTCGAAAAATTTCAGCGTGGAAATTTGCTTTCAATCATTGTACCGCCCATTTCAGTGCGATGTAGCTCGATGGTCACGCAGGTGTTTGGTTTGGTTGTTCATATACTCCATATAGGCTGGTGGATTATCCATCGGCTAGGCTTGGTTTGTGTGTAATGTAGAAGCTGGGTAGAAATTAACGGCCTAACTACCATTTGTCTCTTCTCCGAGTATTGGTTTGTATGGACATGGTGGTACGCAGTCATCCATCCAAATTGTAGGTGGAGGTTTGTGCGGCTTTAACTTTTGATTTTTGACTTCTTAATTTTAGCTTGTTGTTTTATAGTTTTTTTCTCAATATTATTTTATATTATCCGTGAAAATATAAATTTTTTTTATTTTTTTTAAAATTTAATTACTTAGAAAAAAGCTAGCATCCACTATAATAAAAAAACTCAAAAATCACAGCTTATAAACCATATTAAGCAGGGCTTTTGTGTTCTCGAGAGATCTACCTCACTTGCTTGATCACAAATCATGACAATGTGAAGCCAGCGCAAGAATTTTCATCAAATTTAGTACTGTTTTCAACCGAAATTACAAAAATAGTCATATAAAAATAGTATTGGCAAAAATAACATTTTTGTCGTCTGATGGCCGGGCGACAGCGACGGAGGGATGACGTGTGACCCTTGCCGCCCCGTGGGCGGACGGCAGGCTACCTGCCACCCCACCAATAGACGATAGGGGCTTGCCGCCCCACAAGGAGACGGCAGGTGATTAGGCTGGCTAATTAGCTGGCCTATTCACCTGCCATTTTTTTAATTTTGTTTAAAATTTGTGTGAAATTTTAATATAGCAAATGAGCTCAAAAAATTATAAAAATTTATGTGCAATCTTTCAACATAACGTAGTTGACTGTGTAATTTTTCCATAATTTGATCCATTGTGAGTGTTGTTCAAAAATTTGTACGATTTTAATATTTGTAGAAGCCAGTACATATAATAAATGAGCTCCAAAAATTACAAAATTTTATACGAAGCTTTCCGACAAAGCCATAGTAATTATGTAATTTTTTGGAAATTTTATATATTCTGAATTTTCCATGTTAATTTAATAATGAAATTAGCAATATGCGATGCACATTTAGTTACAACAGGGGGCAAGCATGGTACAAGCATATCCACAGTGAAAAGTGTACGTAGGAGGTAGTGGGCAAGGGGGGATGGCACAGACACAATAACAAGTGTGCGTAGGAGGTAGTGGGCGATGGGAGACGGCATGGACAGAGTGACAAATGTGCGCACGACGTAGCGGGCCATGGGGGATGGCACGAACAGAGTGACAAGTGCGCGCACAATGGAATGGGCGAGGTTGGATGGCATGGACACATCGCAATATTTTGCCTTGCAGTCTAGTCACATGAATTAACCACATTATGCCAATTGTTTGGTTTATAAAGTGAGGTGGAAGAAATCGAGGAGAGAACACTACACAACCTAAGCCAACACTATACTAGAGCTTGTTTCACCATGTCGGGATGGACAAGAGGCAGAAGAAGCAATGGGATAAGATGATGAAGCAATGAGAGAAGACCCACGAACAAGCAAGGTTAGCTGTAGCCCGTGACGAACAAGCAAGAGCTACTACGGCCCGGGCCAAATAAGCGAAGCATGCTAGGAGGTCAGCTCCCCACAATGACATCCTCCGTCGCAGCATGTCCAACATGAACGTTCTAACTGAGCGTTCACCGCAACACCCGCCTGACGGGGAGAAGACGCACCTCTGTTAGTGTAGGGACTCATGCAAGTTCTTTAAGTAAAAGCAATGGCTCAGCCTAGGTTTGCGTTATTGGGGTTGTGCGAACTACTCCTATGACTATCCCGATCGTCGTCAGGATACGAGCAACTATCGGCAGCCGGTAATGACTAGTTACAGTGTGTTCCCTTCTATTTTTCTTTCAAAGTATTACAAACAACCTCTTCCGTCTACCCGCAGTCTTCGAAACCGCTATGTGGCTACCACAAGTGGATCGACTTAGAGATCCACCTATATGACCAGTGGACTCTCGACTACAAAGAGTGGAATGTCAAAACGGCCTACGAGATCTGGGAGGAGGAGTGCCGCAACGACGAGCAAATCGAACGTATACGTCGGGAGCATGAGGCTCGCAAGAGGGAGCACGAGAGAAAGATGGAAATGGCGGCCTAGGCCCAAAAGGCCATTGAGGAGTTCAACACAGAGCTCGCAATGAAGAAAAAATGGCCGCGGTCCACGCAGTAGGTCAGACTATTCCAAACTAGTCCCCTGAAGCTCGAATTTATTTTCATTCGAAAAAGGCGCATATGTATCATAGGAATACTTCAGTTTGTTCCATCATGCTTGAAGCTATTTTTTATACACGTAACCAAACTATATACATCATGTCATTTTTAGCTTTATTGCAAAATCTATTTTAATTTGCAACATCAAATGTCATCACCTTTCGCTTTTAATTCTTCACAAGAAGTCACTATGTTACCATCTTACCATAAAATACTAAGGTTCCAAATTCATAAATCCAGTTTGAACTAAATTAAATCATTATCTCGATTTATAATTTACAATCAACGACAATCAAGTATGCAGGCTAATTAAATGAGCATCGCATATCGTTGATTTCACGATTAAATTAACATAAATTAATGTGATAGATTTAGAGTACATAAAATTTCTAAAATATTACAAAATTACTTTGGCTATGTTGGAAGGCTTCGCATAAACTTTCATAATTTTTTGAGCTCGTTTGCTATATGTAACATCTCCTATGAATATCAAAATTATTCGAATTTTTGAGCAATATTCACAACAGATAAAATTATGGAAAAATTACACAGTTAACTACATCATGTCAAAAGACTGCACATAAATTTTTATAATTTTTTAAACTTATTTTCTATATTAAAAATTTTATATTAATTTTAAATAAAATTAAAAATGGCAGGTGATTAGGCTGGCTAATTAGCTGGCCTAATCATCTGCCATCTCATGGGGGTGGCAGGTCCCTACCATCTATTAGTGGGGTGGCTGGCAGCCTGCCGTCCGCCCACGAGACGGCTGGGCCACGCTCACCCCTCCGTTGCTGCCGTCCGGCCACCGGATCTTGTGCGCAGCAGCAAGGACGGATCTTGAACAAAAAAATATATAGAAAGAGCCAAATCTTCGAAAGAGGTACTGGTTGGTTTTGTATTTTGGTTGGAATGGAATGGTAAAAAATAAGCAACTTCTTTAAGAAAAATTCCATGAAACGGCTGAGCTGTGCGTAGCCAACTTCAGTCCTGCCACTAATAGCTGCATGTTTGATTATTGTACTTTAGGAACTGAGATACACCGAGTAATACTCCTGATACATATCTTTGCAATGTCCAGCAGCTCACGACTCAACTAGCCTGCTCCTTTAGACTCCGGGTTATGACTTTTAACTATGATTTATTAGTCTAATAAATAGTAATTACTGAGAGAAACCAAAAGACGTTGAAAAGCCAAAAAGAATAGAGCCAATATATAATTTAGTCAGCCAGGTGGAATTGATTGTGAAGTACTTTGAGCATGTTGAAGATGTTGTTAAGGCAATTCTGTTGGGTTTTCTTAGATCCTATATTGATTTTGTAGAGGCTTTCTGGTCTACCATCTATTCATCTATGCTTTCGGTGGTGCCGCTTACAATTTCTTTATGAGGCTAGAGGATAGAGATCTATTTATAGAGTCCACTTCCTGGTGTTACAAAGCGACTCACCTATTTTTGGTAGACCGTGAGACTCCTGAACTATGTCACTAACAACGATCAGACATGTTAGTTTTATGAGTCTAAAATATATTAGTCTCTAACAAACATATGTGAGTCAAGCACCATGATTAGATTATTTATGAGATCAATTCCAAAATGATCATGTGGGGTCAATAACTTGTAAAACCGATCCTGTAAAATAAACCTTATGTTGTAGCCAGGTTAAACATATACATGCATATTAAAAATCAGTAGACTCGATCTCAACAAATATGTTTATTATATTCCAGCACAGCTGTCCTCGACACCTCGAGTATTAATTCCTCAAATTAAATTATTTTCTATCACTTGTATCAATAATATAAATAATTTCACATTGAGTTAAACAGACAATAACCACAATAAATGTTGAAAGCTATATAAAAAACACTTACCAGGTATGCCTTTTGGAACAACTCAAAAATCCTTTTATTTCGATCTTTATATATTTCAACTCGTAAAACATAGGAAGCTTCTCACATATATTTCATATCAAATTTAGAAGATAACCAAATTTTACTTTCATCAATGTATTTGTATCATTAGAAGCAATGAGAATCTCATCAATATATAAATACAATAAGACAAAATATTTACACATAACTTTTGTATATATGTAATGATCACCTTCTATCATTTAAAAACCATATGATGTGATAGCATTATCAAATAGAATATACTATTAACGTGAAGCTTGTTGAAGACCATAAATTGATCTATTCAATTTGCAAACATTCTTATCATTTTCTTTTTCTCTAAAACCTATCGGTTGTTTCATGTATATTTTCTCCTTCAAAAGACCATTAAGAAAAACAATTTTAACATCTATTTGATGGGGTTCAAATCACAATAAGCCATCAAAATACTAATAATATGAATTGAAGTAAATTTTGTAATAAGAGAAAAAGTTTTCATAAAGTCAATTCCTTCTATTTATGTAAAGCCTTTAGCAACAAGTTTAGCCTTATATTTTTTTCCACTAAACCTGCTACATTTAATTTTATGAAAAAAAATCCATTTACAACCTATGAGCTTATGGTTGTTTGGTAGATCAACAAGTTCCCAAACTTTATTCTTTTTCATCGAGTTTAATTCTTTCCATATTGCTTTCACCCATAGTTTTGATTGTGGGTAGTTAATTGCTTCTTTATAAGTATTTAGTTCTTCTTGTAAATCTGAAATTTTATAGTGAATTTCCCCAACAATAAATAATAACCATCTAGATATTAGGGTGTACTTCAATTTCATCCACTACTTCTAAGCAATGTTGGGTGTTTTATTTGTATTTCTTTTAGGATCTAAACTTCTTTCAGTGTGAGAATTAATAACAGATATATCCATCTACGTTTTCAGTGGAGTTGCCAATAATTATACCATTGCCCATTTAGCATGACAAGGTGCGATTTGATCCAAAAATTTTGAATCCCTACTTCCCCCAGTTTATCATTTTCTGAATCATAAAACCTGTACCCTTTTGATTACAAAAATAACCAATAAATATTTCAGGCGTGCTTTTGGCTACAATTTTGTACGATTTTAATTTGGCACTCTAATTTGTGCATTACACCCCCAAACTACTAAGTGGCGAAGTGATTGCTTCCTTCTAGTTCACAACTCATAAGGGGTGACTGTTACAGCCTTAGACAGCGAATGATTTAATAAATAAACAGCAGTATATAAAGCTTCCTTAAAAAAAGACAAAGGAAGATCTGAATAAACCATCATAGACCTAACCGTATTCATAAGTGTTTTATTTCTCTGCTCAACAACGCCATTTTATTGCGGAGTGTAAGATATAGTATAATAATGAATAATTATATACTCTTTACAAAAATTATTTAATATTTCTGAAGTGTATTCTTCTCCATGATCAGTTTTTAAAATTTTGATCTTTTTATTTAATTGATTTTTCACTTCAGGTTTAAATATTTTATATACATTAAATCCTTCTGACTTATGTTTAAGAATAAATAATAGCAAGAGGCTCATTTGAGCTTCCCACCTTTGAAAAAAACATACAGTCATCTTACCCATTATACATGCCTCACAAATACAAAAATTCTCCCACTTAAAGTGCAAAATTTCAAAATTAATAAGCCTCTTAATTCTAGTTTTAGATATGTGACCAAGTCATAAATGACATAAATAAGATTATGAGTATGTATTTCTATAATTAGTATTCCTCATTATGGAGTTATTTTCATCAACTAAGTAGTCTATATTGTCCCCATTTGATAGTGCATCAAGAAAATACAGACTTCCATGATGAGTTTCAGTATGCACTAATTTGTCGTTGAGCAATATTTTAACTCTTCCTTTTCTAAATAGTATGTCAAAACTAATAGATTCTAACTGAGAAACAGATATTAAATTTCTTCACATGCTAGGTGAATATAAAGTGTCCTGTAATAATAATTTTCCTCCATTAGGGAGTTTTAGAACATAATTTGTAATTCCAAATACATCAGTTTTAGTATTAGTGCCCAAAAAGACATATCTATTTTCGCTTGAAATTATTTGTATAGAAGTAAAACCTCTATGATCTCTAATAATATGAGGTGTAGCACTAGAATAAACAACCCAACTGTTAGGAAAAGTAGTAGTAAGTAAAGATTCAGTGCATACAAAAATATTAGATATACCGCCAGGCCAAGAATTGCCTTTACGCTCAACTGGTTGATTGTTTTGATTCTATTGCTTTTTCTGCTTCTTCTTTTTCCTACAGTTAGTTCTGAAATGCTCATACTGACCACTGTTGTGACACTTGAAATGCTTATATTTATCATTCCTCTTAATTGAGTTATAATTTCCACGATCATATCGATCGCGTTTCTTGTTAAGCTTTTTCTCTCAAATTAGTATTAGGCTTCCTCTTTTATCAATTTCTTTTATAATTACCTTTTTCCTCTTCAAGGTGTAACTTAGAATTGTGAGTATTTCTTTCCTTTCACTGAGAGAGTTTTATTTCTTCTTCCATAAGCAAATGATGCCTCAGAGTGCGCATGTTGAGTATCCTTTTAGAATAACAGAAAGATATCTTAAATTATTTTTATGAATTTGTCAAAGAGTTTAGAACAATCATGACATAATTCTTCAGAAAAAGGATAGCCAATATTTTTTAATTCCTCTGCTAAAACACAGAGTTTATTGAGATACTCATTGATTGAAGTGCCATCATACATCAGAGTTTATTTTTCACGTATTTTGTTCACCCTCATACTTAGCAGCTAAAGAATCAGTCCTTGATCCCAACAAAAAAATTCGAGCCATTTTTATTATCCCTAGATCAATTCTCATATTCTTTTGCATAATTTTCGTTTTCCTTGACAATGGCATTTTTTGGCTCTTCTAATTCATTTTTGTCTATTACATAATCACCATTTTCAGTAGAAAGCAAAAAACATGATTTTTTTTCTAAACCATGAATTTAAGACATCCAATTTGCAAGATCTAAATAGTTCCGAAAAAACGCTTTTGGTTGCCATTGCAAGAAAAAAGTGTTACCAGATCGGTTGTTTTGCGAAGCAACTTTTCTTCATGGCGATTTGTGCTCCGATAACCGTGTGCCATGGGGAAATTGCTCTCGATCCACACGGCATGTAAAGACGTGATGGAGACTTAGTGATGTGATTGACATCCTTACCAATAGGGTTGTAAACGAGCCAGGCTCGAGCAAGTCTAGCCTTCCCAGGCTCGAGTCGAGCTCTAGTTGGGGTTCAAGCCTGGACCTGGGCTCGAGCTCGGCTCGAGCCATGCTCAAGTAGGCTCGAGCTTGGTTCGTTGAAACTCGATAATAATTAAAATAATTTATTATGCACTAATTTTAACAATGAGAAAAGTTTGAGCTCGATCTCAACTGGAGCAAACTCGATAACAATCAAAATAATTCAAAGATACACTAATTTTTAATAATAAGAAAATGTCGAGTTCGAGTTTGACTCAAGTACGCTCGATGAGAGTTAATATGCATTATTATTTTAGTTTGAATCGAGGCTCGTGAACTATTCGAGCTTGGTTTGGTCAAGTTTGTGAACTCAAGATCAAGTTTAAGTTCGACTCGTTTAAAGTTCGAGTAGCTCGCGAGCCTTGAGCTTTTTATAGCCCTACTTACCGATGCCACGTCGCCATGTGAGATATGCATGAGCCGACCGTGGATAGAGGAAATCGATGTGTGACCGAGTCGAGGACTTCCATGTGAGACCGCATGCACGCCGATCGAGGCGATTGACGCCGCGTCATGCGAGACCAATGGACGAAAAAGACGCGCCGATCGAGGGACTTGACGCCGAGGAATGTTTTGGCCGTGTGCAAGACCTCCTGATGGCACACGAAACGAGGAGGTCGGATGAAGAGGAGATCAAACCGAATAGAGGAAAAACTCCACGCTGCACACCGTGAAAAACCTGCTTTGATACCAGTGTTGGTTTTTTCAAACCCTATATTGATTGTTTGGAGACTTTCCGATTTACTCTCTATTCCTTTACCCTTCTATGGTGCCGCTTCAATTACCTTATAAGACTAGAAGATAGGGACTTATTTATAGAGTCCACTTCCGGGTGTTACAAAATGACTTATTTATTTTCGGTACACTGTGAAATTTCTGAACCATATCACCAATCATGATCAGACAGACCAGTTTTATAAGTCTAAAATATATTAATCCCTAGCACATATGTGTGAGTCATGCAGCATGATCAAATTGTTTACGAGATCAATTTCAAGCTAATTATGTGATCAACAGGTTACAGAATCGATCTTGCAAAATAAATTTGTACCTGAGTTGAACATATGCATGTAGTTCTCCATGAGTAATTAAATCGCTAATATAATGCCACGTCCGCGAATGGGAGGTTATCATACCGACTTCGTCCATGTTGAGGCCACATGCGTTAGGGATAACACTGATAAACGTAGCTTTTCGAAACATTGGAAAACATAAATTACTTCCTTTAGGGACGCATGCTGCTCTGATAGCCAATTATTCGGCCTCGCTGAAATTCGTCAGTCATCACACATGGATATGTAGAGAGTACGTCATATCTGTGGTTGGGGAACTCTATCTGTGATCTCTCCGTTACAATAATCGGTATTTTTCCGAGACACAAAACTTTCTTCTAATTGACAATTGAGTACAATGATTGAGTACAATAATCGGTTTACTGCTTGGGCAGTAAACAAGTCGCCCAAAAATTTTCATTCTCGAACAACCACATTAAACAAAGAAGAGTTTCAGAAAGAAATCACAAAAGCGTACGTAATACGTGCATGGAACTTGGCAATCGCACGAGGATGTGTTTGATTCCTGGTACCAAGTGGTATATGTATAAGATGGTTCAACAAAAAAAAAGTTATTCATGTGTTTGATTGTTTGAATGAAACCAATCAGTCATGGATGGTAGAATACAAATTTAAGGAATATTCGCTCTACATACTAAACCATTTTATTCACTAAAAGTAATAGAACCGCATGAAATAGAATCATCTCATTCCATTCAATTTCATCTCACAAACCAAACACAAAAGTCGCACGGTATGTTAAACTGCACGTCCACATGTCCAGACAGCCCGACAGGGCGACAGGCCTCGATCCGAAGGCAAATTGTCCGGTTGTTCCGTGGATTTTCCTGTGTGGTGTCCCATTTGTCTCCACGTGTTGCTCCAAAGCAATTGTGGTACATGCACAGTTATTCGGATCTTCTAACTTCGTAACGAAGGGAGCATCCTAACAGCTGGGTTGTGTTGCTCTTATAGTTTTTTATTTATACTACAATAATTATCTTTAAAATAGTGTATCTTTTTAAGATCAGAACTATAAGTTGATTATAGTATACATTGCACTGAATTCATTTATATCAGCCGAAATTACATGTGAGTGTCTCTCTCCGTACTCTCCCTTATGAACATGCAGAATTCAAAAATTTAAATAAAAAACTACAACCCAAAAGAATCCACCAATTATTTTTCAGACTTTCTTCACTCATGGGCCGTCCGACGGAGATAGAAGAGACGTGAGAATCCCGCATCCCCCAAGAGGTTCTTTTAGAGTACATACAACATGGTGCTTCGATCGGATGTCCCGTAGAGCCAACTAGGCTCCGTGGGATGAAATGATGGTTTGCAAAGTGTGAGTGGTGTTTTTGCAAAGTGTGGGTGCTTGGAAGAGTGAGGGTGTGGTTCTAATAGAGAAAGGAAGGAAGACAGAGAGAAAGGGGCACCTTTGGAAGACGAAGGCAACGCCTAGGATGGCGAAGGTGACCAGATCAGGTTAGATCTAGGGACTGCAACTGGATCTATACTGTAGTGAACCTTTGGATGGAAAGCTATAAATGAGGACGACAACAATGGGCATGAGCCGCAGTTAACGACGAGCTTCACGGGCGACGCCAGGCGATGGTAAGTAGGAGAGGAAGGGAAACATATGGTATCGGGTGGAGAGGATGAGATCATCGGCAAGAGAGAAAAGAATGGAGGGGTGGGCTGTGGTTGACATGTGGATCAATGGTGGTTATGTAATTTGTTTTATATCCTTAGGACCTTGCAAAATAATTTTATTAATCATGAGGGATCCCCTATCATCCATGACATGCATGAATACAAGTTACTTGGGTCTTCACGTAGAGAGAGGATCTGAGTAAAGTCATCGAATGGCCTGGGTGCATGGCGATTTTTTTTGAGCTCATGAATACAACAAGAAAGCACTCATACACATGCACTCTACCACACACACACCCCCTACGCACACCCGCGTGGGTGCATTCAAAGCATATGCTTGAGACTAGAGATGGAGATGCAAGATCTCCGGGAGTACGGGCTCGCACTTTGACAATTGAATGCCCCCACGTGCGCGTGTACTCAGAGAGCATTGTTCACTGAACAGTACCAAAGGGACACTGTTCAAATGAACAGTGCCCTCTGAAAAGATACAGCGCCAAGGCTCGAAGCCTGGCAGACGGGGCGACCACGAGCAGCCCCAACCAACCAAGCAAAGGCTCGGCCGTGGGTGCATGGCGAGTTGCCTAGTCCCAAAGGAGGACTCGAGCTTGCGGGGTTTGGATTACTAACCAAAATGAATATGAATTGTTCATTCCGTTTGATCCAATAAATCATATTAGTTTGTGTTGTAGGTGTGCCCAACCCCTCAGGCCAAGGGATGGCTTGGTGGGCCTTAACATAAGTCCAGTGGGACATCTTTGTACATGTATAGGGGTATTTATCAATGTACACTTACCAATTGTAATTATTGAGGAGAAGGATGGGTATTTTCTATGTTGCCCCATTCATATATAAACCTCTCAAAAGGGGTATGAGAGGGGATCCACTCATTTTACTCATTAGCTCTCTCTCTCTAGCTCTCATAATTCTATGTCCCCAAGGAGGATAGGTACATAGTACCCACTATTGTGGCTAGCACCACAACAGTTGGCGCCGTCTATGAAGACCACGCAAGGAAGGATGCTAGAGACCACCACAACGAACCCACCAGGCGTGGAGGTGCACATGTGCTACTGAAGGTCTAAGCCAACATCACAGGTAACTACTTGTGCTCTGTTGAGTTATGGTACCAGGCACTGGCATGTTTTCCTGGTGTTGCCACTGAGTCGACGTGGGCTCCACCTTGCGCTAGCCTCCGCTTGGCATTGGGCCTACCTCCACCATGACATGCGCGGTCTCCACATGTATAAGTACAAACTATTGTGATGTTGGCCACAATAGTGGGTACTATGTACCCCTTCCTCCTTGGGTACATGAAACTAAGAGAGCTAGATAGAGAGTCAGTGAGTAAAATGACTAGATCTCCCTCTCATACCCCTTTGGGGGGGTTTATATATACGAATATGGCACAATAGGAATTTTCTATCTTACCCCTCAATAATTAAAATTGATAAAGGTACATCACTACATTCCTTTATATATGTAGAAAGATGCCCCCATTGGGCTTATTCTAAGGCCCACTAGACCATCCCTCGGTCCGAGGGGTAGGATACCCACACAATAGTACTTCATCGACAGCAAGCATGAATGTCTTGAGGGTGAGCTGGCATAGCTAATCGCCCAAGCCCCTTGGGGGTAGGGATGCCCTAAACTTCCCGAGTAAGTCCTACTTCCACTAGTGAAACCATAACAAACAAGTGGCGAAGTCTGGGGGAGGAGCTAGAGCCGGAGGTAGGGTCGTTCCGCCGAGGCGATGCCTACAAGACAGGCAGCGAAATCCCTTGATGAGGCCAAAGTCGAAGGTAGGGCCTACCCACCGAGGCGATGCCTATGAGGCGAGCAGCGAAGTCCCCCGGCAAGGTCGGAGCTGACCAACCGAGGTTGTGCCTTTACCATTGACTTAACGTTATGTAAGATCTGCCTTGTTGTTGCCTTCTGTAATGGCCCTGTCATGTTCCCCCTTCTACCACAGCGGTGTGCCTGCTAGAAACAAAAACACTACGATGGCACAAAACGACGGAAGCTGATATGTGCAAAACAAGGCGTTTCGCAGCAACGACAGCCTGTTGGCAGGGAAGGGAGAACCGTCGTTCCCCTACCTTCAAAAAATAGTGTCTATGAAGGGCAAGTGGTGTAGACCAAGATGAGCATTACACACGTGGAGGTAGGGAGGCCGAACCACCATTCCCCTACCATAAAAAAATAATGCCCATCAAGGGCGAGCGGTATAGGCTGAGGCAGGCCCTATGTAAAGCGGGGGCAAGGAGGCCAAATTGTCATTTCCCTACCTTCAAAAAACAATGTCCATGAAGGATGAACACGTAGAACAAGGTAGGCACTATGCATACGGGGATGGGTAGGCCAAACCATAGCTCCCCTACATTCAAAAAACAACATTCGCAAAGGGTAAGCGGCGTAGGCCCCGCATCCCTTCGGTGTGCCCCCACGACTACGCGTGGCCTCCACCAAGTTCCACGTTATCTCTGATGGCTTGGGCCCACGCCTCCACACGAGACTTCGCCCGACCTCTACACCTACCTCGTGCTGCCTCTACTGAGAGTCGCGTCTCCACCGATGGTCTCGATTCGTGCCTCCACGTGGGACTTCACCCGACCTCCGCGCCAACCTTGTTGGCTGCACCCGCGCCCCCGTACCTCCCCTGGACTCCACCAGCTCCAAGTGCGCACCCGCGCATGACTTCGCCTAGCATCCATCGCCGCGCGTCCTCACCGAGCCTCCACCGGCTCCGTGTGCGCCCATCCTCCACGTTGACCATGCTGGGCTCTGTGCCATCTCCGACTGCCTTGGCTACGCCCCTCCGGCCTACATGCTAGCCTGGCACCACCAACCGACCACCCCTCTGTGCCATTGCTCGATGTCCTCGAGTTGTGCACCACCACACCTGTTAGTGATATGCCCTAGAGGCAATCATGAAGATGATTGTATCAATTCTATATTTATAATCTTTTGAATAATATGTTAATTTATCTCTTGAATAAATATCTTTCATATTAATTAACAAGTGTGTGACTCGTTCGTGAAACTCTTTATTTATGTTCTGATGTTATTCTAAATTATCTCTGATCTTATATCATTATGTGGGACAATTATAATTTACAGATCAGTACATGTACTGACTGATGATCATGTTTCACAGATCATGGATATATGATATCAAATCAATAATTTGAACATATGTTAGAGAACATGATGTTGAATTGACTCACCATGAGACACTACGGGAATTGTTATTTTCTGAAGTGTCATCAGTTGGTTTCATACATAGTGTATGTAGAATCCTTAGACCTGATATCGTTATTGTTTTCTATATATGTAATAGCTTACTTAAGGGTTACCAAACACTATTCTATGAATGGGTAATTCTAAAGGTAGCTTTCGGGTTAAATATGAAATATGCGGAGGAATATGAGCGATCAAGATAGAATTTGCCCCTCCTATATAACAGGAGAGTTATCTTTGGGATTCTCAATGTGGTTGGATTAAGGAAGTACATGACCATACCGAATGTGGTTGAGAAGTCAAATCATAACTGGGTAATCCACTAAAAATTTGAGTGCATGATCAA
The DNA here is from genome assembly GCA_036346265.1 of Melocanna baccifera. NCBI lineage: Eukaryota > Viridiplantae > Streptophyta > Magnoliopsida > Poales > Poaceae > Melocanna > Melocanna baccifera. The sequence goes on from CM070678.1 coordinate 24,072,129, forward strand.
GCTATCATAGGATGAGACAAAATAATCGGTACAAAAGCATTATGTAGGTTCGTCTGATATGATTTTTATGTATGTTTGAGAGTCGTTATGTTCTACTAGGGATCGCTACCGATTTATGGACCTGAAAGATGTTTTCTGCCCATGGCCAAATATACATGAACATATAGGGTCACATATTTAATGGGCTAGAACAATAAGGGCTCAGATGATAGTCTCCGAGTAGGATATAATATCTACTTGTATCAGATAAAGAATCGATTGGAGGCTATATAAGAAAAGGTACGGGGGCGGAGGGAGACATCCCGAAACACACCCATTGAAACCTAACCGTCACCTCTCATAATCCCTACCGTACGCGCTAGTGCTAGCACGCTGACGCATGGTATTCCATCCCTGGACGTGTGGATGTTGGTAGAGACGCTACTACGATTGTGACGCTGATCGAAATGATCGCGAGGAGGAGATGGCTAGCCGAAAGATGATCGATTGCTTCCACTACATCGACGCGCTCTTCGTTGAGTCGGATACTTCAATTCTATTTTCGCTACACTGCGCATTTAGTGGTAACGATATATGATCTCTTACTCGCGTGATTTCTAAATTTACATGGTAGAAAATTCTAATTTACACTAGCGTACTCTACTCGTATTCCACCAACACCGACCACCCCTTCCACCAACTATGGCATCGTTGGCGCCCCTGGCCTTCAAGCCATCGGTTCCGCCAAGGGCTGCCTCGACTATGGCCTTGCGGACTTCGTCTCCACACACACATCCGCAAGCCTCCCCCCAGCATGTGTGCAGCAGCTGTTAGCCTGCCATCCTCACACTAATGAGTGCATGGTGTGAGTTGAGTGCCAGCACAGAGCTATCTTGAGTCACCAGGACGCCAAAACAAATAGCTAGTAGCATGGGATATGTATGGGTCATAGCAATCGGTAAGAAATGAAGTGGTGCATTCTGACAACATTTAATGTTGTCATATGCTAAATCTACGTCTATTCATGATTGCTCTCGTTATTTTTTGCTAGCACAAGTCTTTGGCATTTTTTTGTGGCATTTACTTTCCTTTCATGCCACTATTTTGCTTTGTTTTTTTGCTTCCAAACCACATAGAGGCCTCGTACCCTGGTATACTCTGTGAAGTATAAAACATCGAGACCCTTGAGTGTCCCAAGCCACTCTACGTAGTATAAAAAGTGATAGGGCCTTTGTGCATCGCAGCCCGGTCTTGTAGAACTCCAAACAAACGCATAGTGGCATCACACCCCAGCGTACTCTATGAAGTATAAAGCGTCAGGACCCTTGTGCGTCTTGGTCCAATCCCACGGGATTCTAAACAAACCACACGACGGCCTCACGTCCTAATGTATTCTGTGGAGTATAAAGCGTCGGGACCCTCGTGCGTCTCGGGCCAATCTTGCAGGACTCCAAACAAATCGCCCGATGGCCCCGTGCCCTAGTGTACTCTGTGGAGTATAAAACGCTAGGACCCTCGCGCATTACGGGCCAGTCCTGCAGGACTCTAAACAAACCGCACGGTGGCCTCGCATTTTGGCGTACTCTACAGAGTATAAAGCACTAGGACTCTAACACAACCTGGTCCACTCTACGGAGTATAAAAAGCGTCGAGACCCTCGCACATCCCGGGCCAATCCTATGGGACTGTAATCAAACCGCACGACGACCTCGTGTCCTGGCGTACTCTGTGGAGTATAAAGCACTGGGATCCTCGTGCATCTGAGCTACTCTATGGAATATAAAAAAGCATCGGGACCCTCGCACGTCCCAGGCTAGTTCTGCTGGACTAAACAAAATGCACGACAGCCTCATGTCCTAGAGTATAAACAACTCTGTGGAATATAAAATAAGCATAGGGAGTTCCTCGCGCTAGCAACCCTCGATGAGTATCACGCACTCCGCACATCCCACCAGGGAGTTCGCCAAGCTAGCGACATCCCTGATGAGTATTGTGCACTACGCACGTCCCACTAGGGAGTCCCCTAGGCTAGAGACATCCTTGGTTGGTATCGTGCACTCCGCGCGTCCCACCAAGGAGTCCCCCACTCTAGTGACGTCCACACTGAATATCGTGCCTTCACGCGTGCCCTCTGCTATAGCAGTTTTTGAAGGTAGGGGAATGGCAATTTGGCCTCTCCACCTCCATGTGCATAGCACCCTCGGCCTACACCGTTTGTCCTTTGCGGGCGTTGTTTTTTGAAGGTAGAAGAACAACAGTTCGGTCTCCCCACCCCCACGTGCGTAACGCCCATCTCCGCCTACACCGCTCGCCTTTCGTGGACGCTATTTTTGAGAGTAGAGGAATGACAGTTTGGCCTCTCCGCCCCCATGTGCGTGGTGTCCAACTCGGCCTATGCCACTTGCCCTTCATGCACGCTATTGTTTGAAGGTAGTGGAATAATGGTTTGGACTCCCTACCCCCGCATGTGTTAGCAACCTTCTTGACCTACGCCGCTTGCCCTTTGTAGGCACTATTTTTTTAAGGTAGAGGAAGACAGTTTAGCCTCCTCACCACCCCGTGCGTGGCATTCTCCTCGGCCTACGCCACTCATCCTTGATGGGTGTTGTTTTTTGAAAGTAGAGGAACAGCGGTTCGACCTCCCCCCCCCCACGTGGGTAATATCTGCCTTGGCATATGCCACTTACCCTTTGTTGGTGTTGTTTTTTCAAGGTAGAGAAACAGTGGTTCAACCTCCCCACCCTCATGTGTGTAGCGTCCACCTTGGCCTACGCTACTCACTCTTCATGGGCACTATTTTTTTATGGTAAGGGAACAATAGTTATGTCTCCTTGCTTCTGCGTGTGTTAGCGCCCTTCTCGGCCTACGCCGCTCGCCTTCGTGAATGCTATTTTTAAGTAGGGGAATAGTGGTTCGGCCTCCCCACCTCTGTGTACGTAGCATCAGTCTTGGCCTATGCCACTCGCCCTTCACAAACGCTGTTTTTTGTTGGTAGGCAAATGACGGTTCACCCTTCCCTGCCTGGGGGATGTCGTTGCAACGAAACGCCTTGCTTTGCACACATCAGCCTTCGTCCTTTCATACCACTATAGAGTGTTTTTTGCTTTCAACAGGCACACCATCATGGCGGAAGGGGGAACATCACAAGGCCATTACAGAAGGCAGCAATAAGGTGGATCTTACATAATGTCAAGTCAGTGGTAAAGGACAGAAGAATGACCTCGATGGGCCGGCCCCGATCTTGCTGGGGGACTACGCCGCTTGCTTCGTAGGCATTGCCTCGGTGGGACGGCCCTACCTCCGGCTCTGGCCTCATCGAGAGATTTCGTCGCTTGCCTCATAGGCATCGCCTCAGCAGGACAACCCTACCACCAGCTCTGGCCTCGTCGAGGGACTTTACCGCCTGCTTCATAGGCATCATCTCGGTGTAGCGGCCCTACCTCTAGCTTCGGCCTCGTTGAAGGACTTTGTTGCTTGCCTCGTAGGCATCGCTTCGGTGGGGCGGCCTCGCCTTAGGCTCCACCTCTACACATCACCTGCTTTGGAGGCATGGCCTCAACAAGACGGCTCTGCCCTCGCTGAGGGATTTCACCATCCGCCTTGTATGCATGAGACTTCACCATCTGCCTTGTAGGCACCACCTCGGTGGGGTGGCCCCGCCACCGGCTCCACCTCCATGCGTCACCTGCTTTAGAGGCAGGGCCTCAACAGGACGGCTCCATCCTCACAGAGGAACTTCGCTGTCCGCCTCGGCGGGACAGCCCTACCTCCAGCCCTGCCTCCACACATCGCCTTCTTTGAAGGCACGACCTCGGTAGGATGGCTCTAGCTTCACCGAGGGACTTCGTCGTCTACCTTATAGACATCACCTCGGTGGGGCAGAGCAGCCCTACCTTTGGCTTTGGCCTCGCTGAGGGACTTCACCACCCCCTCGTAGGCATCCCCTCGGTGGGGCGGCTCTGCCTCCATGCGCTGCTTGCTTTGGAGGTAAGTCCTTTGTAGGATGACTCTAGCCTCGTCGAGAGACTTCGTCACCCGTCTCATAGGTGTCACCTCGGCGGGGCGGTCCTACATTCGGTTCTGGCTCTGGCTCCTTTGCCAGACTTCGCCACTCGTTGGCTATGGTTTTCACCAGTGGAAGTGGGACTTACTCTAGAAGTTTAGTGGTGTCCCTACCCTCGAGGGGCTGGGGTGATTACCTGCGTCAACTCGCCCCTCGGGACCTCCGTGCTTGCTGTCGAGGGAGTATTATTGTGGGGGTGCCTGCCCTCTCAGGCCGAGTAATAGCATGGTGGGCCTTAGAATAAGCCCAATGAGACATCTTTGTACATATATGAGAATGTACCTATGTACCCTTACCAATTTTAATTATTGAGGGGCAGGATGGGAAATTCCTATACTGATCCATTCATTTATATAAACCCTTCCAAAGTATGAGAGGGAGATCCACTCATTTTACTCATCAGCTCTCTCTCTCTAGCTCTTTTAGTTCCATGTCTCCAAGGAGGAAGGGGTACATACAGTGACGAAGCTAGGAACAAAATCGAGGGTAGACTAAGGCGCTAAGCTAGATTGTCACAAATATAATATTTTACTCTTGTTCAATTCAAATTTATTCATGAATACATGAGAAACAAAGTCAAAAAGAGAGAAATACAATGAAAGCACCACAGTAATAGAAAGCGCATCCCAAATATATATAAATATATTTCTGGTAAGTAGAGATCAGTTATCTACATATCAAAAATAGCAACATTGAAAATATCAAATTTGTAATATCAGAAGAAATCATAATTGCATGCCTTGAAATAAGGGAGTAGGATGAGACCATCAGCATGTTCAATTTTTTCACCAGCAAAGGCAGAAGCCTCGTGGATTACCTTATAGTCTTGTCCCTTGTATTCTTTGAGCTTGTTAAGTAGGAATCTTCGACTACGATCAATCTGGCTCAAGATGGTTTCTTGTTCATCTCTTTGTTGGTGTCAGAGGTCCTGTCAGTGGCAATGCCAAAATGTCAAGAGAAAGCCCACATACACTTATTGGTATCCAAAGGTAAAGCTCACTTGGTGAGATAAGCAGCATTCAAACAATTACAATGGAAGTTGTTCTAGTTTCTTAAGAAATTAACTAACACGAGCAATATTGGTTGATGCCTTTGATGCGTTTCCATCATACATATTATCATCTTAAAGTACCCATCTTGTGCAACAAAGCAAGTCGAGGGGATTCAACCAGCAAGATTGTGAGCAATTCGCATCTCTTAGCAGAAGGACAAGCACCTTTCTCTGCTCACCGCAGGTAAAATCCTAACTTGAAAAATGCCAACTTGTGTGCCAATTAGGAAGCGCTGATACTTCCCATAAGCTAAGGGACAACAACTTGTTCACTTTGTACACCTTAAAAGGTCACTCCAGTAACGCCCTGCACTTATTCTTCATTCCTATAATCCTATTCATCCACCATTGCATTTCTACCAATATATATGTGCCAACAACTAGTGGACAAGCATCTAGATGAAACTAAGAAAAATCTATTTTACGATCTCCCTATGGTGTGTAATCTTTTCCTATCTGTAACATTATGTTATGCGATCTAGATTTATTTCTTCACGGTTAATTGATACAGAGAAGAGTAGGAAAAAACAAGTTACCAAATTAACCACAGCTTGTTACCATATGGACCATCACTAATCCAAATGGCCCAACTTTACGAACAAGGTATCACCGATTTGCTTTGTCCAGAGCAGCAACACACATCATCAAAAAAGAGGAAGAGATCCCATCTTTACCGAGTGAATAGAACTAGGCCCATCATGAGATGAGAGCCCCAAGAAATGGACCTACAGCGAGGCGAGTAGCCGCTCGAGCGACTCGAGCACGTCGTTGATGCCAACAAGGCTCTCCACTTCCTCCTCCTCCCCGGTGCCCAAGCGCTTCACCGCCGCCTCGGTGTTGCTCTTGGGGGTTCGGGGCGGCCGGAGAATGACTGAAGCATGGTGAAGCCCATCCGTTAGCTCCGTCCCGTACATGGTATCTACTGATGTGTCCAGCACTATAACAGTTAGCACTTAGTTATACTACCATCAATAATATTAATAGTAAAATTCTAAAAAAGTAAAATTGTAAAAGAATATATTACGTAAGAGTAATATCTACAAACCCTGTAGTAGTGTCTGTACGAGAGATAGTGATGGTGGCGCAACGGAATAGGTGAGAGGTGGGGGCGACGGTGACAAAAAGATAATAGATTCAGAGAAAAAAATCTTAATAGCTTCACAAAAAATTAAATTTATAAAAAATTATTATACGCTTATCAATTAATAATTAGATTTAATTTATACTATTATCTTTCTATTGTCAGTACAGTGCACTGTAAAAATTCCCATATATTATGGCCTGACGGATTTGATTACCATCCGGCTGCTCTCCGGTTGGAGCTGTTAATGACATCGACCAACATCCAGGGATTATTGGCTGAACCCAGGACGAGACGCGCGCGCCGCGCTGGCCCTCATCAAAGGAGAAGACGGCCAATGGATGGCTTGACAACAACGCATGGCTTCCCCCTCGCACACCCCTTCCGCCGTGCTCGCTTCCGATCCAAGCCTCGATCGTGGCGATCGAAACGGATGATTTGGTTACGTCTTTGGTGCCTTCTGTTTGGATCAACACGTAGACGTCGATGCTTGCCGCCGCGTGCGTGGTTTGATCGCTAATGTGCTCCCGGTTGTTCGCCTAATCCGGTGCGCGACGGCGACCGGCGAGCTTCCCCGCGAACTTTCTTGGCGTAACCAACGGCTAACCGTCGACGGCGTGCCGGCACGCGGGAATGCAGTGACGCAGTGTGGCAGACGATGGCTGTCGCATGCTGCTGGAGCTGTTGAGGCTTATCCGGTTTGCTGTCCTTTTCTCTTGAGCGATAAGTGATGGGATTCGATTGTTTGATCCGAGTTTTTTAACTTTACTGCAGCGCCAAGCTATTAGAGAATCTAAGGCTGTCCTTTTCGACTTCTAAAAATAGTTTTTAATTTTTACTATAATATCTAACTTTTAAACGAAATATTTTTTTAAAATAGAGTATAAAGTTAATTGTAATACACATTAAAAACCCAACATCTGTACAATCCAAAATCACAAGCGATTATCTCTCTGCCGTAATCTTTATCACAAACAGCTAAAATTCAAAAATTTCAGCCAAAAACCAAAAGTCACAGCCATATCAAATAGGCCCAAATATTCGTTAGGAGGTGCTTTTCTGCCAAGAACATTCTTCCTTAGGCGTTGCTCCAGCTGTCTTTTGCTTTAAGCTTTTGATTATCTTTACTATTTAAAAAGAAGGAGTTGGTGGTTGCCGTCACGTCCACCCTCCCTCACTTCTTAACCATTCGATCTTTCTCCTCTCTTCTCAGCCACACGATCTGATTAAACCCTAAAAATCCCAACATCACCCCTCTGCCCCCACGCCTACCCCTCGCTCTTCCCACCGCCCCACGCCTCCTCCTCGCTCTTCCTCCCGCCGCCCCACGCCTCCTCTCTCGCTCTCCCCGGCCTCCTCCACCACCCCGCGCGCCGCCGCCCCCGCCCCCTCGCTCTCCCGCCGCCCCACCTCCTTCCTCCCCTCCCACCGCGCCCTCGCCTCGATCCTCCGCCGCCCCGCCTCCTCCCTCCCACCCCGCGCCGTCGCCTCCTCCCTCCTCCCACCTCGCGGTGCCGCCTCCTCCTCCTCCTCCCAAGCACCGCCGCCTCCACCTCCAGCCCCGGCGCCTCCTCCCCTCCTCCCCAACCCCGCGCGCCGCCGCCCCTCTCCGTCCCCTCGCACCGCCGCCTCCTACCCCATCCTCTCCCCTCCTCCGCCGCATCCTCCCCTCCTCCACGGCCAAGACTTCGTTCGACGGTGGCGCCGGATAAGAAGCCGGCGGCGCAGAGTGAACGATGGCGGTGGAAGACGAAGAAGGCGCGCAACTCCCGAGTACCCGAGCCAGAGGAGCTGGAAGCGGTGCTCAAGACGATCGAGACCTTCCGTTGGTGGTGTTCGCCGGGAGGTGCGGCACTGGAGGACCGACTCGCCGACGCCGCCATGGGCCGCGCCGTCCTCAAGTGGTGATCCCCACCCCACCCATGGCGGCCCAACCGGTGCTCCTCCTCGTCCTCGCCCACTCCGGGCGCCGCCACGGGTTCTACCTCTCGGCGTCGCCCCGCCGACTTCCACAAGGTCCCGCCCTTTTCTTCTCCTCCCGCTCTCCCCATCTCTCGCGCACTTTCTTCCAGGTTGGGTTGGTTCTTGATCTGGCGAGTCTTCACGCTGAAATTACAAATGAATCGTGCATTTGTGTTGTTGTGTCGTGGTGATTTGCGAAGGATCCGCCGCCGTGAAGGTGAACCGGTGAGCTCCGTCAAGACCAGTGAAATTGTTGAAATTGTTATGCTCTACAAGGTTGTAAACCATTTCTTGAAATTGTTAGTTTGCATTAGATTTATTGTTTAATATAGTTGTTGATATAATGACATGCTTATGTGCTATGTGCTGTGTCATATTCGATTCGCATGTGTCCAAGTGTTAGCGTAGATTCGATCATGCAATGCTCATATTATCCAAGTGTTCGATATCCGAGAAAGGTGGTATCTCAGTATCTTAATATATTATTCTTGTGTTGTATTTTGGCTAGATATATATAACCTTATTGAGTAATGGGTAGATGATTTGTTGTAAGTGTTTTAAAATTCATTTAGCATGCATAATACAACAAGAATGTATTCGAAGCCATTGTAATGTTCTATAAATTCATTGAAAGCCATTGATGAAAAAGTAATGTTCCATAAATTCATTCGAAACCATTGTAATGGGTAGATGATTTCTTTGTCGATTCTAGGAACATTACTCGGTGTTTCAAAAAGTAGTGCACTGTTTTTGATCACTTCATTTGGGTAGATGATTTGTTGTAAGTGTTTCAAAATTCATTTAGCATGCATGATAGTTGAAAAATTAATCTATTATTAGGTGTTAGTTATAAACATTTATGCATGGTGTGCTTTGTTTCATTGTTCATGTTCCTTCTTGTTTAGAGCATGTAAAAGTTAAATGTGTTCTTGTAATAGCCAAATTATATATATCGGAGTTGCTAATAATTTGTTTGAGGTAGCTTTCACAATCCACATTTTTATTAAGCTCTTTTGTGATGTCATGCAGGTTGTACTCCTTTACATTGGGCTGCTATAAGAGGAAATTTGGAAGTTTGCACTTGTTCTTGTACATTTGGTACCAAGGAGGAACTCACATTAAAGGATAGCAGTGGGTTTACTCTGTGCAACTTGCAGTGAGAAAAAGGTCATCGACACCTTTTCTATATCCTTATACGTTCCCCCGGCATTCTTATTTAACTCTTAAGAGCTAGCCCTCTTTTATTTGCCTTAGAAATTTCATAGCTCATACACTACTGCAGCTATCTAGGTGTGGGATGTGGTAAATGGTTGCAATCAAACATATATATTAGTGTGGATTAGAATTGATTTGATGCACTCACAATTATTCTTATTTCCTATTTTTGAACATCTCCCCTTCTTTTGGAGGTGGTTCTCCCAAGTACTTATTCGATAGTGTGTGCATTAGGTACTGATTTCAACTCCACTAACGGAAGTTTCATTCTCTGCTTTTAGTCTAATGCTACAAAAGTAAGCTTTGAAGATAAGTACTTCTCAGGGAGGTCAGGGAAGATTGGATATGCCCCTATCCTGTTTTGTTTTGTTGTTATCCTCATCATCCTGTTCCTGAACTCGATTATTTTTGGTGATGATTGCTTGTGAGCTTTTATTATGTATGTTCAAACTTGAGACTTGTGAAGCCTTTGTTCATCATCGACTGATCTTAAAACCTCTTGACTCCTAATTTTTCTAGAATCACATGTGTAATTGAAATGGCTAACGGTAACGACAAGACAATGTGCAGATTAAATGAAACCATAAGGCCAGATAATTTCACTAAAAGCTACCCTGCATCTTACGTTATAGAAATAATCAAGGAATTTGTCTAAACATTACAAAGACTAGACAACATTCGCCACCCGAAGCTAAAAATCGCGATGATGAATCACCCAACCGTCGTGCACAGGTTCGCGTGGTCGTGGGCGGCGTGGCGGGGCGGGCACCGCGCGAAGATAGAGGAGGAGGAGGGGAGTCGATGGTGGCGGCGACGATTCACGCCGGTGGAGGATGCGGCGGCGGAGGGGAGAGGAGTGGGGAGTAGGAGGCGGCGGTGCGGGGACGAGAGGGGAGGCGGCGGTGCGGGGATTAGGGGAGGCGTCCGGGGTAGAGGAGGAGGTGGCGGCGCGGCTAGCTAGGGAGGCGGCACCGGGAGGATGATGCGGCGCGGGCTAGGGAGGAGGCGGCACCGGGAGGATGATGCGGCGGTGCGGGGCGGAGGTGGCGAGGCGGAGGAGGAGGAGGAGAGAGAGCGGCGCGACGGCGGAGTCGCGATGGAGAAAGCGCGCACGGTTGGTTGGGGAGGCGAGCGAGGAGGAGGAGGGCGCGCGCGCGGAGAGGCGATGGAGAGAGCGGAAGCGCGCGGCAGGAGGCGATGGAGAGCGGAGTAGGGGGAGGCGTCCGGGGTAGAGGAGGAGGCGGCGGGAGGAGGATGCGGCGGCGCGAGGCGGAGTGGCGAGGCGGAGGAGGAGGAGGAGGAGGCGCGGCGGCGGAGTCGCGATGGAGAAAGCGCATGAGTTCGGTGAGGAGAGGAGGAGGCGCGCGCAGGAGGCGATGGAGAGAGGCGGGCGTGGCGGCGGGAGGCGATGGAGAGGAAGAAGAAGAGGCAGGAGGAGGCGGAAGCGCGAATGCGGGAGGATGGAGAGCGAAGGCGAGGTGGAAGAAGAGGCGAGGAGGAGGCGGAATGAACACGGCACACGGGGATGGGTGGTGTAGGAGGCGGGTTTTAGGGTTAAAGGGTTTAGGGTTAAAAGAGTTTTAGGTGTGACATTACAGTGCACTACTTTTTGAAACATCGAGTAATTCAAAACTCGAGTAATATTCCATAAATGCATTAAAGCCAGCGATGAAAAATTTCGGTGGAATGGTGTATAAGATGGTTCAAGGCAGTTTTGAATATCCAGGTCCCATGGATCATATTTTGTTATACAAAATAGTGAGTTTGAACATACATTTTGCTTACATTTCACAATATTCAAATGATAACCTGCAGACCACTTAATATATACAACAGAAAGATTTATAGTTGGATACTTAGATGTACTGGATTTTCCCTTAAGTATGAACCAACGGCTTAAAAGGATAATGCCAAATTTTGTATTATGTATGCATTTAGAATAGGGTAATATAGATATTGCTACCAGATTTTGTATTATGTATGCATATTTGATAGTATGTATCACTTTTATTTGGTTTTCCGTTGCAACGCACGTGCACCTTACTAGTGACTTTTAATTTATGACTAATATTATATTGTAATAACAATTAGTTTTTTCTAAAAAAATAAAAAATATTATATCGTATGGACAATATAAAGAAAATAAGAAGAAAAGAAAAGGCAAAAAAACCTTAAAAGCTAAAATAAACTAAAATTAGAAATTACCACGTTCTAAGTAGTTTCTAGTTTAAATTAACTAAAAGCTAAAATAAGTTAGAAACTGAAGTCGTTTAGAGCGGAACCCAAGGAATACTTAATGATAATTCTACCCTCCAACAACATGAGCCATCCAAGATTTAAGGACATATACAGTGGTATAGACAGCTATTGTCTGTAATATTATTCTATATCATTCATAGACAACACTAAAGACACATTCTATAATGGGTTATCTGTAAATTGTTTATAATGGGTCGTTTATAAAATATAAACACCATTGATACAATGGTACGTAAGCTGTCTATAGTAAATTATTTTTTTGCGTTTCGACGGTCTATTGAATTCATCGATAGAATTAGATCTTCTTCTCTCTCCTCTTTCTCTTTTATCTATCTTAATAAAATTTATATCTCTTATAAATAATTTACGTCATCTTATTTTAATGTCCTAACTAAGAATTAGAGTAACCGAGCCGATGAGGTGTGAAAAGCGTGGCATCGAAAGGAGGAATGTGAAAAGCATTGATGCGAAAACGCAAATACAGAATAGATCCACTGAGGGCTTATTTAGAACGAATAAATATTTTCTAATGGTGCCGTGTAATATTTCTGATCGTGCCTGCGAACACGGAGTAAATTCCTACAGGAAGTACGGTGCAAAGCACCGTTTGGTCTTTGGACCATCCTCCAGTACTGCTCCGCGCGTACACCGTATCGTACAGCCGGCATCCAATACATGCGTACATGCTCCACTGCGTGAGCCAGCCAGGCAGCACTAACCCCAGAAACCAAAAGGGCGCGAGCTGCGGCCAAGCCTTCGCTCGCCCCGCCCGTCACACTTCGAGCCTTGCCGTCGCACCTTTTCGGTACTGTTTATTTAAATACTGTTTTTTATACTGTTCAGTGAACAGTATTTTTGAGTACATGTGTATATAGGTGTGTTTAGTGTTAAAGTGTGCCTATGCTCTTAGAGATTTTGAGTCTCTATCTTTAATCTCAAATGCGTGTTTCGGATATATTTATATAGGTGTGTAGATATATGTACGGTGTTAAATATATACGAGTGTGAGCACTCTTTATTGTTGTATTTATGAGATAAAAAAAACAAGGGCGCCAGCCCAAACACACACACACGCACGGCCGCAGATCACTGGGCAGAGCGCGCGCGGGCGCGGCACACCGATGACACACCACCCGACGCCGTCACGGGCGGCCACTGTCCGCGCCATCCAGTGCCAGCCGGCCGCTGTACATAATAATAAGTAATAAAACCCTCTCGCGCACGCACATTCCCCCCTCTTTCTCCCGACATTTTGCCACCCCCACGAAGCAACAACCCAAGAACAAAAGCTACTGCGGCAAAAGCAGAGCAGCTCAGAGCAGCTTCAGCTTCGCTCGTCTCCTCTCTCGCTTGCCAGCATCTCCTTCCCTTCCTCTCCAATGCCTCGCACGTAGCCGCGCGCCCAGCTCCCCCGTCCGTCCGTCGCAATGGCCGTCGTCTCCATGCTGGCGGCGGTGCTGGCGGTCGTCTCCTCGCTCGCCTGCCGCGCTCTCGCGGAGCCGCCGCCGAGCGAGCGGTCGGCGCTGCTGGCGTTCCTCACGGCCACGCCGCACGAGCGCCGGCTCGGGTGGAACTCCTCCACGCCCGCGTGCGGGTGGGTCGGGGTGAGGTGCGACGCCGCCAACTCCACCGTCGTGGAGGTGCGCCTCCCGGGTATCGGGCTCATCGGCGCCATCCCGCCGGCGACGCTCGGCCGGCTTCCGAATCTCCGGGTGCTCTCCCTCCGCTCCAACCGCATCCTCGGGAGCATCCCCGACGACGTGCTCCAGCTCTCCAGCCTCCGCTTGCTCTTCCTGCAGAACAACCTGCTCTCCGGCGCCATCCCGGCGGGGGTCAGCAAGCTCGGCAACCTCGAGAAGCTAGTCCTCTCCCACAACAACCTATCGGGCCCCATCCCCTTCGCGCTCAACAACCTCACCGCGCTGCGCGCGCTGCGGCTCGACGGCAACAACCTCTCCGGGAACATCCCCAGCATCAGCATCCCTGGGCTAAACGCCTTCAACGTCTCCGACAACAACCTTAACGGCTCCATCCCGCAGTCCCTCTCGCGCTTCCCGGCGGACTCCTTCGCCGGCAACCTCCAGCTCTGCGGCAAACCGCTGCCACCCTGCAGCCCGTTCTTCCCGTCACCGTCGCCGGCGCCCGGGATGAGCCCGGGCGCGCTCCCCGGACCGACCTCCTCCAAGAAGCGGAAGCTCTCCGGCGCGGCAATCGCGGGCATCATAGTGGGCGCCGTGGTGGTGGCACTGCTCCTCCTCGCCGCCATCGTGCTCTGCGCGGTGTCCCGGCGGCGCAGAGGCACCCGGGAGTGGCCAAAAGGCACGACAGCGGCGGCGGCGGCGGCGGCGGCGAGAGGGGCGGTTCCGCCGCCGCCCGGCGAGGGCACCGGAATGACGTCCTCATCAAAGGAGGATATAGGGGGCGGCGCGTCCGGGTCGGCCGCCGCCGCGGCGGCGGCCGCGGTCAGCGCCGGCGCGGGGGAGCCGAGCCGGCTGGTGTTCGTGGGCAAGGGCGCGGGGTACAGCTTCGACCTGGAGGACCTGCTGCGCGCGTCGGCGGAGGTGCTGGGGAAGGGGAGCGTGGGGACGTCGTACAAGGCGGTGCTGGAGGAGGGGACGACGGTGGTGGTGAAGCGGCTCAAGGACGTGGATGTGGCGCGGCGCGAGTTCGACGCTCACATGGACGCGCTCGGCCGGGTGGAGCACCGCAACGTCCTTCCCGTCCGCGCCTACTACTTCTCCAAGGACGAGAAGCTGCTCGTCTACGATTACCTCCCCAACGGCAGCCTCTCCGCCATGCTCCACGGTCAGTGCCATACCAACCACTTGCATCGCATCATTCGATCTTACCGTATCACGCCGTACGCGTCGTGGTCGAGAGTTCGGTCGCATTCGCGGTCGCGCTCGCGGTGTTACTACATTGCCCGCTACTTGCTCGGCTCGATTGCCTAGCCTGGTTGGGGCTTTGCCTACGGCGACTTGCGCGTAGCCGAAGACTCGGGAGACTTGAAGTTTCCAAGTCTTTCTCGGATAGGCATTGTGCGTAGGGATCGGGATTGCCGAAAATTGGCCGCATTCGCCCAAAATTCAGGCCGGCATTGCACGAGAAACTCACCAAGAAGTGATCCTTACACTTCGGATTATGGCAGCACGGTGCGTGCTGCCATCGGTGCGGTGCGCGTCGCATCGGCCGCGGCCGCGCGCGTGAACGCCGAAATTCTTCTGCCGGAATCGGTCGGCGTTGATGATCGATCGCGTGTAGGTAGAGACGTAGCGATTTACTCCGAAAATTCCATTCCCCCTTTTCTTTTCCACTCCATTGCGGAAAGGTGTTAAATGCTCCATTTCCCTTTTTCTTTTCCACTACACCGCGGAAAAGAATTAAATGGCTCTCGCGGCATGGCGCCGGCACGTGGTGCGGACTGGAGACGGTGGTGGTTCTCGCGCGCTTTTACCGCCTCTCTCTCTTCTCTGCGCTGCTCCTTTTTCTCTTTTTATTTATTCCGTAATCCTTTATTGTTTTTCCCCATTCGCTTTTCTTTGATGCGGGAGTGTGGATGGAGTGGAGTGGTGGTTGCTGCGTGCGTGCGAGGGATGACTGCGAGGTTTGGGCTGTAAAGCGACGGTCGTTACTGCTCATGGTCACGCTGGATGGGTGGGTGCGTGCCATGCCATAGCTGGTAAAATTGCTATTATACTAGCGACGTATTTGCTTCGAGCGAGTCTGGAACCATCCAGAAATGCAGATGCAATTTGCTATGGGGACATGGGTACATTGGCCGTTGTACTATTGGGGAGGGAAATATATGTATCGTGTACAGTACATTTCATTTATACAGGAGGTTAGGATATGTAGTGTACTGCATCGGGTCCCTGATACACTTGGGGGCTGGCCCATGTGCTGTAGGGACCAATTGCGAAAGGGCAAAATGTGTAGTGCGCCACTTATTTCTGTGTACCCCTGTACACTACTGGGCTTAAAGGTGTGCAACTGCAAATATTCCCCACAAAAAAAGGGTCTGGTGTACCGTCTATGCTTGTGTAAAATCCTGCAGAGCGTCCACCAAAGTAAATGGCCTGGTGCTAAAACAGAAGAAAAGGTTATTTGGAATGGTTTTTTAACGCTGTTTTTCGTTCCTTTTTCC
This sequence comes from Melocanna baccifera, assembly GCA_036346265.1. Classification (NCBI taxonomy): domain Eukaryota; kingdom Viridiplantae; phylum Streptophyta; class Magnoliopsida; order Poales; family Poaceae; genus Melocanna; species Melocanna baccifera. Next base: position 24,087,883 of record CM070678.1, read on the forward strand.
TTTTTTTTATTATCTGTGGAGGTATAATCGTGTTTTTTATTTTCTATTTTTCTTTAATTAGATATCTCAGAAAAAGCTAAACATCACTACAGTATCAATTTGGCCAAAAACCAAAACCAAGAGTCAAAAACCAGAATACTTTAGAACAAGCTAATGTCTTCAATGGTAGTAGCAAGATGTACGCATGTTTGCCCAAAAGGGCTTCCTAGCCCAACTCTTCATGCAGCTTTACTAGCCGAGTAGTGTAGCTGATAGCCACTAGAACAACGGAACAAGACGGCATAGACGCCGTATCTGCATTTTTTTCCTCACCTGATCAGCGCTCATGGTGTCTTAATTGCTTGCGTTCAACGCCTCAACATCCTGGAAAAGGATTGATAAAGAGGTGAATGCAGAGTCAGGGTGGTTGCCAGTTATCCATCATGGACATGGCACCATAAATTAGTAGTAGTTGCTTTTCTTGCAAAGACCGTATGTTTACTTAGTCTTAAGTTGTGGCAGCTACTACTCAATATACTCTTATCTCGAGTGTAGAATCTCAGGAATGTCCCAAATGTCAAAGTTGAGAGAATGTGGCTTTTGACTAAGCTGGCATCAATGGATCATACTGTGGCAAGTGGCAACCTTGCATTATCCTGCAAGTAATTTAGGGTGGCCACAGCAATACACTTGCATGTTCTTGCCTGGTCTCCATTGTAGTGGTAGCCATGGGTTCATGGCCCCAGTCAATGCTGCCATCCACATATGTATCTGACAGTGCATAGCAGCTTAGCAGAAGTCAGTGCTGCCTCTGCCGTGTGGGTCCACTGCTGGTAAATTTCTCCACTACTTGACAAAAACCACAAGCTTGCTTTTGGATACTCACCAATGGCTATGCTGACTTGCTCATCACCTCTGTTTTTCTAATCGCGTAAACTTAATGTATACTAATGTTAGTTTTAGAAACTTATGACTGGCAAACAGTTCAGTGTTCAAACTTGAAATGAAGTTGGTTGATTTTTCGAGTTAAAATATGATTAGTAGCTCAGTTTATTTCGCCGTGCGCATATACGACCTACTAGTTTGGTGTGTTTGTTGGCCTGTCATGTATGTAGTACTAGTCTATCTGCCAGATGCGCTTTTCTAGTAGCCAAATGGATTGCCAATAAATAATGTACTTGCTCTATGTAATGCACTACTCAATTTGGTATCTAGTCTCTTCTTAAATTCGTTCTTAGTAGACCTACTCAACTTACTACGGCGCTGATTCATTGGTTGTGTGCTTGTTATTGCTGTCAAACTCTACTCGACCAATGGGGATGTGTTGTCCCCTTACGCTGCAGCCTGCAATACTCATTTTCTGCATACAAGTTGTAGGAGTGCTACATTTTGCTTAAGAAATAGTTGTGCGAGCATCACTAATTCCTTTGATAGTGACCAACCTGTGCTTTATGGACCAGTTCAAGATTATTCTTCATTCACCTTATCAGTAAACAGATTGAGCTTTCCTGCAATCTTCACTGAGAATCCTACATAATTAGGAGTATTTTGCAATGGCACCAAGTTATTGGGGGCATTTACTTAAAGTTATTAGTATTAGTCTTATCGCTTTTGTGCACAAACTTTTTTTCTTGGATTTTTCACAATTGAAAAGAATTGCATTGCTCAGCTGACAACTTGATGGTATCATGCTTGATAAGCTTGTGAAGCGTGGGAAACAATAGGGAAAATGAAATGATGTGATGTTTCTTGCTTTTTTTTTACTTGCTACAGATACTGCATTTTGTTGCATTGCAAGTTTGCTAGTGTCTCGTCGTCATCAAAAAAGGATTTCTCACCGGAAGTTTTCCGTCCACGTGCAGGGAGCCGGGGCTCCGGCCGGACGCCGCTGGATTGGGACGCGCGCATGCGGTCCGCGCTGTGCGCCGCTCGCGGGCTGGCGCAATTGCACTCGGTGCACAACCTCGTGCACGGCAACGTCAAGTCATCCAACGTCCTGCTCCGGCCAGACCCCGACGCGGCCGCGCTCTCCGACTTCTGCCTCCACCCGATCTTCGCCCCGTCGTCGACCCGCGCCAGCGGGGGCGGGTACCGCGCGCCGGAGGTCCACGACCGGCCCACGTTCAAGGCCGACGTGTACTCCCTCGGCGTGCTCCTGCTGGAGCTCCTCACCGGCAAGTCCCCGACGCACGCGTCCCTCGAGGGCGACGGCACGCTGGACCTCCCGCGGTGGGTGCAGTCCGTGGTGCGCGAGGAGTGGACGGCGGAGGTGTTCGACGTCGAGCTGGTGCGGCTGGGCGCGAGCGCCGAGGAGGAGATGGTGGCGCTGCTGCAGGTGGCCATGGCGTGCGTGGCCACCGTGCCGGACGCGCGGCCGGACGCCCCTGACGTGGTCAGGATGATCGAGGAGATCGGGGGCGGCCACGGCCGGACGACGACGGAGGAGAGCGAGGAGGGCGTGCGGGGCACGTCGGAGGAGGAGCGGTCGAGGGGCACGCCTCCGGCCGCCCCGACGCCGTGACGGCCCGGTCAGGGTAAAGATAAAAATTGCGTAGGTTCTTGGTACCTGTCTGTCACGTTGCCATGTTCTTTGCCTAATTTTCTTTCACTTTCTTTTCCTGGGCATTGTTTTGTCGGATCAAATTGTATTTTTTCCCCCTCGCTTCTCAGGCTTCATTCTTGCAAGTAAATGTATTATTTCTTTCTTCTTCTTGTCTGTCCCCCACTGTGATCGATGTTCTCTCATCCTCCTTTCATTTGCTGTTTCCGGAGTGAGTAACCAACATGTTGAGCTGGGAGCAAAGGAATTCCAAAATTAATCATTTGCATGGCCTCTCTACCTTCGTCTACTACAGTATTTTGTTGTTGTTCACTTGTCAAGGCTACATGCGTCCACATTCCACGCCCTAAAGGCCTTTGCACGGTCGATGCGACAGTAGTGCTACATTGGCTTCACATGATTTTTGGACAAATTATCCTCTGGATGTGTGAGGCTAAAAAGCGTTGTGGATAGGATCTCCTTGTGCCGATTCTGTCGCAGAGCAATGACCGCACAATCTCCTGTGGATTTGTGTGTGACCCGAGTGCACAGTAGTACATGCATGCGACGTCTAACGTCGCCTGAGCGAACAGCACATGAAGAAACTTCTGCCGGCATGAGCGGGATCCACTGCAAGTCCTTGGAACATGGCTCGCCGCCTCGCCGGATCTTGTACTCTACGGTTCTGGCTTATTTTTCCCGCGTGGACGATCAATCGTGCCGCACAATTGTGCAGCCAAAATTCACTGAAGCGTCTAGGACTTGTTCGTATCGCGGGAATTTACAGTACCTTCAAATCTATACGAGCCGTCCAAGGATCAGATTAGTTTGGATTAAGTTCTAATTTCCATATACTACCAAATACCGCGGGGGGTAAAATTGTAATTGCTCAACTGAATTTAAAATGAACACGCATGGACGGATAGCAATAGGTTCAGTGATAAGTTCATAATACTCTTACTACCAGTAAAAGGTACTGTAAAAGGTTCATAATACTCTTACTCTTATTACCAGTAAAAGGTACTATTAACAAATCAATGATTAGATTTATTTTCTACTATCACTCTCTTACTACCAGTAAAAGGTACTGTAAAAATCTCCCAAGTTTTACCCAATTTTGGTCCATTCTTTTTTACTTTTTAGTCGGTTTTTGACTCTGGCTTCTTTCAGTAATCACTATTCATTATGCTAATATGTTGTAGCAAAAAATAACATGCCTTTCCGTGTTCAAGGAATAAAAGCGCAAAGCACAATAGTTGTAAGTCTCTTCTTTTCAGTTTCTAAAAGCTGTCTTTTGGCTTTTCTATAGTAACTAGTTTTTAATGGAATGTCTTTTCAAGAAGAGATCTATAAGTTATTATAGTATACAATATAGCGACTTTATTTATATTGACCAAATTCACACACACAGGCAACCAATGCGCTGGATGCGATGAGCCATGGGACTGGATTGGAAGGAGGGGGTTACACACAGACAAGCTGACAAGGCCCTGGCTGGAGTGCTAGGCTGGCCGGGCTGCATTGTTCCCGTCCTTGTCCTAGCTACCACCCCTCCCTCCCTCTCTCTCTCTCGCATTTTGATCGATGCAAATAACCATGCATGTTAACACTCCAAGGCAGTGTTCTGTCTTCTCTGGAAGAAATCGCTCAGGAAAGATGGAGATATCTGCACCTGTCAATCAAGGGTAGAGCCATCCAACAGAAAAGATCGGTTATGCACTGTTATTTTCGATTTTTCAATTAGTTTTTAGCTTTGGTTACTTTTAATAATCACTGTTATTAACATGGCGTGATGTGCCATTCTGGTCAGAAACGCACGAGGGGCGTGGCCCATGCACGACGACTGGGCTCCCTCGCTGCCACCGGTCGCTACACGCGTAAGAAGGGAATATACATGCAAGATCTGATCTGGTCTACTCCAGCCATATTCTTCCCCAGCAAAAGAGAACAAGGGCGTATCAGCCATATTCTTCCCCGGCAAAACAGAACAAAGGCATATGGAAATCGAAGCATGGAAGCAGATCGAGGAGGGGCAGTAGCCACTGGTCAGTCACAAACGTAGTGACATTGGTAAGGTAGGGGAGGGAAAGGAGGGTGACGATCGAAAGCTTGTGCTCTTTTTTTTTTTTTTGGGTTTCTCAAGACACATGGCGGGCACTCACTTGGGGCTCCATCGTTTGTTGCGCCTTGGAGCGTGCCCACTTCTCACGTGCCTGCCTTGCTAAAGCTGGACCGTGTAGCCCCCCGCCTTTCCGCCATGGCCGCGTCTCGACAGCCAGGAGGATCGAGCTCGTCTCGTCGGGAGCGTCGAGCAGGTTGGGCCAGGGTGAAAATGGATGCGAGTTGGCAGATTAATCATGGTCAGTTACTGAGGAGAGACTCGCTTTGAGTCTCAGTGTGAAAGTTTGGGCGTTTCTTCTTCAGACTCTGCAAACAACCAAGGAATTACAGTCAGTCATGTAAAAAAAATTGACGCTTACCAGAGGAAAATTGGAAAGAAGAGCTGAAGATCGAGATCTGGATAATCTTCAAGCAAGCAGTAAAAGTATCTTATCATTTCACACAGTAATTTTGCAGCTCTGGAGAAGCATGCTTCTACATTCATCGGAAAGGTATGTGCAATGAGCTAATTACAGTTTATAGTATGGGCATACAGTTACTCTATTGTTTTGACTGTAACAAGGACTAAAACAACAATTTGCCTATAACATCTGGACCTTGTCTTCTGACAATCCCCCCAAAAGGGCCAGCGCAGGGTACACATTATAATCCAAGATTGAGCAAAACTGGGCATACATCACAAATGCAGCATATCTCTCAACATGATATCCATAGTTACAGAAGCAAAACAGTACGCTTTTCAGCAAATAATTCAAGCATCCGTCGCTGCAAGTTTGATAGAAAGTTCTGTGCCAACAGCAGCACTATTTACTCACTGGCCCGGGCTCTTTAAACTCCTTTTCTGATTGGAACCTTCTGCTCTCATGAAAATGCCTCTCAAAATCAGATGCAGACTCCGTACCATCCCAGAGATGTTAGCATAAGTGTGTAAAAGACATAATTGCGTATAAACCTGTCTCTGTTAGCTACAGTGGGTATTTACTTCACCACACTGATTGGGTCCATACTCCATTCCTAAAATGGCCATCAGATGATGAATATGAACAAGTTCGTATGTGCAAACGATATGTAACTATGTGCAGCTGTATGTCCTATTTTACTGGCACCACATTCTTGACGCCATGTGATATCTACTGTACAGCAGCAAGCAATCTTAGTAAACTGTCCACTGTGCCACTGTTGTTGAAACTGCCACACATGTTTAGCAGCGACTGTATCACGGATTTGGACAATAATAGGCCCTTTTTAACAATGCATGCATGCATTGCCTTTCCATATCTTTACTACTTAAAAAGAAGAAGTTGGTGGTTGATGAGTCCTCTCCTATATGTCTTCTCAGCCATTTGATCTAAACAATAAAATCTAGACCGCTCCTCTCCCCCCTCTCTCTCTCTCTAACCGCCCCACCCCTCTCTTTCGACGTATCTCCCACCCCTCCCTTCCGACGCCTCTTACATTCCCACCCCGCGCCGCTGCCGCTCCTCCCCTCTCTCCCACCCCGTGCGCCGCCTCCTCCTCCCCCCACCCCGCGCCGCCACCTCCTCCCCTCCCTCCTCCGCCGTCGCCTGCCCCGCTCCGCCACCGTCGCCTCCTCCTCCTCCCCACCCTACGCCGCCGCCGCCTCCTCCCCCCACCCCGCGCCGCAACCTCCTCCTCCCTCCCACCCCGCGTCGCCGCCTCCTCCCCTCCCCACCCCTCGGCTCCGTTGCCGCCTCCCTCCCCCCACCCCGCGTCGCCGCCGCCTCCTCCTCCTCCCCTCCCTCCCACCCCGCGACGCCGTCGCCTCCACTCCCCCCACCCGGTGGTGCTGCGGGAGCCAACGGGGCGGGACATCGCCGCGCGGTACGAGCTGGGCGAGGAGCTCGGGTGGGGGGAGTTCAGGGCGACCTACCTCTGCACGGAGCGGCCATGGGGGAGGCCTTCGCCTGCAAGTCCATCTCCAAGAAGAAGCTCCGCACCGCGGTGGACATCGAGGACGTGCGCCGCGAGGTGGAGATCATGCGTCACACCCCTCCGCCCCTGTGCCTTGCGAGAACGGTGCACGAGCAATCCACTTCTATAGATCGGATTCGAGACCGCGGCCGGCCTCGCCGTCGTCGTCCCCGCCGACCACCGAAACCCCAGCACCGTGGCGCCCAGCGCGATCCGCCCGTACCACCCACCGCGATTCGCCGGTCTCCCCTCGTCCCGGCCGCCCGCACAACCCAGCAGCGGGGCGACCTCCCGACTCCACGCACCCCGTCTTGCTGGCTGGCTGGTTGAGGTATGGGATCTATAGATTTGTCGTTGCCGTTGCTCGGTGTTAATCAATCGATTATTATGCTGGTGTTGAGCTTGATTTGCTACCCTGCCTCGGGCACGATTAGTCATTACTAAACCCGACCTCCTGAAGCAAGCAAAGAAAGGTTGGATATTGTATAGATTAACGACAAGTCCACTAACTGGTGTCTGTGCCTACTATCTAGATGTTTTCGTTAATTTGATTTTTAACAATCCCGGTGAGTAATTTGATTTTGTATGGTTAGTTGATGGGGTTGTTCCTTGGATGGGGATTATTCCTCGTGTTTTTCCCTTGAGTAACACATGATGTCAAGATTCGTCTGGAGATTGCATCCTCGGCACTAACAAGGTGCACGACGGGTGGATTGTGATAGAGGAGTTCTAAATTCCGATGTTGCTGTAAATTATTTTCTAATTCCAGGGGACATCCAAACAGAAAATGGAATTGTATTAAATGCGGAATAAAATTCTATTTCTACTAGAATACGAATTTGAATATATTTGTACGAGTCCAATTCAATTCGTGGGAGCTAATGGAAATTCGCTCCTTTTGGGATGGACTTGCTTACTAAATGTATTGAACTGTGCCTAGCCGTGTGTTTGTTGTATGAGATGGAGCTCATTCATGAGCATCCATTGAAGTTGCGGTTTTGTGCATGCTTATATGTGTTGTTTTGTTCTCCATTGCAAATTTCATTCTCCTGCATTTGAATGTTCATATTTGTGAACCACATGAGTATTCTAATGCTTGCTTGGAGAAGCTTCAAGCTCTTTCTATTTTCTATCATGTTGGTTATCATAGATAGAACCAAAGCACTTAGTCTTGGTTAATGTTGAACCTCTGTTATAATATCTTATTAATCAATCTGCTGCTTCTAGGTCACTCAAGTCTTTAAACTATTTGATGGAAACGTGTTGTTTGTGGTACCTTTTCCTCCAGTTATATCTTAGGTTATTTGTTATAGAAATTGTTTATATATGTGCACATCAGTAAGATCACTAGCCTGAAGATGTGCCATGTAATCTATGTTGATTGAATTCTTATATGTGTTGTTTTGTTCTCCATTGTCGATTTCATTCTCCTGCATTTGGATGCTCATGTTTGTGTACCACATGAGTATCGGAGAAGCTTCAAGCTCTTTCTATTTTCTATCATGTTGGTTATCATAGATAGAACCAAAGCACTTAGTCTTGGTTAATGTTGAACCTCTGTTATAATATCTTATTAATCAATCTGCCGCTTCCAAGTTACTCAAGTCTTTAAACTATTTGATGGAGAGTGCTATTTATGGTTCCTTTTCCTCCAGTTATTTCTTAGGTTATTTGTTTTAGCGATTGTTTGTATATGTGCATATCAATTAGATCATTACGTATAGATGATTGTGTGCTGTTATACATATTTTTCCCATTGCTTCTTGTACGTTCAATGATAGATTGCCGTCGTGTATTATGGCTGCATACTAACTTTATTGTTTTCCTCTTTTTATTTGTTGTTGACATCACCTTAGCAATATAGTTCAGTAAATCAGGACATCATCTCCTTGCTTTGGGATGAAGAAATTTGAATTGTTTTGTTTGAAAGGACAGATGCCAGTGATGTATGTATACAAAACTGGTTGTCCCATTTTCAATTCTTTTTCGAAACTATGAACCTGCTTCTCATATTTCTGTGCTGTGCTCTGATGGCTAAATATATTTCCTTCTATTTTCCTTCAGAATGTCTGTAGAAAAGAGGCTGAGAAAGCTGGTTATTCTGTCAACAGGCATCCTGGATTTTGTTACAAAACTGAATTTCAAAGCCTTGAACCAGAGGTATGCTTCTATGTGAATTGCTAAGTGGCAATATTTGTTTTCTGAATTACCAGTAATTCGACCAAGTGGTGTTGCTTTCGAAATAATTTGATTATCTTAAAAGCTTGGAAATTGAAGAGAAGATTAACAAGCTAAAGTGGATTAACAAGATAAAGTGGTGCCCAGCAGCAAATGGCGTATTGTTTCTTATGTCCACAGATAACAAAGCTATAGAGTTTTGGAAGGTACGCCTCATCAATCAACAGCTATGGAAATTTCCTGTGAACTTATACCGCTAAACTGTTCCATGGCTTATGATCTGCATTGCATTCCACCTCATATAATCATCCAATTCATTCATCGAGATCGGTTGCTACATTATGAGCCATACAAATATAATACATACTGCTTGTGTGTCTATGATTTTACTGATAGCAGGCTAGCAGCTGTCATATTCAAATATCATTACACTGCAAACACTGCTCCGTGCCAATATTCTCTTTGAATTTCAGTCTCGCAGAGAGCCACACGAACCGCTTCGAGCATCTTTGTAGGCATAGCGTCTCTTGGCGCTAATGATTTAGGTATCTTTGGTCAGCATGTACAAACCAAAGGTGCAAATGTAGTGACTCTAGACTAACTTTGGCGGATTAAGGAGACGTTTGTATTGATTTTTGCTTTGATAGTATGTATCACTTTTATTTGGTTTTCCGTTGCAACGCACGGGCACCTTACTAGTTGTACTGAATCTGCAGTTTTGACGGCAAGAAGTGCTGCGGAAAAAATTGTTGGACTAGCAACATAGATTCATTACCTCACGACGCATACCATTTTGAGACAAGCCACTTATTGACAGGCTCCATGTGCGCAGATTGGGGCGTGTTTTTGTCAGTAGCATCGCGTTGAAGACATCTAGGGCCTCATCAATCTGCCCATTTTGCATAAAAACTGAAATTACTGAGTCCCAACAAGCTGCAGTTGGAGATTTGCCTTCGAGCTGCATCTGATATAAATGCTTCAGAGCGTCAGAACTCATGCCACGATCTGCATAAGCAGAAATCATCGCCTTCCACATGGCCATGTCTCTCCAACTCATGACATCAAATACTCCGCAATGCATGTTCAATCCTTTCAGTACAGGCATACGACTCTTATCAGGCCACAAACAACCGCTATATATATGTGATTCAAGATTGTTTCTGACAGCATAACCATGGGTAGCTCTACCCACCTCCGTACTGCAGGATTTCGCGCAAACCATGATAATGGATGCCAACGTTACACAATCAAACTTAAGGCCCATCCTGCAAGCACCCCGCGATGATCAAATTCCATGCAACGACATCTCTTTCCACCATCTGCTCAAACACCGCCGCCGTAGCCTCCACCAACCCAACCTTACAGTAAAAATTGATCATCGAGCTCCCCAGAATCGCAGCCATCTCCAACCCACTCGATACCGCCACCGCATGGCCCTGCCCTCCCCCATCAGCAGCCTCAAGATCCACCGACGCAGACAGAAAGCTCACGGGGCTCACCCTCGTCGGTAGCGCGCCCTCGACCCTCATCTCATAGAACAAATCCACGGCCTCGTCAATCCTCCCATTGTGTATATACCCCATCAACATCGAGTTCCGGCTCACCAAGGTCCTCTCCGGCATTGCATCGAACACCTCCCTCGCATCATCCACCTCGCCGCACTTGCCGTAGAAGTCCACCAGGCTGCTCAACACGTGCACGCATTCCCCGAACCCCGCCCCACGCGTACCCGTTCACCGCCCTCCCGGCCCCGAGCAGCCCAAGTGTGAGGACCCTCAAGAGTTGGGGATAAATCTATGGAATTCGAATCTATACGAAAATCAAATAGGCAAGCAAAAAGGAAGAAACTACGAACAAAAACACGGTAAGATGGAAAATGGTATTAGGTTTTTTTTTATTATTCAGTCTAGTACAGGACGGCGACTTAAAAGGGAGCCGCAACAACACACATGACTATATGACAAGTTTACCGATCTAAACAGTGAATAGTAATTGAAAACAAGATGAAAATAAATAGTAATTGTCACTGAATATATTTTTAGCCATGGGATGCAACTTAGAGTTTCGTTGTAATCCTGGTCATTGGATCTTCATAACTCCAATGTTGGCCTGGTTTCCATTCGATCGGACTAAGTGAAAGGGTATCAAAAGACAGGAGCCGTTGGATTACTGAAACATTTCCCCATGAGAGGCTTTGGGGTAATGTTTTTCAAAAACCTTACAGTGCTTCCTCCTTGAGATCCTTGTCCTCAAGGATGAAAATGTGGAAAGATCCTAGAAATGAACTCTGAATCCTCCCAAGTTACAGCTTCTGGAGGTAGGTTTTGCCCAGTGAATTTTCCACTGAACAACTGGTCATGGTTGTGGGGAATCACCCTTCTCTCCAGAATAGCAATGTGTTTTGTCAGTATGCATCCTTCAGCATCCACCAATGGCAATTCCTTACTGGGAATAGCATTAAGCCCCAAATGCTTCTTTAATTGGCTAACATGGAAGATGGGGGTGAATTCAACATCCTTCAGGCAGCAAGAGTTTGTAGGCCGCTTTGCCAATTTTGTCAATGACCTTGAATGGTCCATAGTACCTTGAATGGAGTTTCAATACTTGATGCAGTCCCAGTGCATTATGTCTGTAGGGTTGTACCTTGAGATAAACCATATTCCCAATTTCAAAACTCCTTACTATCCGATTTTGATCCACAAAGAATTTCATCCTGGAGCTTGCTTTTGCTAAGTTTGTTTTAATAACCTCAAAAGCGGCCTGTCTCCTTTGCATCCGATTCATGTTCTCCTCAATTGCTCCCTCCAGCAGCATGACCTCAGTTATCATTAGGGGTTTAGTGCCATATAATGCTTCAAAAGGAGTCATGTTCAGTGAAGTATGGAATAATGTATTGTACCACCATTCTGCTTGTGACAGCCATGATTTCAATCTTCTAGGACTGGCAAAGGTCATACATCTCAGATAATTTTCAAGACATTGATTAACTCTTTCAGTTTGGTCATCGGTTTGAGAATGGTAGGCGCTACTAAGCCTCAACTTAACTCCCAATACCATGAACACTTCTTGCCATAAGGTGCTGGCAAAGACTCTGTCCCTATTAGAGATGATCACAATCGGAAGTCCATGCAGCTTGTACACATTGTCAAGAAAAATGTCAATTACATCTTGTACTATATAAGGGTGCTTCATTGGTAAGAAGTGTGCATACTTGGTAAAGTGGTCCACCACTACCATTATCACATCATATCCCTCTGATTTTGGTAACCTTTCTATAAAGTCCATGGTAATGTGCACCCAAGCCATCTCAAGAATTGGGAGAGGTTACAGTAAGTCGAGATATGGAATAGTTTCTCCCTTGTTCTTCTGACAAATGACACAGGTCTTAACGAATTCCGTGACCATAGTTTTCATTCCTAGCCAATAGAATAGTAGCTTCAACCATTGATATGTAGCTCTCTATCCCCCGAATGACCACCCAAAGCTGAATTATGGAATGAATTCAGCAATTTCTCCCTGAGGTTAGAATTAGTACCTATATAGATTTTTCCATTGTACCTTCAAATTCCATTGTCTAATGTATAAGGGGGAGCACCATTAGCATCAATTCTTAGTTTACCTTCCAATTCTTGGCATCTATCATCTCCCAAGTAGCTATTTTCAACCTTAGTAATCCGTTGGGGAATAGCCATTGTAAGAGCCATGTTTTCCTCTGAATAACTTCTCCTAGATAGAGCATATGCTGCCTTGTTCTCTCTTCCTTTCTTGTATTCCACCTTATAATTATACCCTCAACAACTTCACAAAAAGTTTATGTTGGATGCCCTCAGTTATTTTCTGTTCAGTGATGAGCCTCAGTCTTTGTTGGTCTGTTTTGATAATTAAGACTGACCCTACTAAATAATGCTTCCATTTTTTAAGGCTTCTAAGATGGATAGTGCCTCTTTGTCATATGTAGACATAGCAGCTGCCTTGGGACCAATTGATTGGCTCATGTATGCAATGGGTCTTCCAGCCTGCATAAGAACTACCCCTAACCCACTCCCACTGGCATCAGTTTCCAAGATAAAAGGCTATGTAATCACTTGTGCTTTAGTCAGTGCTTCCTTGATTTGCAGAAATGATTGTTGTTGCTCACTTCCCCAATGAAAGGCATTCCTTTTCAAGGAATTACATATGGGTCTACAAATTACTCCAAAACCTTTGATGAATCTCTTGTAGTACCCTGTCAAGCTTAAACACCCTCTTAACTAAGTAAGGTTTTGAGGGATTGACCACTCTTTAATAGCCTCAATTTTCTCCGAGTCAGTTGCTACCCCCTTTCACTAATTACATGTCCCAAATATTCAACTTGTAACTGACCAAATACACACTTGCTCCTCTTGGCATATAATTTGTTCTCTCTCAACAACCTCAGAACCTGTGTCAAATGTAGCTTTTGCTCTTCCAATGTAGGGCTATAAATGAGAATGTCATCAAAGAATGCTAAGGTGAATTTCCTGAAAAAAAAAGGTGCTAGAATTTTGTTCAATAATGCCTGAAAATTTATAGGTGCATTTGTTAGCCCAAATAGCATCACCAAATATTCATAATGGCCGGAGTGTGTGCTAAAAGCTGTTTTGAATATCTCTTCCTCCCTCATCCTTATTTGATGATAACCTAACCTGAGGTCAATTTTGGAGAAGTATTTAGCCCCATGTAATTCATCCAAAAATTCTTCGATCACTCGGATAGGATATTTGTTTTTCACCGTATTAGCATTCAACTGCTTATAATCTATGCAAAGTCTCGAAGTCTCATCTTTCTTTCTCACTAAGATCGCTAGAGAGGAGTATGGGCTAACACTTGATCTTATAGTCTGAGATTTTAGCAAGTTCTCCACCAATTTTTCCATAGCATCTTTCTTATAATAAGGTAACCTATAAGGTCGAATGTTGATGGATTTTGCATTGGGCACCAATGAAATATAGTGATCACAATCCCTGCTTGGTGGCAACTCATTGGGCTTCTCAAAGACATCCTCATACTGGGTGAGAATTTCCTCCAATTCCTTCAAGCACTGCTATTGTCCCTGTTTCCCATTTTGCAATGTCTTGGCGTAAATCAGGGCACCTACTACCCCTTTGTCCATCAATCTCTCTAATTTATGAGAAGAAATGACATAATTAGTTTGGGGGTAAGTTTCATCAATGAAAGTGACACCCTTCTTTCCCTCCTTGTAAATACTAAACTCTGTACTTTTCATATTCAAACACACAAGGTTGTGTTGGTATATCCAATCTGCTCCTAAGATTCCATCATACCCCTTGAGTTCCAACACCCTAAAATCAGATGAAAATGATCCACCTTTTATGGTATAATTGCAATTCTCACATTTGGAGCTGCTTTTAAGGACCTTCCCATTTGCTACGACCACCCGGATTGGGGAATGGTTTACAATTCTGTATTCTGCCTTCACTGCTAATTCTGGAGTCATAAATGTGGATGTGCTGCCACTATCTACTAGGGCTATATCATTGACCTTTCCAATTTTGATTCTTAGAGTAAAAGTGGTGGCCTCTGTACTTGTACCCAAGAGAGCATGTAGAGATATTTGCAGGACTTGTTCAACCTCTTTTGGGTGCATTGGGCTTCTAGGTGGAGTGTTGCTCCTCCTCTTCATCCTCTACAGTCACCAAATGCAACTGTTTTTGAAATTTACACACCTTATTATGCCTTGGCACCCATGGTTCTTGGCATCTAAAATATTTTTCTCTGGTCCATTTTTGGTTGGAACTAGCTATTGACTTCTCCCCAGTTTCTTTCTTTAGTCCAACATTGAATCCTTTGTTTTAAACATTTCCCTGGCTAAACCCTTTGTTGACACTGATAGGGTTCCCTGCTGTATTTTTGTTATAGTAGCTACTCCCTACATAATTTCTAGCATGAGCATATGCCTCTACTAGGGTACTGGGATTATGTGGTTTCAATGGGATCTTAATAAAGTTCTTGAGGCGTGAGATGAAATAATCTAGGAAATACTACTCCTGTAAATTAGGACTGATCCTCTTCACCAATGACATTAGACTCTCAAACTTATAAATATAAGCTTCCACATTTCTAGATTGCGTTAGCCCCTGAAAGATTCAGTGATGCCATACCGAGTTTCGGCTGTAAATCTCTTACATATCATATTGCAAAATTGGTGCCAACTCAAATTCTTAGTGTCAATAGCATTACTATTGATCCACTTATTAGCCCTTCTAGTGAAGTAAATCTCAGCTATTGCTACCTCTTGCTCCTCAGGTGTGTTTCCCAACTCAAAGCACTTTTCCGCCTTCCTTATCAAAGCCTCAGGTTGACTTCCATCAAACTTAAGGAATTCCAACTTGGGTCCTTTGCTAAAGTTTTGAGTATATTGGTTTCCACCCTTTGTTGATGTGTTTGGTACTCTAGGAGCTCTTGGCCAGTGATATCCCCATGGCTGATTA
Source organism: Melocanna baccifera (assembly GCA_036346265.1). NCBI lineage: Eukaryota > Viridiplantae > Streptophyta > Magnoliopsida > Poales > Poaceae > Melocanna > Melocanna baccifera. The sequence continues at coordinate 24,103,102 of CM070678.1, forward strand.
CTCCTATCACCATGATTGTATCCAAGGTTTTGAAGGGAATAAGGTTGCGGTGGGATGTACGGAGGCACATAAGGTGGGTTTGATGTAACAAACTGTGGTGCAAACGTTCCACTGGCTAGTATTGATGGATACACACTTATCCCGAAAGTTCTGGCAACCATATTTTTCGGGATTCCCACAGATCTTGCCGCTCCATTATGTATTTGATGATCAGTTCCAAGAACAGGAAATACTCCAAATGCACTAGTGTTTATCGGAGACAACATGAAGGGTAAAGGGGGAACATCTCTAGCTTGGTTACCTGCACTGATTTGGTGCATGATTAAATGTCCACTTCCTGGTGTAGTAAACCTCCCCAGGCCTTCATCTCCTTCTACCACTGCAAGATTACTATCCACCTCATCCGGCCCAGTCATGTCCATCATCGGCTTGAGCATATCCAGGACTTGTTCCATTTGGGTATAGTTTCTCTAAACCTATTTCTGTAGATGAATCATTTGTGTTTGAACACTGCTAGAGTTTACCTCCGTCTGCTGCTATTGCCTGGTCATCTTCTTCTTGATTTCTTCCACATCTCCAACCAAAACAAGCTCAATCTCCTCCTCCACCGATCTACCCCCCTTCAGCATCTCCAAAACCCAAATTTAATCACCTCCCTAGTAGATCTGGGATTTTACGGGAAGAATTAAAGAACATCCTTCCCAACCTTCTCTGCTAGCTGTCCGATCCACTCTTCTTCTCCACAGATTCGAATCTTCCCGAGCTAGCTTAGGGATTTTGGTAAGGAAACTTGTTCCTCAACCCTTACTACTCTAGGATGATTCAAGATTTGTGCATGGCTAAGGATCACAAGGCTCTGATACCAGAATGTTAGGACCCGCAAGAGTTGGGTTCAATCTATGGAATTCAAATCTATATGGAAATCAAATAGGCAAGCAAAAGGGAAGAAACTATGAAGAAGAACACGATAAGATGGGGAATGGTATTAGGGTTTTCTCATTACTCAGTCTAGTACAGGACGACAACTTAAAAGGGAGCTGCAACAACACACATTACTGAATGATAAGTTTACCGATCTAAATGGTGAATAGTAATTGAAAACAAGATGAAAGTAAATAGTAATTGCTACTGAATAGATTTCTAGCCATGGGATGCAATTGAAGCATTTCGCTGTTATTCTGGTCATTGGATCTTCATAACTCCAGCGCTGGTCTGGTTTTCACTCGATCAGACTGAGCAAAAGGGTTTCAAAAGACAAGAGCCATTGGATTACTGAAACATTTCCCATGAGAGGGTTTGGGGCAATATTTTCAGAAACCTAACACCAAGCCCCGCGCACGCCTTGAGCACATTCAGCGCAATGAAGTTGTTCATGAGAACGCTCGCCTCAAGCATGGAGATGTACCCCACAATGGCCTTGGTGTGCAAACCGGCTCGGCTCCATAAGACGATGATGGTGGCCCACACAAAGGTGTTTTTGGTGGGTAGCACGTCGAACACACACTCGGCGTCGGCGAGCGTGTTGAAATGGGCATAGAAGATGGCAAATTTGGTGCCGATGTTGGCGTGGCGGCAGTAGTAGGGCCTGTGCTTGACGGCGGTGGCATGCACCTGGTGGCCCGCATAGACGGAGCCCACAATGAAGCAACACTGTAGGAGGAGGGACGCGTACACCTCTAGGCAGATGGTGATGGCGGGGCACAACGGGCTCTTGACGTCAGAGATGAAGGCGAAGGCATCACAAAGGCTGCCATAGCCACCATTCTGGGAGAGGGGGCGAGCATGGTGTGGAGTAGTGGTGGACCTAGAAATGAAGCAAGAGTGGGGCTAACATAGGATACCTCGATACGCGATACATGTACGATGATATGAATACAGTGATACCACGATATGATATTTTGCGAAAACAAGGATACGTTAATATGGCAAGTATATATGTATTTAAAAATTTTAAAAATATAGAGAGGCTATGAGAGAGCGAAAAAACTAGAATTACCTTGATGAATGCTATATATTCCATTATTATTGCCTCCTTCACTCGCTTCTTCATGTCATGCTTCAAATATAGTAGGCGGTCTTTGTTTTTCCTCTACAACTAGTATGAGGCAAACTACATATGTTGTGGTGAAAATTTATAACTTTCAGACTAACAAATGTAGGAACAAAACAACTGTGAGTGGGTTTCCATTTTATAAATGCTATTTGTATCAGTTGCTATTTGGAATTTGAATGTTCTAGTTGAATTAGTTTGGAAAAGTTAACAAGAAAAATCTCACCAAACCACCAGAGAAGAAAAAGACTAAAAAGCATGAGATAGCCAAACAATTTTTTGGACATCAACCCTTTCCCCTTCCTCTCCAACAAAATTTTTGAGAAACACTGAAATGATGTTGAAAGTTGAAACAATTAACCATTGAATTAAGAAAGATCAACTACAATTAAAGTAGTATAGACCATACGACATAGCTGACAAAAGACCAAACAAAGCACCTATAGGAGTCCTCTGCGTGGCCCTGCATTTGTAAAGTTTATAAATCTTAAGAAAATAGTCAGAAGCTAGCAAAGGGAAATTTGTTTAGCAATTCTTGCATGTCTCTTGATCAACGACTAACCAAATTGTAAATGAAATCCATGCTGATATGGCCAATAAAGGACATGAAGCCATAGATACATACTACATTGTTGTTTAAGCAAACTAAAAAGTTTGATGATCATGGAATCATTACCTAGCCTCTTTGTCAAACCCAAGCCATGCCGCAAAGTAGAACGCAACAGTGAGCAACCAGGAATCACTGTTAATAGCAACTAGAGCTAGCCAATCCTTATCGTTCAACATTCATGCAATCCCTAGCAAAGTTGATTCCTAATGCTAGTTCAGGAATCTCCGAGGGAACTCCTTCAGTTGGCAAGGTCACTTCCCATGTTTCATTAGGGTACCCACAAAGACACAAGTTCTCCTTTTCTATTCAAATAAACAGAATTAGTACTTAGTATATACATAAGAATTGTCCGAGTACTGCTTGATAAATTTGCTCAGTGCAGTGCAAGGACCAAGCAGGCATGCTAGGTAAGCCAAAAAGGGGTTACATCGGTTATACTAATAGACAACAGTACAATACAAATGAAGCAACCTCCCACTTCTAATCCAATCCACTAATGAAATGGCACCTAAAACAACTGCTAATTTCACCAAAACAATATAACATATAGGTCATTACCCTAGACTGCATTTATCAAGGAAAAGGCTATAAATCGAACAAACCAAAAAAGAGACTGACGGACTCACTAGGGCCGTGAGTGCCGGGCAAACCGGTCGACCGGCACAGGGGCGAACTGGTGGAGGGTGTTGTGCCAAGGTGAAGGCGGAGGTCAGAGCAGCTGAGCAGCGAAGCAGGTGGTAGATGACGTGGACGCATTGTTAGAGCTAGCGGTCGGGGATGACGCGCGGGCACGACGCCGACGGCGGAATCGGGCGGGGCGGTCGGCTAGGGTTCACGTAGTCCACAATGACGAGTGAGGAGTGATGATGGGAGTATGCACCAGGGGGCAGCAATACTGCGCTAGGGGGCTATTGGACTAAGCCAGGAACTGTTTGAGCCACATGAACAGTAAAAAGACATTATTTCAGTTGGGCCAGGACCCAGGCTATAGCCCCCTAGTTTGGGCCCTGGGTCTGCCCCTGGTGTGAAGGGAGGCGGGCCTCGGGGCCTCACTGGGTTTGGGAGGGTGGGGAGTGGCGGGAAGCGGGAGAGGGAGTGGAGCCATGGAGGTGTCAGGGTGGAGAGATGTGAAGCGGAAGATAAGGGGGTAAGGGCCATGAGGTGGATGTTTCACGGACTAATGGGCCTAAGTGGCCCTCATTTGGGCCTTTCTTAAGCTATTTTGGGATTATATTCTTTGTTGAAAAAAAGGATTGAGCCCATTAGGCCTAGGTTTTATACAAGGTTTCTATAGCCAACCCAAAGTACAATACCAATACCACATGGGTTGCAAATTTGCAATGCTCCACTTACCTGCTGTTTGAAATCACACATGCACACACTAGAATTTCGCAGAGCCAAACTCAAAGAAAATGAAATTTTGTGGAGCCTTAAAAATAAATCGACAACCTCTGCGTGTTTTGACCAAGACACACCTAAGTATGCGTAAAGATAGCACCAGGACTCTACCACCCCACAATCCAACCATGCTAGCATGTTGTTTGAGATCACATGGTTAGCTGATTTTTATCTTAAAAATGTACTGCTATTGGCTAGGTTCGAATCAGCCTGTCGCTTTTGGCTTTCGTCCTTTACTATAGTAATTATCTTTTAAATGGTGCTTTTTTCAAAGCGGAGTCAATTAGTCGATTGTAAAACATACTGTATCGACTTCAGCTATACCGGCTAAAATTGCATGCGACTATCTCTCTTTTTGTACTCTCTCATGAATAGTCAGAATTCAAAAAGCTATAACCAAAAGTCATAAAACGCAGAAGAAACCACACATTGTATATACTCGGTTTTGCATGTCGCTTTGGTATATGTAACCCGGCATTGCTTTGGGATTCGTAGCTTGACATGGAAGCCAGCCATTGGACTGAGGTAAAGATTAACAGTCGATTCCTCAATGTGATAGCCTAGGCTTTGTAGTTTTGCGCCCCGTCTTCTCAACGAAAAATGATGTGAACACCCTAATCCAAGTGCGAGTTGGGCCCCGATCAATAGGTGCTTTTCTACAAATTTTCTTTCTTGATAGACACTTCTCTCCCATCCTTTTCACCCTTTCACCGGTTGGTCCAGGACAAGCAGTGCAATTCTGTTTCTTAGGACTAGTAGCGAGTAGATGAGATATTTTGTTCGATCTAAAGTCGAATAGATAATGAGATGTTACTTTTGACGCTACCTATTATGACCTCTGACTTGACCAGGTACCAAATAGGCAAAGACCACATCATTCTTGTCTTTGCTTCAACCAAAGGAGTCAAAACACCCTTGAAGAATAGCTTCGCCTTTTCTTTTCACCCTTGAGATTAAGGGGGGTGTTCATATTGATTTTGGGTCTCTTCTTTTTAGTTTCTAAAAGCTACCTTATGATTTTTCTATAGTAATTACCTTTTAAACAGAGTATTTTTTTAAAGATGTGGTCTATAAGTTGATTGTAGTACACACTATAGTGACTTTATTTATATCAGCCAAAACAGTATGTGAGTTTTTGTTACTCCATAATCTCTCATGAAAAGCCCAAAATTCATAAGTCGCAACCAAAAACCACAAGCTGAAGCCAACAAAAACAGGCCCTTTTGCTGATAGCTTTTGGGTTTAGCTGATAAATAGTAACAGCTTGTAGAGATAGACACTCGTGTGCAATTTTTGCCGATATAAATAAAATTACTACAATGTTTACTACAGTTAACTAGTAGACTCTATCTTAAAAAGACACTTCGTTTGAAAGTAGGTACTATAGAAAAACTATTTACTGTAAAAAAAGCAACTTGTAGAAACCAATACGAACATAGCCTAACTTTCCTACCTATGACTCCACTTTTTTTGTGTGTTTCTTAAGCCCACTAGGAATTGTTAAGGGCATGCTTGAAAATTGGAATGCTAAAATTTCCCACGAATTTCATAGAAAACGTTCTCACATTTCAAACATAGCAGGGAATTTTGTAAACTCCTATAGGAATTGATCTATTTCTTGTAAAAATCTTGCACAATTCATGTTTCCAAACAGACATTAAAAATGAAAATGATAAGGAGGATTAGATCATGGATTGGGAAATTAGATCTAGTTGACAATAAGGCTATCTTGAAAATTTCAAGTTGTATATCTCACAATAGATAGCTGGTCCCAACCCTACGTACACTATGACTACAAGGCCTAGAAGTAGATCTAGCTTCTAAGCCCTTGCCTAGCCCTAAAAATTACCATGTCTATATTAAGGATGATTTGATCAATTGAATGAGTTTATACACGTTGAGATAAAATGTATGAGGGAAAAATTATTAAAAGTAGTTAATACACCAAAATAACCCTTGGCTCCATGTTGAAACAAACCTTAGGGGTACAAATTGCTGCATGCTGAATCATGAACTCACAATTGGTTTGATGACGGAAAGGCATTTTGGTTATTGTGGAGAAGTTCATGTGCTCTAATTTTCCCGACAGCTGACTGATCATCGTACCCTCTCTTCCTTTTCTTCGAGGACATCGTACCCTCCCTCTTCAACTATCAAATCCGTTTCCAAAACATGATTCCTCCCACTCTTGTCAGGTTGAAGTTTCTTTGCTACCAGTTAGCCATGTGTGCCAATGTAATCCCCTGGCTAATTAAAGAAAGGTTTGGAATCTCATGCAAAACATTCTTACCACTTAAAGTTGTATAAATTAAATAAATTTTGGGGGAGGGGGAAATAGTGAAGGGATTTGATCATTAGTAATGCAAGGAGGTATAAAATTAGGAAATATTAAATAGTGTGGGAATAAGACCTACAGACTAGGGCCATTTATTGGAGACATATTGGATCATATCTTCCAACTATGGCGCTCAAAGTGGCTCATGGCTTCGGCTTCTGGTTGAAATTTTACTGTAGCGATTGTTAGCTTTTTCTAAGAAAAATAGAAAACAATTAAAAAAACCATTATATTGTCATGGATAATGCAAAGGAATAAGGAAAAAAGAGAAAAGGCAATAAAAGTTCAAAAATCTCAAATAAGCCAAAATTAGAAGCTGATGCATTCCAAGTGGTTTTTGGTTTAAATAAGCTAAAAGCTAAAAAAAAGTTAAAAGATGAAGCCGTTTAGAGTAAGGCCTATGTATCTTTACAATGGTTATGAGCAATCCTTTTTTACTTAGACATTGTACTCTTACCATTTCGTCCGAGACATACTAGGTAGTGAACAATTTGTATCATTCAAACTTCACATCATATACATGTCAATCACTTTTAATCAATTAGTTTTGGTTAAAGTTGACTGACCTGGAGAGAGAGGTGAACTTAACAATGAACACTCCATCATCTATAAGGCTAATAATCTTTCAGCATCTTCTTATGTGCGTTATGTATATATTAGGCCCATTAGTATGTATATGGCCAATAAGACCCATTATTTTTGTGCCCTAGAATTGTATTGTACTATATGTATCTATTGCTATCCATCTAATACAATTGAGAGATTCAGTTGTAACATGGTAACGGAGCCTTACCAAATCGATGACATCCCTTGCACCTCCAATGCCGCTACTTGCGCTGCCGTCTGGCCTAAACTTCTCACCGTGTTGGCCTTCCCTTGCGCTAGCCTTCCCTGTCATGTGGAGAAGACCAACATGCGTTGCCTTCCCCGATGCTGCCTTCTTCAGCACCACCTTCTCTGACGCCAACTCTCCTTTGTCACTAGATCCAGTTTCTCCAGCCTTCTTCTCTGTCGTGCTGACTGATCTTCTCTGCCACATCGATTCCTCTGTCACTAGATCCAGGTTCTCTAGCCTTCTTCTCCATCGCGCTAACCAATCTTGTCCGTCGCATCGACTTAGGTCTTCTTTGACGCTATCTATCTTCGTCACTTGATCCAGCTTCTCCATCGTGCCATCTCCCTCGTCTAATCCAAGGCTTCTCCGTCGTGCCTCCTCCCTCAGCCAATCCAGACCACGAGACTCAACGACATCTCTTGCACGAGGACGAGAAGCCGACAAGAGTCACTAGATCTAGTGAGACAAGAACAAAAGCTAGTCTAATACTTAACTGGTGGTGCCAATACTACTTAACGGGTGGCACTAGTTCTTAATGGGCGAACACATCAGAGAGGTCTCTAGAGCAATAGAGCTGGCCCTCATCTTCACTGCAATGACTTCCATCTTTGGTACTTCTCCTTCTTCTAATTCTCTCGGTATGGGAGGTGCTCTTCTGGCCTTAACTACCATGTTGGATTGCTAGAATTAGCGTGGGTGGTTGTCGTTAGTTCACATGCTCCTTCGGTCCATTGGTCTTCTCTCATATATCATGGTAGAGCCTCCGATAGATAAGATTGATGCGAATGTTGTTGCATGGTAGAGTAGTGATGATTGTGTTATGGGCATCCTATGTCACAGTGCTGAAATTTCTATCAGGATGGATTTCATTGACCTTCCAAGTTCTCGCAAGATGTGAGAGTATCTTCAGCAGCGCTATGAGAAGACCAATGTAGTGAGTCATTTTTCTCTTCTATAGACTATTCATGATTTACATCAGAAGGATATGTGTATTGAGGAGTACTACAATTCTTTTACTCATATTTCATGACAGCTAACCTCTATACTCCCTACTTCTTATGCTGGATGTACTGGATGTGTAGGCAAGGTGAGTCATCATATGCAAAACTTAATGTTCACCTTTGTTATTTGTCTTCTTCTAGAGTTAGACTCTATTTGAGGTCAACTCTTGGGGCGTGTTGTTCTTCTAACCATGCAGGAGGCCCTTGCTACATTGATTGCTAAGGATACTCGGTTTCACTATATATCCTTTGGATCAACACCACCGCAGTCTATTCTTGGAGTAGTGCCACCTAAATCTATTCTTGTGGCCCTACATCAGGAGGTTTACCAGCCTGTTCCACTTCCTAATGCTACATCAAACCAGGTTATCTACTCTCACTACAAGAAGGCTAGTCATCTCGTTCAAAGGTGCTACAGGCTCCATCTGGAGCTGTGACCAATGTCACATCGTCAGCGTGGTGGTGTGGTTGTTGTCTTCACTCCTGCATCTATTGGGGATTCTGCTTTTGCCACTTAGTTGGGTTAGCTTCAGTCCCAACTTCAGAATCTTCAGACTTAGGTTCAGCAATGGTTTTCATCTGATGCCCCTTTTGGTGGGTCTGTCAGTCTTGTTGTAGCCTTTTTTGTCATGTACTAGTCTTCCATGGTTTTTGGACTCTAGAACTTCTTTTGATACAACATCGGATAAGTCTCGCCTTGCATCATGTCAACCTATTATGGATGACTCCTGTGTATAGATAGCTAATAGCACCTCATGTTCAGTAACCCATCAAGGTACTCTCTCTACTTCTCATTTTACTGTTCCCAATGTGTTGTCATTCATTTATCAGCTTTCTATGAATCTTATGTCTGTTGATCAGCTTGCTGATATGCACTATTTTTTTTGGATTTGATGACTCTACTTGCTATGTACAGGATCGTCGAATAGGAGTTCTTGTTGGTACTGTCCATCGCCTTAGAGATTCTCAGGGTCTCTACTTCCTTGATCGTCTAAGTCTTCCATCTTCCTCCACTCATGCATCTTCAGTTCTTGCATTAGCCTTTGTTAGTTTTTCTCAATGACATCATTGGCTTGGTCACTTGTGTGGCTCTCATCTTTCAACTTTAGCTCATCAAGGTGTCCTAGGTTGTGTCATTGTCGATACTAGTTATGATTGTAAAGGTTGCAAGCTTGGTAAATAGCTGCAACTCGCATATCCTACTAGTGCATCTTGGTTTAGTTGTCCTTTTGCCTTAGTTCATTCTAATGTTTGGGATACTACTCCCTTTGCTTCCAAAGGTGGTTATATCTATTATATAATTTTTATTGATGATTATTCTTGATATACTTGGTCTATTTTATAAAACATCGTTATCAACTCTTATCCTTTTATTAGTCATTTGCTTGTATGGTTCACTCCCAGTTTTCAACTCTTATTTAGATTTTTCATTCTGATTCAAGAAGGGAGTACTTGTCGCATGCTTTTCGCCAATTTCTCTTTGCTGAGGGAGCTCTTCCTCAGCTTTTTTTGTCCTAGTGCTCATGCTGAGAATAGTGTCACTGAACGTAAACACTATCATCTTACTGAGACTGCCCATACTCTTTTACTTGCATCTCATGTTTTGCAATATTTTTGGGCTGAGGCTATTTCTATGGCTATCTATCTCATTAATATGCAGCCATCTTCTCATCTTCAAGGCAAGTGTCCTAGAGAGCTCTTATTTCCTACTCCCCCACGGTGTGACCATCTTTAGATTTTCAATTATACTTGATATGTTCTGCTTCCGCCTCATGAGCGCACCAAGTTAACAACTCAGTCTTTTGAGTGTGTTTTTCTTGGATATAGTCTCGAGCATAAGAGCTATCATTGTTATAATCTCTCTGCTCGGCGTATGCACATTTCCCGTGACCTTTCTTTTGTTGAGGATCGTCCTTACTTTTATTCTTCTACCACTTGGTCCTCTTCTCATACTGAGTCTCTCTCTTTTATTTATCTTCCACCTATTGTTTCGTCTAATACACCTTTTTCTATAGAGTCCTCTTATCTGTCCTCAGTCATATCACTGTTTTCTCTTCACTCTACTCGTCAATCTTCTATTATTCATTCCTTTGATGGCATGGCTAGTACTAATAATACTCTTTCTGATGATCCTCCACCAACACCGTCATCTCGGTATGAACTTCGTGATCATACTACTATTGCTATTTCTAACAGATATGGTTATTCTTCTGCTACTGTTGTGCTTGAGCCTCATACTTAACAGGAGGTTGTTGTTCATCTTGAGTGGTAGTTAGCTATTGTTGAAGAGTTGGCTACTTTGGATTATACTGGTACGTGGGATCTTGTTTCTTTACCCGCTCATGCTATCCCTATTACCTACAATTGGGTGTTTAAAGTCAAGACCAAGTCCGACGGCTCTGTTGAGAGGTACAAGGCTCGACTTATTGCTCGTAGTTTTCAGCAGGCATATGATCATGATTATGATGAGATATTTTCTCCCGTTGCACACATGACAATGGTTCATAGTCTTGTTGCTGTGGCTACTGTTCGCTCTTGGACTATCTCTCATATGGATGTGACGAATATTTTTCTTCATAGTGATTTGCAGGAGGATGTTTATATGCAGCCACCCTAGGGTGTGGTGGCTCCTGCTGGTCATGTTTGTCGCGTTTGTCGCATTCATCGTGCTATTTAGGTCTTAAACAGGCCCCTCGTGTTTGGTTTGAGCAGTTCAGTTCAGTTGTGTTAGCTATTGTTTTTCTGAGTAATCATGATCCTGCATTGTTTATTCATACATCTCTACATGGTCATACTATGCTTTTATTATATGTTGATGACATGCTGATTACTGAAGATGACGAGGAGTACATTACTTTTGTCAAGCAACGGCTCAGTGAGCAGTCTTGATGTCAGATTTAGGTACCCTACGTTACTTTACAAGCATTGAGTTTACTTGGACAGATGATGGCTCCTATCTGTCTTAGTAGCATTATATTCAGGATCTGCTTGCTTATTCTGGCCTCAGAGACAGTCAGACAACTGCAACTCTTATGGAACTTCATCTTCAGCTTCATCCTACTTCTCGGGAATGGATTTCCAAATCCGAACCATCTGTGTATTACTGCACTAGTCTTATATCAAAGCTAGTGCACATAATCAAACAATGATGATTATATAACCAATAACACTTTATTACAAAAATAAAGAGTACATGCTTTATGGCCACTTTATTTCAACTTAGGTTACAAAACCTCTCAAACTTATAAAATACAGTGGAAGCAAAATGAAACTTCGATGATGGCCTATCAATATGCCACATGCAATTGATTGAGGAAGCACAACCAAGTACTCCAGCTGTCCTTCATTGTATCCACACGCAAAGTAGTCGTTGTCTCCACTTTCTATGTCTTAATAATCTTCTAAGATTTATTTTGAGTAGCATATGAGTACATATAGTACTCTACAAGTCTTTAAAAAATGTTGTATATGTAGGGCTTAGCAAAGGAATGATAATATGGTTCTTTTGTAGAAAATAGCATTTTATTTCAATTAACACTACATGTTTTCAAAAGCATCAATTTAACAAAGTAATTGAAATAACTGAAACTAGGTAAATTTTCTAGTGAAGGTTCTAGCCATCAACACTAGTAGACAGGCTCTAACCGTCAAGGTTTAAGACTATGAGTTCCATCCACCAGCATTGGCTCCATCCGCCAGGACACACTCCCAAGAGTTCCATCCACTCCTGAGTCCCTAAAACTTCTACTTTAAAATTAAAACCAAAGATCTACCATATAAAAACTCATCTTGCCCGCCCTTGACCGTGGGCATGGCTATTCGAATAGTTTGATACTATGTAGAGGTTATATAACTTCACCCAAAAGAGATAAGTTATCTTAATAGTCAACATGCTTCCTTAGACATGAGACCTAGATAATTTATCACTAAGACTTTATCTCACTCCAATCTAGCTAGACATTACCCACTGAGGTTTCACCGTTTACTGGTTAAATCCACCACAGTCAGAAGCCCCTTTTGCGTCGTATGAGTATAGTAAATCCCTGTGCCTCATTGTGAGTAACTCTAATAACCCTAGTACCTATTTACCACTGGTGATATCTAACCTAAACCTTTGTGAGTTATTCGGCTAGGTCATACCCATTTAGACTTGTGGTTGTATGGTAGTGCTCAGTTTGGATAATCACAAGCGTCGGTTCTTCATTGACTTGGACAATACTTCCACAATACAAGTTCTCGTGCTAAATCCACACCAACCCAATTTTACCATCCTCCCAAGTCTAAAACCAATTTTCATAATTTTATTTTATTTTAAAAAATAGTAGCAATACCTATTGCCACTAAGTTATTTGAATAAAATGATAAAAGCATGAAATAATAATTTTTCCATCCCAGGGATTATAATGACCAAATAGCTTGTCTAAACAATTACTACCATTGTAAAGTTATCAAATAGCATTATAATGTCAATACTGAGACAAGACAAGCCTAGGGCGACAAAGGTACATGGTTGTCAACATCAAATAAGGGTATAACAATTATTGGATTAATTAATATCTTTAAGACAGAAGTTATCATTTTATGTAACATAACAATGCATTTAAATTTGAAATAATAAAATGATTTTGGTAAGCATAGGTACAAAATAATCGAAGTAGACTTACCTTATTGGATGTTGACTAGACTTTCTTGTTGTGGGTCAAGAATTTTCTTCGACGACGTCAGGTTCTACACGTCAAATGAGAAACTCAGATAAATAAATAAATAAAAATAACAAAATATAGAATATATACTAAAAGAAAAGACTAGGATTTTATATGAAATTAGAAACTTGAATTATTAGATTCAGAGTTTAGACGACGGAGAACGGGTGATCAAAAAATTGATAGAGGAGAAAATGCTGAAATTGGAAAAACAAGCATTCCTTTGCTAGACAAAGCTACATGCGCATAGTTTTGGCCTTGTTGCCGGTGAGGGGAGGGGAGAGAGGTGTGGGGAACTAGAAAAATGAAACGCTGGGGACTCGAGGAACACGTAGGAGGTGGCGGCACGATGAACAACAATCGGTGGTAGTGGCAGCAGTGCTTGGAGCGGCGGGCGGCGCAGGTGGATGGTAGCGACGGTGTTCCAGTGGGTGTTTGACAAAACTGAGAGAACATGTTGTGGGGAATTGAGAGAGGAACATGTGGATCGATTTATAAGCAGAGAGAATCAAAGAAATGACCATAATTGAATGCTAAAGTCATGACCAGAATTTACGGCGATGGTTTTCAGTTTTGAAAGTAATAAAAACTGAAAATTGATGGTTTAATGTCTAGAAAACTGAAAGGGAATTGATTCTAGTAGTGAATGAGGATGTTACTTGTTGCCCTTAATTCGTTTTGTGGGGAAAAGTTGATTTTGGCAAGTATGCAATGGCTTTGGTGGCTAGGACAATGAAGAAGAAGAAGCAAAAGAGAGGAGAGAGACATGTAGCCAGGAGGGTAGTGTTCTTGTTTGGCCAACACAACCAGCGAACAGGAAGATGGGAAAAGAAAGAGAAGAGAAGAAAGGAAAAGGGAAGGGAAGGAAAAAGGAAAAGGGAAGGAAAGAAAAAATGGGCCAAGAATAATGAATTCGACCAAGAAAAATGGATTCATCATTTTTTTGAGATTTTGAATTTCTAAGATTTGAATTTGAATTTTAAAAATTATAATTTTTGGAATTTGAACGGGGAATTGGAATTTTGAGATTTTCTTCCATTACTACACAAATAAACCAAACAAAATCCAAACACTTCTAAATAATTAATTTAAAATTAAATTTTTAAAGAAAGCGAATTTTTGGGATGATACACTACTGATGGCACTCCTAGTGAGGATCCTTCTCGTTACAGTCATATTGTTGGGAGAGTTGTCTATCTTGCAGTAACATGTCTTGATATTGCTTATTCTGTTCATGTGCTCAGCCAATTTATTTATGCTCCCATGTTTGTTCATTATGCTTACCTGCTACGTGTGTTGCGCTATCCACGAGGGACTGTTGATCATTGTCTCTTTTATTTTCGGTTGAGTCAGCTTGAACTTCATACTTAGTTTGATTCGGCTTAGGCGAGTGATTCTGTTGATCGACGGTCTATCTCTGGATATTGCATATTTCTTGGATCTTCTCTCATTGCCTGAAAATTCAAGAAACAGACTACAGTGTCACGGTCTAGTGTTGAGGCTGAGCTTCTAGCGTTGGCTACTACTACTTTAGAGATCATTTAGCTTCGTTGGCTCTTAGTCGATCTTGGTGTTTTATGCAGTACTCCTGCATCTCTTCTGTGTGATAACACTAGTGTTATACAGATTGCTACTGATCCAGTGAAGTATGAGCTCAGTAAACACATTGTTATGGATGCGTCCTTTTCACGTTCTCATTGTCAACAGAAAACTATTATTCTCCAATATGTGCCGTCTGATATTCAAGTTGCTGATTTCTTCATCATAGCGCAAACTCAAGAGCAACATCACTTTTATCTCTCCAAACTCTATGTTTTAGATCATCGTGGCCCACATTGAGTTTGAGGGGTAGGTGTTATGTATTTATTAGGTCAATTAGTACGTATATAGCCAATGATACCCACTAGTTTGTACCGTAGAATTATATTGTACTATATATATATATATGTATGTATGTATATAGACAAACTAGTATTTTGAAATAAAGACCTGGTATTTTTTTGTGTACAGAACTCTCTAGGGCGTAGTGGCAATTTCCGGCAAGACATACACCGGCTGAATTGGTAAGTGTTAGAAGCAATCAAGCTAGCCTTTGGTTAACATATTGAATTGTTACTAGCTCCAATTCCTTCACTGCCCTTTGAATTATCATTGGAATTAGGAACATGAGTCACGAAGAAACTCTACGTTTTGGGGTAACTATGCTGGAGTAGCAGGTAGTATGTAGCATGGGTAATTAAGGAAGATATCGGATACTCACAGTACAACTAGGATTGACTAGGCAAGATCCATCCCAGTTTCGCATGTAGTGCAGAACATTAAGTGAACAGTCCAACCTATAATGCATGATTAATTGTGAACATAGACGAATGAAGTATCAAATAAGTAAAATGACAAAGTTAATGTTTTCTTGGATATCGATATTCGACGGGAATTCGAACGACCAATTAGGGATGTCCTCGTCCCATTCACGAAAACAAAGCTTCAAGCATTGAGAAAGTGCTTCAGATATGACAACCTTAGTTTTAGTATGTACTTGTAGGGGAGTGTTCTGCTGCTGGAGTTACTACTGAAGAACAAAACATACTAGTGAAGAACAAAGTAGTATGATATTATGCGAGTATGCCAATAGTGATAAGCAACCCAAAAGTATATAATACAGTTGAAGGTAGACAAAGTAATATGCAGGAAGTATGAATTCTTTATTTTCAAGTCTTCCATTGCATCCGCTAGAATGTCACAAAGATGCGGTTCTGCATAAATTTTGGAAGATCCAAGCCCTCCGGTACTAAGGAACATCTAGTGTGAACAAATCGCCAGTTGGAACGAGTGTCAAGATTTCCACAAAAACAAAGACTCAATGCAAGAAGTGACGGAAAAGGGCAGCCTAAAATTTTCTCCTGGAGAATCTCACGTAGACATTACGTCGAGCACCTCGCGAGAAGAGTTCGAGCGGGAAGGTAAAGAGGCGACAGGGGGACATGCGGGCGGCTCAATACGCACCTGGAGAAAGCGCGGGAGAGCATGAGGCTCGGGGGAGGTGACGGCGTCAGTTGCAGCGCCGGCGCTTGCTCTCTGATGAGCTCCGCCCCCGACTCCGTGGCCGCCGGCGAGGACGCGAATCCGAAGGAAATCAAATCGGGACGAAGGAACCTTTTCCTGTGCCGTGTTCTTCTCTCAAGCAGGCGGGAGGGAGGTTAATGGGGATGGAAGCCGCCAGAGCTTAGGATTGAGATGGCCGCCGGAAAATCTGGAGCTCTCGCGTTTGGCAACGAATCCGGACGTGATCAAACCAGAACGCAATGCTGGGGGAAGAACTGAGGTAGCGAAAATTGTGGGGAAAGAAACGGACGGCATGCACGGAGCGAGGAAAAAAATATGGAGTATCGTATTGACGGGTGGGTAGATGTGCAGTTGTTTGCGTCCGCAACCAGTTAAAAGTATGCACTAATCTAAATGCAATCGGATGGTAATATGGATAGATGTAACTACACTTAGGAGTAAAAAAGATTTTTCCTATATATATATATATATATATATATATATATATATATATATATATATATATTGGTATTCATCTAATACAATTGAGAGGTTCGATTGTAACAATGTGCACCTCCTCCTCCATCAGTCAATTGCTGAATAAATCCTCGAATTAAGCAGCCATAAAAGCGACATGGATGTAGCGATAGCACAGATAAATATGCATGGCAAACCATCTCTCGTACAAAAAAAAAAAACTAAATCACAGGGATAATCTATTCAAGTTATGTTGCTTTCAGGATCTCAGGTATGGTTGGGTGAGATACAGGCCATCAGACCGAAAGACATCAAGTCACGTTGCTTAAGAGAACAGCATGAAGCAACCACTCGACCTTTGTCCAATGGATATATTAATTAAACAGATTGCTTCTGAATTTACCCTTACGCATGTACGCCTGAATGCACTTTTTGACTAATGGGAACCTCATAATTAAAGTAGCGTTCAGTTTAACATTAACTTATAATCTTTTTTTTACTGTATCTAACTTATTTTTTACTATAGCTGAGTTAACTTATTTGGCATAATTAAATTTTAAAAAATAGAAAAAACATGTTAACACATCATAGATAATGCAAATAAATACGGGAAAAAATATAAAAAAGCCCAAAAAATCTAAAAAACCCAAAAAAAAGATGAAATTATTGAATAGTGAAAAATGCAAAAATCAGAAGCAGAAACTAGTTTTAAGCCAACTTGAGCATAGCCTAATACCTACCATTTCAATTAAACAAAGATGTTCCTCTGCATAAGTACATAATTGCATAGTTTCATATCGAAGTTATTTGGCATAATCAAATTAAAAAAAATCTAAAACTGAAAAAAATAGGTTATCCCATCATATATAATACAAACGAGTACGAAAAAAGAACTGGCAAAAAAGGTCAAAAAATCAAAAAGCCAGAAAAAGATGGAATTTAAAAATAATAAAAAATAAATCAGAAACCAAAAGTTCAAACCAAAATGAGTCGAGTCTAAGTCTCAATAAATTTACAAACAATAACTCAACTAGCACATAGTTATACAGGAGTGCCACACTGCTTAAACTAATCAATGGCTGGCCAATCTTCAGCACATTCGAGCCACACAACAATATATTAACTCTATAAGCAAGAGATGTGGTTCTTGAAGTTCTTTGTAAGATAACGGATAGGCTTTTTGTGGTTATGATTTAGCTTTTTGAAGTAATTAGTTTTTAAATATAGTGTCTTTTTAAAATGAGGTCTATAAATCGATTGTAGTAGATATTGTTCTGACTTTATCTATATCGGCTAAAATCGCACGTGAGTATTTCTCTTTGTACTATCTCTCATGAACAATCAAAATTCAAAAATTTAAACTAAAAGGCATTACTCACAGTTCAAAAAAATCAACCCAATGTTTAGATCAGTACACAAAATATAGGATCTAAAGAAAAAAAAAGTGAAAGACACTTCTGGAATGAGGACTAAATTGTTGACATGTAAATTTGAAATTGCATACACATATAAACTTGGTAAAAATATGAGAAATAACAGGGTAAGAAACTTCCTAGTCCCTACAACAAGAGTTCTTATTCCTTTAAGAAAAAACGGTCGGAATCCAGTTTTTTTTAGTGGCAGTTTTTTGTACCGGCATCCGACGTCTGGTTTTCGGACAGAGTGCGTGGCGCTTCGTGCTATCATGAAAAGATTTTGTCAAACTAGTGCTCGTGTAGTCGTGTTCTGTGACTTGCATTT
The DNA here is from genome assembly GCA_036346265.1 of Melocanna baccifera. Taxonomy (NCBI): domain Eukaryota; kingdom Viridiplantae; phylum Streptophyta; class Magnoliopsida; order Poales; family Poaceae; genus Melocanna; species Melocanna baccifera. Next base: position 24,121,293 of record CM070678.1, read on the forward strand.
TGCAATAGCGCCTTGCTTCTTCTTTTAAATTTGTAAATTTCAGTTAATAATACTACTAGGTAACTTGTTTAAAGCAAATATTACTAGGTAGTCTATCCTGTCACAAAAGAGTGTTATTTGGACATCGATGCAGTCCTTAAAATTCAATTTTAGACACTAATTTCTATTGTACTACTAATTCATTTATAAACATATAGTAAAATTATAATATTACAAAAGTACTTTTTAAGAAAATTCTATAAATATCGTTTTCGCATGTCAAATTTAAATATTTATCGAGATATAAACAACCAAAGTAAAAAAAGGACTATACATTCGAAAGGACACTCTTTTTGTAACTGATGGGAGAAGTTTTGTTTGTGGTAGTGCTTCACTCAAGTGTTGAATTTGTATAAAAAAACAGCTTGTGTATCTTATCTTTGTTATCAATTAAGACTCGAATATGCAAATTCGGACCTCTCTGTGTATTATGCAACAGTTTAGGATCACGTTAGTGCACATAGTAAAAAAATAGATGAAATATCGATCATAATTATGATTAACTAAGAAAGACATAAATATTATTACTTATTAGAGTAGCAATCTTATGGCCAAACTTATAATTAATAGTCTGAAGGGCTTAGCAACATTTAGCAGTGGGAACTAAAGATAAGTGTAGTAGCCATTTACATGCCACAGGCAATCGACTAGGAAGTGAAGTCCTATTCCAAGAAGTCATCAAGGAAACCTCCTTCAAGTACCTTTAGCTGATACAAATCATTTTCAACAACTGAGAAACAATAAATATAGATGTAAGTACATAGAGTACTTAGCAAGTCATTTGTAACAAGATGCAATATAATTATGTAAGGCTTATCAAAGGAAAGTTAAGTGGTTATTTTGCAGAAAACAATAATTTAGAGTGAATACGATAAATAGATTGAAAACACACTTTTAGAAATGACATAAAAGAAGTAATTAATGAATCAAATAATTGAATAAACCACAAGTAAACTGACTATTCACTTCCCACCAGCTTACTTTCTAACCAAACCAAGATTTTAGGAAAAACCTAACCCTCATGTGAAATTGCTGAGCATTGTTCATAACCAATGACACTGTTCTTCCAATAGTTTGACACTCTGTAGAGCTTGCATAACTTTATCCACAAGATATGATCATCTCATATTGCCATACGATTAGCACATTTTCTTGTGTGTGCGGCGGAGAGTTCATGACAAGGCCTTTACAATGCCCAATCTCAAACTGATATCGCCTGCTAAGGTTTTACTGTCAAGTATGTTAATCACCTAGTCAGAGAAGCCCCCTCTTACACCACATAAAAATTACCCACAAATGAATTAATCATCTACATCATCTAAATGATGAAAATCAATGTTGAAACATTATAAATTAATTAGTTAGGTCCATCTGATACGAAACATGTGGTTATATGATACGGCTCATATCAATGACGTATAAATTTAAGTCTTTAAGTTATTACCCATACGAGACATTTACATCCCAAATTGCTAACCATACTTCACCCTTTACTACATGATCACTTGTCTAAGTAAAAATTATTTTGTTTAACCAACACCAATAACACTACCCATGCCATGGTATATAAATTTTATAACTGTAACTGACTACCATGATTCAATATCTCATTAAATCAGAATTAATTAATTAATTAATTAATTAACATGTGATGAGGAGTCCAACATACTACAAGTATGGTTAAGTATACTAAACGTACAACCTAAGTGAATAATAGTATTGTATCAGTAGACAATTACCTATCCTATGGTAATAATGGAATAATGTCATTCAAATTATCAATGAGAAATTAATCAAGATTGGTTAATAGCTATCAAGTACAAAGTTTTGTGATAAATTAGCAATATATGATAATTTAAAATATAATAATAATAATAATTAGATTTGAAATAATAGGTTTAACATGATGAAAGGTCAAAACTTACCTTGACTTTGTCTAGTTACCAACTCTTGAACTTCAAGTTCCGCTTTTGCTCCTTCGAAGACGTTATTTAACAAGAAAAAAGCAAATGAAATGTAAATAATTCAAATTAATTCCAAATAAAAATAATAAAACTAGAACTAAAAGATATACCTCAATTTTAGATGAATTTAGGAAGAATAATCGAGTCAATCGGAATTCGGACGGAGAAGAACATGCTCTCAGAAAGTTTAAATCTAAGAAAAAAGAAAAATGATACGTTTTGGCTTTTCTGGAAATATTTTTCTAAAGAAAAATTAATTTATGATGTCAACAAGGCTTTTTGGTTTTCAGACTAATTATTTTATAAAGGAAAATTGGCTTCAGTCGTTGGGAAGTGGGCCCTACAATTCTTGGATTTTCCAAATGAATAAAATTCTAGAAAATTGAATTAGAGGCTGACATGTGGGCCAGTGGTCCATTGACCATGTCCATGGGTTAGCTTGGGTTTACCATAAACTCGATGCATCGGGGTTAGGCTAGGGTTGACGTGGCGTATGACGTGGTAGACACGTGGGAAAAAGGTAAAAAGGTGGTGTGACGTGGCAGTGGCATGGCTTGCGGACATGGCAAGAATTGTGTGATGCGATGAGGTGGAAATTGGGTCTTGTGTGGCATGGATGTGTCCTCCACTCACTTACTGTGTGCTAATGTGGCTGACACATAGGCAGTTGACCGGGTTACATCGACAGCTTACGGCAGTCGTCTCCGGTGATAGCAACGGCGATGATTGGTGGCATAGCAAGGATAGCCCGAGCTTCCTCTCATCAAGGGAAACTCATTGAGCGGCATGGATCGGGTGGAAGGGCATGACAAGGAGATCATCGCGAGGGAGGTCGGTGGTGCAAGCTCGGTGATGGTGAAACCAGCGAGGAGGTGATTGGCGAGAGATGGCATGGTGCACACTAGTTTCTGGAGGATGGAGCAGAACTAAGGAACCAAACATGGAGACCGATGGTAATTAGGTGTGACCAGTGGCAAGGTTTGGGCGGCGGAGAAGTTAGACACACGGTGAACACCGAAGAGCGATAATGTAACGATCTCGATGAAGTGTGAAAAAGGACGAAGGGAACACAATAAACCATTGGAGGCGGTTGGCTTCGGTGAAGGGGTACCAGAACAAAAGGTAATTGCTCATTGGATATGGCAATCACGATGGCGATGAAACCTCCAATTAGGCGATGGTGTCACACGGCAAAGAGGAAGGGCTCGGGGTAGTTTATATGGGCTCGGGGTAGTTTATATGGGCTTGGTGGTACTATTTAAAGCGAAATGGCCGGGGCGCACACACCTAGGAAACCGAGGTAGGGAGGAGTCCGACGAGGGTATGGCATGGCTCGAAACGGAGACATGAGGGAGTCCTAATTAGAGACAAAGAAGGCCTAACCTGTGGGCCCAGGCAATCAGCGAGACAAAGAAAGAAAGAAGGTGGCTGGCAAGGCAACCAGATGGACTGGGCCGAGCGAGTGGGCTGGTGCATGAAGGCAAATGGGCTGAGGCAACACAAAGTGATCTGCGCTAGTATGAGAGATAGAGATTTGTCCCACAGAGGTTTTGGGGATTTTCAGGGATTTTCTAATTTAAAAAAAAAGGATTAAATCAAACTGAACTCTAGAAAATACAAATAAATCTGGAAAAATCCAAGAAGATACAAAAAAAATCCTTGTACACACAAGAAATCTGAATAAAACAAATTAATTGAATATTATTTTAATCGCATTAAATCTTTATAATGTCTAAAAATTAAAATTCAAGCTTTAATTAATTTAAGAAAAATCTAAATAATTATTTTTATTTAAAAGCTTTAAAAAGGTACTAAAAATCAGGATGGTACATTCTCCTTTTGTGCTATCTAGAAATTAATTACATGACTGCATATTAACATAAATACATAAGATACGCTGCATATAGACTCTAAGTTTGGTTTAAAATTCCCAAATTTTGCTAGAATCTATTGTTCCAATTAGGGTATAACTAAGGCGAAGCCACCAAATAGACTTCATCAAGCTTCAGCCCACCCTTTAACCTACGCATAACCCCCACCGGTCCATCACTACATCAGATCTTTCATCCACACCAAACTGAGACCAGGCGTCTTCGATGTGACCACCGGCAACTTCTAGATCTGCATGGCGGGGACCTACTACATCTGATTCAACTCTGATCTCGTCTACTATGAGAAGACCATTAGCGGCCATCTATCCTACGGTGCTATCTCGAGCCTCTTCGAGTCTTCGGCATCCAAGCCAAAAAGTTCTTCCTCTAGATCTCTGTCTCTGGCATCTATGTGCACCCCCGATAAGGGCACCATCAAGTTCTAGGTCGGGTTCATCTTGAAGCAGCTATCCATGTTGAACTTCGACAAGGTGCTAGTTTGTGGAGACGTCACCAGCGTGTAGCTTCGTGGTGCGATTGGGGTGATCCGAGAACTTGGTCTACTCCCCGTTGCCAAGGTATGGCTCCTTAAGCATTCAAATGTGTGCTTTTTTGCTTGGAATTTTAGTTATCGGCTAAATATCTTGGGTGGTCTTGCTAAAAATTAGATATCAGGTCCGAGTTGGTAGTTGGATCCGTAAACTTTTGGTGCTTGTATGCGCATTTCAAACCTGGAAGGACTAACTTACCTTGGGATAGATTGAGCATTAGAATTTATACACTATTTGTAGCATTGGCTAGTGTTGTTTTGAATCTTTAGGACGGTTCTGCTTGATGTGATAGGTGGAGTCGTGGCTTAGTGATGCATAATCTTTGATGATGTGGTGTATGTTTTTGGTTTGGGTTGTAGTGAAGCTTGGGTCAAGTTTATCACCAAGTGAAGCTCCATTTATTGATGATAATTGAGTGATTAAGATTAAGGATTATTAGGGTATATGAAGAGTTGATATTCTTTTCACCTCACCTACTTGCATCACACATCCAACGAATTGAACAACATACCAACTTAGTTCATATCACTTCATGCCACCACAAAACAACCCCTGCTTGCATAGACAAGTCATATCTTAACTAAATGGGCTAATCTTATCAAGCTTTCTTGTACTTACTCAAGCAGCCAAATGCACCATTAGAGAACTCCAACAGATTTGTGAAGCTCAGTGCTTGGGTAGAGGGATGGCACTTATGGTAGCTCAAGTACTTAGAACAAACTAATAGGTGTTAAGATGAGATCCACATCTAAGCACCCCATTTGGCTCGATGTCGCTAATGCTTATCACCACTCTTTCAGTACTAAGGTAGGAGGTGTGCAAATTAACAAAAATATTATTCATAAGGGGTGTCCATTTCAGGAGTATAAAACCTAATTTTAGAAATATTGAAGAACCGTGATTTTGGATGAGTTATGTATAGATATTAGTTGGACTAAATGATTTTCAATGACTAACTACTATCTACATTCGATAATTTTGGCTTTGGCAATGATAAAATTGCTACCAGGAAGCTATTGTGGTCCATCAAAGATATTCTTATTTTGCTTATTGGCATTGGCTTCTGGCAGCTAACGCTTGCATTGATTCTTCAATATTATCAAAATATATTTGTGCAACAAGGTAGCTGATGAATGTCTCAATGATTTGATAGTGTGTTACACTTAATGAGAGATTTTAAAAATATTGATGATGATAAAAGTCATAAGATGATTTCAAGTCATGAAATCTCACAGAATAAATTAGCCTCGTGATTTAAGCTTGCACATTAGTAGTATGTTATATTTTTCTTGAATATTTATGATCATTTATAATTAGTTATTGTATTACTAATTTTGCTATTTTTTATACACAGATGACAATCTTTACTCATTGGAAGCATATTTATTTATTTTTATGCTATGCCTTCTATTATTGAGGTACTTTCATTATATTTCTCCCTTTTTTTGGCTTTGTTTCTCTTCTATTCATATATACATTTGAATTGTACAATAGTAAAATACTATGTTTATATCAATCTAGCTTAGTCCTTCGAGGTTTTGAGCCACTCTCTATTTTTTATCCTAGCTTCGCCACTGGGTATGCCTGACTTTTATCCAGGTTTTTCATAGCCCTACATTCCCTTTTAGAAATATTACTTTTTTTAGTTTTTTTTCTCACGAATATGTTTTAATTTTTATATTCACCAGGCACACCTTCTAACACTGCCAATATCCTCATCTACAGAAACTTTCTCCTACAGTGATTTATTCTTGTTATAGTCATAGGAGGCAACTTTTTCTCATGCTATCTTAATCACAATTATCTTGGTGTGCATAATCCATGTTTACTTATTTTGGGTATCCTTTAAACACCCCTTCTGTCCAATTTTTCTCATTGGTTTTGGGCTATTGTAAATGCATTGAGTCCTCATGCAGAAATAAACTCTTTCCATAGGGACATTAGTGGAATTTTGAATAAACCCTTCCATAGGGACATCAGTGGAATTTTGACCTTGTCTCCGTGGCGAATATTCAAATACTAATACCACCATTATTTTATTTATCCCTAGGCCCCACTAGCATCATTTCCGTCTATTTCTATAAAAACGATGCTAGGCGTATTAACGGCTTTCCTCACAATGCCGTTAGAAATAGTATCTAACGACAGGTTCCACCATCGGATAGTAGTGCCTGTTTGTATTGTCGTTCTGGTTAAAAGCCAAAAAAAAGGAGAATACGAATACTTGACTTTTCAAAGTAGCTTTTTTACTCCTCTCGTTTTCATATCGCTTTGGGCAAAAGTAGGTAGTTATGGGTGCATTACGCACCTCACTCCTTTTACTCCTATCACACATATGTATCTTTTCTTCACTTTTTTTTACTGTTACCCTCTATTTTTTAAAAGCTACTTCTTTCAATTAGTACTATTTATTTTCAACGGTTTTTAAGTTACAGCTAAGGGGTACTCAGTTTGGTTTTTTATGGCTTTTGGCTTTTCCACTATAACTGGCTTATTTTGCACTGTAGCAACTAATAGCTTTTTTGTGTAATTAAATTTTTAAAAATTTTAAAAATAGAAAAAACATATTATTCCATTATAGACAATGCAAATGAAAAAAAAGGCAAAAAGCCTAAAAAGCCAGAAAAATAAAATTAAGAAATAGTGAACTAGAAATCAAAAGGCAGAAACTGAAACCGAAACGAACGAGACCTATCAGCAGAAGTTAATACGAATAGAACTGTAATATGATCATTTACCTAGAGGTGTTCAGTTCGGCTTAAATAAACTAGCTTATGACTTATTTTACACTGTAACTGATGATAATTTATTTGACGTAATTAAATTTAAAAAATTAAAAAATAAAAAATAAATCAATCTATCACAGATAGTACAAATAAGTATAGAAAAAAAATAAAAAATCAAAAAAACAAAAAACAAAATTTAAAAATAGTAAATTGGAGGGCATAAGCTGAGCTCGTGCAAGCATGCCCGACCTCCCCCCTCCTCCTGTTTTGTTTTCCTCCATTTCTCTCCCACTTCTGCTCTACTCTGCTCCGCTCTCTCCTCCTGTCGTTGCTGCAGTCGCATCCCCTTCCCCTTCTCGCTCCCCGAGCCTCTCCTCTCGCCTCGTCTCGCCTCCGCTCCCCCACCTTCGCAACCGAGCCGCCCCTAGGGTTTCCGCCTCGGGTCTCGCGCCTCGCGTAGCATCCATCGCCTCGAGCCGCGCGCGCCCACCGCCCGCTGTCTGCGGGGCGCGTCGCTCGGACGCCGTGGTTGAGGCGGGGCAGGAGCCGGAGCCGGAGTGACGTCGCGGAGGGACAACCCTAGCTTTCTCGTGGGAGCTTCTGGGTCTCTGAGGAAGGGCTCGGTTGGTGCGCCTCGCGCGAGCAGCCATGTCGCAGACGAACTGGGAGGCGGATAAGATGTGAGGATATATGCTTTTATTGTTTAACGGAAAAATTGATGATTCGCCGCTCTATAGATGCGCGTTTAAGGATTTGCGAGCGAAAACATTTTTCTCGATGAAATGCCGCTACAAACATGAAAAATAGCTGAGATTTGCCACTCTGCAGGTATTTCAGTATTTTTTCTATTTTCCCCCAAAATCGCATGTAAAAGATTTGCCACTCTCATGTATTTCGGTATTTTTTTAATCTTTTCCCCCCCAAATCGCATGTAGTAAAACACACAACCTTGCCTTTCTTCCTTAATAACTCCCCCACTCTTCTTCCCAAGCCTCGCACCGCCATGGTCGTCGACGAAGCGCTCGTGGAGGTCAGACGTTCACCGCAGTCGAGGCTTGGGGTCCGCGGTCAGCACCAGGCTCGGCCCGCCGCCGGAGCGCGGTCCGAGCGTTGGTGGATCTCCGGCGAGCTGCTACTTGTGCCAGCGGGAGGAGGGGCAGGTGACGCGCAGCGGTGACCATGGAGACTACGGTGGCGAAATCTGTGGGGGCACGGAGGCGCTGGAGTCCACGGCCCAACCGAATCTATTATCTTGTTCGCTGCAGCTGTTTGGATCGAGGAGACCAGATTGCTGCTGGGTTCCAATTCCGTGAGATCATCTACTATTCTTCGTAGGTGACGAAAGGAATTAAGGTTTATGATTGATCTAGCACTGCTGCATACGTATGTACTTTTGTTGAATTACTGCTGCAACCGAGAAGCTTGTGCTGTTGTTTGAGGAGAACCGACGCCAGGACTTAGGGATTGGGCACATATACACCTACACTCTCCTTGCTGATTTGTGTGGTGCATACGATCAGAAGAAATACAGGAATGGCAGCCATGGGAACCAGCAAGGTCGCAGCCATGGGAACCAGAAAGGAAGAAGAGAGGAAAGATTTCGGTAGGAGGTGAAGAAGAAGAAGAGGGGGCAGGTGCAAAAGGGACCTTTCATGAGTGATTTCAGGCCAGAAACAAGAAGAAATACAGGAACACGGCTTGAGTGTCAAATTGCAGTTATTTGTGTCTTTAGGGTGGCATTTCATCAAGAAAAATGTTTTCTGTGGCAAATCCTCAAACACGCATCTTTAAGGTGGCAAATCATCAATTTTCCCTTGTTTAATTTATTACTTGCTTCCTTTTGTTGATTCATGGAGTGCTGCGGTGGCGGTGCATCCTGGGTGCTGTTTGGCTGGTGTTCGAGCTGTTCTATTGTTTTTTTTTTGAATAATTCCGGGACAGGTTCTAAATAAAAGGTGTATCTAACCTCAGGTTGTGAGTAAAAGGTGTATCTAACCCCATGTGACTTGTGAGTGGGAGGGGAGTAGATGTGGGCTTTGGCGCTAGGGTTTCGGGGAGCTCTCATTTTTGGAGGCCTTCATTTTGGCTCTGTTTTTCTGTAGGCTAGACTGTTTGTTCGGCTTCCGGCATGGAGTTAGCACTTAGCAGAACCATCTGGGGTTGTGAAATGCCAGGAGAAAAGAATGCGATTTAAGGTACTAGGTTTTGAATAGTGAGTATGATTTGGGAGGTTGGTAGGGTAAAGAGCTAGCTAGGGGTTATTGAGCGGGTCATTCAGGAACAAATTAGGTCTTATTTGCGCGCGTGCTATGTTTCACTCTCTGAATATATAGAGTGGCAGTGTAAGTTTGTACTAAATTTGGTTGAACATTTAAATTTTAATGGTGGAACCTAGAATTTGAGATTTTAGTGAAGATTCTAGTGTGCAATTACGGATTTTTAGTACTTGCTATTGGCAGTTAAGTAATTTCACAAAGGCTGCATTTTGAAGACAGAAGGGCTTCTTTTGGTTCAGGAGGTTACACTTTTCACAAGCCTATTAATGATCTTTGGTGATTTCTGTAATTATTTGCAGAAGCACATATAGTTTGTTAATGTCTAAGTACTTTATATGAATAGAAACACGAGGAAGTTTCAATTTTGGAAGCTCTAGAATAAAGCATGTTAGAAATTGCTTTGTTTCCTTCTAATTCATGATTTGTTACAGAATAACATCAAGTGAAACTTAAAGTGAGGAATGCAGTAGTATTGCGGATATTTATCCTTCCATTCCGTTTATGATGGCAATGTACTTGTTTATGAAAACTTATTGTTTCAACATCCATCCTCAGAAGGACTAAATGATTGATTGTGTAATAAAACAGGCTGGATGTCTACATATATGACTATTTTGTGAAGAGAAATTTGCAGGCAACTGCAAAAGCCTTCCAAACGGAAGGGAAGGTCTCATCAGATCCAGTTGGTATGTATTTCCCAGCAAGTTCCCATGAAGCTATTTAAGTAGGCTTGTCTTTGCTACCACTCCCAATATTAAATGCTACCGTTTACTTTATAATGTTATCTTTCTTGCAGCAATTGATGCTCCTGGTGGCTTTCTCTTTGAGTGGTGGTCGGTATTTTGGGATATATTCATAGCACGAACAAATGAGAAGCATTCAGATGTTGCAGCATCATATATTGAGGTATGTATCTATGCTTTTTTTTAAAAAAATCTTTTTCACGGTTCAATCTTCTATCTATGAGATAATGATGTTCAATTAGGGCTCTCCTTTCTGCCTTTCCTGTAAGGTTGCAACACAGTAAATTTTATGTTGATTACAGAAGCCATCTACAACTTGGATGGCTATACCATTCAAAACTCAACTTCGTCTACTCCAAAATGCAGTATGCTAGTTACCACATTATACATTCTTCCTATGGATCCTGTGTGGACCGCTAATCGTTTTAGTCTTGTTAGGGCTGATACCAATTTTAGCTTGTCAATGGTCCCTTATATATCTGTTTTAAGTATTTGGGTTTGACACTATTGTTTTAAGTGTTGTTTATGATTGAATTGCTCATTTGATTAGTCATGTTCATTGTAAATTGGCAGTTACACTGTTTATTCAGTTATATTTGTTTTAGTGTAGTTGATTTTACATGTTCAACGTGCCTCGCCTTATTGCCTATAGCTCCAATCAAATATGTATACAAATCCTTAGTTAGGAGATATCTCCTGAATGGATAATGCTAATTCTTAGTTAGGAGATATCTCCTCAATGGATAATGCTAATTCAGCTATACTTTACTGTACTATGTCAGACTCAGTTAATGAAAGCAAGGGAACATCAACACCAGCAGCAGCAGCAGCAACAACAACAACTACCTCAACAACAGCAGCAGCAACAACAACATCAGCAGCAACAGCAGCAAATACAAATGCAACAAATGTTGTTACACAGAGCTGCACAGCAGCAGCAGCAACAGCAGCAACAACAGCAGCAGCGCAGAGATGGTTCTCATCTTAATGGTACTACAAGTGGATTTTCTGGAAGTGATCCTTTAATGCGACAAAACCCAGCCACCGCGAATGCTATGGCAGCAAAAATGTACGAGGAGAGGTTAAAGCTCCCTTCCCAAAGAGATTCTTTGGATGAGGCATCAATGAAGGTATCACCCCTAGCTACATCTTGTTTCTTGTGTTTTGGTTTATTCCTCACTAAAGCAAGTAAAATGTTTCCTTTTGGTTTGAAAACTTCAGTTGCAGCAAAGATATGGGGAAAGTGCTGGGCAAGTACTTGATCCAAACCAAGCATCATTGTTGAAAGCAGCTGCAAGTGGACAATCTTCAGGGTATTTTCTGAACTTCTGAGTTGTGCTTGTATGTGTATTGGCAAACTTTACTTGCATGACATGGTAGATCATGAGAACCAAGGGAAAACAATATAGTATCAAATTGCAGGAACTGGGAGTTTTTTTTGGCTCTGAGTGCAACACTCTTTTTAGAAAATTGTGGTCTGAATCCTTCATATGGTATAAATCTGGGCTGGGGCTGGCCCTTTTTTCCTTAACTTTGGTATATTCTACACTTGATATATTCTGAACTTGTTGTTTTCATCTGTTGATTGTACGTTGAAGATTAATCACTTGTACACTTCTATTTATGCTACATATTTATATTTAGATGTTAGTACTTTTGCAATATTCTTGTGAATAAACAGCAGACTACTATTGCATTCTGTATATATGCATGCATTTTTTAATTCTGAGACCAAGTGCTTTTATTAGGTATTGCATTGTAAATTTACATTTTTTTATTGTGTCTAAAGTATGTAACTTTACTCTGAATAGTCAAGTACTAAGACCTGCCATGACTCATGAATCATGATCAGGCCATTGAGTAAGAAAATAATCAGTTAATCACGCCAGGTAGGATTAATTGTTGATGTTGACTACCGGATGATCTGCATCCTGTAGCAACTACAACGTAACTTGTGGTACATTTGATTTCAAATAGTGTTGACATTTATCATTTATAGGCAAATTTTGCATGGAGCGGCTGGTGGCTTGTCAGGCACTCTGCAACAAGTTCAGGCAAGAAGCCCGCAACTGCCTATGCCAGAACAGGTTACTTAGATTTTCCTACTGCTTCTTACTTCTAATGATAGCCACCTAAAACAAAGAGCATTATCAATATTTATTTCTCATCATATATATTCTTTGCAGAGTATCAAAACTGAGATCAGTCCAGTTTTGACACCCAGAGCTGCAAGTCCTGAGGGATCATTAATCGGTGTCCAAGGTAATTGTCTTCCAGCCTATTTCTGGAATTGCTGTTGTCTCAGTCAACTATTCATATTTCAACTTTTACTATTTTCTTACCCTCAAGAATTATATTGCTAGTTTTTACTCTTGCTGAATTTGTTCAGGAGATTATTACTGTTTTTAGTGGTTCGTTTTCTGAAGCTAAATTAGATGTCGTTTTTAACAGGATCTAATCAGGGTGGAAGCAATTTGACTCTGAAAGGTTGGCCACTTACGGTAAGCTATACTAATTCTTATCTTGCATGTGCTTCGCTTATGATTTATGCTTATATTTTGGATTCGATTTTGGCTGCACTCTCCTTTAATGTTGGGGGGATTGAGCACATGCTCGATGCTACTGCATATTGCAGGGGCATGGTTTGAGTTAGTTGGTGTCCATGGAACTGCAAGTGTAGCCCTTCTACTCATGCGCTGTATATCTGCACCTAAAAAATTTCCTTGGGGTTGCTGGGGCATGTAGGGAGGGATGGATGTTTGATATTCTATTAACAGCTGTAATACGAAATATTGAAACCTAGTGCTGATAAAGTTCAACTCAGCAACTCGCACCAGATTCATTGCGTTTTGGGCAGTAGCGGAACTATGGAACCATCACTGGGTACCTTTGTCAGCCGTCCTGGACGAAATTGCCGATGCCTTCATATACCTCAATGGTTGCATTGCTTGAGGAAGCCTTGCGATTGTTTCGCCTACTTACTGTGCCCTTGTATGTAACCCCTCTTATTGCCAACTTCTAGTCCTGTTTCTGATTTTGGGGTATCTTTGAAAAGCACATTTTGGCAGTTCGTGTACAATGAAATCTTTGGAATGTTACGAAGAGCACATCTTCTTTCAGCAATTCGGGAAGCAAGCAGTAATTTATGCAGTTTTCTAGTATAGTGCAGGTCATGTTATTGACATAGATTGTGCTATCATGGGTTCTATCTTGTAACTTCTGTTCCAATATAGACCTTTTTTTTATCTTCATAGGGACTCGACCAACTTCGCTCTGGAATTCTGCAGCAGAAGTCATTTATGCCATCTCCACAACAATTTCAGCAGCTCCAGTTTCTGACTCCACAACAGCAGCAGCAGCTTTTGATGCAAGCACAGCAAAATATGGCTTCCCCTACAGCTAGTGATGTTGACACCAGAAGATTAAGGATGCTTCTTAACAACAGAAATATGGCCCTTGGGCGGGATGGGCAGACACACAGTGGTGGCGATATTATTCCAAATATTGGTTCTCCTGGTCAAAGTGGTGGATCACGTACTGATATAGATATGTTAATAAAGGTACATCGTATGACTTTCTTCTACCTTGCAAATGATAATTTTCTTCTGCTAATCCAAAATGTAGGCTTTTCTCTATGAAGCATTATGCTTACTTAGTTAAAATTGTGATAATAATTACCATGTTTTTAGCTTCTTGCTGTATAGAGGCCGTATACCCAATCTGTTGAGAGAAGGATGGAATGGGAATATCCTAACCAAATGGCACTTCTGCCCCCGATCGATCAAAATGAAACATATTCATTTTTAGTTTCCTATCATTGACATTTTTTTTTTGTGTTCACCAACAGTCAAGTATTTTCTCTTCAACATATTTCATTTCAAACATTTAAGAACTAAATAGAGACGAGTTTGAAACAAATATTAGAAATATTAGTTGTTTAGTCTGTCTTTTGAGTGTTTTAAGCCAATGAATATGTACCCAAGTATCTCTTTTTGGGCAGACAACCATCTAGAATTATGAACCTTTTAGCATTATCCACATATGTTTGTGCGCTACATATTGCTCTTTAGCTATTGTAGTTTCTGGCCACCAATCAGTTATCCTAGGTTTTGGAAAGCACCCAAATCATTCTCAGTCCTGTTGTGGTGTTGTGTGAATTGGTTTCTTGGTGATTTTATGGGTTAGTGAAGGCTTTAGTAGTGGGTCAAGTGTCAAAACCATTGGTTGGCTACATCTTTTGTCAAGTCTTGGGGACACTGACCTTAGCTATCTCAATTCTTATATCATGAAGATCAGCAACCCTAGATTCATATCACAATACTTGCTGTTCAGCAATGCGAAGGGATGTGAAACATCCAACAACTGTCTCAAAACTATGTTGTACTTTTGTGATATTGAACTTATAATATTTACTGGTTTGAAACTTGTTTTCTCATCATCTTATCTGTATACTGCCTGTATGAAACGAAGCTGACATAAAAGGCTTAAAAACGAGTAACATTAATAGTTGAATAACTGGGCTTTAGACTAGTTGTTGTTCCTTCGATGACTCAACCCGTTACAGAATACTACCTTCATTTCCACTAGTCTATTAACTATCCTCTTTCTCTGTTTTATGCCCTTATATGGGTGTTTCCATGTAGTAGAAGAAAATTGCTCATTTACAACAGTTGCAACAGCAAAGTCATGGCCAACAACAACAGCAGCTTCAGCAATATACAGTCTCCAGTCAGCAGTCTCGAAGCTCAAACCAGCTTCTCCATCAACAGGAAAAGCCAGGAGTTGGAAGTAAGCCTAATGACGGAAGCATGCCAAACTCTTTTGGAGTAGCTGACCAAGTATGTTATTGTTGTACAGATACAATATTTCTATGCGGATGTTGATATTGTTGTTTTAAACCTAACATACTACTGATTATATGCTGCAATCCAGAGGAATGATGGCCCTAATGTTTATACATATACCTTTTTTTTGCTTCTTTCTTGAGATATTGAAGGTATTTTTTGTTACAAAAGCAATGCCTCTAATGAAGCGTGCATTTCATTCCGGTTCTAACTTTTAACTTGGCACATACAATTACTGAGTTGAGTGCTTGCTAAGTGTTTGATGGTATTCTGTGCACAAACACATTTAGGGTAACCAATGAAAAGAGTATTATTTGTAAAGCCACACCAGCCACCCTCTGTTTTCCAGATTCTGTGAAGAATATTTGAACTGCAATTCGATATGCTGCTTTGGCACTTGTGTTAAGCATTATTCTAGTATTGTTAAGGATGTAGAGTTTGTATTCTATTTCTTATATGCCTCCTTATCTCTATATGGCATATTTCTCTTGTTTCTCAATATATATTGCTTATTGGGCCTTTTTAATATACACACAATGTTCATAACATGGTATCAGAGCAAAAGTTAAAACCCTAACCTCGCTTTTCTTCCGCTGTTGTTGCCCCTAGAAGGATCTATCTCCGCTCCTGGGGGTGGCCACTTCATCAGCTGTCGCCGTCCTCTTGGACCACCGCCGCGAACTTTGACGTCGGTCGATCGACACCCAGCTCATCCTCTTCGCTGGCTTCCCCGAGCCGTCACCGCCGGTCTTCGGATTTGGTCGTCGCCCGCTTGGATCCACTGCATCAAGACCGGATCCAACGAGATTTGTCCGGCGTCGACCCTCTTCCCCACCAATCTTGCCGATCTCGAGCCGCCGCCGCCGTCCTCTTGGATTGTCGCCGCCGCTCTCCCTCAGATCCAGGCCGACCTTGAGCTCGTTGTGCTGAGATGCCGCCGCGCTCCGCCACCCCTAGATCCGGCCGACCTCAAGCTCGCCGCATCGAGACGCTGTCGCCAGCCTCAGATCCGGCCGCCACTGGTCTTGCCCACCCGGATCCGGCTGCCTCCAGCCTGAGCCACCGGCCCACGCCGCCTTCCTCTGGCCCGCCGCTATTGTCGGCCGTCCGAATCTTTCGCTGATCTCATCTTCCGTCCATCGCCTCCCCCGACTGGTGGTGGAGAGAGAGGGAGGGGCAGAGGAGAGTCAGGAGAGGGGTTGAGTGAAGTGGGGAGAGAGGTGGGGGTAAGTAATTGGTCTTGGCGTTTGACCGTTGAGCTGCCGAAGGATGTTGCTAGTAACTCGAGTCTTTTCTTTAGTCTTTCATTGCGTCTATCCTAAATCCGTAGTATCTATCTTTCAATTCGTCTAAGCCGTACGAGTTCACAAATTTTTGTGTCAGTTAGGTGATTGCTTTGCTAGTCTTAGTCCACCCTTTAGGATTTTGTGTGGTCCTCTTTGAGCCGCGTGCGGATTGTAAATATCGTTATGATGCCGATATGATGCCTCCGCTCCTCTTTGAGCCGCGTGCACATTGTAAATGTCGTTATGATGTCGCTGGTTCTCTTTAAGCCACCGCCCTGAGCTTTTAAGGCCGCTGCGCTTCTTCTGCAATGCAATTCTTGTGTATTGCGCCACCGTTGTCTCAGGCTTCGATCTGCTTTATGGGCTGTCACCATACTTTATAGGCTACCGCACAATCTCGGATGGAGATCTTCTATTTTCAACATAATATTCAAGAGTTGCGTGCTAAGACGACATTTACAAGACTTGGATTTTGAAGTTTTCCTATTTTAATGTCAACTTTTTCAAATACAATGCTATTGCATACGCCTTACATTTGAGGGGGTGTTAAGGATATAGAGTTTGTATTATATTCCTTATATGTCTCCTTATCTCTGTATGGAATATTCCTCTTGTATCTCTATATATATTGCCCATTGGACCTCTTCAACATACACACAATATTCATAACATTCTATACCTAATCATCTATGGATATGCCCATTCAGGCCTTCACTATTACTCATGGTTTTATCATTTGTTAGAAAATATTTAGAATTGCTTCCAGTTGCTTTAGATTGCCAAATTGGACAATGACTTGATTTGAGTGGTTCAATCACGTACAATGTGCTCTTTGTTGTTCAGGCATCAAAGAAGAGAAAGAAACCTGTCTCGTCCTCCGGTAGAGCTAATAGTTCAGGAACAGCAAACACTGCTGGGCCATCTCCAAGTTCCGCACCTTCGACACCATCCACTCACACACCAGGAGATGCAATGTCCATGCCACAGCTGCAGCATAATGGTGGTCCATCAAAACCATTGATGATGTTTGGTTCTGATGGCACTGGAAGCTTGACCCCTCCAGCAAACCCACTTGTATTTATATCCTGAAATCAGACATTCTCTTTCAAAAGTGCCATAAGCATAGCTTTGTCAGCAAGATGACAAAAAATTACAATTTCAGGGTGATGTGGACCGTTTGCTGGAAGATGGATCCTTGGATGAAAATGTAGAATCTTTTTTATCACAGGAAGACATGGATCCTCGGGAAACCATGGAACGCTGCATGGATGCCAGTAAAGGTATGTTTCTGTTTCCCACTGATACCAGGTTCTTCTTGAGTGTGACCATTCGTGAGAACAAATAGCTTCACCTATAGCTATCATTGTTTTTCCCATGCTTTTTGTTTTGGAATGTCATGCGCAGTTCTTGGTTTCATCAAGTTTGCAATTCCTTTGTTTCTTTAAGCAAACTTATGCGCAGTTCTTGGTTTCGTCAATTTTGCAATTCCTTTGTTTCTTTAAGCAAACTTATCTGATTACTTGTTAAATAAAAATGGCTTGATAGCATATCTTCTGCCTAAAGATGTAACGCCACCACAGCCTTTCAGCTGTGCTGTGTGGTGTCTGGGCCAATCTCTCTACAGGTCTTAGATTCTGCTACAGTTAATTAATTACCAGTTTAACACTAAGCATCCTATGTTACTCGTTTTGGCCTTATGGGAGCAATTGTAGGAAAACAGTCTTCTTGGAAAAAGATTCTATGGCATCCCATGCCATATAGTATCATATGGCACCTTTCTAGAAATAGTTTGAAACTAAACACATCTTCCCAAAACTACTACCCTCCTCTTTGCTTAAAGGCTTCATGACTTGCAAGGGCAAGCTTGAAGTTATCGAACGAACCATAGATCCCTAGGGATGTTTCCACTGAGGCACCTCCATGCCTTGCTAAAGCTACTGCTCTGCTCCAAATCTCATTGCAGCAGCCGACCAAGCTCACTGTCAAACAACTATTCAATTTTTTGACATTTCAGTATTAATCCCCATTCAAGCATACACCTCCAAAGTAACAAAGTTTTGAAAACTTTTGCCCAATCTCTTTAGAATTAATTGTGGTATTTAGCATTGATCTTGTAATTTGGTTGAGGATATAGGCATTGCTGGTGAGTGGTGATGACGGTAAAGGTGATAGGGAGGAATTGAATGCCCCTGAGCAGGTGATGTGCTTCGAGACTAATTGGTTTCTTATGGTCCTTGTTTGTACATTGGGGCAAAGAGGATGATAGCAGTTTCGGGGAAGGACAGATGTGAATGTATTTGCTTTCGGATTCATGTTTGCTACATGTCCTTCTTAGATGAGTGATATATGATTCTATGTGTAGTGGGTGCCGTGGAATTCTGTTTACTTCTGCTTTATTGCAATTATTTGGAGGGGGTTAATGCATTGCTTTGTGCCTCTTTATTGCAGGTTCTGGTTTTACCGAGGTTGCAAAAGCCCGTGCCAGTACAAACAAGGTTGTTTGTTGCCATTTCTCATCAGATGGAAAACTGCTTGCCACTGGAGGCCACGATAAAAAGGTGTGGATGCCAACATAGGAGTTATATATGGATTTACTGGTGCTAAAGAAGCTGCATGCTTATACCTGCTTTTATGTTTTCAGGCTGTTTTATGGTTTACAGATGCCCTAAACCCTAAATCTACATTAGAAGAGCACTCGTTGCTAATTACAGATGTTCGATTTAGCCCAAGCATGACCCGCCTTGCTACATCTTCCTTTGACAAAACCGTGCGGGTTTGGGATGCTGACAATGTATATTTATTTGCATTACTGGCTCTCTTACAGCAATATCGCTTCAGAAGTTATCATATACCTTAAAATGCACTTACTAATTGACTGACTATATGCAGCCAGATTATTCGCTCCGAACTTTCACGGGTCATTCAGCATCTGTTATGTCGCTTGATTTTCACCCAAATAAAGAAGACTTCATTTGCTCCTGTGATAGTGATGGGGAAGTGCGCTGCTGGAGCATAAATAACGGTAGCTGCGTGACCTGTGTTAGGGTCTTTAATGTATGCAACACTAATTCTTTCTCATTACATTTTTTCTTTGATGCTCATAAAAACTGTTATGTTGATAATACGCTGCAACCTTCTCTTACCATTTCATATCTTATCTCCCCAGGGAGGTGCAACTCAGTTGAGATTTCAACCTCGCCAGGGGAAATATCTTGCAGCTGCTTCGGAGAAGATGATATCCATATTGGATGCAGAAACATTACAAGTTTGTAGGAGCCCTTTACAGGTTTGTTAACAGAGATCATAGCCAAATGGCCCAAATACGTCCCGGAGTTGCTTTCACAATTGCTTGTATCTTAGCTATGTGCAGTGTAATGCTATGCGATGCTACACCTTCTTTTTTAATCTTAGTTCTAGCTTCTCAGTATTATTTTTCAGATTTGATTTAGATTAATGAAGTTGTCATCAAGAAATAGACCCTTCTAGGTTTGTGCCATGTGTTCATTAGAGTAATGTTTAGTTACTGACATTGTCTTAGCAATTTGGGAAATACCATTAAAACCATCCAGATAATTTATGGTTGCAATTTTTGGTTCTTGACTATATACGGGTGAACTAAACCAAAGTTGTCGGAACTTGTGCTGGTAATTTGGGGGTTCAACTGGCTTGGCAGGCTCCAGTTAACGCAGGCATCTCTGTGGGAATTTCTCAAATGTTGATGATATATAATTTATAGGATTGTTTGAGAACTATATCTTGGTCCAAGATTTTAGCTAGAAGTTTCCATTGCCATTACACATTAGATCACCATGGCACTTTTGGCTCGGGCTGCCTTTGATGAATGGGTGACTACCCTTTGTTTCAACTAGTATGTTGCTGACTTGCAGTCCAAAGTGGCCAACACAACAGCTTTTCTATAACTTGACATTGTCATTTGGATTTTGCAGTTAAGCTGCATTATTCAGTGTTTTACTCACTATTATTGGAACTTTTTTTTTCATGTGTAGGGGCATGTCAAGATTATAAAGTCAATTTGTTGGAATGCTGCGGGTGACTATCTGGCCTCTGTCAGCGAAGATTCTGTAAGGGTGTGGTCATTTGCTTCAGGAAATGACGGCGAATGTGTGCATGAGTTGACCTGCAGTGGAAACAAGTTTAATTCTTGTGTTTTCCACCCAAGTTATCCATCATTGCTTGTAATTGGTTGTTATGAGGCAAGTTCTCTCGAATCTTATCAGGCCCAAGTCAATAAACTTTGTGATCACATTGTTATTGTGTTTGTTTGTATCATTGATATCTTGCAGTCTTTGGAACTTTGGGACATAAGGGAGAAGAATACCGTGACCATCAACAACGCTCATGACGGCTTGATTGCTGCCCTAGCAGCATCAAATGCATCAGGGTTGGTTGCCTCAGTAAGTCATGATAGGCTTGTCAAGCTCTGGAAATGACATTATTTATCAGCCTTCTTCCGCGTCACATTTTACATGGTGGTGCTAGCTGTGGGCGTCTTGTCTTCCAGTCACAGTAGGATGATGTAGGAACAGGATGGTTTTCTGCTACAGATGGCCACATGACAAAAGGGCAGTTAACCAAATTTCTTGAACCATTTGGGTTCAAGAACTAACCCAGTTTGTATTTTGTGGTTGTCTCAGTTGCTGCATGTGCTCTTGGATAAGTTTGTAACTCTCTTCGTAGAATGTCCCATACTCTGTAGTGGCCTGCGCAAACTCTGAAGTGTTGTCATGGACTGGTCGCAAGCGTACAAACGTTTGATGTTTTTTTGCTACAATCTTCATTCTGTTCTCCCCCTCTTTTTCTGCGACAAATTCTCCAAGATCAAATGTGGCATTTTGCTGCCTGGAAAATTGCGCGCGAGGTAGTGTAAAGGCTTCTCCACAATCTTCATTCTCCAAGTTCATTGTGTGCTCTCGTTGCGCTTCAGGTGCCCGTGTGCCAGTTGCGTTCTTTGGTTGCAATTTTGCTGAAATGTAGAATGAGAAGTCAGAAAAAAAAGTTAGTCGAAGATGAATGTGAAAAGGCTTATTCTGAGCAGCGGAATTGATACAGGAAATGGGTTTGCACAAGGAAGTACATTGCCCAGTATTTCATTTCTCATAAGCACATTTAAAATTATCTTATTATTAGAAAGCACCATTTTTGTCTGCCAATCTTGCAGTCTGGGTTTGCAGTTTGCATGAAAGACCACTATAATATTGTTTAATTGTATATCTAACCATCGGTATTGTCTGAATTTTTTTGGTTCAGAGTAGCTATGTGTCACCATTAGAACTAGGTTTATCTACATTTCCTTTGGTATGGGGTCAAATTCAAAGTACAGAACTTTTTACAAGTTATATTGCTTAATTCTTTAGCCCATTTATTTTTCACCGGTATATCGGATCGCTCACCTAGACTCTACTAGCTTCAAATAATGTTTGGTTCGGTCGGCTCCTGACCCAACGCTCCACCTACGCATATAGTGTCTTGATTTACTCACTTCCATATTAGCGTTACAGATCTTGAGCTTTATCCATATTTACTTACACATATATACTTACCCAATGTGAAGGGATGAATAACATAACATGGTACTAATTTCTGCCCATCCGAGACAGAAAATGATTGGCACGGTGTGTACGGTTCTCGATTTCAAGTGGAGCTTGGTAGATCCTTATATTTTAGCCATATGTAACGGGGTTATACCTGTCCTCTCTCTGTCTTTTTAAGGTCCCTTTACCCTCCTAGCTATATACTCCTGTACTGCTGCTCCCCCTCAGCTGGACTATGAACTCTAACTCATAATCTTTTTTTTCTTTTTTTTCTCCTCTTTTCTTTTCTCTTAACTCATCATCCTTAACTCATCATCTTTCTAAGCCATTTACTTTTTCAAAAAAATATTTTCTAATGCAAGTACAACGGAATGGTACAAGAAATAGTTTATACATTTGACATAACTATGTTGGTGATCAAGAATTAGCTTGTCTGAGTAATAGTAAGTGCTGAAATCAACTACAACTTGATCCACTATCTCGGCTTGAGCCTGGTCAATTTCTATATTACAAGCAGACACTCTAATATAAGAAACTATTTATTTACAATACTAATAGATTGGAAATTTCCTCCCTTTCCGCAACGGTGGATTTCTACTCTATCTAACGGTTTAAAAATCTACAGCTAGTTGGCTAAAAATGAAAAAGGAAAAAAGAAAAGATCCAAAAAATCTGGGCCTTTCGGCCTGACCCGGCCACACTTGGCGCACAGCGATGCTCAGCCCACGGCCCAGCGGCCAATTAATGCTTCGCCTGCTCCCTTTTACTCGGCCGACACCTCGCACTCCTCTCTCGGTAGACTAATGCTCCGCCTCCTCCCTTTTACTCGACCAACACCTCGTACTCCTCTCTCGGTAGACTACTACTCCACCTCCTCCATACTCGATCGATGCCTCGCACTCCTCAATTGGCAGACTAACGCTCCGCCTCCTCCTTGCTTGAACGACGCTCGCACTCCTCTCTCGGCTTCCTCTCCTTCCTCCGCTCTCCTCTTCTCAATGCTGGAGATGGCACCTCCTCTTCTCCTCCTTGAGGCCCGCGGCTCCTCGCTTGACTACCCAGCATCCTCCCCTCTCTGGCTCAGATCCGAGCGGATCCTCCTATCTCCGCCACTCTCGCCGGACTTGGGGGTTACCACGGCCTTCTCCTCGCTAGATCTGGCGGTTTGCTCGCCGGATGTAGCGCTCCTTGGCTACTGGGGCTCATCTACTCTGGACTCTTATGGCTACGCGGCTACTCGGTTACCTGGCTACTGCGCTATTCGGCTACCTCGATGACTACTCCGATGACTACTCGGCCTCTCAGCTACTCGACGGCTACTCCGACGACTACTCAGCCTCTCGGCTACTCCCTTGACTAGTCTGACGACTAATTGGCCTTTTGGCTACTCGGCGGCTCCCTCGACTACTTAGCCTCTTGGCTACTCAACGACTCCCTCGACTTCTCAGCCTCTCGGCTACTCAGCAGCTCCCTCAACTTCCTCCTCGCCCTCAAGGAGGAACGCCCCCCCCCCCCCGAGGGGGAGGGAAACTATGGTGGGCTTGGCTTGGCCGGTGGTCATGGCTTGAGGGGCTCGGCTTCGCCTTCCTCACTAGTTCTACCTCACTCATCCACCTTCTTCTAAATCTATTCGCTTTGATTTTAATTCATGCTTTATTTATTTTCTCTACTCTTTACCAACGGAACTCGGGTTTTGGGGTGCTCGTGCTCAGGAGCAGCTCTCCAAGCCTGAGGGCATGCACGGTGCTGGGGTGGTCGTCGGTTGCTGTGGTAGTCACCGGTTGGGCTGGGTGGTTCTCTATCCTTCTCAGCTGCCTGGCTCAACTGGACAAGCCGAGGAGTAGTGCCGAGTGTTTGTGTGTCTTACGGAACGAACCAAAGAAAACGGGAAGAAAAAGGGGAAAAAAGGAAATGTGGGCCTACTTGTGTCGGGCTGAGAACGGCAAGGCGATCAGATGATTGGTAGGGCTACAGTTTGTGGTCCTTACGTGATGGTAGACCGGCCAAAAAATTTGTTTAAATTTAAATTTCTATTTGAGTATAAAAGCAGTCGTAACCATACTTGATGCGCCAAGCAACTGCATGCGTGTGGTCTTGGGTTAGTTTCCCAGCTTCGCTTGCTGCCCCTCCCTTGTCGCCACTTCCACTGGTTGGATCTGGTCAGGCCCTTTCTCTGTCAAATTCTCAATAGATAATGACAACAAACCTGAAAAGTCTAATATCATGTCAGTCTATAAATGTTCTTTGGAAGCTCCTTCAAATTAATTAGCTAACTAGCTATATTTGTTAAGGATATAGAGTTTGTATTCTATTCCTGATATGTCCTCCTTATCTGTAATACACCCTCTTATACTCCATATATATATTGCCTATTGGGCCTATTCAATATACACACAATATTCATGACATGGTATCAGAGCCAAGGTAGGGTTAGGATTGACCTTTCCTATCCTCCGCTCATCTTCCGCGTCTGCTGCCCTCGGGAGCGAGGTTAGGATTTACGTTTCCTAGTCTCCGCTCATCTTTTGCATCTGCTGCCCCCCGGGAGGATATCTCCGCTCCTGGTGTGGCAACCTCTTTAGTCGTCGTCAGGCCAGGTCGTCTCTCTGGTGGTCGTCACCTCATCTCCAGCTACTGCCGCCGATGGCCTCTTCGGGTAGTCGTCGCTCTTCGTCAGATCCAATGACCGCCACCTCGCCTCTCCCGGATCTGGCCTTGCCCTGCTTGGATCCAGCCTCACTCACGCTGGATCCGGACTCCTCCGTGCATAGCCTCCTCCGCCAACCCGTTGCCACCACCGGCCTCCTTCGCACCGGATCCGGCTCGCCACCGGCCTCCTTCGCGCCGGATCCGGCTCACCACCGCCTAGAGGATAGACTTTGTGTTTTTGTTTGAGCGGATGGAAGGCTGGTTCTTTTGTGTTAGTCTGTGCGAGACTTGCTAGGAAGATTGCTCAAGTTTTTTTAAGGCTGATCCTTTATGCCAATTATTTAGGATTTTGAGTTTTCCGCTGCGTCCATTTAAATCCATAGTCTCTATCTTCTAGTTCGGTCAAGCCGTACAAGTCCACAAATTTTTGTGTCAATTAGTCGATTGCTTTGCTAGCCATCCTTTAGGATTTATGTGGTCTTTCGCATGACAGCAAACGCCGTTTCTCTCTGAGCCGCGTGCAGGTCGTATAAGTCATTATGATGCTACCTCTTCTTTTTGAGCCGCCGCCCCGAGCTTTTAAGGCCGCTGCGCTTTTTCTGCACTGCGCTTCTATTGTGTTTCTTGTGTACTGCGCCGCCGCCGTCCCGGGTTTTGATCTGCTTTATGGGCTGCCACCATACTTTATAGGCTACTGCACGACCTCAGATGGAGATATTCTATTTTCGACATAATTTTCAAGAGTCTTATGCTACGACGACGATTACAAGATTTGGATTCTGAATTTGTACTATTTTAATGTCAATTCTTTCAAATATAATGCTATTGCATACGTTTTGCATTTGAGAGGGTGTTAAGGATATAGAGTCCGTATTAGGATATAGAGTTTGTATTCTATTTCTTATATGCCTTATCTCTATATGGCATATTCCTTTTGTACTCCATATATATATTGTCTATTGGGCCTCTTTAATATATACACAATATTCATAACAATATTGGTAGACAAAATCAGGTTAGCTGATCAGTCTGACATTTCTTTGGTAGAAAATAACTGGTATCTCCTATAAAGTCTGACATGTTGTTGCACTTTATGTAAGATCAATTACATTTCTGATATGTTTAGCTAAATATAATCTTTTATTCTCCTTTTTATCATAAAACTAGGAAGGAACTGGACTGTCCTTAGATACATCTACTAATTTAGAATTATCAACGGGATCAGATGGTAATACGTTGGTCTCATCATTGCGGTTTATACTAGAATTATGAACTGCTAACTATTTATATTTTGCTTTTATGGAACACTTGGGTCTGTGAAATTCTAGTATAGGTATGGGCAGGCTTTGATTTGGCAATCGGCTCAAACATTTTTTACCTGTAAGTATTATTGTACTGAATAATGTTTTGTGTCGAACGGTAGGTTTTAATTTGGGCAGTTCTTGATCACCGAATGAATGAATTCCAGTTGATTCAAAACATTTTATGACATATTAACAACATCCAAAATTTGGTGGTTGCTTTTTACATGATTAACAAAGACATTGACACGGATAGTGCACACGGTTTTTAAGCTCGGGAAGTCATTTGAAGAATTCGCTTCAAGAAGCTGCTCTGTTTATTTCGACTTTCCACTGATAGATGGCCCCACTAAATTAGTGATCCCACCTATCAGTGCTAAAGAAATGAATCTGTCATCCTCTTCCTACTGCTAGCTAGCATGCACTGCCTCCTTGTTCCTCGTGCAAAGGAAAAATTTTTTCTCAAACACGCAGGAGAATTGCGCATCATTATACTAAGAAGAAAAATGGTAAGGAGTTTAGACGACTCGTACAACCCCTAGAGGGGGAGAAAAATAAATCAATGCTAAATCCTACAGAGCCCTTTGGCTCCCACCATACACCACAAACTGACCTCATCTCTAATATCCCGCATGATAACATTATGGTTAGGTGAAACCCCCTCAAAAACACATATATTTCTATACTTCCAAATCCACCGTGCCACCAACACGACTAAGGAGTTGAAACTCTTGCGAATAGCCTTGGGAACCCACTGTAAAGCTTGACGCCACCATTCTGTAAAAATGCAGTCATCAACACTCGGAGCTAAGTGCAGCAGCCCGATCGGAGATAACACTGAAAACCACACACTCCTTGCAAACACACAAGTAGTGAGCAAGTGCTGCACATTCTCCTCTTCCCGATCGCACAATGGCAACGCCCGGGTGATCTAGTCCGCGACGGCCAAACGATCGCACGTCCAAAGAACGATTCAATGAGGCCAACCAACCAAAGAACTTGCATCGAGGTGGAGCCCAAGTTTTCCAAATTGCCTTCCACGGCTCAAACTCCACGATCCTCTAGAAAACGGCAGAGGTCGATTTGGTTGAGAATTCACCAAAGGGGATGGTATCCATATATGCCGATCCTCCACTCCGTGAGTGAGCTCAAACCCGTTAAGATGTCCCAAAGATGGAGATATTCAAAGAATCTCACTTGACCACCCTCTTCTAATGTCACGAATCCAAGTACCATCCGTCATCGCCTCAGATCGTTTCTTTGAGTAGCAATTCTTTTTGGCACCTGTTTGCAAAGGGCAGGTGCAAGGTTATGTAAGGATTTCCCATGTATCCATTTGTCATTCCAAAAAAGTGTTCTGTTGCCGTCCCCCACAATAGATGAGACTGAAATAGAGAACATAGCCAAAGTGTTTGGATGCACTTGGATATCAAGGTCAGCCCAAGGCCAGTCAGGTTGAGTCTTTTTAAGCTATAGCCACCTCATTCGCAAAGCCCATCCAAGTATCTCTAAATCAAGAATTCCCAAGTCTCCTAGATCAATTGGCCGCTTAACCCGTCCCCAGGCAACAAGGTAATGACCTCCATTTATCTCTTTGCGGCCTTTCCAGAGAAAAGCTCTCCTTATTTTGTCAATTGCTTTAGTTACCCACTTAGGGAAATCTAAAGCTATGAGCTGATAGATGGGTATAGCCGTAAGAACTGCGCGGACTAGGGTGGCCCTCCCAGCCGGGTGCATCATGGCTGCTTTCCAACCAGACAGCTTATTAGCAATCTTGTCAATTATTGCATAGAAATCAGCCTTACACAGTTTTTTAATAGACAAAGGAAGCCCAAGATACTTGTAGGGGAACTCTTACACTTTGCAAGGAAAGGAGGTTTGCACAACTTCAATATCCTGGTCATGGCATTGGATCGGGCTCACAGAACATTTAGAGATGTTAGTAACCAACCCAAATGCCTCACCAAAAACCCGAAGAATCTCCCTAATCAAAGCCAAATCATCCAAGGAAGGCCTTAAGAAGAGGATTACATCGTCAGCATAAAGAGAGACTCGCTGACTCGAACCTCACAAGAGCAGGGGCTGCAGAAGGCCATTGTCACTTGCTTTATTGATCAAAGCATTAAGCACATCCATGACTATAATAAAAAGTATTGGAAATAGAGGGTCTCCTTGCCGCAGCCCCCGTTGATGTTGAATCAGATCTCTTGGCACCCCATTTACTAAAACTTGAGTTATGGAAGATCTCAACAACTTTGAAAATAAATTGCATCAAACTGGACCAAAACCCAAATGTCTCAAAACCTACAGCAAAAAAGACCATGACACCGAATCAAAAGCCTTTGCTATGTCCAATTTGAGAAGAATTCTTGGTTCCTTTTGTCTATGCAGCAGCTTGGCTGTTTGGTACATCAAAAGAAAGTTGTCATGGATGCATCTTCCTTTAACAAATGCACTTTGATTGGGGGACACCAAAACCTTTAACTTGGGAGCCAACCTGTTGACTAACAATTTAGTGATGAGTTTAGCAAAACTGTGCACCAGGCTTATAGGTTAGTAATCCTTGATTTCCACAGCATCAGGTGTCTTTGGCAGTAGAGTGATGTAGGCTGAATTAAGAAGAAACAACCTACTGACATCTCCCTGTAATAATCGGCTTAGGGCAGCCAAGAGGTCCACTTTAATTATATTCCAGCAGGATTTATAAAAACACCCGGTATACCCATCTGGACCTGGTGCCTTATCTGGTGGGGAGACTTAATTGTTGCCCAAACCTCCTCCTCTGAAAAACTCAATTCAAGAGATGACAAATCAGCAAGCTTATGAAAAAAGGATTATAGGTTTAGCGTACATTCTCTTTGGGCTGTCGTGCCAAGAAGGCTAGAGTAGAAATCCCATGCTGCTTCCTGCTTCTCTTCTTGACTAGTAACAATTCTATCTCCCACTTTAATTTTGGCCATGAAGTTCTTTCTCTTTCTGTGCCGAGCCTGCCGATGGAAGAAAGCTGTGTTTGCATCCCCTTCTTTTGTCCATCTTAAACTAGAACGTAATCGGGCAATCGTACGCTCAAGCGATGCTAGCCCAAGAACATGCCGCTTCAATTGCCGCCGAAGCCAATCCTCTTCATTGGATAGTAAACGAGAGTCTTGTGCAATCTCCAGGCAATGGATGATTTCCTTGGCAATTTGCAATTGACTCTTGACATTACCAATTCTCTTTTGGCTCCAAGATTGCAGATCACGTGCAAGGCGGCCTAGCTTCACGGAGAGGAGCTGCAGTGGACAAGAGGCTACAACTGGCTTAAGCCAGGAGCTCTCAACTTCCTGCAAAAAGCCATCAAGTTTGGGCAAGAAACTTTCAAAGTGAAATCCCTCCCTTGAACATTATCTTTTAAACCAAGAATCAGTGGGCAATGATCTGAAATTAATGAGGCCAAGCTCTAAAGAATGCAATCAGGGAACAGATGTTCCCAATCAGAGGACATGAAGACTCGATCAAGCCGAACCAAGGTAGGCACCTCCCATTCATTTGACCAGGTATATTTACGACAAAGCTCTGAAGAATGCCAGCCAAACAACGCCGCAAGCGCCACAATATGCGCCTGAGAAAGGGGCTTGTCAAAGATGCGACTATATTTCTCCAACTAATGCTCATCTATAACTTCGTGATCTTCCCCCAATCCCAGCCGCTGCAAGAGAGTTTTTGGGATTGAGAAGCTCGAGGTGATGCGGCCCCAAGATTTCTCGCCAGCCTGTTGCTTCGACGAAGCACAAAGTCTGGAGGGAGTTTTTTACCACGTCGTTTTTGAACGACGGGTTGGGGGAATAAGACCTTCTGTGTCATGCGTCACCCCGTCGATGAAAACTTTGGCCGGTAGACATACCGCCGGCACTTGCCGAGATTGTCCCCGCGCGCGCTTCTGAGACCCTTAACGGTAATCAAGTGTTTGTTTTGGATGCAGCAAAGGATTTTTCCTGCTTGGGACCCTGAACCATACCAGCAGCCGGATCTTGGGCCACCAATGGAGATCCGCGGTCGACCTCGAGCTGAGTAGAAGAGGGGACAACACAGCTCAAAGACGGGGTGGCTTCCGGGCCAGGCTGGTCAACACACAGAATAGGTCGGTTTAGATCCTTTGCCTGCACCAAATCTGCTGTGCCCGCTACCCCAATAGGCGACAGGGAGCATGAGATGCAAGCCACGCCACCCATCAATGCCTTTGAGGGGACCGAAGCGTCAGACCTGGATTCCCGTGGCAAATCCCCAGCGGATGGAGTGCCACCGGTAGCATCCATTAACTATCCTAGGGACTGGGGGCTTGAGCAATTAAGACTCGTCATGCAAGCTGCTCCTGAGATCAGATGGCATTCTTCTACGATAGGTCGTTCTAAAGCCTCTGCATGCTCTTCTGTATCCCTTGTGCCCCCAGGCCCACGCCCATCAATCGTCAATGGACCCGAGGCGCCAGCCATGCATCCATGCAGCGCATGCAACGAAGCAACCGCCATGGGATTTAGGGAACCCGAGGCGCCATCTCTGTGCAGCGCATGCAACGAAGCAGCCACCGGGTCGGGGGAGGAGGTCGAGGAGCCCACCAGGTCGGGGGAGGAGGTCGAGGAGAGAGGGGGATCCATCTTGAGCCACTCATAGTCTTCCTACAATCTGGAGACCTCCCCTGCCGTCGCCCTTGTCTCTTGAAGAACCAGATTTGAGCCGTTGCCGCCATTAATTGTGGAGAGGAACGAAGAGCTCGGGGAGGTACCAAGGAGCTGCGAGGACTCCACGCGGTCAGCGATGGGCGCCACGTGGCCAGCATGCGACCCAGTGGGCCCAAGGCGATTTTTGACTGGGAGGCAACCCGTCGGGAGTTCCCCGACAGCCATCCTCGCCGACAAGCTGCTTCAGGAGCGCGGCGGAGGAAAGGTCTTGACGGAGGGGCTCAGAAGTCGAAGTCGGGCCGCCGCCTGACCGATGATAGCCGCCACAAGGCCGATGATGGTCGCGGCCTGGTCGATGGAGGCGACAGAGAGTGCAAGGCGGAGGGACTCCTCAGCTTCGGTGACAAGTAGCCCAGAAGCGCAACCCCGACGACCAGAGGATTGACGCCGGCGAAAATGACGGCGCCGAACCCGACCGCCAGTGCCAGCTCCGCCATCCGCTGGCCCATCCAGAGAAATCAGGTCCGGCGTCAGAGTCGAGGACGAGGAAGCCTCCGTAGTCGGCAAGAGACGCCGCCAGACCGAGATACGTCCCCGCGACGAGGGGTCACCAGGGCAGCCAGAAGAGCGGTGGCCAAGGCCCTTGCAGTGAAAGCAGTGGACGCGGTGACGACATTCCGCCGCGCGGTGCGAAGCAGTTAAAGCACTTCCTGCGAAGGTCGGCCGGAACGGGGCGCCGAGAGTCGCAAGGTGGGTGACCAAGTCTTCTCCGGTGGCGGCGGCGACCAACGACCCTCTGCCACCCGTCTTCGATCGGTCCTCGAGGCAACACCCGGCCGTGATGAAGCTCAGCGTGGTCGGCAAGGAAAGGAAAATTACAAGGAGGTGTGAGTAGATGTATTTTTTTCCTATGTTATTCCTTTGAAACCAGAGGCAGGGGCGGATCCACACCCTGGACAACCTAGGCTATAGACCGGGGTATATAATATTTATCAGTGCAAAACCTAGATAAGTTCAAGTAAGCTAAGTGCACAACTTTCCCTCTCAGGTAATACCGTAATAGTGACATCTGACTCTCTCTAGGCCGGGACGTAACAAAATCCTAGATCCGCTCTTGACCAAGGGGATAGGGAAATTTTCCTTTTTTTTCCTGTGGCAAATCCTTTGAAGCAAAGGGGTGAACAGTGCACATCTCCATAGGATCGAGATTCCTATGTGTTCCTTTGAGACCCTTAACAAGAACTAGGTAAGGCCGCGTGCTACGCTGCGCCGGTTGATTTTGAGTGTGTTGCTGGAAGGCCAATTACATTTAACAATGCGAAAACATTTTGGCATATTTGAATCCACCTCGCATTAGAGATAAATAGATAGAAACAATATCAAAAGTATTATAATAGAGGACTGAAGAGGCAATGTTTTTTGGTGTATGCTATACACCGAAGCTTTCTAAACTTCTTTAGGGTATAAACAATATCAATTGAAAAAAAAGGGAACTTGTGCGTCAATAGGCCAACCAAGAAACGCTAGCGCTGACGATTAAATAGGGGCAAAGAAAACGTCCTCAGTTGATAATATAAGGCATGGATCAATAAGGCAAGTAAGAAACGATAGCATTGAGTGTTGATTAATTTGTGTTGATAGTCAACCAAGCTGACTAAGAAATGATAGTATTAACTAAGAGTGTGGCGCACATAAACCAGTCAGTCAAGAGCATATTCAGCTGAAAAAATATGATGGCGGAATTAATCAATTTTAGTGCATTAAATTAAAGCAAAGTTATGTGGCTGAGATATGAACAGAATGTGTATCAAGAATCTACAAAAGAGACCGTGGCTAAATGAAATGTACCGTCAAAAGAAAGTGCAAGCTGCATGTAATTGATACCATTTCTATTAGACCACGCTGGTATGCATAGCAAAGTAATCCAGGGGATGTTCAAGATAGATGAGAAACTGTTTGTGCGATCAATATTCTAGCTGCATTTCTTTATACCACATTATGCTAGCACACATTGCTGAAGAAATGTTCAGGCAAAAGGGTATTTATTTAGAGAAAATCTGAGTATATATCATGATTTAGTTTAGCTGCTAAGAACGGTTGCATACAGAATAGCCAATAGCTACTAAGTTGACACCAGTAAAACATACCTGAAAACTTTGACACCATTGTTTTCAGAGCGGTCGGCAATAGCAAAGCACAAAGAAGAGCAATTGCAGATTTCGCTAGTACCTAGGATAAAGAGCTAAGATGAATAGGTTTTCACACTACCACAAAGAGAAGAAACAACATCTTGAATAAATATATAACGTCCAATCATCCTATTTTGTGCACTGATAGATAAGCTTGAAGATCTTACCGGTAACGAATACATTTACAATTGAAGAAGACAGTAGGGATGTCTGCATGCAGCAGCTGGCCCTCTTTGCTCCAGTCCAAAGCAAGATTGTCTGAAGATTTGAACACTAAGAAAACAATGTATATGAAAGGACAACTATTTAATTTTCAGCTAGGTAATCTATTAGCAACAAAAGGTAGATGAAGGGGATTTTCAACAACAATAAAGATACAGATATACAGACTATAGCTGAAGATGGAAGGATACAACAATATCAGTCAGCTATATGTAATGTGTTTACTACTCAAGACTCGAGATAATCTGCACCTGCATTGCCAAATAAGCAACATGTGCAGTATTCCATTAGCTACTTGTTATGCTACAAACTCTTAGGAAAAAGTGAACCATAAATATATTAATAATATGGCACACATGCTCCTACGAAGACACTAACAAAAACTATCATGCACGGATTAGTCTGTTGGCTGTAGCTCCAAGCCAAAGCAGGAGAGAAATATGTAGAGATGAAAAGGATGCGATCAAATATCTAGAGTTCAGTATCACTTAACTATTTTATTACGTACATCATTAGGAAACAGTGGGAACTAACAAGTGTAATTTCCTATGTTATTTATTAAGCGTGGAAGTGACGTTCTTATGTACAGTGGAAGTGACGTTCTTATGTACACTCTACGTCAACTTTTAAGAAAAAAAATCTATATTCTAATTCTAATAATGGAAAAGAATAGAAAGTCATACCCATCCCTTTCATCTGTCTATTCCAATGCATCCTCCTCTTCACACAGCTTTGCTGAACCTGCAAAAAACAAAAATGACACAGTGGTCTTTGGGCGCATAGCTCTAGATTATATCGAATAAAAGCAACAAATGAGAAGGATGAATGGTTCACTGGATTCCTAGTAGCCCTCAATTCAAAGTCCTTAATTAATCTCAATCTGCAAACGAACATAACAATAAAGTATCACCAAGAACAACGATAATTACGCATAGAGATGTACATTGAATTTCTACTCTAATCTCCTCGGTACAGTATCGCAGCGGGATTGTACGTTGAATTTACAATCCTTTTATCAGGACTCTCATGACCTGTCTTTCCTAGAGATGCATTTTTCTGAGAAGAAAATTTAGGCAACAGTTAAATCTCTTCCTTCGGATATGGCATCCGGCCCCGATGGATATATGGGACGCTTCTAGAAGAGTTGCTGAAATGTCATAAAAGTAGACCTCATGGTTGCACTTAATCGGGTGCTGCAGGGAGATGTGAGCAGACTGTTCTTGCTTAATTCGACATACATTACTTTACTGCCTAAAATACCGGATGCGTTGGAAATAAAAGATTATCGACCAATAAGCTTGGTGCATAGCTTTGCAAAATTGATCACCAAACTGATGACCAACAGGTTGGCTCCTAAACTAAAAAATTTAGTCTCTCCCAACCAGAGTGCTTTTGTTAAAGAAAGGTGTATTCATGATAATTTTTTACTGGTACAACAAACAGCAAGAATGCTCCACAAGCAAAAGGAACCTCGAGTGCTCCTCAAATTGGATATATCTAAGGCCTTCGACACGGTATCTTGGGCATTCTTGTTACAGGTTTTGAGACACCTAGGGTTCGGCCCTATTTGGTGCAACATTCTGTCCAACCTCTTGAGGTCTTCTTCTACAAGAGTTGGTGAACGGAGTGCCAGGAGAAGTGATCTATCATCAACGAGGGTTACGACAAGGCGATCCTCTATCCCCAATGCTGTTCATTATTGTCATGGATGGTGAGGCGATGCTCTAATCAACAAGGCGAGCGATGATGGCCTGCTACAGCCTCTTCTCTCGTGAGGTTCAAGCCAGCGGGTTTCTCTTTATGTCGATGACATAGTACTGTTCTTGCAGCCTTGTGTGGAAGATATGGAAATGATTAAAGAAATTATCCAAATCTTTGGTGAAGCATCGGGGCTGGTCACCAATATCAGTAAATGCTCGGTAAGCCCAATTCAATGCCAAGAGCAGGATATTGAGGCAGTACAAATATCCTTCCCTTGCAAAGTACAAAATTTCCCATGTAAGTACCTAGGGCTTTTTTTGTCTATTAAAAAGCTTTCCAAGGCTGATTTCTATGCAATCATCGACAAGATAGCAAATAAGCTACCTAGGTGGAAAGCAGCTATGATGCATCCAGTTGGGAGAGCCACTCTTGTTCGCGCAGTACTCACGGCAATATCTATTTTTCAGCTCTTTGCATTGGAATTTCCCAAATGGGCTATTAAAACCATTGACAAGATTCGAAGAGCTTTTCTTTGGAAAGGTCGCAAGAAAGTGAATGGTGGACATTGCCTTGTTGCTTGGGGACGAGTAAAGAGGCCAATTGATCTTGATGGACTGGGAATACTTAATTTAGAAGTGCTTGGTTGGGCTTTGAGGATGAGATAATTATGGCTAAAGAAGACACAACCTGATCGTCCATGGACTGGTCTTGATATCCAAGTACATCCCAATTCGGTTGCTTTGTTCACCATCTCAGTCATCTCAATTATAGGTGATAGCTGCAGAACACTTTTCTGGCAAGACAAATGGTTACATGGAAAATCCTTTCCTGATCTTGCGCCATCCCTATGTAAGCACGTGAACAGGAAAATTGCAAACTGCAGAACTGTGCAGGAGGTTTTAACTGATACTACTTGGGTCCGTGATATTAATGGTGGTCTGTCTACAGAGGCGTTATTGGAGTACTTTCAGCTGTGGGATTTGTTGGTTGAGGTGAATCTTACTCCTGGAGTGGAGGATCAGCACATATGGGATTCTTCACCGTCGGGTGAGTTCTCCACTAGATCAGCCTATAGGCGTTTCTTTGTGGGGGTTGTTGAGTTTGAGCCATGGAAAGAGATATGGAAATCTTGGGCCCCTCCTCGCTGCAAATTTTTTATTTGGTTGGTCTCGCTTAATCGATGTTGGACCGCCGACCGTTTAGCTCGTCGTAGACAGGATCATCCCGAAAAATGCGTACTTTGTGATCAAGAGGAGGAAAATGTCCAGCATCTGCTCACCACCTGTGTGTTCTCAAGAACAGTATGGTTCACAGTTTTATCTATTGTTGGCATGCAGCACCATGCACTTGGGTCTACTGATTCTAACTTAATTGCTTGGTGGCGCTAAGTTCTGTAGCAACTAGATAAACAATATCAAAAGGGTTTTAATTCTTTAGTTGTGTTGGTGGCTTGGTGGATTTGGAAGCATAGAAATAGATGTGTTTTTGAGGGGTCTTTCCTAATTCTACCGCTTTAGTGAAGAGATTAGAGATGAGGTAAAAATGTGGTGTGTGACAGAGGCCAAAGGGCTCAGGCGTATTTGGCCATAGCATAGTTGTGTGGGTGATTTGTTGGTCGCCTTTAGTATATCCGGCCCTTTAAGGCTTGTTTGAGTCACTTTAACTCCTTTTTCTTTTTAATATAATGATACGTAGTTCTCCTGCGTATTCGAGAAAAAAAATAATTACACATAGAAAAGAGATTTCAAGCTTGAAATAGGCTGTGAAACAATCATTGTGATTCTAACAATGGAAAAAGAACAGAAAGTCATGGCCACCTCTTTCATCTGTCTATTCCAATGCATTCTCCTCTTCACAGCTTTGCTGAACCTGCAAAAAAAGAAAGATAACACTGTGGTCTTTGGGCGCATAGCTCTAGATTATATCGAATAAAAGCAACGAATGAGAAGGATGAATGGTATACTGAATTGCTAGTAGCCCTCAATTCTAAACCCTTAATTAATCTCAATCAGTAAACGAACAGAACCATAAAGTATGACCAAGAACAACGACAATTACGCATAGAACAGAGATTTCAATATTGGAATAGGCTGTGAAACTGTCATCTGTAGCCTCACCCAAGCAATTAGCACAGAAGGCTGAATCTTGGCCAAGATATAACATTTATATTTTTCAATCTATAATGTTTCCCTCTTCTCAGCAAAAAGAATTGAAACCTTAATTGCTCATGTGGCCTGGACAGGAAGCAGCATTCAGAAGGAAAAAAGATTCACATCAAGAAACCATAAGCAGCGCAAGTAAGAGAGGGGCCAGGGGCTGCTAACCTTGGGTCACCGACGTAGCAGTAGGATAGCTCAGAGGAGTTCCGAGGCCGTCGCTGTGGGTGAAGAAGAGCCTCTGCACCGAACGTAGGCAGTGATGTTGCGAAGAAGCGATGAAGCTGAGGGAGCAGCCGCTGTACGGGGTATCGCAAGCTCTGCGCAGACCGGAGTGGGCGAAGAAGAAGCGGTGGCACTGGTGGCGGAGAAGAGAGCCTGGCGGAGAGGGTGGGAAGCGGAAAGGGGTCAGGGGCAGCTAACCTAGGGTCACCGAAGTAGCAGCAGGTTAGCTAGCCGGAGTTCCGAGGCCGCCGCTGTGGGTGAAGAAGAGGCTTTATGCCGATAGGCGCTGATGTTGCCTAGAGGCGCCGAAGCTGAGGGAGCAGCCGCTGCACGGGGTATCGCAAGCGCTGCGGCCACCGGTGTGGGAGATTTCTTTGCAGCTGTAGAGTAGGCGAGCGGAGGGGGTGGCCGACGCCGGATCCGAGCTGCGGTGGACGGGGTAGCTGGGGAGGGGGCTTTTGCGGGGGGGGGGGAGGGTGGATGGAGCGGCGGCCGGTGGGCGAAGGCGATGGGGGAGGAAGATTTTGTGAGGGCGGATGGGGCGCCGAGCGAGGAGGATGGAGCGGCGGCGGAGGCGATGGATGGGAGCGGCGAGTGTAGGTGGATTGGGCGACGGCGGACCGGCGGAGGATGGGAGTGGAGGGACGATTACGCGATGCTGGCAGTGGCAATCCCGCACCAAGAAGCGCGGAAGCTCAAATCAGCGCGGAGGTCTACTGTAGCTACAGTACCCTACGGCGCGGTAATGTCATTCTCCGCGCTTCCCTGACGTGGAATTTAAAAATCCGCGGTACTGAGTTTCTGTAATTTTATATCTGAGAAGAGACTAAATTTATATAAAAAAAATACGCAGAGGGCTAAAGCTGCCAACAAATGGCGTCAGGGGGTCACTTTAGTAAAGGATTCTAAATTCCCACTTCCTCTTTTCTTCTCCTCTTCTGTCCCCTCTCCTGCACACATCCTCCCGCCGCTGCAATTGCAATTCCGATCTGTTCGCCTCATCTCTCTCTCGCCGCCGCCTCCCTTCCCCGCCGAACTGCCTGTAGGGTTTCGCCCCGGGCTCACCCCAAGCGCCTCGGCTCGGCTCGAGCAGTTCACCGTCCGCCCACCGCCCGGCGTCTGCTGAGGCTTCGGTGGCCGCGGCAGCCCAGGCGTAGCCGGAGCGGATTCTTCTCGTGGGCGGTTCCAGGGTTCGGAGGAAGGGCGCCCGGTCGGCGCGCCTCGGGAGCCATGTCGCAGACGAACTGGGAGGCGGATAAGATGTGAGGATTTGGTTTCCTTTCTACTACTGTGTTGCTTCTTGGCGTGTTTTGGTGGGCGGCGTTTTGCTTGGCTGTTTGCTTCGTCTGGGTGGTGACTGATTTTTTGAGCTGAAATCACGGGAGGGTGTCCGAAGTTTAACCTGTACTGGGTGGGATGAGAGCCGTGGTGGCGTGTTTGTCCGCTAGGGTTTCGCGGGAGCTCTTGCTTTTGGAGGATTTCGTTTGAGCTTTGTATTCATAGTGGGCGAACCTACTGTGTTGGCTTGCAGGATTAGTGCTTTAGATGCTATAATACTTCAGTGCTGATTTGTTGTGGTGGTTTTGAAATACCAGCAGATCTTATTTGGGGATTTGAAATACAGGGGAACTGATTTCGGGAATTTGAAAACATCATCAAAACTTCTCTATGCGATTTGAAATACCGGTAGAGATAACGCGATTTCTAGCAGTAGACTTTGAATATTCATCATTATTGGTTGGGCTATTATGGATATTAGAAATGGGAGTTCGATTTGGTTCGTGGGGTGGGAAGAACCCTTCAGCTTTTTATTTGCTGATAGTATGGATGGGAATAACAGTGAATAACTTGATTTCGGTTAGACATAGTTGGCATGATTTGAGCGAACGTTAAAGTTTCGGTGTGCGACTATCGTTTTTTAGAGTGAGTGTCTTGCCACTGGAAGGTAGATATGGCACAAAAGCTGCAGTTTGATTTGTATGGGAATACCAGCACTATTGCCTTTTCATGATATCTATAATGTTTTGTGGAAAGCATGTAACTAACTAATCTAAGCATTTTGTGTGCATAGAAACACTAGGAAGCCTCACGTCTGTTTGATATGGCTGTGACTTCTGGCTTTTGGTTGAAATTTTTAAATTTTAGCTATTTGCGATAAAGATTACGGACAGAGAGATAATCACTTGCGATTTTGGATTGTATAGATGTTAAGCTTTTAATGTATACTACAATTAACTTGTAGACCTCGTCTTGAAAAAATACTCCGTTTAAAAGTTAGATACTATAGCAAAAGCCAAAAGCAGCTTTTAGAAGCCGAAAAGAACATGCCCTCAATTTTAGCGAGCGTTCAGAATGGCGATGGCTTATGGCCTTTTTTTTATTGTAGCTGACTTATTTTTTTTCTTATAGCTGAGTTGACTTATTTGGCATAATTAATTTATTTTAAAATAAAAATAGAAAAACATGTTAGCCCATCACAGACAATGCAAAGAAACACAGGAAAAAAATAAAAAAAACCAAAAAAAATGGAATAGTAAAAAAAAGCCAACACTGAAGCTGGCATATAAGCCTATTTGAGCGCTGCCTTAGTATCAGTGAAATAAAATATGTTGAAAGTTGAACACTAGCACATAGGATCACTCTACTTGATGATTTGCTAGTGTGAAGATAAAAGTTGAAGAAACAAAATGAGTATACATGAATGTAGCATAAATGTTCCATTGAAGATTTTTTTTTCTCGAGCGCGAAGGAGAACTGCGCATCATTATATTAAGAAGAAGAAAGGAGTCTAAGAAGACTCGTACAAACCCTCACCAAGAAGGCGGTGCTAAAAACATAATGTCAAAAAACTAGAGAAACGCCCAATGACCAGCATCTATGGCCAAATGGTACTAAGGCCTTTGGCCCCCGCCAAACACCACAACTTGGCCTCATCACTAATATCTTGCAAGACAATGCTGACATTGGGTGAGGCATCGTCAAAAATGCAACTATTCCTATGCTTCCAAACCTACCAAGTCACCAATACGATCAAAGAATTAAAACCCTTGCGCTGCTGTTTAGGGACTTGGTGCAAAGCTTGATGTCACCACAAGGTAAAAACCAAATCATCTGGACTTGGAGTTAGCTGCTGCAATCCCACCAGAGTGAGTACTGAGTGCCAAACACTTCTTGTGAACACGCAAGAAGTGAGTAAATGCTGGATATTTTCATCTGCTTGATCACACAGTGGGCAGCACTTAGGGTGAATAAGACCACAGCGGGCCAAACGATCAACGGTTCAGCAGCGATTAAGTGAGGCTAACCACAGAAAGAATTTGCAACGAGGAGTCCAGGTTCTCCAAATCTCCTTCTATGGTTCAAAATCCACAGCCCCCAGGATGGCTTCCACAAATGCTGATCATCCACGCCAGAGGTAAGCCTTACTCGGGCAAGAACGTCCCAAAGGCCAAGAAACTCCTCCAAGATTGTAGTAGTTAAACTGCCTCTAATATCATGAACCCAAGTATTATCTGTTAGAGCTTCTTAGACCGTCCTTCGACTGACAGTTCTCTTTGGCACATGCGCACAAAGAGAGGGGGCAAGGTCCAATAGGGATTTACCATGGAGCCATTTATCAGACCAAAAGAGGATCTTATTGCTATCTCCCACAATAGAGGTGATCGTTATGGAGAACATAGCTGCTGAATTGGAGTGCACCTGAATGTCCAAACTAGCCCATGGGCGATCAGGTTGGGTCTTTTTGAGCCACAGCCACCTCATGCACAGCGCCCATCCGAGGATTTTCAAATTAAAAATCCCCAATCCGCCAAGTTCAATTGGTCTCTTGACTCGGCCCCACGAGATAAGGCAATGTCCTCCATTTACTCTCTTGCGACCCTTCCATAAAAAAGCTCTACGTATCTTGTCAATTGATTTAATTGTCCATTTAGGAAATTCCAGCGCAAAGAGTGGATAAATAGGCATTGCCGAGAGCACCGCTCGAATAAGTGTGACTCGGCGTTGGGCTCGAATAAATGGGGCTGGACTACTGTCGCTGGAGGTGGCGCGGACGACGCCTGGAGTAGACTTGCGAGATGGTCCGGGTGCCCGCCTGTGGAAACGCACTGCTCCCAGGCGAAATGGGCCAAAGACCCACACCGAAATTTCGCCAAAGCCAAAGGTTGGCCAGAACCGGCCGAACGCTGCGCGGTGAACCCGCTTTGTTCGCTGGCACACCTCCGCTGATCGGGTCAACAACCGTGTGAGAGACGACAGCAGCAAAAGAGGCAGGCTCAGGAGAGGGCTCTAAGCCAAATCCCATCGCAGGCGGAGCCACCTCGGGAAGAGCTGATTCAGTCGAAGCTTGCCTTGGGACTGCATCCTGCACCAGCTGGAGATCTACTCCATCATGGTGGATCCCCACCACGAGCCGCGAGGATGCCATGTGTTCAACGACGTGGTCAGCAAGCGACCCAGTGGGCCTAGGGCGGTACTTGATTGGGAAGCGCACTGCCTCGAGATCTCTGGAGCTCCTCCTCGCCGGCGATCTGTCCCGGGAACGCGGCGGAGAGGCGGAGGACCTCAGTTGCCGAAGTCTAGCCGCGGCCTGGCCAATATGGTCGCAACCTGGCCGATGATGGTCGCCGCCTGGCCGAAGGAGGTGATGGAGAGCGCGTGACGGAGGGACTCCACAGCTTCGGCGACATCCATCCCGGAGGCGCGTCCCCGCCGTCGAGAGGAGCGACGTCGGCGCTTACGACAACGCCGAAGCTGGCCGCCAAAGTTGGCACCGCCATCTGCCGGCCCAGACACAGCAGGCAAAACTGCCGCCGGAGACGAAGACGGGGAGGCTTCCGCAATCAGGGAGATACGCCGCCACACCGAGATGCGTCCCCGCGGCGGGGGAGCTCCAGGGCAGACAAAAGAACGGTGGCCCAGGCCCATGCATCGAAAGCAACGTACCCGACGACGGCACTCCGCAGCGCGATGCGAAGCAGAGAAGCAGTTGAAGCATTCCTCGATCGGTCCTGGAGACAATTCTCGGCCATGAAGAAGAACGGCGCGGTCGGCAGGGAGGCGGTGCAGGCATGCGCGATCGGGCGACAGCGGTGATGCTCGACACCGCCGGCCTCGCCTCGCCCGACCGAGAGAAGCCGCAAAGACGTCGCGGAAGGAAGGAAGCGAAACATGCCTGGAGACAACAGGGGAGGCGGGAGGAGAGACCTCCCGCCAGTGCTCCAGCTTCGAGCGCCCAACCGCGCGGGAGGTCGGCGCCTGGGGATTGGGATTAGCGGCCGGCGCTTGGGGAGGCGCAATCGAGGAGGTGGCCGCCGAGTCCGGGGTGAACGTCGGCGCATGGCTGAGGGGAGACATTGCTCCCATTGAAGATTTTCACATTTCTAATTTGTTGTTAGCTACATTGTGTTTTCTTTGTCTTGATGTTTTATGCCTATTTGCTGCTTATTCATCATTCTGTTTGGACATCCTTCGTAATGGTATTGTACTTGTGGATGAAGAGTTGTATGTTTTAACATTTGCTTGACCTCCATCCTAAGTACTAACTACTAAATGCTTGACTTCTTGCTGAAACAGGCTGGATGTTTACATATATGACTATTTTATGAAGAGAAATTTGCAGGCAACTGCAAAGGCCTTCCAAGCAGAAGGGAAGGTCTCTTCAGATCCAGTTGGTATGTATTTCCCAGCAATTTGCGTGAAGCTACTTATGTCATGAGTTTTGGAACACTTTTTTTACTTTTTGTTAGTAAAGACCATTGTTTAATTTTCACTTTTTGAACTTGTGCTTTTTTTTTTTTGCAGCAATTGATGCACCCGGTGGCTTTCTTTTCGAGTGGTGGTCTGTTTTTTGGGATATATTCATAGCAAGAACAAACGAGAAGCATTCGGATGTTGCAGCATCATATATTGAGGTAAGCTTCTATGCGTTTGATTATCTTTTTGTGAACAAATTTTTAATGATACGGGCGTGTTAATTTAGGCACCTCCTGTCCATAATCCCTGCAACATAGAGTGACTTCTGTTTTGCTTGTTTGAAACCATCTATAGCAGAAACTTTAGTGGTTAGTTGGTTACAATGCTAGTGTCTTTGAAGAAATCCTATGTGAAATGTAATCTGACTAAGTCAAGTCTTACATATTTTAGCTTGTCAACAACCTCTTTTTGATTTGTTTCAACTTTCAATTCTTTCTATTTGTTTACTGCTAGTGTTAAGTAGCTTACAATTCAACTGCTTGTTACATTTGTCAGATCCACAATAGCCTGGCAGTTCCACTGTCCATAACATGTATTTATTTTGATTTTACATGATAAAGGCGCGTTGATTTGTTATCCTCTTTTTTTGCTAGTTCGTGAACACTTTGTTATCTAATGATTTAATTAGATGCATTTGGAAATCCTGAGTTTATTTGTGTTGCATCAATTGTTATGATTGTGGGGACGGCTGTTCTCCTGAATTGGTAGTTCTAAATTCTAATTCAGCTACAACTCGCTGCATTCCTTCAGACTCAGCTCATGAAATCCAGGGAGGAACAGCAGCCGCTGACGCCTCAACAGCGACAGCAGCAACCACAGCATATACAAATGCAACAAATGTTGTTACAAAGAGCCGCGGCGCAGCAGCAGCAGCAGCAGCAGCAGCAACAGCAACAGCAACAACAGCAGCAGCAACAACAGCAGCAACAGCAGCAGCAGCAGCAGCGTAGAGATGATTCTCATCTTCTTAATGGTACTGCAAGTGGACTTTCTGGAAACAATCCTTTAATGCGACAAAACCAAGGTACTGCAAATGTGATGGCAACAAAAATGTATGAGGAGAGGTTAAAGTTGCCTTCCCAGAGAGATCCTTTGGAAGAGGCATCAATGAAGGTATCGCTGTTAGCTAGATTCATTGTCCATGTTCTTTTAGTTGACTCTTCACCAAAATGTCTATTTGCCAATACTTTAGTCATAACATGGAAAGTTTGATTGCAGCAAAGATTCGGAGAAAATGCTGGGCAACTACGTGATTCAAACGAAGCATCATTGTTGAAAGCAGCTGCAAGTGGACAATCTTCAGGGTACTTGCTGTACTTGTGAATTATGAAGTCCTTTAACAAACTTTATACTGCCTACAACAGTAGCTGATGAGATTTAAGTATTCTTG
This sequence comes from Melocanna baccifera, assembly GCA_036346265.1. Lineage (NCBI taxonomy): Eukaryota > Viridiplantae > Streptophyta > Magnoliopsida > Poales > Poaceae > Melocanna > Melocanna baccifera. The sequence continues at coordinate 24,165,390 of CM070678.1, forward strand.
TTACAAAATCATTATTTTAATCTCACACTTAGTACATCTGGTATCCTGGCTCGCCATCTTTGTTACCTTCTCTTATGATGTTAATAATCCTGTAATTGCACAGGTTGCATTTCACATCAGTTACAAGGTAGATCTATGCTCAATAAAAAATTACCGTATTTTTCATTAATTTAGTTTCCATCAAAGTATCTTCTCTTTTTTCCATTCCTGGTTCTGTTCTGCATGCACTTTATAGAGTCAGTTATCCATTGTTCAAAAATATAATTATATTTTGAACTTCTCTTGTTGGTCTTCTGATTTGTCCTGGAGATAAATCGAATACAGCGGTACACTCTTGTATTTCTTCTTCTAATTTATATTGGATTTAGTACTTCTGCAATTTGGTGTTATTTTTTCATGGTGGAGACATGCATATATTGTTTTGGGTTTTCAGACCAGATGGTTTTGTTAGGTACTACACCTTAACTGCTTGTTTGGGTATAAATCATGTAATTTTGTGTCGAGACCCGAATATGTAAATTCGGACTCTCTGTGTAGACTGCACTAGTCCAGGATCACGCTAGTGCACACAGTCAAACATAGATGTAATCACAACAATACACACGATAATAATAAAGGAAAAACTCAAATATCGATAAATCTCAAAGGTACGACCTTATGGCCAAGCTTATAATATCTCTAACCGGAAGGGCTTAACAAAATAGCAGCGGAAATCCAAATAAAACGTAGCAGCCAATCGACAAGCCCACAGGCTATCGAGTGGAGAACGAAGCCTAATCCGTGAAGTCGTCGTAGTACTCTCCCTCTGGAACCTCCTGCTGATAGTACTCCTCACTCTCAACTGAGCAACATAGGCGTAAAGCCGTGAGTACATTGGTACTCAGCAAGTCGTTTGTAACAAATGAATGCAATATAATATGCAAGGATTACCAATGGAAGGCTGAAAGGTTAATTTGCATAAAAGGCATTTCACAGTAAATATGATAAATAGATTGAAAGCGAAGTTTAACTGAAAACAATAATAATAAATAATCAAAGGAATAAACATGAACCACTTGTGAACACCTATTCACAAGCTAAACTAATGGTGAACTACCTGTCCACCTCCAACATAACCACCAAGTTTAAAAGATAGCACTAACCCTCGTGTGAAATCACCGAGCATTATCCATGACCGAGAACGCGCCTATTCGAATAGTTTTACACTCTGTAGAGGTTGCACAACTGTACCCACACGATGTGATTAGCCTCGATCTCAGGAAATCACAACAAGGCCTTTACAATGCTCTAACTCAACCCAATTCTGCCTGCTAGGGTTTCGCATCACACCCCCCTTGCGCCACATGGAAATCAGCAACCATGTTCATCACAATGGCAGAATTGAATTGAAATATTATAAATTAATCAGTCAGGTCTATCTCATACTAGACATGTGGTTTGCACGATTAAGCTCAGATCAATGGCACACAAAGTTAAGTCCTTAACATTACCCAGGCGAGGCTACCACATCCCCCGAAGTGCACCTGCACTTCCCCCTTTACTGCACGATCACTCGCCCGAGTGCAAAACCAAGTTTGTATCTCCCCGTCAATGACACACCAATGCCACGGTACAAATTTTAGTAAACGTGGCACCAACCACAGTTCCATATATCATTAAGTCAAATTAAAATTTAACATGTGATGATGAGACCAATCGTAAATTAAGCACAGCTAAGCATCTAATCGTACCAACCCATGTGACAAATAATCTAGCATCATTAGTATGTTTCCCAACCTAGGGTGACAATAGTATCATGATATTCCAGATTATCAAGGAGGGATAGATTCAATTGAGACGATAATTGCCAATACAAAGGTTTGACTAAAAATAGCGATGCAATGTAATTTAAAACAAAATAAATAAATAATAGATTGCAAACTGGGTTCAACATGATCAAAGGACACGACTTGCCTTGGTTATGCTCAGCGAGGTACTCCTGGTCTTCGGGCGTAGAATCTGCTCCTCCGGAATCCGAATCTAACGAGAGGGAAAACGATCGAAACAAAGAAAACACATAAAATGATATGCAAATGAACTCTAAAAATCACGAAACCAGAACCAAAAGCTAGAGCTCGATTTTAGATGAATTTAGAAAAAAGAACGGGGTCAATCGGAGCTAGGACGGAGTCGAACGGGCTTTCGGAAAATTAATCCTAAATTAAATCGGAAAATTGAAAAAGGTTACTGTGTTGTGGACCGGGCGCACGGGGGACTCGGTCCACGGTAGACCCGGCGCACGGAATAGTGCACGCGTGGTGGGCGCCGACGCGCACGCGGCTCGACGGCGTGGCGGCTGGCGATCCGCCACGTGGCACGGGGGTGACGTGGCGGCTGACGTGGCTGCCACGTGGCTCGGGCGGCGGAATTTTGCTGACGTGGCGCTGACGTGGCATGCCACGTGGCTCTAGGGCTGACGTGGCCTAGGGCGCGACGCGCGGGCTCGGCGCGCGCAGCGCTTGATCCGGCAATGGAGAGGAGGACGCGGCGGCGCGATCCGGATCGTGGATCCAGATCGAGGCGACGGCGGGATCGCGCGGCCGGGGTGAGGTGGCGCGGTGGATCGCCGACGCGTGGCGTGGCGCGCGCGCGGCGCGCGCGAAGCGCGCGCGCGCGCGCGTTTGACGGCGGGATGCGCGCGCGGGAGCGGATCGGCGACGCTGTCCCGGCGCGCGCGACGGCATCGCGCGCGCGCGTGGCGCGCGTGGGGTGCGTGCGGCGCGTCGGCCGAGGCGCGCGCGCGCGCGCGTCTGGCGCGTGGAGCGGCGACGAGGAGGCGACGCGGAGATGGGTTGTGCGCGAGGTCACACCGGCGGTAGCGATGGACGGCGACGATGGGGACGGCTCCAGCGACGGCGCGGGCGGCGGCGGGGACTCCGGCGACGGTGGTGGCGCGGCTCCGAGCGGCGGCGCGAGGCGAGAGAACGGAGGCGAGGGCGGCGGCGATGCGTTAGCACGCGAACCGAGGCAACATCGGTGTATTTATCACGCGAACCGAGGCAACCCGATCGGGTACGGCGACGGGCGCGAAACCGATTCGGTTTGGACGGCTTGGATCAGCGGGGAAAGGATCGGACGACCGAGGCGAGTGAGCGGTTTAGGGTTAGGGTTACGCGCGGGCGGGCACCAGCGGAGCGACGCGTGGCGGCGGGGTGAATCGGGCGGCCGAGGCGCGGGCGGGAAAGGAGTACGGCGGCAGCGGGGACGCGGGCCGGATGGCTGACGTGTGGCGGCGGCGGAATCGGGCGGCGGAGAGATTTTTATTTTCTTTTTCTTTTCCAGAAATCCAAATAAAATGCTAGGAGCTCTAGAAAATAGCAAATAAATCTCAAAAATTCACCAAAAATACCAGAAAATTCCTTGAGACCTGAGGAACCCAAATAAAATATTTTCAACTTATGTTAATGTTTATTTTAATCATATTAAATCATTTAAAATTCTAAAAAAACATTTGAAGCTTGAATTAATTTCAGAAAATTCATTTTTAAATTCCTGACTTTAAAAATAGCAGAAAAACAGGATGTTACATTTTGTTCTGAATAATGGAAGTACCCACTACCCAGAACTGCCATCTCATGCCCCAAGTTTTGATTGTTAATGTAAATGTAATGTAGATGCCTAAGGAAGGACTACCTTTTTTATTGATCAGACCAAATATATGCTGAGCAGATATTTTTAGTAAATTTGCTCTCAGATAATTAACATTTTCCCTTCTATAGGCAAATTTTGCATGGTACTGTTGGTGCTTTGTCAGGCACTCCGCAGCAAGTTCAGGCCAGGAGTCCACAACTTCCTGGGCCAGCTCAGGTTAGTCTTCTAGGTATCCTGATTTTATCTAGTACCTATAACCTCTAACCATACCTCAGAAACGAGGAAAAAGGGGGGGGGGGGGGATGGCATATCTGTTCCTCATAGTATTTATGTTTATTAGCAGAGTATCAAGGTAGAGATGAATCCTATTTTGACACCCAGAGCTGCAGGTCCTGAGGGGCCATTTATAGGTCTCCAAGGTAATATTTGTTACAGTCTACTTCCTGGAATTAGTGCTCTCCACTTCTACCTGTCAACTATATCTTGTTCCAACTTTTATAATATTCTTGGCCTTACTGTCAAAAATTATACCTGGCATATTCAATCTTGTTGAGTGATTAGTTTTCTGTTCTTAACAGGATCCAATCAAGCTGGAAACAATTTGACTCTGAAAGGATGGCCACTCACGGTAATGTTGAGTTCATGATTAAACATCGACTTATCTTGTACTTATTCATCAGCATTGCATGCAGGGTTCAAACCTGTTACTAGAGATCTTGGACCTAGGTGGTTTCTATATAAACTGCATGGCTTGAATTTTATTAAATTTGGTTTTTTGTTTTTTCAATTAAAAGTTGAAAATTGGCTAGCAAAAGCTCCCTGGTAATCATTAATACGAATATAAAATTTGGCAGTGTGTCCCAGAATTTTCCAGTTACTGCCAGTAATCAGCAAAAGCCGCTACTGTTCCACTGGAGGGAGCCAGTCCAGTACCAGGAGTTCCTATCCTGATTATATGTATCTTGCTTATGATTAATGGTCCTGCTATAGACTCATGTTAGGCTGATCTCTCCTATAGCACTTATTTTTTCTCGGGCGCACATGCTTGCTGTAGTTTTAATGGCTTAGTCTTTCTTGTAGTACCCCTACTGACCAAGGAAGGCATCTAAATTTTCAATGTCATCTGTTTCTTGTTTACATGGTATAGTAGGGTTGTATTTAATTTTCTTCCATTGACCATCTTTTGCAAAATTTGACGCTGGCCTATCCGAGCTCACCTTATATCTAAATTCCATCCTTGATCTTTTGGGTCTATGGCTCTGATCTCGTACTTCCCGCAAGCAATTTTTGGAGGGTTGTGTACAACTACAATATAGTGGCATCGCAAATAATGTCATCGTCAGCAATTTGGGGGGCAAGCTGCAAGTTATATTTTTTTCAATATAGTGGCAAATGGCAACTATGTGATTGACATCTGCTATCTTTCAACCTCTGTTCTGACTCCCATTTCTCTTTTTATTTTCACAGGGACTTGAGCAACTTCGGTCTGGAATTCTACAGCAGAAGTCGTTAATGCAGAATCAACAGCAATTGCAACAACAGGTCCAGTTTCTGACTCCACAGCAGCAGCAGCAGCTTATGTTGCAGGCTCAGCAAAATATGGCTTCCCCAGCATCTAGTGATGTTGACAGCAGAAGAATGAGGATGATGCTTAACAACAGAAATGTAATTCTTGGGCGGGATGGGCAGACAAACAGCGGTGGTGATATTATCCCAAATATTGGCTCTCCTAGTCAAAGTGGTGGAGATATAGATATGCTAATAAAGGTATATCTTTTGCTTTTCTACCTCATGACTGTTCATTTTCTCCCACTAACTGGTGTAAAAGGTTTTGTTCATTAAAGATTCATCTTTATTTCGTAGTAGTTGTGATAAGTCATAAGTGCTTATTTTATGTTTTTAGCTTATTGTATAGGACAAAGCAACTCCCTTTTCATGTGAGAGGGGATGGATAATAGAAGGCAGAAGTATAGAACATCCTGGCAAGTGGCAAAATGGCACTTTGTCTCAATATGATCAAAACTAACTGTTGTGGAGGTGGTCCAACCCCTCATAACTGGGCTTGCAATGAGCCCAATATGTAATAGGCTTAGTAGTATAGATGAATGTATCAATGTACCCTCACTTTTTGTAATTATTAAGAGGTAGAGTGGGGAATTCCCATTCTACCCTATTCATGTATATAAACCCCTAAGGGGGGTATGAGAGGGGGCAGATCCTCTCATTCTTGCTCACCAGCTCTCTCTAGCTAGTTCCCTCATATACTGTTTGGTCAGTAGCCACAACACTAACATTTTGCCACTTCTGTTTCAATGTGATCAAAATGAATATACTATAATTTATATTTAGTAGTAACTGTTATTGATATTTTGTTGTTCCTTGCAGCAATAATTTTTTTGTGCTCTAATCTAATATATCATTTCTAAACATTCTAGAACCAATTTGACTATAATTGACCTTGATGTTTTTTATTGCCAAAATTGTATTTTAGTAGCTTCTGTAATGACATACAAATGAATGTGAGTTATTTGCCATTTTACTGGAGTTCTAAAACATTTAATTCTTTTCAAAGGTGGTTGACATAATTAGGACAATGCTATCCGTTTAAAGTTTTAACTGTGCAAAGAGAACTCAAAATGTCCATCAATTTTCCTAATACTTGTGTTGATACTTTTTCTGATATCACGCTTACAATTTATCTATTTTAACCTTGTTTTCTTCTGATCTAATCTGTATGCTCCCCTTATGCATATAAGATGACCTAGATTACTGTTACATTTACCTTTGATTATTCAACCTGTAAAGATACCTTCCTTTGTGTTAGTCTTCTTGCCCTTTCTCCTGCTTCCATGTTCTTATATAGATTTTTCTGTGTAGTAGAAGAAACTTGCTCATGTACACCAGCAGCAGCAACAACTATTACAACAGCAAAGCAATAGTCAACAGCAGCCACAGCAACAACATCAGCTTCAGCAGCCTGCCATCTCCAGTCAGCAGTCTCAAAGCCCATATCAGTTTCTCCAACAAGAGAAGCCAGGAATTGGAAGTATGCCTGTTGAAGGGGGCATGCTGAACTCTTTTGGGGGAGCTGATCAAGTATGTTTTAGTTGTGTACATGTACCTTTTATGTTTCATTTTGTGTGGTTGTTTAAACCAATATACTACTGTCTACTGCTCATTGTATGCATGTGGTCTGAATGGATTGATGACTTTTTTTGAAATCTACCTAGTCTGAATGGGCTGATGACTTTTTTTTAAATCTACCTACTTTGCCTCTATCCTGATATATTATGTGCATGCATACACCTTTATGGTAACTTCTGTGAAACAAATCTTGTAAAGCTATGGATCAGATTTTCCTAGCTTCATTATCTATTTTCTAGAGTATAAAGAACATAACATTGTGTTCTTTGCAGTGCAATTGATTTGTCTTCGGCACTAAAATTCTGTTTGGATGTAACTTATCCTGATCATGGAAGCACCACATCCCTCACTTTTACTCATGATCTTTCATCTTTTATTGATGAAGAACTTAGAGCTACTTCCCACTGCTTAGTAAATTGAATAGACTTGATCTCAGTGGTTCAGTTACATAAAGTCAAACTATGCTGTTTGTGGTTCAGACAACAAAGAAGAGAAAGAAGCCCGGCTCATCCTCAGGTAGAGCTAATAGTTCAGGAACCACAAATACTGCTGGCCCCTCTCCAAGTTCTGCACCATCGACACCTTCCACTCATACACCAGGAGATGCCATGTCTGTGCCACAACTGCAGCAGAATGGTGGTTCAGCAAAACCCTTGGTAATGTTTGGCTCTGATGGAACTGAAAGCTTGACATCTCTAGCAAACCCACTGGTATACATTCTATATTGAAATAAAGACATTTTTTCGATTTGCCATTTGTGTGTTGAAAGTATGATACCAAAAAACATCAATTTCAGGGTGGCATGGACCGTTTGCTGGAAGAAGGTTCATTGGATGACAATGTTGAATCTTTTCTATCACAAGATGACATGGATCCTAGGGACACCTTGGGACGCTGCATGGATGCCAGTAAAGGTATGATTTTGATTCCTGCTGATACCTGGTTCTTGTTGAGTTTGACCCTTGTGAGTTGTGATGGAATGATAGTCTCACCTATAATCTGCATTTTTGATCTCATGCTTTTGTTTTTAGGTATATTGTCCACAGGCCTTTTTTTGTAAGAAAACATGTTAGCCATTCTTTTGCTTTACAAAAATGATAAAAAAAAAGAGAGAGAATTGCACTATGGCTCCCTAAATTTACATGGCTGTATCACTTAGGTATATTGTCCAGTGTCCACAGGCCTTTTTTGTAAGAAAACATGTTAGCCATTCTTTTGCTTTACAAAAATGATAAAAAAAAAAGAGAATTGCACTATGGCTCCCTAAATTTATATGGCTATATCACTTAGCTCTCTGAACTTGAAAATTACTCTCAGTACGGTAGTTACCTTGATGAACTAAGGTTCATCACACAAAGCATGTATCTGCTTGATTGCAATTATTTTGCTGGGGGTCAATGCATATCTCAAGATCTGTTCATTGCAGGGTTTGGTTTTGCTGAGATTGCAAAAGCACATGCAAGTGCAACCAAAGTTAATTGTTGCCACTTCTCATCCGATGGCAAACTGCTTGCTACTGGTGGTCATGATAAAAAGGTGTGGTTGTCAACACAGAATTAATTTTTATTTTGCCAGTGTTAGAAAAGCTTCAATCACACACCTGCTCTTACTCTGCAGGTTGTTTTATGGTGTACAGAGCCCTTGAAGCTAAAATCTTCGTTAGAAGAGCATTCGTCTCTGATCACTGATGTGCGATTTAGCCCAAGCATGTCCCGCCTTGCTACATCTTCCTTTGACAAAACCGTACGGGTTTGGGATGCTGACAATGTATACTCCTTTGCATTTGTTTTTTATTTGCAACGTTATTCTCTTATGGTGATATTTCATTATAAGGTGTTCCACATCATAGAATGCAACGACTAATTGATTTGTCCGCAGACTGACTATTCGCTCCGTACTTTCATGGGTCATTCAGCATCTGTTACGTCACTTGATTTTCATCCGAATAAAGAAGATATGATTTGCTCCTGTGATAGTAATGGGGAAGTCCGCAGCTGGAGCATAAACAATGGTAGCTGCTTGACCTGTGTTAAGGTCATTAAGGTATGGAGTGCTAATTTTTATCTCTCATGGGTTCTGCTGCCCAAACATTTAATTTCTGATGCTTGTTTCTGTTTCCAATCATATTTTTATCTCCACAGGGAGGTGCTACTCAGATGAGATTTCAACCTCGCAAGGGAAAATATCTGGCAGCTGCCTCCGAGAAGGTCATCTACATACTTGATGGGGAGACACAACATGCTTGTAGAAACCCTTTACAGGTTTGTTACTAAAGATCACAGCCAAAATGTGTTAAGAGCCTTTGAGGATGCATTTACGTACCCTCCTATTCATATCTATTTGCAATTTATCCCATGCAATGTCTTCAGATTCTCCAGTAGTACAGTCATACCAATTGTGATTGCCATTCTTGGTAGTTCACTAGATATCACTGAATCGAAGATAGGTTTGTTCGAACTTGAATCACTTGCGTATACTGTACAAGTTCCATAAACTTGGCTTCGAGGGGCTTTAACCAGTAGATTTTATGATACTGAAATTTCTTTAGATTTCAGATAGAATTTGATCAACTTTTGCAAAATTGCAATGTTCCTTGGTCCAAGATTTTCCGTCTGCCCTATTATTATAGTACAAACCAAGCAAGGCAAGCTGCAAGGTTTAGCGCAGTGCGTTCAGATTAATGTCTTCTTTGCTGTACGCTCTACATGTATACTACACGTTAAAGATCATTATGACCTACTTTAGTTATGGCAACCTGCAAGTACCAACGGTGGTTGTGGGCTTTTTAATTGGAAATTTGTTCGTATGTGTAGGGGCACACGAAGAATATTCTATCAGTTTGTTGGGATTCTGCGGGTGACTATCTTGCATCTGTCAGTGAAGATTTTGTCAGAATATGGTCGTTTACTTCTGGACATGATGGTGAATTTGTGCATGAGTTGAATTGCGGTGGGAACAAGTTCCAATCATGTGTTTTCCACCCAACGTACCCATCTTTGCTAGTCATTGGTTGTTACGAGGCAAGTCTCTCTCTGCTTTTGTCAGACAAGTTATCATTTTGTGAGCACGCTTATAGTGTTTGTTCGTACTATTTGTGTCATGCAGTCTTTGGAACTTTGGGACATAACTAGGCAGAAGAATGCCATGACCTTCAACAATGCTCATGACGGTTTAATACCAGCCCTAGCAGCGTCGAGCGCAACAGGGAAGGTTGCCTCAGTAAGCCATGACAGGCTTGTCAAGCTCTGGAAATGACTTGTAAAATAGTGACCGTTGGCCGTGTCAAATTTTACACTATGGCGGTTAGATGATTCAGAAACAGGATGGTTTTCTGCTTCAGATGACCACATGACAAAAGGGTAGCTAGCAAAATTTCTCGAACTGCTTGGGTTCGAGAACTAACCTGGTTTGTGCTTTGTGGTTATCTTTGTTGTATCTTGTATGCTGTTCCATGTGCTTCTGAAGTTTGTAACCTTATAGAAACGTTTGTTGGTCTGCTCTAACTATGAAGATGTCTCAGTCGTACCGACCAAAAGTTAAAAAACTTTTTTTGGTACCTTTTCTGTGCGGTTGTCATGCATTTATTTATTCATTTGTCCTTTTTCCTTGCTCGAATCATAGAAAGATTAATTATGGCATTTTGTTGTTCGTGAATCTGGAACATTATCAATGGTGCTGCTCGATATACTCTAGGGGGGTTTTTTTACAAAATAAGTGCGAAGTGTGGTGTTTTATTTTTTAAAAAATGGGATTTGCTATTGGTCTGTCAATCAAAATTTTCTGACTCTAGATCGATTTGTGCTCTAGCATGCCAAACGGCGAAGCCGACCAGGCCGCACGTGACCGCGGCCGAATCACGTTCGTACGCCTGCGCGAGTGCTGAACGTCCCCTTCTGCTGAGTGCCCGTTCCACGAACCATGCTAGGATGTCGGCAGGGACGCAACTAGGATGACAATGACCAAAGTTTATTATTTTTATTATACACATAATAATATATATAATTTCTAAGTAATATTATACTAAATAGTAATATGTTTGATAATTTTTAGCATTAATACGTCAATATAGCCGATAACTATGTATAATGATAAAGAAGTTGTGATCAAAATGCTTACTAAAATAGATAATCTTAATAATAATATTAGTTAGTTGTGATAAACTAAAAGAACTAAGAGTGAAATTACATGCAAAAGTTGGTCAGCATTGGTAAAATACATCATCTGATCTCAATGTCCTATTAAAAGAGAACAAAATCACTTATAGATTTCAAATAAAAACAGTAGAATGATTAAATATAAGTTAATGTATTATCTTTTAGTATTTACGTTCTTCTAAGTTTATAAAACGACGAACTATATCATCATTGGTAATTTTCGTCAATTCTTGTTTTGTCACATAGGAAATAAGTATGCCATTCACAAAATCATCATCAATTAATTGAAAAAATCAATTAGATATTTGTATGATCAACAATTTAAAAGCAATACAATAGAAAATTACATCCAATGACTTACTTGACATTGTGGCCAGATACTATAATTTTGCTTGTGATTTGCAGCCAGTTAAATCGATATTCCAAAAATTAAAATTGAAACCCTAAGTATTAACCCTATAATTTAACAAAAATCAATCAATAATCATCACAATGAAACCCTAACTCACAAATTTAGCCCCTACTTTTGAAACAAATTGGAAGAATTGAGAGACAGTTAGAGCAAAACAAATATTGATCGAGTGGACTTAAGCTTCCTTTGTCGGCAAAGGCACGAGGTAATAAGGACTATGCGGCGCCATGGCGAGATGGCAAACAAGGGCGGCTGATGAAGCCAATTTCTCACGTTCTCTGACGACCGGTCCTGCTTGGTTGGGTGTGGCGGGCATGGTGCACATCTCCTGGCTGATCGTGCAAGATGAACAAGCATCGAGGGCTGCTGCGAGGTGACACGCTTTGGGATAAATCAAATGGATGCCATGGCCTGTTACTGTCCTCCTTTTGCTGGCTTAGCCTGCTATAGTTGCCTCATAAGCTGAGAGAAGTGGAGGCTACTTGTGGGCTGCTGCTAGCTACTAAGAATTTGGGTTGCTAATGTTCTATTTGTTGGGTTTCAAGGAAAGGATTGGGTGCACTGAGTTTGGGCTAAAGGAGTTTACATATGGGCTAGAGGTGATAATCTCTACTAAATTTTTTTTGGGACCCGGTGTCCTGTAACACCGGGTAGACTTGTTTGGTTCTACCCCTAGATGTCAGTCTCCCGTTATCTAGGAGCAATGTACTAAATAGCGTTTATAGAGCACGCAATTGCGGTAGCAGAGTATTAGCGCTACCGAGGTAAAGTAGCGCTAGAAAATAGTGGCCTGGAACTTTACGACCTCTATTGCAGTTGTCAAGCCGATATAGCTACCCGCTACATATCGGCCCGCTACACCCGCATCCATCCTAGGTCAACGCCAAGTAAAATCTGTGGACTAATGTGCAAAGTGTAAAGGAACCCTAGCCAAATTAGCTAGCTACTCATGCCATCCGCAGCAAGCTTAGTAGTAGCCTATTCCTTCCCCTTCCCCCGCCATATCTCCTACTCCTCCTCCTCTTAGACCAGCAGGAGCACAACCCCCCTCCCACCCAAACTTAGAAGTCGCCGCTCCTACCACTGCTGATGAGGGCCGGCCCAAGGCCCAAAACATATGCCGTGACATGCAATATGTGTGTGCCGCTGCCATATAAAAGGGAGTACGTGACGTGAGAAACAAGACTAGACAATGGGAAAGAACAAACACTACGTGACGTGAAGAACTAGATAATGGAGATCTTCACTTTGTGCACAATTTTGATGCTTTTGTAGCCAATTAAATCCAGTAGAAACTTTGAGAGTTTTTTGCAATTCGAGATTGTTCAACCTTTCCGTTGGGAATTGGGAGCGTGATAGGGCTTCACTTGGTGGTCGTGAAAGACCGGCACGTGTGTCTTGTGAATTAAAGAGCGTTCGTTCTTGCATTGGCAACGGAGGATTGCTACGATTCGAGAGGCTACACGTGAGTATCTAATCCTACGTCGAGAAGATCGGGTGACCCCGTATCATCTTGGTATCAGAGCGTAGTTTTCTCGGTAGGATTCTTACCCTTTTTGTTTTAGATTGATTTATTTCTTTCCTATAGTCCATTAAGCCGAAAATTGTCACACAACAAAAAATCCAAACCCTAGTTTTTGCATCTGTTAATTTTGTGAGTTTTGTTAGGTTTTGATTCATTAGAATTTTTGTTTAGGTGCTGATTGTCGTGTTCCTTTGCGTCGCTTAATCGTTGTGTCGTTCCCTTTGTTTCATCTGAATCATAATTATCTCAAAAAAAAATTCATCCACCATCATGTGCTACAGTACCATGCAATCTACAGTAGCGAATGGATTTTTGCTTAACTCTTGGTTGTTCGGCTGATTGCTACCTATCTCATCTGCATGCGCAAGTTTGTTGGAAATCAAGTTTGCTTGTTCCATCCGAACAGCCGTCTGGTACTAGCCGAGTCCTTATCTGATGCTAGCGCAAGTTACATCCGAACAGAATTTTTGTTGGTTAGCCGAACCAACTGAGCTGTTTGCTAGCTGTCTCAAGTCCATGTGCGTGAGATTGAAATCGGCCTGATCTGCTTGCTTGCTAGCAACTATTTTGTGTCAGGCGAAAGACCTTGATTGCTAATGGTTTGCACATGCACGAGTTATACAAGTTTCTAGCTCCATCCGAAACAGTAGCTCAGACCTGTCTTTTGTTTCTGGCTACAAGTCAATTTGCTTAGCTTGAGAGCTTCACATATATTTTTATTTCATCAATTGAGACTAGCTATTGAATATTGCATTTAGAGCTGTTCTTGGGTATTTTACACTTTACTGAATATTGTGACTCGATCAAATTCAAGAGACAACAAAAAAATAGTTTGGCCTTGGTAAAAAAAACAGCCATTAAAAAAAAGACAAAGAAAGAAAAAGCAACGGCGTGAGCAAAAAAGAAGAAGAAGAAAATAAAAGAAAGGAAAAACATTGGCCGAATTTGGGTGAGTTCTTAGTTTATAAATTCAGATTGTGTAATTTAATCTCTTGAGCAATCTTGTGCCCTTATATTCATACTATTGCAATTGGCTAGCGTCTCTCCTAATACTTGGTGCAAAACGAGCTATTTAATCTTCAATTTCATATCACCTCTATTTAGCTCATTTCCTTGTTTGTATTAAGTCACATTGATCTTTGCGTGTGCGTACATACACTTTGCTTAAACTTTTTGGATCAGCACTTAGGCAAAGTATTCTAATTTGGATTATTACTTAACTTTACAATATCAGGAATTTTAGATTGTATAGGACATATACCTCCATACCAAGCTCCACTAAATAACCGTTGTCGTGCAATTGTAAACACTCTTACATTCGCTTGATCATCACGTTGCCATTGAAGCTTCTACCAAGTGTAAGTTCTTATTGATCTTAATTCACTTCGGAAAGGTTAGAACTTTACTTATGCAAGAAAGAAAGTAAGATTGAGTGACTTACACTAATTCCCCATATACTTTATTATTGCTTCGTGTTTTCTTTGCACAATCTAATCATGTTAGGTGGAAAAGATAACTATGGTGAGGAGCATGAAGTTAATCTTAATGCCCCGGTGACTCGCTTTCAACATCAGGCATTGAGAAGTACATTGCAACAAGAATTTGTAGCTGGCACTACTGCAATGGGAGAACAATTCAAGACAGATAAGCAGGGTCTCCGCACTGAACTTAAAGCGGATATGCAGGATCTTCGCATTGAGCTCAATCAACAGATGAACGTGTTACGTGAAAACATTGTGAATGACGTTGTGCGCGTACTTCGGGCACAACCAGAAGAAGGACAAGCTCATCTTGGGGCTGCCTTTCCTCTACGAGATGAGGGAGTGACCGCTGCCCGAGGTGGTCAAGCAGATCAACAAAGGCGAGACCGCGTGGTAGCTAATGCCGTTCGTCCACCCCCACCTAGGAGAAGTGAAGGGGGCGGCTTCCATGGTCCGGAGAGGGGCCATAGACATGGAGGCCGTGGTGGAGGAGCACATCGCGACGATGATAACTTTCTTCACTGTGATGACGATTACCACCGTCGTAACCATTACGGCGATGGTCGATTAAATGAGGAGAAGTTTGGTAAGCTTAAATTTACTATGCCAATATTTTCATGTACACATGACCCTGAGGACTATCTCACTTAGGAGCTCAAGGTGGATAAGGTGTTCCGTTTGCATAATTACTCTGAAGAGAAGAAAATTCACATGGCGGAACTTGAATTCACTGATTATGCACTCATATGGTGGGAACAAGTTCAAAATCAAAGGAGAGAGTACGACGAGCCTCCCATCACTACATGGGAAGAGATGAAGTACAAAATGAGAGTAAGGTTTGTTCCCAAATATTATAAACGTGATTTATTTGATAAATTGCAGCAAATGAAGTAAGAAACTCTCACGGTGGAGGAATACTATAAAGAGATGACAATGGCTATGATTCGAGCTAATGTATATGAGCAAGAAGAGCAAATAATGGCGCGATTCCTTGCTGGTTTGCACCCTTCCATCAAGCGCATTGCCGAGTTTCAGCCTTACAACAACATGGTGAAATTAGTGCATCAAGCAACCAAGGCTGAGAGACAAGTGCAATTTGATATGCGAGCAACAAAAACATCACCCTACATGCCCTGTTCAGCACCTACAGGAGTAGGTAAACCCATATCCCATGTCAATTCTTTTAAAGCTAACCAATCTAGTGGAACTTTTGCTCCTAGTACACATGCTGCACTACGCGGAAAGAATGTTACTACACCAATTACTAAGAAGAGTTCAGCACCTTCGCCTTCATCTTCAGTGGGTTCTACAGGAAGAAGTAGTGCCATTCAATGCTTTAAATGTCTTGGACGAGGCCATATGCAAAAGGATTGTCCAAATAACAAGGTCATGTTGCTATTGAAAAATGGTGAATATGACTCTACTAGCGAGGAGGAGGTGAGACCCTTGCTGATTTTGGAAGATTTGTTGAAACACATGTGGAAGGAAAAGGGGAGGAGGGGAATGAAGATGGTGTTTGTGACCCCGAGACTGGCCCTATACTTGTGTGTACACCGACGGTGTTGAGTGTGCAAACAAAATCAAATCATGAGCAACGCTGCAATCTTTTCCAAACACGGGCTCAAGTGAGTAAGGATAGTAAGTGTTTCAAACTCATTATTGATGGTGGAAGTTGCCATAATTTAGCTAATAAAGAGTTTTGTTCTAAACTTGATTTGAAATATAAGGAACACTCACATCCATATCAAATTTAATGGTTAAACAATAATGGTTCAATGAATGTTGGCTATACAGTTGATGTTAGCTTTCAGATTGGTTCTTATCGTGATACTGTAGAAGGTGATGTTGTATCTATGGAAGTTTGTCACTTGTTATTAGGTAGGTCATGGCAATATTATCGTTCTGTAATTCACAATAGAAGAACTAATCAAAACAAGTTCATGTGGAATAATAAAGAAATAGTGCTACGCCTATTAACTCCTTCTCAAATTATATGTGATAACATGCAAAAGGTTGAAGTGAAAATGGAGAATGAGAAAGGGAAGAAACAAAAGAGTGTGATTCCACATAGAGTGAGTAAGAGCCACAAGCTAAGATTGAGCGAGAAAAGAAAAGATATGGGAGAGAAAAAGTTAGTCATGATTGCCACTAAATCTGCTTTGAGAGATATGAGAGATGATTCTAATTTGGAGCATTTGGCATTACTATATAAAGATGTTTTGCTTTCTACTAATGACTTAACCTCTCTTCCTAGTGTGGTTTCTCAAGTGTTACAGGCTTATGAAGACGTCTTTCCGGAGGAGGTACCCGCTGATCTACCACCCATACGAGGAATTGAACATCAAATTGATTTGATACCAGGAGCTCCACTTCCTATCTGGCCATCGTATCGCACCAATCCGGAAGAGACAAAAGAAATTCAGCGGCAAGTGCAAGCACTTGTGGAAAAAGGACGATACAGAGTCGAGGATGGCTCCTTTTCAAGAGAGGGAGGATGATGAGGGCCGGCCCAAGGCCCAAAACATATCTGTGACATGCAATATGTGTGTGCCGCCGCCATATAAAAGGGAGTACGTGACGTGAGAAACAAGACTAGACAATGGGAAAGAACAAACACTACGTGACGTGAAGAACTAGATAATGGAGATCTTCACTTTGTGCACAATTTTGATGCTTTTGTAGCCAATTAAATCCAGTAGAAACTTTGAGAGTTTTTTGCAATTCGAGATCGTTCAACCTTTCCGTTGGGAATTGGGAGCGCGATAAGGCTTCACTTGGTGGTCGTGAAAGTCCGGCGCGTGTGATCTTACGAATTAAAGAGCGTTCGTTCTTGCATTGGCAACAGAGGATCGCTACGATTCGAGAGGCTACACGTGAGTATCTAATTCTACGTCGAGAAGATCGGGCGACCCCGTATCAACTACCCCTTGACCCCCGCCGCCTCCGGTGCCGACGGAGCCCAATACCATCCGAGTGTCCCTACTGCAGCCGATCCCCCTATCCGCCACCATGATCCGCCAAGTCAGCTCGTGAACATCTCCGTCCCTCCCTCACCTCCTCCTCTCCTCCCCTCCCTCCCCTCCTCCGACTCCCCGCGGCCACGGTGCTATGATCTCCACCTCCATGCTCCACCACTACTCAATTGCTCCATGTAAGTTGAAGTGTTTCCTGAAATGATCGGTTCTTGTAGCACATCTTTTGTATTCATTGATTGGTATATTTGCTAGCTTCAAACTTTTTAGCACTGATGTCAAATGTATGTAGCATATAGCTTGTCTAGTATGTTGTTCATATAACACAATAGGAATGACATAATTGTAATCCGTTGTTCATCTAAACAATAGCAGCCCTAACTTATGGGGTTATTGATTTTCTCCCATGCCCTTTAGATGTTTGTAAAAGGGTTTCTTGTGAGCTCGATTGGATATCTATGATGTCTTTGTCTATTTCATTAGAATTAGTAGTGATGGGAGTAGTTGCTTACACATCAATATACCCATGTCTTGCATAGATAATACTATTGTCTAACTGAACCATGACTTTCTTGTATGTTACAGAATCATGTATGGAATAAGGGAAGCTCTAATTTCTATTGTTTGTGTAAGTTGTCTATAAGTGAATTTACCTTAAGTAAAGTGAATTATTCCTATTTTCATCACTCAATGTGAAGCCAGCATATGATCAGGTCATATTTACATATGTATCACAGTCACATGTACATATCAAAATTTTCCCCCACTTGTTCTTATAGTTATGACCTAATGTGAAACAATTAATTTATAGACTGCATAAGTTGCATACATCTAAGTATTGGGCAATCTTTTATTTGTAGTTGCATTTGCATAATGTCTTCATCCGTAGCTTAATCTGCATCTGCAAGCCCAGTCAACATTCTCAAGGAAAGATGCTGCTTAGGAGCATGCTTTACCCATGCCAAATGAGAAGTTAAAAACCAAGTTGGATGTAGATATTGCTTGAATTTATACAATGGTGGCATTAATAGACTAAAAAAAATCGCACACAGGTTCCTCAAGAGCTTAGGGGTAAGATGAAGACATTAATAAGTGCAAATAAAGAAGAGAAGAGCGTGAACATAGAGTGATTGATTCAGCTAAGGCAGGAGGTACATTTAGAGGAAAATGATGATGAGGAGAACTATGGTACTGAAGGAGCAGAACAAACTACAGTTGTACGAGCTTCATCTACTGGCAGCACACTAATTCCTAAGAAGCCCCTTACCAAGGGACCAGTGGACATGTACTGCAAGCGTCTAGAGCAAGCTCGTGCTAAAGGAAAAGGCGTGCAAACTACAATTAATTCACATTATAAGGTCAAAGCTAAGCATACAACTTATGACTATATTGCATCATGGTTCTATCAAGCTGCAGTTCCTCATAACACTATTCGTCTTGGTGCCTTTGATGTGATGATAGAAGCCATTGGACAATTTGGTCCAAGATTGAAGAAATCTACTCTTTATCAGCTTGGCACTCCTTTGTTGGCTAGACAAGTCAATCTAGTGGTGGAATATTTGAAATGGCAAAAGGAGGCATGGTCTTCTAGTAGATGTTCTATTTTGACAGATGCTTGGACAGATCGACATGGGAGAAGCTTAATGAACTTGGTTACTTATTATGCTAGAGATGTATGTTTTCTTCATGCTATTGATGCTTTCTTAGAGGTTCATGATGCTAAGTATATCTACAGTTCGGTAAGCTCTTGCATTGCTCAGATCGATCCAGAAAAGCATGTGTAAGTGGTCCCTAAAAATGCTTCCAATAACATGGCAGCAACCAAGTTGCTTAAAGAGAAGTACTATCATATATTCTGGACCTCATGTGCAACCCATTGCATTGATCTCATGCTGGAGGACATTGGTAATGCAAAGTCTATCACAAATTACATTTATGCACATGTTAGATTGCTAGCTGTTATGCGTAAATTTGCCAAAGGTGATTTAGTTCGAGCTGGTACTACTCGATTTGCCACTAGTTACTTGAACTTGAAAATTTTGTACAATAAAATAAAAGCATTAAAACAAATTTTTACATCAAAAGATTGGGATGAATGTAATTGGTCTAAGAAGACTGGAGGGCAAAATGTTTATAAATTGGTCACGGAAAACAAGTTTTGACATGATGTGCTGTTTGTTATAAATTATTTTGAGCCACTTGCATATGTACTTAGGAGAGTGGGTGGTGATGTGCCTGCAATGGGATACCTTTATGGTGATCTTCTCAATGTAACGAAAGAAATTGCATTACATCTAAATGGATATGAAACTAAGTATATAATGGATCTGAAACTAAGTATAGTCCTATTTGAAGAATCATAAATACAAGGTGGGACGACAAGCTCAAGACTGTATTGCCTAAAGCGGGCTATTACTTGAACCCAAACTTTTTCTATGAGAATAAGCAAGAAATTGTAGAAGATGTTTTCATGGAAGCAGTTGTAGAATGTGCTATACGTATGTACCGTGATGATATCGTGGTGCAAGACAATATTGTTGCTCAACTTAGTATGTATACTGAGGCCACAAACTCTTTTGGAACAACAATGGCTATCAGACAAAGAAATAGTCTAATGATCACCCTAGGTAATATAACTCTTATTTTAGTTTCATGAAATGAAAATTTTTGTAAGTTATCTAATTAGTCCTTTACTGTTCTTGCAGCAAATTGGTGGTCTGCACATGGAAATAGTTCTAAGGAATTAAGAAAGTTGGCTATCGGAACTTTAAGTTTAACTTGTAGTTCCTCTGCATGCGAAAGGAATTAGAGTGTATTTGAGAGGGTAAATTGATAACTTTTCATCTACAACATTGCATATATTTTGTTTGTGTTTTCTAGTAGGATTTATGCAATGTTATGATATAGAATTCTAAAATGGTTGCCAACTGTATTTATGTAGGTACATTCCAAGAAAAGAACTAAATTAAGTGAAAAAAATGAACGATCTTCTCTATGTTATGTTTAACAAGAGGCTGGATTGTAAGTATTCCTAAAATAATAGAGACCCACTGGTTGTAAAATATATTGATGATGAGCCACCAAGTGAATAGATTATAGATAATGCTGCACCAAATGGAGAAATTGAAGATGGAGATCAAGCAGGAAGTAAATCAAATAAAAAAATAAACATCGAAAGCTTCATCAAGTAAATCAAAGAAATCTCGCACTTTGTTTATTCAACAAGAGGTGGAGGAGGAGGAAGAGGAAGAAGAGTTTGAATCTTCTAATGGTGAAGAGGAAGAGGTTGGTTTGGATGACGATGATGACAACTGATGTTTCTTGTTCCCTTCATGAATTTTTTTATTTCATATGTCATTATATCATGTGCACTTTTGTTATGTTGTTGATTATTGTTGTCTGAAACTCTGAATCATGATTGCTATTTGCTCCAACATTGTCTTATGTAAGAATATACTGCTGGACTACTGGACCTGCTAGTAGAGTAGAGGTAGTAGCAGGCAGCAGCATCAGTGGCACTCCTTTACTTATGTTGAGCTGAGCAGTTGTAACATCCTGTTTTTCTGAGATTTTTAAAGCCTGGATTTTAAAAATGAATTTTCTGGAATTTTCTGAAATTAATTGAAGCTTCAGATGAATTTTTAAAGTTTTAAAAGATTTAATATGATTAAAATAAACATTAATATAAGTGGAAAATATTTTATTTGTGTTCCTCAGGTCTCAAGGAATTTTCTGGTATTTTTGGTGAATTTTTGGGATTTATTTGCTATTTTCTAGAGCTTTTAGAAGTTTATTTGGATTTCTGGAAAAAGAAAAGAAAAAGAATTAACCTCAGCCGCCCGATCACTCTCTCTCCTCCACGCGTCACCCGATCCCGCGCCCGCGCCGCCGCCGTACCTTTTCCCGCGTGCCCGCTCGCCCCGCCGCCCGATCGCGCCACGTTGCGCGCGATTCGCGGCGCGCGGCGGCACCAGCCACGCCCTCGCGCCGCCTGCGCCCTCGGCGCCCGATCGCGCGCCGCGCGATCACGGCGCCCGCTCTCGCGCCGCGCGAACCCTAATCGCGCCCGCCGTCCGATCTTGCCGCGTGGCGCATCCTAGCCGTCTAACCCGTCGCGCCGTGCGTTGCCGTGCCGGATCGAATCCCTCGGTTCGCGTGATAAAGCGCGCGTTCATCCTCGGTTCGCGTGCACGCCCGCCGAAACCCTCGCCGCCGCCGCGCGCCCTCGCGCGCCGTCGCCGAGCGCTCCGCCGCCGCCCGTCTTTGCGCCTCGCCGTCGCCGAGGTCGCCGGGCGGCGGCCGCCGCCGCGTCGCCGCCGGTGAGCTCCCGCGCCGTTCGCCGCGTCGCCTCGTCGCCCGCGCGTCTGCGCCGCGCGCCGCGACCCGACGCCTCGCGGCGAGCCGCCGCCGCGTCGCCGATCCGCCCTCCGCGCCCGCCCACGCGTCGCCGCTCGCGCGCGATCGCCGCCGCCGCGCGCACGCGCGCCGCGCGCGCGACGCGCGCGCGAGCCGCCACGCGTCACCAATCCCTCCGTCGCCGCCGCGCCGCCGCGCGCGATCTCCGCCGCCGCTTCGAATCGAGCCGAGGCTCGAATCGGCGCGTGTCCGCGTCCCGCCGTCGGATCCGCCGACGCGCCGCGCCGAGCGCCGGCTCGGCCTAGCCACGTGGCAGCACGGCGCGTGCCATGTCGCCCTAGGCCACGTGGCATGACACGTGGCATGCCACGTCGGCGCCACGTCGGCCGAGCCGCCCCGAGCCACGTGGCGGCCATGTCACCGCGTCGGCATGTGCCACGTGGCGGCATATGCCGCCGCCGCGTCGGCGCGCCCGCGCGCGTCGGCCCGCGCCCCGTGCAGCATTACGTGGACCGCGTCCACGGTGGACTCGAATTTCGTGGACCGGGTTCACAAAGACAAGAACTTTTCCGATTTTCCCGAATTAATTTTAGAATTAATTTTTCGGGAGCCCGTTCTCCTCCGTCCTAGCTCCGATTGACCCCGTTCTTTTTTCTAAATTCATCTAAAATCGAGCTCTAGCTGTTGGTTCTGGTTTTGTGAATTTTGGAGTTCTTTTTCTTGTCATTTTATGTGTTTCTTTGTTTTCGGTCGTTTTCTCTCTCGTTAGATTCGGATTAGGAGGAGCAGTTTCGCGCTGAAGACCGGAGTACCCGCGAGCATAACGAAGGCAAGTCGTGTCCCTTGATCATGTTGAACCCAATTTTGCAAACTATTATTTAATTATTTCGTTTTAAATTACATTGCATTGCTATTTTTATTCAAACCTTTGCACAGGTAGTTATTGTCCCAATTGAATTTATACCTCCTTGACACTTTGGAATACCATGATGCCTTTGTCACCATAGGTTGGGAAATTTATTAGTGATGCTAGTTTATTTATCACATGGGTCGGTACGATTAGATTGCTTAGCCTGTTTATATTTACGATTGACCTCATCGCACATGTAAATTATTAAGTTGAATTAATGACATATGGAACTGTGGTTGGTGCCACGTGTATTAAAATTTGTGCCACGTCATTGGTGTGACGTTGGCTTGGTTATACAAATTGGTTTTGCACTCGGGCGAGTGATCGTGCAGTAAAGGGGGAAGTACAGTTGTACTTTGGGGGATGTGGTAGTCTCGCCCGGGTAATGCTAAGGACTTAACTTTGTGCGCCATTGATCTGAGCTTAATCGTGTAAACCACATGTCTATTATGGGATGGACCTGGCTGATTAATTTGTAATATTTCAATTCAATGCTGCCATTGTGATGGACATGGTTCTTGATTTCCATGTGGCGCAAGGGGTGTGATGCGAAACCCTAGCGGGCGGATTGTATTGAGATAGAGCATTGTAAAGGCCTTGTTGTGATTTCCTTAGGCCTAGGCTAATCATATCGTGTGGGTACAGTTGTGCAACCTCTGCGAGTGTAAAACTATTCGAATAGCGCGTCCTCGGTCATGGGCGGTGCTCGGGATTTCACACGAGGTTAGTGTTTCATTTATAACTTGGTGGTTTATGTTGGGAGTGGACGGGTAGTTCATCGTTGGTTTAACTTGTGAATCGGTGTTCATAAGTGGTTCATGTTTATTCCTTTGATTATCTATTGTTCTTGTTTTGATTAACTTTCGCTTTCAAGTTATTTAATATATTTCATCAATAAATGCCTTTATGCAAATTAACCTTTCAGCCTTCCTTTGGTAAGCCTTGCATATTATATTGCATTTATTGTTACAACGACTTCTTGAGTACCAATGTACTCACGGCTTTACGCCTATGTTGCTCGATTGAGGAGAGGAGTACTATCGGCAGGAGGTGCGGAAGGAGAGTACTACGACGACTTCACGGATTAGGCTTTGTTCTCCACTCGATAGCTTTGTGGCTTGTCGATTGGTCGCTACGCTTTATTTTGGATTTCATTGCTATTTTGTTAAGCCCTTAGGCTAGAGTTATTGTAAGCTTGGCCATAAGGTCGTACCTTTGATATTTTATCAGTATTCGAGTTTCCCTTTATTATTATCGTGTGTATGACTATGATGACATCTATGTTTGACTGTGTGCACTAGCGTGATCCTGGACTAGTGCAGTTTACACAGAGAGACCGAATTTGCATATTCGGGTCTCGACAGCAGTAGTCATCATGTAGCTGGTGTTGACCAGCTGGGTTGTCATGTTATTGGCGTTGACTAGCTGGGCTTTGCAATCATGCATGCAATGTAGCCTGGAGCAAGTAAGCAACTTTGTCTTTGAGACACATCTCTACAGTCTGCATATTTCTTGATGGGAAGCCTATGTTTAGGTTAGTAAGTCATGAATCAAGGTATATATACATAAGTATCTCAAAATTGTGAGTGTTTTTAGATTCCGCTATTGGAATATATCATCCGCAATATCGCCCGCCATCCACTACTACCCTGATATTCGCTATCTATTACCTTGCCTGGGAGGGAACAATGGCGGTATAGGTCAAGGTGCTTGGGGGAAGGAGGTGGGCAGAGATCCGATGGGCCTCACCGGCGGCAAAACAAAGAACAAGCAAGAAAGAGTTTGACTGGGATCTTGTAGTTGGTGCACTGGGATGTCCATGGGAGCGCTATCATGCAACGACTCGAACTCGTTACATGATAGTCGCCGGATAGCGACAACGATAGTCGCCGGATGTCGCTATCATGAAACAACGAGTCCATGGACCCCAGGTGATGTCGCTATCATGCAACGACTCGAACTCGTTGTGCCATAGCAAGTAGCACCTCGACAGTCTGCCCTTGGCCCAGCGCAGACGGACACTAGTCCAACGGAAGCCCGTAGTAGGCCTATCTATCAGGTCGGCAAATTCGCCGAACAGGTGCACTGGCGTCATGATGGCTAGACGTCCGACTGGGAAGTGCTCCCAACTCCACAGCTGTAGGAGCACATGGCAGACGGTCAGGTTGGGGTATTAGCAATGCCACGCTGGTAAGCATCACACAACCCCCAAAATGTGGCGCATAGGACGGTTGTTCCCCAGCTGTACTAAGGTATCGCTCCAAACTCTGCGTCAACCAAAGACTCGGCGAGGCGGATGAACGCAGTGTTACAAATATCGCCGTGTGTGGTTGGAAATATGCTCTAACCAAAGAGCTGAATAAGATACGGGATGAGGTGCGCCCTGACAACCTTGAGTAGTGTATTTTGCGGGCACACACTGAACTTCTTCAGCTAAGTGCGGGGGACGCCACGAGCACCCTCTGGGATAGTCAGGCCAAACCGGTCCACCAGCCTCTCCTTCCAGTCTGCTGGTGCAGGGGTTGAAACAAGTGCGTCACCCCAGAAAGGGAGACCGGTCAAGAACAAAATGTCATGTAGAGTGACTGTCATCTCACCCCACCGAAAGTGGAATATGTGCGTCTCGGGCCTCCACCTGTCCACCAGTGCCACGAGCAAGCTACCATCGATGGTGAACTGGCATCCGATGGAGACCAGCCTTGCAAAACACAACAAGCCCATGACCCACAGGATTCGGATGTAACACTCATCTAGCTCCCAATAATCCCTCCCTCCCTGCAGCTTGAAGGGCAGAGGGCCAGCTGCATCACCCGTCATCCACGAGTGCCACCGATGTTTCTTATCTTAGAACTGTTTGAGAAGCTCCAGTAAAGACATACCTTCAAACAAATGGGATAGACCAAATATTAGTGCAAAAATTGATCATGACAGTAAAATATTATAAATTAAAATTTATGATGAAATAAATAGTATAAAATAATATACATTTAGGACTACAATGAATACTGCAAATGCGTACTGATCCAAATAAATGGTGCATATGAACGCAGGCTCATAATCTGGTCAAGAAAAACATCTGGGCCAATTAGCTTTTGCACTTGATGCTACTTGTCATAATTATTTTTCAGTATAGTTTTGTTTTACTATATATCTAGTTGTTTACTTTTCTCTACCTCAGATGTCTTTTGATCAAAAGCAAGCAAATTAAGTGATTAAGTTAATGAGCAATAGTGTGCTTAAGATCTATATATATATATATATATATATATATATATATATATATATATATATATATATATATATATATATATGTGTGTGTGTGTATGTTTTCACATCATCGTACCCACCACTGGCTTTATGGACTAAATAACATGATATGATATCATAAAAGAATAGTACAAGCATGAATGATGCTTGTGTCCATAAAGAACAGTCTAAAGGTAATATGATAATAAACCCAGCTTTTTATACTATACGAGCTAGGAGTAGCACAACTCAGGTAGCTAGCCTAGGTTCACATGACAGGCTGACAGGGCATGCACGTATAATTGTACGCAACATGATGATGCAACAGAAAGCTTGCTAGAGATTCTTTTTTATGTTTTTAATATAATATTTCTTCTGGTATCACATTTTAATTAATTGCTACACTTAGTAGTTATGATTTTAATATTTAATGCAGTCAACATAAAAGCATATAAAAATATATAATTAAACAACATAGAATTGCTAACAAAAAATTAATTAATTATACTTAAATAATTAGAACTAAATTAATTACACCTAAATAACTGTAACTAATTACGTACATATTTAACAAAAACAATTCATACAATAAAATTATCTATTAATATGACTACTAATAATAGTACTAAACAATATTTAATCAGCTGTAAAGAAAGCAGATGAAGAGCGCAGGCGAGGAGTGTGAGTGAAGAGGTTGCGAGGCGAAGAGTGTCAGCGAAGAGACTTCAAGAGTGTGAGTGTGCACAGCTCAAAATTTATAGCGAGAGTGAACTGCGCGCGGGGAGATAGACATGACGCAAGTAACACTTTCGATGGTCTGTTTCCTACACGAGTGCTTAATTTTCATATAAGCAAATGTCTACAGCCCACTGCATTTATTCAGATGTGGATTAAACAAAGTAAAGAAAACCAAATGCAGATTAAACAAAGCAAAGAAAATGAAATGACCCACCTCTCCGACACCTGCTACCTGGTAATTGTACGATTTTTAGTAACATTCATCGTGGACAAAATTATAAAAAATATTACATAGTCAAGTATGTTGTCGTGAGAGGCTACACATAAAATTTTGTAATTGTTTGAGCTCATTTGCTATATTTAAAAATTTGAACATATCTAGTAATCATACGAATTTTTGAGCAACATTCATAGTAGATAAAATTGTCAAAAAATCACACAGTCATGTATGTTGTGTCAAGAGGTTGCGTATAAAATTTTGTAATTTTTCAATCTCATTTGCTATATTTAAAATTTTGAACAAACAATATACAAAAAAATTAAGTCTGGTAATTAAGCCGGCTTAATTTCCTGTCGTCCGGTGGCGGGGCGACAGGCAACCTGCCATCTGGTGGCAGAACGGCAGGCAGTCTAGGGCCCGATGGCTGGACGGCAGGCCCATGCGTCAGTTCTGTGACGTCGTCGTCTAACCACCAGGCGGCAAAAACGCCATTTTTGGCAATACGACACGCATACTGCTATTTTCGTAATTACGAGTGCAAACAGTACCCAAAACTCACCGTTAGATGTACTCCAATATATACTCTTCAAAATACGATGTAAATGGTCATGATTTTTTTTTAAACAAAAGGTTTGGTTAGACAAATCAGGATGTAATCATCCTAAAAAAACGTGATGTGTTGAGGGTGATCAAACCTCACCAGCGTAGTGGGTATGTACCTCTTGTTCTTTTTCCACTAGTTCTAGCTTGTTCTAAAACTAGTTTGAAACCAGCTATAAGAGGAGCGGTTACCGCATGTATTTCATCATTATTACCTGCACCGCACAGCTAATGCGTGGCAATTCCAAAAACCGAAATTGTCCGTCCCTACAGGGAAGGTAGCCAGACGCTTAGCACTTGCGCAGTTTGACTCATCGCGGCAATGTGCCAAGCAAAGCCCATCTGTACATTATAATGCACAGCTCAAACACTTCATAAAATTCCAACCATCTCACAACAACAGAGAGCACAAAGGAAAATCATACTGGACAGAAGATTTGTCTTACATACAATTGACTGTCTGTCACAAGTGTCTACCATGCATATAGACATGAATATGTAAAAGGGCTGAAACTAGCAAAAGAGAGCTGACGTTAGTGAGCGCAAATCGAAACAGGTCACCATCCCAACAACGTCCCGCCCAAAACTGTAGATCAAGAGTGCCCCAGGCCAACTGGCCAAGCTCCTAGTCATCATCAGCGTGGCTTATGGCGCACCTCGATCATGTCATCATCCTCCAGACCAAGGTCCTCGGGTGTACTTGCTGGGTTTATTTTGTCACCATCAAATACAAAAGTCAGCTCAGACGGGGTGAGCTTGGCCTTCTTAGCGTACGCCCTGAAAAGCTTGTCAAACTTCTCATCCTGTAGTGGACACAAATCAAGCATATACAAGGTTAGTTTGGATTCCCATTCGGCAAGTTAAATGAACGGCTAAAATGTCAAAATCCCAACTTACACGCATTGATCTAATTTGGACATCATTTCACCAGGTAGAATTTTCCACAATGAAATGAAGGAAAGGAAGTATATTGGACATTTGTTATTTGAAACTGAATGTAAACTAGTTGTAAACTGGAACACATCAAATTATTGCAACCATCTGTCAGTGAATTCGAAATATCTAACAGAAGTGTATATATGCTATTATAAATTGCTAATAGTAACAGTGGTGCTGCATGCAAAAATCATCACCTTGTATACACGGAACTGCTGCTGCCCATCTTTGTCCTGAATCGTTATGACTATCTTTTCTCTCGCTTTCTCCACTTCTGGTTCAGGTGGCTCATCTAGAACTATATGTTCAGGTGGTTTCTTGGTCCCAAGGTCTTTCTGAGCAGTTTCAACAAACTTTTCCAGTATATCTTGAGCTGATTCAGCTAATTTTGCCAACTCTTGCTTCTTTAATCTGCAGATGGCATAGGCAGAACTCGGACAATCGTAAGCCAGTAACATGTTTAGATACCGGTAATAAGAAACAGCAAAACAAGCAAAACACTGCCAAATTCATACTTGGCTCACAGCATCACAGCAATAATAACTAGTAAGAAACACAGTAAATACAGGAGTTCACTTATAATTTCCAGATGTCTCTGGATGACTGCAAGGCAGACTATTGCCATAAACATTATGTATAAACCAATTTTTCTCCAGGAGAAATTCCAGAAACACTTGACTGCAACCGCTTTTTCTAAGAACTTGCTTGTTGTGTCACAGATGCAAGAGTGCTCTAGCATTCTTTCAGGTCACTACTATGTAAGGAAAGCCAAAAGGTATTCTGTACATGAACTAAAGTGACCATAATAACTTTTTTTTGGGGGGGGAGGGGGGGGGAGTTTGTGGTGGTTGATTTGGAAATTACAAGTGCTGAAACCATGAAAGAAAACGAAAAGCAACTTGACTTTCGTAATCATCACCTAAATTACAGTCTGTAGTGAAACTGAACTTCAACAAGCACAGCAAAGAGACAAGGAAAAAGTTTGGGGCAACTACTGCACCATAATATTCGATGTCCTATTGGAAAATGCCGTCTTGTTTAGGAAAGTTTTATTATACAGTCCAGTTACTAGCTTAGTATAGTGACTCCTGTATCATGCAAAAAAATATTCGACAAATGAACAAATAATATCTTGCACAAGTCTTTCCATGATTTGGAAGGATGATAGTGAAAACAATAATATAGTCCCCTTCCAATGTATTCTCATGTAGACTAGGTACTAGTGTACTACAGGCAAAGTCAATGGGTCATTTCATAAGCAACTTTTGGATTGGCCTTTTATGACTGGTGGTAATTTGGTATAGGATCCCTTCAAACAATACTACCTGTTTAGTAAAGTTGACATCTAAAGACGCTGGCATGCCCTAATCATTTGTGGAATAAGCAACTACTTTTTCTGCAGAAAAGCAGGATTCATGGAATAAGCAACTACACAGCACAGACAATGCATCTAGCACTTCACTTGTTGTGCACACCAACCGTAGCCCAACACCTAAATGAAATTCCAGCTCCTGTGAACGTAAGAATCTGGGTGCCTTTGAAGCTTGGTAATGCTGCCACCTGATAAACATATGCATGAGCCAGCTGAAATGCTGAATACACCTCAAGCACACGATTGCACACCTAGGTACTACATAACTTTCTTAAAAATATTTACCGCATCATCAAATCCATACCAACTAGTATCGCCACACCAATATACTCACTAGCACCAGTAATCCATGGGCACCAACAGCTAACCTCGTAAAATGGTACAGCATGCAGATAAAAAGTAAAACACATCTTTACCTCAGTTCCTGCAGTGTGCTATCCGTCTGTACCTCTGCCCTGACGGCAGGCTTTGGCGGTGGCGGTGGCAGCCAATCCTCCTCCCCCAAATCCACCACTGTGGCCTCCTTCACGCCCTTCTCGTCAGCCTTATCCCCCTCCTGCGAAACATAAACCAGCATCAGCAAGGTAACATTTCGCACAAAAACACCCATCAAATCGAATTGAATTCGCGCGCACTCACAACAGCGTCAGCTCCGGCGTCGGCGTCGGCCACCTTGCGGCGCTTGTTGCAGTGGATGAAGATGTCCGACTTCTCCAGGTCGGTGTCTGCACATCGAAGACCAACAGGGCCCTAAGCAAATCTCCGGACGAAAACCCTAGCCCACGGAGTCGCCGTGAGATGCGTACCGTCGAAGCAGAAGGCGATGGTGGGCTGCACGCGGGAGTAGTCGAAGAGCGGCTCCAGCTCCTCGGTGCCCGCCGCCGCTTCCTCTTTCCCCGCCTGCAACAACGGCAGCATCCATATCAACCCCAACACCAGCACGAGATCGAACTGAGCGAACGAATCGAGGAATTTATCGCCGGATGCGAGGGGAATTAGGGGCTTAGGGATCGGAGAGGAGGCGTACCGTCGGCATCAGACCGCTCGATTTCGGGATCCCCATGCTGGATTCGGCATTCGGGAATCCAGAGTTGGGGATTTGGTTTGGTTTGGTCTGATTTTGATTTGGGTTTCGGAGGCAGGCGGAGGCCGGGAGGAGGCAAGCGGCTACAGCTGGCCAGGTGGGCCGTCCTTACGTGGGCCTTGCCGCCTGGTACTGTAGATATGATCCGAGAACGGCACAACCTATCTGTCAAACGAGTCGTGCCGGTATGCCCTGATGGGTTGGATCATGTTTGGGTCGGGAGGTCAGCACGATACGATTTGTTTAGCTTGCAGGTCGTGCCGGTACGACACAACACGGTATGGCCTGGTCAAATATAACTGTTTTTGACTGTTGTGGTGCAAAAAATTTTAAAAAAAATAGCAAACAATTTGAAAAGAAAACGAAATTTTTTCTATAAATAGGGGGCATCCGATCTTCATTTTTTACACCTCAAACCTCACTCTCATCCCTCTATTTAGCTGTCAACAATTCAGAAGTGTTTGTGGAAATTTGACAAAATTAGTGAGAAATTTGTGGGAGACTCTGGAAATTCAAAAAACTTGAAAAAAATTTTGCAAAGCTGCAGAAAAGGTAATAGTGCTATCTTATTTCAAATTTTTCATATTATTTTTTGATTGAATAGTAAGTTAATGACTTAATTACTATTTCAATTTGTAGTTAATTTAATGGAGAACTATGATTTTCAACTCTTAGAATTCGGCCACACAGCGGAAGATATGCAATTTTTTTAAGAAGTATATCCATCTGCGGAAGGTCCACCTCCACAACAAAATATAGAGACAGAAAAAGCGATCGGCCCGGCGGCGTAGGGTCCAATCAATCCATTTTCTGCTGGCTCAATGAGTGCATCCACAACCTACAGCATGGGTTCAAAAAGATCAAGAGCTACTACATCAGGAATCTAAAATGATTTCGACAGGAAGTTCAGGACCGACGATGATAGAAATTCAGTGAGGTATGCTGTTTGTAAAATTTGTGGTGATGAATTATCTGCAAAATCTTCATGTGGGACGGGTCACCTACAACGACATGCTGCAAGTTGCAAAAGAAGGCAGGGAATACAAATGCGCTAAACACAGCTGCAATATAACCCCGACGGCTCGGTACGTAATTGGGAGTACAACCCGGAGGTAGCCCGCGAATCCCTTTGTAGATTAATTGCTTCTCAAGATTTACCTTTAAATTTTGGTGAATCTGCTGCTTTTCAAAAATATATTAGGACTGCTCATAACCCTCGATTTATTGTTGTATCTAGGCAAACTACAACTAGAGATTTAATTAAATATTATAACAACTGTCATGAAAATTGAAAGAAATGTTTAATACTTGTATATTCTCTATTGCTTTGACAACAGACATATGGAGTGGTAGAGCTAGTGAGGATTATATTAGTGTTGTTACTCATTATGTTAATAATGATTGGGTAATGAAAAAATAAATTATAGGATTTAAATTAATTAATGTTTCAATACTGCTGAAAATATTGTAGAATGCATTATTAAAGTTGTATAAGATTTTGGCCTCACGGATAAGATTTTTTCTATAACTTTAGATAATGCAGCTGCAAACACTAAGTCTATAAAAATTCTTAATCCTCTGTTTAATAATTATGCATAATCTTTCTTACTACATCAATGTTGTGCTTGTCATATTATTAATCTTATTGTTAAACCAGAAAGTAACATATCCAATGCTATCCATATTAGCATGGGATGTGTTAACTGTTCCTACCTCTACGGTCTCCTCGGAGTCAACCTCTGGAAGAATAATCGAGGATTGACGAACAAGTCTCTCCAATGAGATGGTCGAAATTCTTCTGACTGCTAAAGACTGAGAACAACTTGAATCAAGACTCCAACATACTGCACAAAATACAGACTTAGAAGAATATTTTGATAATTTATATTTAGATAGCAATGAATAGAATTTTTAATTTTTTTTCTTCAGATGTACTCACTAGTGAGCATTATAGGCTATACTCTTTTTTCTTTACCAAGGTTTCTCAAGTTGAGTTTTTACTTGGTAAAGTTTTTAACGAGACAGCCATGTAATAACATTTAACAAGTTAATAAATTCATTATATCAGTGATAATAATTATCTTCATGATTAACAATGTCTATAATTTTTTTATATTTTTTGTAATTTTTTTTACATTTTTTACAATTTTTCCTCTATTTTCTATATTTTTCTATAATTTTTTAT
The DNA here is from genome assembly GCA_036346265.1 of Melocanna baccifera. Taxonomy (NCBI): domain Eukaryota; kingdom Viridiplantae; phylum Streptophyta; class Magnoliopsida; order Poales; family Poaceae; genus Melocanna; species Melocanna baccifera. Next base: position 24,198,355 of record CM070678.1, read on the forward strand.
TATTTTTTGAATTTTCCCAGGCTAAATGGGTCGTGCCGTGCCTAGGTCCGACCCTCGGCTCGTAGGCCAGCATGGCACAGCCCGTTTATTAGCTGTGCCTAAACGGATCATGCCGACCATGTTCCCATGCCATGCCGGCCCGGCACGGCCCATTGGACAGCACTAGAAGCGGCGCTCGTGCTACCAAAATTGGGGTGGATTTGAATTCGAATTCATTTGATTTGGTCTAATTTTGATTTGGGTTTCAGAGGGAGGCGGAGGATAGAAGGAGTGAAGCAGCACTCGTGCTACCAATTGTGGGGTGGATTTGAATTCCAATTCGTTTAGTTTGGTCTGATTTGATTCGGATTTTGAAGGGAGGTGGAGGACGGGAGAAGGGAAGCGGTGCTCGAGCTACCAATCTTGAGGCGGATTTGAATTCGAATTTGGTGGTGGTGTGAGGGTATACTTACTATCTTGCTACGGACGGGGAGCTTCTTTAAAAGATTATAGAAGACCTAGCTACCCTGTTTCTTTTTAGTAGTGGCTTATCATTTTTTAGTATGGCTTATTATCTAATAAATAATGATTACTATAAGAAATTAAAACAAAAAACCAGCTGAAAATAAAAAAAAGACGGATTATACTCCACTGTTATACTACTTTTGTCTGTATATTCCAATTTTATCGAATGTCCACACTTCAAATGTCATTAACTTCTTAATTTCATCGTTTTTGACCTCCCCTTATTCCTTTTGCATTATCCATGATGATATAATATATTTTTTATTTTTTAAATTTTAATCACTAAAAAAAACTATTAGTCGCTACAAAATATTTTCAGCCACTACAATGCAAAAAACCAAAAGCCAAGGCTTATAATCCAGGTAGAGCATAGCCTTATACCCACTTTTGTACTAGTTGGGTTTGGGCCTTCAACACTTCAACTATGTTAATAACCGACCCCTAAAGGGGAAGGGGCATGCGAACCATGGGTCCCCTTAATTTTGACTTTCTAATGAGAGATGTAAACATATACCATATTTCTGGTAGTACTCTTATGCCATCAATATAGGAGAGATGCTACTGTAATTTATATCGAAGATTATTGGAATAAAGAAGATCACAGGATAGTTCTCTCTACATCTTGTGTCTATTTGTTCTCTACTTTTGCATTATCTAATTGCGCGATTGTTTTTGTTTTTAGTTATATTGATTGGTTGTGTCCAAAGTTGTCAGAATCATGATCTTGAATCGGATTGGAGACACTATAATAGGATCGAATCGTAGAATCTAAAATCCTGCCTGATTCTACCAAAAAGACATTTTTTTAATTTACCGTGTATTATATGAGTGATATGAGTGTTTATTTGGTCATTTGACACCTAATTTGATTAATAAATGTATCTTATTCACAACTAGAGTTGTGGTTTTAATTATATGTTGTTGAGAGCTACGGCCAAAAGAGTGATGTTATCAGTATTACCATTATTTGATCGTTTTATATAATAAATAAATAAATAAAATTTTATTATTTCAAACTTCCAAATCTTAATGTCTAGAGTATTAACCACTTAGTACTTAATATACAACTTGAATTGAGGGGATAGGACATAACCAAACACCTAAGTCTTTCATAACCTTGAATAATGTGTGATTCCACATGATTCTACTACAATTTTATGACTAGGATCGCTATTCTGCCATGGTTCTACCAGGTACGATTCAAGACACGATTTGAATCTAATTGATTTTGTGGGATCATATAATTGTACGATTCTATGACCAGAATCGCAATTTTAACAACCTTGGTTGTGTGGATCACTTGACGACACAAGTAATATAACACGTCTATTGGGATAGGGTAGGCTATACTACCGCAGATTAAAATTTTCTACCGCACAAATCAGGAAGCCATATAAATAAGAGATCATAAATCATTACCACTAGATGCGTAGTGCAGCGCAAATAGAGTTGAAGGAGCTGGTTCAACGAAGCGTGGAGGGGCATTTTGGTAAACTACCCAATACCGAAAAAGTGGCTGTGTGTGAAACTGCAACGTAGCCTAAGTGGTTAGGTAATGGTTGTGCTAAAAATATAAAAGTGGATCAAATGTTAATTCATTAATGGGATAATAAGTGTGCACTTCAGAAATCGTGTATGTCTAAGGGAAAAAACCCGATATGGTGTTGGGTTATCGGGTTAGCTCATGTAAGTGTACGAAATCCAACTAGAAGTATTGATTAGCGTTTCTCATGTGAGTCTCCATATATAATGAGAGAGAGAGAGATGGTTAGGCTTAAGGTCTTGAGAGAGGTCACTAGCCTTAAAAGGAGTTAGAGTTCTTGAAAAAAATCTTGTAGGAGATGTGAAAGGCTCTTGTAGCTAATCTTTTTATCATTCTTAAACTTTGAGTATGGCTAGAGAGTGACTTTAAACATTTATCTCAAAGTATCAAAAGAGATTAAATTTTGTCGAAGTTTTTATATATTTGCTCAAGTGTTAAAATCTTGATTTGGCTTGTTTTTTGTTGCTTCATCCTCCTTTCATGATCTTGTTTTGTGTAAGGAACATGTAAGTGATGGAGATATCTCATGGAGAATAAAGCTCATGCATCTAGACACTTGTTATATGCAAGTTCTTGTGTTTGTCTGGTTTTGGCTCAAGAGAGAGCGATTTTGGGTTTTGATCTCGTGGGTGTTTTAGTTTAAGTTCGTGTTTTGATCTAATTTGCTATGATATGTGATAACCCATCAAAGGTCACCTAAATCATCAAGAACTTACGAGCAAAAGCAGATCGAGATTTCTTACTTTTGTCTGGTTTTGATGCAACCTTTCTTTAAATAAAAAAAGTCATAACTTTGGCAACAATATTTTCTTATCGTTGCTTGGAATAGGTTCCTAACATTCAAGAGAAGGAGCACCGCAAACTTCAAGTGATTTGGAGCCTTGATTTGATCGTTGGCTCAATTTGTGATTTTAACCTAGTTTTGGTACAACAGAGCTTTAAGAGCCAAAAGATCCAAACTTTATTAAGTCTTCCAAAATCTTTGGTTGGAATAGGTTCTTAAGGTCATGATATAATGTTGGTTCAAGTTTAAAGTCATTTGGAGTTGTGGATCAAAATTTTTGTCGATATTTGGATTTGAAAGTATATGAAAATATATTCTGACCTGACAGGAGTGTTGGAATACGGGTAAGCTATACTAGCACAGATTAAAATTTTCTGCTATGTAAACCAGGAAGCTATGCAAGTATGAGATTATAGATCGTTACCACCAAACACGTAGTATAGTGGAAGTAGAGATAAAGCGGTCGATTTAACGAAGTGCGTGTCGGTGTAGTGAAAGTAGTCGATCGTCCTATGGCCAACTGTATCCTTCTCATGATCATCCTAATCGGTGTCGGAGTCATAGCAGCACCTCTACCGTAGTCCACATATCCAGGAATGAAATATCGTGCATCGGTGTGCTAGCACCAACGTGCACGATAGGGGTTATGAGAGGTGGCAGTTACGGTTTTGATGGGTGTGTCTCAGATTCCTCCCTCAGCCCCCATAGCTTTCTTTATGTAGTCTCTAATTGGATCCTAATTCGATACGATTAGATATCATATCTAACTTGAAAAGCCTTAGGCTAGGTCTTAATCTAATATGAGTAGAGATCATATCCCACTCTAAGAACCTTCAACTAGATTCAATATGAGTAAAGATCGTATCCCACTCGAATTATATCTTCCAATAGGATCCAATATAAGTAGAGATTGTATCCCATTTGTAGTTTATCATCTAGACCCCTATCATTCTAACATGTTAAGTGTGTGACCCTGTAGATTCGTATATATTTGACCATGGGCCAAAAACTCCTTTCCAGTCCATAAGTTTGTAGCAGTCTCTAGCAGGACATAACGACTCCTAAATATACAAAAAGATCACATCAGACAAACCTATATAGTGCTAATGTACCAATCCCTTTGTCTCATGATATCATAATGAACTCAAGGCAAGAGGCAAGTCATCTTTTGATAGCTCGATCATTCACTCAAACCACATTTGGCAAGACCATATACTTCTTTAATCTAACCATATCGAGGGTCTAGAAATATCTCTCTTGTTATATTAGAGGGGTAAATTCCATCTTGATCTTTCATATTCCTCCACATGTTTTATAATAAACCCTAAAACTAACTTTATGATCATCCAGTTATAGAGCAGTATTTGGCAACCCCTAAATAAACTATTACACATGTAGAAAACCGTGACGATCTTAGGTTTAAGAATGCTACATACACTATGTATAAGATCAACTGATGACATTTAAGAATATAACAATTTCAATATTATGTTCTTTAACATGTGTCTATATTATTGATTTCTTATCCTATATCCACGATCCGTGAAACATGATCATTAATCAATACATATGCTGATCTATAAATCATAATCGTTCCACATAATGACATATGATTAGGGATAATTTATAATAACAAGAAAACATGAATAAAGAGTTCCACAAATAAGTCACATACTTGTTGATCAATATGAAAGACATTTATTCAAGGGACAAAATAGTATATTATTTAAAAGATTATAAATATAGAAGTGATTGCCTTTAGGGCATATCACTAAAAATCTCACATTTGCACTAGAATCAATTATGCAAGTATCTAATACCCATAACTCTTGTATGCACCTCATGCTTTGGCTACAAAAGAGGCTTTATCAACATATTAGTAATATTTAAATCCGTGTGCGCTTTGCATACCATAACATCACATCTATCAACAATGTCATGAATGAGGTGAAAACACCGAAGTATGTGCCTGGATTTTTGACGCGATCTAGGCTCCTTGGCTTGCTCTATGGCGCCACTATTATCACAATAGATATCCATTGTACTAGAAGCACTAGAGACCACACCTAACTCAGAGTTGAACTTTTTTATCCAAACAACCTTCTTTGCAGCTTCAGAAGCTACAATATACTCAGCCTCTATTGTAGAATTAGCAATTGTCTCTTACTTGAAACTTATCCAGCTCACTACTCCTCCATTAAGACAAAACACAAACCTAGACTGCGACCAAAAATCAACTTTGTCAGTTTGGAAGTTAGCATCATTTACGACTAACTCTTTCTCACCTCCATTAACAAGGAATGCATCTCTAGTCCTTTTCAAGTACATTAGAATGTTCTTTATAACTATTCAGTGATCTTCACCTAGATCTGACTGATAAATACTTGTAAGATTTAGAGCATATAACACATCTGTGTGTGTATAAAGCATAGCATACATCATAGACCCAATGGCAGAAGCATATAAAATCTTACTCATTCGGTCTTGCTCACAAGTATTGAAGAACACTAAGTTGAGCTAAGACTAAAACCATGTAACATAGGTAATAAATCCTTCTTGCAATCCTGTATGTTGAACTACTTCAACACTTTATCAATATACATATCTTGACTTAAACAAATTAGCATTTTAGTTCTATCTCTATATATTTTTATGCACAAAATATATGCTGCATCTCCTAAGTCTTTCATAAATAAACTATTTCTTAATGAAAACTTAACAAATTTAAACATAGGAATATCATTTCTAATCAATAATATATCATCTACATACAAGACCAAAAAAAAATAAGTGCACTCCCACTAGCCTTTTTGTAAACACCAGCCGTTTCTTCATTCCTGATGAAACCAAACCTTTCGATCATCTTATCAAAATGAATGTTCTAACTTAGATAAGCATTTTTTAGTTCATAGATAGATCTCTGAAGCTCACATACCTTTCTAGCATTTTGGAGAATGACAAAACTCTCAGATTGTGTCATGTATATATATCCTCACTTAACTTTCCATTTAGGAAAGCCGTTTTGACATACGCCTGCTATATCTCATAATTGAAATATGTAGCAATAGCTAGAATGATTCGGACAGACTTAAGCATAGCGACGAATGAAAAAATTTTATCATAGTCAACACCTTGAATTTGTTTGAAACCCTTCACCACCAATCGTGCCTTATAGATATGAATATTTCCATTTATGTCTATATTTTTCTTAAAAATTCACTTGCACTCAATAGTTTTTACACCATCAGGTGAATCAACCAAGTTTCAAACTTGATTATCAAACATGAAATGTATTTTAAATTTCGTGGCCCCAAGCCATTTGCCAGAGCTCGTGCCCCTTATCTTTTCCTTATAAATCTTAGTCTCATCATTGTCTAATAATAAACTATCTTGTCGATATCTTATCAGCAATTGACGTGGCCTTTCAGACCTACATGAGGCTGGTGCCTTTTCCATAGATTCTATAACATCTTGTACATTCTCTAGAGGTTCAGTAGAAGTTGAAACATTTTATAATGGCTCTCGAATTGATGGACAAGTAGTATCTAGGAAGGACATATTTTTCATATTTGGGAGCAATGCTATAGCAGGAGGACGAGTTTAATGAAGACATGGGCCACAGGATAAGAGCGGGGTGGGTAAAATATTGCCAAACATCGGGTGTCTAGTGTGATAAAATAAAGTCTCTCAAAAGTTAAAAGTTAAGTTCTATATGACAACGATCGGACCTGTGATGCTATATGGAGCAGAATATTGGGTGGCTAAAAGACAACATATAGAAAGATGAGTACAGCGGAGATGAGGATACTGCGGTGAATTAGGGGTAGCACCAATTATAGATAAGCTTGTCTAACATCACTTCAAGTGATTTTGACATCTCCAAAGGAGACTTCTTGAGGCACAAGTATGTAGTGAAATTTTAAGACATACTGCAAACATAAAAACAAACAGAGATCGACCAAGACCAACGTGGGAGGTAGCAGATAAAAGAGACATGAGCGACTGGAATGTTTCTAAAGAATTAGTTTTGAATAGGAGCATATAGAAGTTAGTGATAAGGACATCACTTCCGTAGATCCATAAGATGATAGGCAAGTAACTATAACGAGGGCACGCACATGACAGTTGAATTATCATGTGAGCTCATTCCTAGGGTTGTATAATTCAGCTTTTGAGAATGGGTTGCTGCCTGATATATGTGATGTGATTGTACTTAGGAACAAGGGTAAGGACCAAGGAGAGGCACAAGGAGTCACGGACGTACTCGGGATGAACATTGGAGGTCACCACAATACTTTGAAGCTAGGACAACTAAGAATGAAAGCTGAGCATGTTCTAAAATCCAGTTCGACCTCTAAAGACAACACTAACTTAAACAAGCATCGAAAGTGCATACAGAGTCCACATGAGGTGATCTTGGACTTGTTAGAAAGTGTTTGATGTCCAATTTCCAATAGTTCTAATCTCACCTCAAAACTACACTTCAGCATGTCATAATCTATAAAATAAATCCAAATCAATTCCAAACCTAGGCCTTGTATCAGTTTGGGCACAACTGAAAAGTTGTAGTGGGATGTTCCCCCACTCTCATGGATGTGTCCACCCATGTCCCTAACACCACAAAAATTGCAAGGGATGCCACTCTTATGGTTTAGGATTGTTTAGATTGATTTTCGTTCAAAAAATATTAGTTGTGTACATGTGTCGACTAGACCAACTGCGGTAACTTCAGGCCTCTCCATTGTTTAATAAAATTTCATATTTCATTCACAAATTCAAATCATGCTTATTTGTTTCTGGCTTGATTCTCAATTGCTTGTAGGAAAGGTTCCGTGTTGGGTACGATTGGAAACAACAAGAGTGTGGCGTAGCGATTGCAGGACAGACTTGGTCGTTTCAGTCAACTAGTCCCATCGTCAACATCATATCAAATAATCATAGTTATCATTCGCATAGGAAGATCAGGCCAATTCCCCTCATCAGCTAGTATCAGAGCACAGATTGTCCAGTAAGATTTCTGTTTTTGTTTTGTTTTTCATACCTATAACCAGAAAGTTGCCCCACAAAAATATTACGTTCATTGGAAATCACCAAAACCAAACCCTAGTTGTGCCTTTGCAATTTCAGTTTTTGTTTTACAGTGTTGAATTTCTATCCAACGTCAAGTTTTAGTTGCTGGTTTTGGTCTAGTGCTTTAATTTTAGTTTTGGGTATTGCATATGTGTAAGTTTAAGCTCCATTATGTTGGTTTTGGTGATAATGATAAATATTTTTGTGAGAGTAATGTGCTTGATTGATAATGATATGATTTAGTTTAATTTGGATGAAAAGGTGAAATCAAAGAGGTATGCATTCGACACTTACATTCATTTATATCTTGGTACATTCCTCGAATCTAAAATATAGATTAAAATCCACCGAAAGTCTAATATAAATTTGTGCATATGTTTTCATTACACATTCTTGCATGCACACATTTAGGGGGAGTTCACTCTATGTTTTGTGGTTTAACTAATATTGTTTTATACTCAATTATTTGTCTATGGGACAAATATGATTATCACGTGTTTGAAAAGTTTAGTCCCGGATATTGATTGACTATATGGAAATGCATGTAAAGATTGATAAGAAGATAAATTTAGGATCATACATGCATTTGAAAAGAAGTTTGAAAACTCATTGTGCTTTCTCATTAACATCGGTAACACTGTACCTACCTACGGTATTACCACAGTGCGGTAATATCGGCATGCAAATAGCGGTATTACCACAGTGCAGTAGTACCAATTTTTGTGCGGTACGTTTTTTCCAGAGAGCACCCTTGGTGGGACTTGGACTCATCGAAATCGGTAGTACCGAATTTTTCACGACGGAACTACCGTAGTGCGGTAGTACCGCACCGATCAGCGGAACTACCGATGCTCGGTAGTACCGACATCCTGAGCGGTACTACCGGAGAGCAGAACTACCGGCCTTATAACGCCGGTAGTACCGCACTTTAAGTTCAAAGTTTTATTTTCAATTATTTGCAATTATGATGGTTATCATCAATTACCAAAAGAAACATTGAAGAATCTAGATACACCATTACGAGTTAATGGTATATTTTGGTAATTAATGATAATCACATTATGGAATTAACATTTTTCATGAGTTGGATGAATAGGTTATGTTCTAAGATAATGAAGACTTTGGATTACTTCATATGTTGAAGATCATAAAGCAAAAATTTGAGATGAAAATGGCTTCATGACATCAAAAGAAGATGCATCATATGTTGATGCATATTAAGATCTCGAAAAGAAGATGATCATGAGTTGATCATCAAGTCAAGAAAAGACAATAATCTAGACTTGAAGTGAAGATGTGCATCATCAAACTTCAAGAAAATGCTCAAGGCAAAGGTATGACTAGCTAGGGCTAAGGATATGTTCCTAGTCTTTAACCGATCTTGGTGTTTGGTTGGAAAACCGGATTGCTAGTATAGGTTTGCCATACTATTAAGAGGGGTCTTATCTAGTAGCTTGAATCTCATCATGTGTTGATAGCTCAATCTTGCTTACGCTAGCTCTCCATAACATGATGCTATTATTTGCGAATGTGTTTTGCGAATAGTTGAGGCTCATGCATCCAATCCTTGCAACATGTGACTATACTTTGCAAATGTGTTTTGCAAATGGTTGAAGTCCATGTAACTTTTCTTTGTGGTATGATCTAAGTTTGTAAATATATTTTGCAAATTATTGGAGGTCATACAATGTCCCTGGGCATGGTCTAATATTGTTTTTCTCAAACTTAGACCGTGATAGTGACTCCTTGGATCTCTTGTATTTTATGTATTGATCTAATGTGTTTGAGATTATGCAAATAGATGGGTTGTATAGCCCTCTGAATAAGCTTTCCACAGAGTCCAAGATCACTCAATTCCGACATCGGAGTCAAAAGTTATGACCATTTTACCGAGTACTGTCTGTGCTGAAATAGAGGTGCGGAAATACCGCACTACAGCACCTACCTGCGGTAATACCGCAAGTTACACAGTGGTATTACCGCAAATGCTGAGTAACGGCTATTTTTCTAGCAGTTAAAGTGGAGTGCAGTAATACCGTACTTTGTACAACGGTAATACCAATTTCTCTGATTTTTTCAGGAGTTTGGCTCCAACGGCTAGTTTTTATGTGTGAGGTATAAATACTCACTTGTGGCCGGTTGGAGAGCAATCTTTGGCACCTCATTTCACTCTCTTGAGCTAGTGTAAGTTTCTCCACTCCATTGTGCATATGTTGCACCTTGTGAACAAGGAGAAAGGTCTCTAGTTGCACATGTTACATCTAGAGGTGCATTTTGCATCCACTTGAGCTTGTGCATTCGTTGCACGTGGTGAGTCAAACAAGGGGCTTGACTTGTTACTCATACAGTTTACCGACTTCTAAACGGCGTTGGAGACGTAGTGCGTGGCGATCTTCTCAAAGAAGGTTGTGAGAAGATCCGGCGTGTTGTGAAGGTTGGAGCTCACCTACTCGGAGCGGGAAAGAGCTACCACTAGTGGATTTGAGGTGGAAGGCTTAATTCGTAGAGCCGGTCCAATTCGTTTGGACTTACCTCAATGTGGATTAGAAGAGACCACGGTAAAAAGTAATCATGTCAATTATGGTTTGTTTACTTGTGCTCAATTTACCTTCAAGCAATTTACATTTATAGAATTAAATTGATTGCTTGTCACTCTAGGATTGCAAACATTTGACATAGGCATAGATTGTTGGTACATTTAGGCGAATCTTGTTGTTTTAGGTAATGTTTATGCTAAACCAATTTAAGTTAAGCTTCCGCATTATATACTTGGTTTAGACAAATAAATATTGTTTTAATTGAAAGAGAATTTAAGGACCGCCTATTCACCCCTCCTCTAGTCGGCCTCCTCGATCCTACAATATGAAAATAAAAGAATTGGTTAGATCTATTTTTGGGTTGATAGTTGCTCTTCGTCGTCGAGGTTACGCCACCAGATCTTTGGGGAGACAGAGACCATCTCAGTATTTTCCTTCGTTTTGGCTGGCTAAATCACCTAGGACAGAGTTGTGTCTGTTCATTAAAATAGCCATAAATTTTACGTATGAACTCAGATTGCAGCTTTCTTTGACTCGTTGGAAAGCTAATGAAAAGTTTCCTTAACTACACAAGGCATCAGAAAAAGCAATGATCCCCCAAAAAGGTCATTTAGGGCCTCTAAACACCCTCCGGAGTTTCAGCACCCGTTTTCGGCGTCCGTTCGTCGTGTAGTTTCAGTTTTCTTCCATTCCAAATTGTGTAATATTTGTTTCTAGGTCATATTTTAGTGAGCTTAATATTTCTGTTGCTCAAAAAAAAGGACAAAGAAAAAAAGGCAAGTGCAAGAAAAGAGAAAAAAAGCTGCACAAGATATAAAAAAGAAAAGAGGCAAGTGCAAAAAAAAAAGAGAGAAAAGAGCCTCACAAGTTAAAAAAAGAAAATTATATAGCATTTTTCACTTCTAGATTTTGAGCTCTCTTTATATAGCCCTTGTGCCCTCTAGTGTTTGTATGCTTGAGCTAGAGTCGAATACTAGTTTGTGCCAACAATTTAGACGAGTACTTTGGACTATTATTCAACTAGTGTAATTCTGAAGTTGAATATTGCCATTCCTTTGCTGCTAATATATTTCCTGGACAAGCTCCACATACTACTAACTGAACAGGTTTTGATGTATCAGCAATCGTTATACTCATCACTCTAGTCAAGTTGCCATGAACCACTCACCAGTTGTACAACCTGCTTTGCTTGGTAAGAATTTTGTAAATATTTAATAAGAGCTTGAGAGTGTGAGACTTCTATAGCCTATAGCACTTAATAGTTGAAAGGGGGCTAACAAATTTTCTTGTGAGTTTCTTGTGTTCTACTAACGATGGTAGGTTCACAAAATTCAAAATATGGTGGCAAGAATGATGACCAACCTTTTGAACTTGAGAGTGCCGGACCTCTCACTCCTTGTATAAGGATGCTTGTGCAACAGTTCAACGGTAAGGTCAACAAGAGAATGAAGAAGATCTACAACGTGTTGGATCAGCTCAATGACATCCTCACCACCATCAACAACAGAGTTAAGAACCTTGACCAACGTCCACCACCACCAGCTGCTCGACGTACTCCATTCCCCCCTCACTCTTCGGCGAATGAGGATGAGGATGTCGAAGAGAACAACTGTGATGCCGACACTGAAGTTCAGGGCCCCGATGACCGCGACCGTCGTCGATCATGCAAAATCAACAAGGCTTAGGTAGATTACAAAGGGTGGTACGTGATGATAATGCATTTACTAAAGTCAAGTTTACAATTCCCCCATTTGCTGGTAAATATGACCCTGAAACTTATCTTGATTGAGAATTACAATTAGATTAAAAATTTATAAGCCATGATTTTCCTAATAATAAAAGAGTTATGGCTGATACTAGTGGTTTCACTGATTCTACAACAATTTAGTGAAGGGAACAATGTACACTATCACATATCTCTAAAAGTTGGGATGCTTTAAAAAGAGTCATGAGAGTTAGATTTGTGTTTTCATACTTTTCATGTGATATGTTAAATAAATTACAATGCTTAAAATAAGGAAATAGGTCAATAGAGGAATACTATCAACAATTGCAAATTGGTTTATTATGTTGTAATTTGCAAGAAACTAAAGAATCTAAAATGGTTAGAATTTTAGGAGAGCTTAACTGGGAAAATCAGGACATACTTGAATATAAGAAATACAATTATATTATTCGTTTGTTTCATCTTACTTGCAAAGTTGAAAGAGAAGTTCAGGGGCGACACATGAGAACTAGGAATCATTTTGGAGGCTCTTTTCCACCAAACAAAGTGTTGGAACATCAAGGGCGTCCTTTCCATCTACACGGGTCGAGGGTGCTCTACTTCTACTTCCATGCCCTCATGTGCACCTGAAGCAAGCATGACTACAACCGTTCAAGCTCCCACCAAATCTACTCCGATAAGGAGTGCATCTTCAATTGCTTTCACTGAGCGTATAAGAGACATCCAATGTCACAAATGCAAAAGGTTTGGGCATTTCATGAGAGTGCCCAAGTCAATGAGCTCTCATTATAAGAGAAGATGATGAGCATATTTCAGCTAGTGAAATTGATGAAGAATATACACTTGTTGCAAACGACCATGCGGGTGATCAAAATGACACTAGTGATAAACAACAAGAAAACTTGAGCGCAGAAATTGTGAACAATTACATGAGCCTTATAGTGAAGCGTGTGCTTAGTGCACAAATGGACAGTGTTGAACAGGACCAACGACACAATTTGTTTCAAACCAACTTCATCATCAAGGAACGTTTGTGTTGTGTCATCATCGATGGTGCAAGTTGCAACAACTTGGCTAGCTTGGAGATGATCGAGAAGCTTGGCTTGACCACAAGTACTCACCCACGTTCTTACTACATTCAATGGTTTAACTTATGTGGTAAGTTAAAGATAATCAAAACTATAAGAGTTTATGTGGTAAGTTAAAGACAATCAAAACTATAAGAGTATAATTTTCGCTTGGTTCATATCATGATTATATTGATTGCGATGTCATACCTAGACAAGCATCCTCCTTATTTTTAGGTAGACCATAGCAGTTTGATAAGGATTGCACTCATCGTGGTAGAACTAATCAATATACTCTTATGCATAAGTGCAAAAAAATTATTTTACACCCAATAACTCTTAAAGCCATTATTAAAGATGAAATTGAATGAACTAAACGTGAGAAAAAGGAGAATGCTAAAAGTGACAATCAGACACTAGCTAAAGAACATTTTCCACCTAAAAAGACAGAAGTAAAAGAATCAAATGCTAGAAAGAATGAAATAAAATTGAAAGGTTTCAATGACTTGGAAGTAGAAAGTTTTGTTTGCCATGTCTTGGTTTGCAAAGATGCTTTGTTCTCACTTGAGGATTTACCCGCATCTTTGCCTCCTACCGTCACTAACCTTTTGCAGGAGTTTAACAATGTGTTTCCATCTGAAATACCCCTAGAGCTGCCACCTGTTAGAGGAATTGAGCATCAAATTGACTTAATTCTGGAAGCTTATTTGCTAAACCGTACACCATATAGGACTAATCTGGAGAAGACTAAGAAAATTCAGCGTCACGTGCAAAACTTGTTTCACAAAGGTTATGTACGTAAAAGCCTTAGTCCTTATATTGTTCTTGTGATTTTAGTTCCTAACAAAGATGGATCTTGGCATGTGTGTATTGATTGTAGAGCAATTAATAATATCACTATTAGATATTATCATTCTATTCCTAGGTTAGATGATATGCTTGATAAATTGAGTAGATCTGTTGTTTTCTCTAAAGTTGACTTGCGTAGTGGATACCACTAAATTAGAATGAAACTTGGAGATGAATGGAAGACTGCATTTAAAACTATGTTTGGGTTATATGAGTTGCTAGTGATGACTTTTGGTTTAACTAATGCACATAGAACTTTTATGAGATTAATGAACGAAGTTTTATATGGTTTCATTAGTAAATTTATGGTAGTTTACTTTGATTATATATTAATTTATATCAAGTCACTTGATGAACATCTTGAACACCTACTTGCTATTTTTATTGCTTTGAGAGACGCATGTTTCTTTGGTAACCTTGAAAAGTGCACCATTTACACTAATCGAGTTTGTTTTTTGACTATGTTGTTACATCACAGCGAATTAAGAAAGATAAAGTCAGGATTGAAGCTATAAAGAGTTGGCTGACACCACAAACAATGCTCAAGGGCGGAGCTTTCGTGGACTTGCTAGATTCTATCGCCGCTTTATAAAGGATTTTAGCACCATCGCCGCACCACTTAAGGAATTGATGAAGAAATGTATTCCTTTCAAATAGGGACAAGCGTAAGAAGAAGCTTTCAACCTTCTCAAAGAAAATTCACAAATGCATCATTGCTCCAACTTCCTGACTTTAGTAAGACTTTTGAATTTGAGTTTAATGCTAGTGGAATTGGAATTGATGTTGTGTTGATACAAGAATGTAAACTTGTTGCTTATTTCAGCAAAAAATTGAGTGGACCTAGTTTGAACTATTCAACTTATGATAAAGAATTGTATGCTTCAGTTTGAACTTTAGAAACATGGCAATATTATTTATAGTCTAAATAATTTGGTATACATTCTAATCATGATTCTTTGAAGTATATTAGAAATCAATCTAAACTGAATCATAGACATACACGATGGGTTGAATTTATTGAATCTTTTTCTTATGTCATTAAACACAAGAAACGAAAAGAAAATATGATTATCGATGTTTTGTCGAGACGGCATACTTTGTTATCTCAACTTGATTGTAGAATTTTGGGCCGAGAGACAATAAAAGATTTACATGCTTCTAATGATGAATTAAAAGATATGCTATCCAATTATAAAGATGGTAAAAGCTAAAACAAATTGATTTTTAATGATGGTTTCTTACGTAGAGCTAAAACCTTCCTTTTCAAGTAGCAATAAAATCAATTTTTGATCATCCACATGGCTATCTTTTGTTTTGATTTATTTGCTCTTGATTTGGTTGGTTTTTCCTTACCTTTCATCCTTTCTTAATTTTGTTGTGCCAAAAACGTATAAGAGATGGTGATAACCTCTGAGAATCATTCTCCACCCATCTAGGAACTTTGGTTGCAGTTCATCAAGAAACTCAATTTTTGCATGCTTTTTATCGTCTAAGTGATTTCTTGATCTAAGGGCTTGTTGTCATATATGAAAACTTATCCAAAGTCATATTGGTTATCCTCTCCTCACGAGCAAGTCTTGATCATCAATTTTGATTTTTGCTCATTTTTAGTGTAAGCTTGCATAAATCTCAAAAAAAGTCTGAGCTTCAACATGGGTTTTTGTTATCCACAGATGGAATTGGTTTCCAAAACCTTAAGCAAGATGTGTGTAAAGTTTCACGGTTTTTAGATCACTGGATCAAAAGTTACATGTATTTGAAGTTTCACAACTGTGCTGAAATTGCTGTTAACTTGCATGATTTTACTGTTCACGATGGTAAGATCGTCCAAAGAGATGTCAAGCCATCCCCTGATTAGAGGTTAGACCTCTAGGCTTTGGTTTTTGTTTGAGGTTGAATTTTTGGCCAGTTTGACTTGAGATTTTAGCTATAAATCCAATTTTCAGTAGCTTTGTACCTATTGGAAAATAAGATCAAAAATACTTAGGAAAAAATTTTAGTCGGCACTATTCAATCCCCTCAGTTGCCTTTCTATCCTACACAATTGCATAGGCTAAGCAATCTAGTGTTAGTGATATGCCCTAGAAACAATAATGTAGATGATTGTATCACTTCTATGTTTATGATTTTTTGAATAATATGTTATTTTGTCTCTTGAATAAATGTCTTTCATATTGATCAACAAGTATGTGACTTGTTCATGGAACTCTTTATTTATGTTTTGATGTTATTCTAAATTATCCCTGATCTTATATCATTATGTGGGACAATTATGATTTACAGATTAGCACATGTATTGATTGATAATCATATTTCGCGTGTCATGGATATGAGATATCAAATCAATAATGTAGACACATGTTAGAGAACATTATGTTGGGTTGACCCACCATGTGACACTGCAAGAATTGTTATATTCTTAAGTGTCATCAGTTGGTCTCATACATAGTGTATGTAGGATCCTTAGACCTGGGATTGTCGTTGTTTCCTCCATATGTAATAGTTTATTTAAGGGTTACCAAATACTACTCCGTGACTGGATAGTCATAAATGTATCTTTTGGGTTTACTATGAACATGCAGAGGAATATGAGCAATCAAGATGGAATTTACCCCTCCAATATAACAGAAGAGATATCTTTGAGCCTCTCGATGTGGTTAGATTAAGAAAGTGCATGACTATACCGAATGTGGTTGAAGAGTTAATCAAAACTAAGTAATCCACTATAGATTCAAATAAAGGATCGAGTTATTATAGGATGGCATGTTTCTCACCTTGAATTCGATCTGGTATCATAAGGCAAAGGGATCGGTATATAAGCACTATATAGATTCGTCTGATATGATCTTTATGTATATTTGGGGGTCGTTATGTCCTACTAGGGACCGCTACCGACTCATGAACCGGAAATGAGTTTTCAGTCAATGGCCAAATATACATAAATCTACAGGGTCACACATTTAATGGGTTAGAATAATAAATGTCCGGATAAAAGTTTCTAAGTGGGATTTGATCTGTACTTGTATCGAATAAGGATTCGATTGGAAGGAGAGGTGCGGGAGCTAAGGGAGGAATCCCCAAAACACATCTATCAAAACCACAGCCGTCACCTCTCATAACCCCTACCGTGCTCACTAATGCTAGCACACTGACGCATGATGTTTTCTTTCTGGACGAGTGGACCTTGGTAGATGCATTGGTATGACTGCGGTGCTGATTGAGACGATCATGAGGAGACGGTTGGCCGGAGGACGATCGACTGCTTTACGTGGTAGAAATTTTTACTTATATAGCTTCCTGTTTAACGTGATAGAAATTTTTAATTTATGCTAATGTAGTCTACCTATATCTCAACATCTAGTTTATGAATTTCCCTGTTTTAGTTTCAATTGGCATTTGTGCTGATCTTATCATATTTGATTTGACGTTTGTGAATATTTATTTGGAACACAATGTAGTCACACATCGAAGTATTCAACTGCTTGCAGTGGCATATTTAGCAGTACATTTTGGGGGTGATCGGTTTAGCTTTTTTTTGGCTTCAGCTTCTAGCTTCAGCTTTTTTTTCACTATTCATTACACTATCCACTAACTCAGCTACAGTGTTTTTTCAACCAGCTACAGTGTTTTTTCAGTCAAAAACCAAAAGCCATCGCTATTCTGATCACCCCTTTGTCAATTGGCAGCGGTTTAATTCAGTCACTCAGCTGCCTTGCAATTCTCTTAAACAAGTAATTACAACATCGCCGTTGCTTCCAACTCTTCTCTTTCGGAGTGCCTTCTATCAGCCTCTATCCAGAGATACTTTACAGGCCAAACAACCAGCGTAGCTACAACTGCAGCATCCATCCCCCACTGAAACCACCTGAAATCACCCCAACTTCTCATGGCGTTCCACTGTGGAATCGCATCACAACAATTCCACACCAACCTATCCATCCAAATTCGTTACGGGGCCTTTGAACCAGTGTCTGGCACTGACGATCCAGGACGCCAACACGAGGATGAACAGACCGCCGACGGCGACCGGGGTGTAGTTGAGGGTGTCCTTGGTCACCGGGTACTTCACCGGCAGCGAGAAGAACACGGTGATGGTTGCCACCCAGAGCACGGCGACCCAGCCCACGAGGACGCCGTACCGGCCGAGGTTGAACGGGCCGGGCACGAAGTACTTGCGCGCCAGCGTCACCCGGAACAGGATCGGCAGCGCGTACGCGATGTAGAGGCCGATCGTCGCGATCGACACCATCGCCTGGAACGCGACGAGGCTGCCCAGCGACTGCGTTTTTTTGGAGGAGGCGAGACAGATTATTTTCATAGTAGGATTGGCATGGCTGAAATCTGAAATGGTAGTGGAATATTTTGGTGTCAGTTTGTTACCGGCAACGCCATGCAGAGGGAGACGAAAGCTGAGAGCCAGACGGCGTTGATCGGCACTTCGTGCTTGTTAACCTTGTGCCAGACGGATGACAGTGGCATCGCCCCATCTCTTGAGAACGCATAGGCCATCCTAATATCGAAAGAACTCAGACAAGAACAAGAGCGAGTGATTGCTCTGCTGACAAATGCAGACATAAGACATTTTCCAATGAGAAGCGATTAAAGGATGATCACCTCGAGTTACTTGTCACTGAGCTCATGCCGCAGAAGTATATGGCGACAGCGACAATTCCCAGGCAGATTATCCCGCCGATGCCATTCCCGTACCGGCTTTTGAACGCGAGGTAGAACACTTGAGCAATTGCATACCCACCAGCTTCATTGTCAGTGCTCAAGAGTGAAGGGATATCCTTCACTGCAAATGTGATGCCAAGTATGTAGCCCCAGCCTACTATTATCGATATACCGATCGCGCTGATTATGCCGATCGGCCCATTCCTGTCTGCATTCTTCGTTTCCTCAGTCTGCACGAACAAAGAACCAAATTGTTAGGACCTGTATGATTGTCTAGTACATTGTTAGTCATAACAAGATTGGTGTTACTCGAAGTTTTGTCCTTACCAGATACGCAGACGCGTCGTACCCGGTCAGTGAGTACTGGCTCATCAGTAGCCCCAGAACAAAGATGTAAAGATTACTGTGTATTCCAGCAGTATTCTCAGTGTTGAAATGGGTGAACACAAATTTAGCACTAGCCCTCTCAGTAGCAACAGTTGGTACAGCAATCATCAGGACAAAGACACCTGCAGAGAACAGCTACCGTTCACATCCCAGGGACATTACCTCTCAATTAATAAAGTGAATGCTATGTGTTTGTGCGAATTGTTTTCCTTTTTTCAACGGTAATTTGTGCGAATTGTGTAAGGATGTCACCTAACATATTCCAAGCTGCTGCGAACCGCCCAAAGAAAGATAGCCAAGTGATGGGGAGGCTGTTGATGATGGCATGGCTCAGAAGGATCGCGGCGTGGAAGGCGATGACAACGTACTTGGACGCCGAGTACCCTCCTCCGTTGTTGCCACCGGTGCTGAGCAAAATGATCACCTGAATCAACTGCGCTAGAGAGAAGTCTACACTGGTTGTGACTGCCCACTGCAAAGCAGAAGTTGCTTTGTTAGCAGCTTACAACAAATAAGGCAAAGATTCAGATATCATATAAGCACTGAAGGTTCAGAGAATGGTTGGTTACCTGTCCAACAATGTTAAACCTGCAAGTAAGAGGAATAAACAACACAGAGGATTAGAGGTTGAGATGAATTGTAGTGGAATTAAATGCATCATCATGACGGGAACTTGTTAGCTTCCCAGTGAAGTTTCATTCATATCAGAGTGAAAAGCATGTATGCATGACAAATAAATAGCATCTTCAAGCAAAATGGTCCATATGTATGTCAAAGCACGCACATTGACTAGAGCACATGAATGCAAACAAAAGGTTCCTTTCTGAACTGTGAGACTATGTATAGATCACTCTATAGTTATGATGAGTAATTGATTTATGGTTTAAAAAGTTTGTAGAGTTTGAGCTTAATTTTTAAGAGTTTATAATTTTTCAATTACATTTTGTTGCTGATGGTATAACTAGTATTAGGATTGCGGTCATACCAGCTAGGAGCAGTCTGACTGACCTAGGGTTGATGATCAAACCAGTGATGGAGGCGGCGGTATGACAAGTCTTTGGTTGGTAGTCATACCAGCTAAGGTGTCGGCGGTCTGACCGGCTTGGTGGCCATGGTCAGACCACTCCTCTATTCCTGGGGTGGAATAGGGAGGTCAGACTGGCCTGAGCTTGGCGGTTTGACCGGTACTAGCGGTAGTATACTAGGTGAGTACACTGTGGTTTGTGCTTTGGTCCTAGGGGGTTAGGATTAGTGGTATAGATGCATTCATAGTGCATAGAGTATGTTTAGACTAACGTTGGTCAAGTTATAAAGAACTTGTACCTAGAAAATATTATCTAGATATTTGATATGCAAGGAAGTTTGGAAGCGACCATGGTCGACACGTGAATCGGGACTATGCTCAGGGATGAGCTGAGGTACGGTCAAGGAAACTGGCGGGATGATTGGGCTCAAACAAGACATATGGAAGACAAGGGATGTTAGAGGGAAGATTCCAGTAACGGTTTATCGAATGGTGCAATCGGTGCAAGTGATGCGTGATCGAGGAAAACCGACACGAAGAGACTTGCCGTTGCATGAGCCATTGGTGAACCTATATGTTGAAAGCATACAGATTGCTTGTAAAAAGAGAAGATGACCATGAACTAGCCTTCGGGAAGAGATGAAGTTCACGGTCAAGGTGAAAGAAGCGCGAAGTTTCATGAAAGGTGGTAGAGGGGAATTTTAGTAAATTGTCTAATACCGAAAAAGTGACAGTTTGTGAAACTGCGGTTTGGGCTAAGTGGTTTAAATCATGATTGTGCTGAAAATATGAAGTAGATCAAGTATTAATTCACTACGAGGTGAATGGATGTGCGCTTTGAGAAATGTACATGTGTAAGGGTAAAACCCGATATGATGTTGGATTATCGGGTTAGCCCATGTAAGTGGATGAAACCTAACTAGAAATATTGGTTTGGATTTCTCTTGTGAGCCTCCATATATAAGAAGAGAGAAGTAGCTAGGGTTAAGGTTTTGAGAGAGTTCATGCCTAGGTTTTGAGAGAGTTCATGTCTAGCCTTGACAGGAGTTAGGGTTCTTTGAGAGAATCTTATGAGAGATGTGAAAAGCTCTTGTGGCTGAGCTTTTTGTCATCTTTAGACTTTGTATACAGCTAAAGATTGGCTGTAAATATTCATCTCCAAGTATCAATAAAGATTAAAATTCATCTAAGTTTTTCTCTGTTTCCTCAAGTATTGAAATATTGATTTGGCTTAGTTTTTTTATGCTTCATCTTCCTCTCTTAATTTTGTTTTATGTAAAGAATGTGTAAGTGATAAAGATATCTCTTGGAGATCAGAGCTCATGCATCTACACACTTGTTATATGTGAGTTTTTGTGTTTGACTGGTTTTGGCTCAAGAGAAGGTGATTTTGGGGTTTTGATCTTGTGGGTATTTTGACTTGAGTTCATGCTACAATTTAGCTTGTTATGGCATATGAAAACCCATCAAATGTCATCTAAATAATCGAGAACTTATGAATAGGAACAGATTGAGGTTTTACTCTTTTGTCTGGTTTAGTACAACCTTCCTTCAAACAAAAAAGTCAAAAGTTTAGCAATAATTTTTTTATCGTTGATTGAAATAAGTTCCTAACATCCTAGAGAAGAAGAATACCAAATTATACTGAAAATATATTTTATTCTAAGGAGATGTTAGACCGCTCTATACATTGCGGTTAGACCGTCTGGGTAAGTTTTGGTCGGCTTGACCTGTTTTTTCTTGGATCTCTTCTTATGAGTGATTGATCTCCGATCTCCATTTTTTCTGAAAATTTTTACATTCTTTTTTAGAAAAATTTAATCAGGTTGACTCCTGTTCAGGCTACGAGAATTGACAGGCCCACGCCCTTAAAAAGGACATGACAACAGTACAAAGTACAAATTAGCAATCCCAACAACACTTCCGTCTCCATTTGGTGAATCAAACCGATTATTTTATTTCAATCAGAACAAAGAGGAAATTCTGAGGTTTCGCACACGCCAATTCGGTTGCACACCAGAAAGAACACAGGGAAAGAAGGAAAGAAAATGAAAGAAAACCAAGCGGTTCACGCTGTCCTGTTCTCGGTCTAAAACTCCCAACAAGAAACAGAAATTTGCCAATCTCAACCCCGTTCACATGAACCTCCCCTGTTCCCTTCACATGATTCCAACGCGACAACAAGAAAGCAGGCGACCATTCCAAGAACACGGATAATGAAGAGTAAAAGATACTGTTTGAGATTAATCTTTTATGTGTGTAAGGAGTAAGTACCATCCGGTGACCCACGACGCGAAGGGCGCCCATCGCTTGCCGGAGAGGCGCGAGCTCCAGTAGTAGAGGCCGCCGGAGGTGGGGAAGGCGGAGCAGATCTCGGCCATGGAGAGGCCAACGGTCATGGTGAAGGCGCCGGCGACGAACCAGCCGAACGTCATGGTCGCCGGGCCTCCGAAGTTGAGGCCGGTGTTGTAGAGCGTCGTGACCCCCGTCAGCACCGAGATGATGGAGAAGGAGAAGGCGAAGTTGGACAGCACTCTACGCACGCACACCGGATCAGCCGAGGGAATATCTCAGGCCCATCAAGATCGACGAAACCAAGAAAAAGAACGAGGGGAGCCAGTGAGAGACTGATTGGGCGTGACGTACGAGAGGTCGCGCTTGAGCTCCTGCTTGTAGCCGAGCTCGCGGAGGCGGACGTGGCCGGTGTCGACCCCGTCGAGGGCGGTGGCCGCGGCGCCGTCGGCCTGGGGCTTGTTCCAGGTCATGGCGCGCGTTGTTGGAGCCTGCGTGGCCGTGGTGTCGAGGGAGTGGTGCGAGAGGGGACGAGGGGGCGGTGGTCTCTCCTACTTGAACTCTTGAAGGGAAGAATGGGCGGGGTGCAATCAACTCGCAAGTGCGGTGTGGTCCGGGAAAATATTCTTTGCTCTTGTTAAAAAGAATGGAAAATCCTATTTACGTGCCACGAGAGAACTGTTTATGTAAATGATAATACAACTATTTTTTAAATTTAATCTCCGAACATCTTTTTTATAAATCTACTCTCCTCCACATATCTATCATCTCCTCTGAACTACTGTAACTCAGCAGATGGTCTGATGAGCACCCCTAGCTCGACAAGTTATTACCGAGCGCTTAGGCTGCTGTGCAACTCAATTAATGATTGCTGATTAAAACGTTAATTGTATTGCTAATCAAGGCATGTGCCACGTAGGGGCTACTCAGTAGGTGATCGTTTTGTGACATTGATATTTTTGTGCACACTTCGCTGCGGGGAGGATGAGGGTTCCTCTGGCTCACATGCGCATGCCGAGACTGCAGCAATAAATCTTGTGCAGTTAACACATGGTTTATGCCTTGCACTCTCTAGGATGGTGCAGTGCAGTGCAAACACGACATAGATCGTCCTTGTGTGCACCCTCCTCCTAACGTTTTTCTATAGGGCGGCTCGTGTGGGTAACGCGGTGCCTACCTCACCCGGGCCGCAGCAGCGCTTGTCCAAGTGTCCAGCAAGCCAAGAAAAGGGGCAAAAGGCGAGAACCGAGAGTTGCTCGGTTGGCATGACGCCGCCGTGCGTCCCGTTCGTCCGTGTTCGACTATGAGTCGACATACACGCTCGCCAATAATTGAAGTGATATATACACATTAAGCGGTACAGTGTGTACTTGCGCTCTAGAGATTCTAGAGTCTCTGATTAATTTTCTAGATAGACATGCATGTATATACTTATAATATATGATGTGTGTGAGTTATATATACGTGTTTTCCTTCACCTAAAAAGGCAAAAGGAGAGTGAAATAGTGTGTATCCGATCGAGTCCACGTAAAGAAATGTAAGATAGGGTCTTTGTACGTCTCTTTACAGCTGGAGTCAGGGGCGTGCACCGCATTCTTCCTTGCGCTGATAGGTGTGCAGTGCACAAGATGATACTGTAGGATAAAATTAAATATATGGATCGGACCGGATTCGGTGTGTGTATACCAAGGACAGTTTAGTAATTTCTTAATTGAAAGAAAAAAAGAGAAAGGAGGTAGGACCCACCTGTCGGCGGGCCGAGCAAAGAGATAAGGGAGAGGAAACTGCATCTCCTCCCCCCGCGTGCGGCTCCTCATTGCGTTCTCTGCAGATGGCTTCTCTCGAGCGCTCTTCACGGTGGCTCTGTTTGAGCGTGTCTCCCGGGCGACTGAGTCTTGCGGGCAGACGGCTTCAGCCGCCGGTCGTTGGCCGCAGCCCATCTCCTCCTCCCCACTCTCCTATAAAAGGTGGCTCTCTCCCCTTTGTTTGGTATCCTGACTTAGTGAGTTCTCCTTTCTCCTCCTCCCTCGGTAGACCTCCGACTTGAGTCTTGAGAACTGCTGGCCGGATTATCCCCGTCGCCATCGGTTGGGTAGTCGAATCACTATTCTAGGGTTTTTCCGTGTGGTGTTGTTGCCCCTTTTCCTTGGATCTGCCAGTGGGGAAAGGGTTTTGGGGATTAACCTCTAGAAAGTGATTTGGCTAAGCGTTGTGCTGAGGTTTTGGAGGAGAGACTGTGACTTGTTACTAGTGTTTCTGAGAGCTCTTCGCCGGAACTCTCGTCGGCTTGTGCGGCATCCACTCGACCCTCGGCTTCTACCTTGGCTACTCAAGGTGGGAGTGTAGCACTGTATCTCCGATTGCCATCATCCTCTTACTCGGCACAGTAGGGTGCTTGGTTTTCTAGGTCAGCACTTCGTGCATGCTTTGCCACTTTCGATCTTCACTGTGATTTCGAATATCACCACCACAGTGAATACACCAGCTGTTGATTATTTGCATTTCATGATATACTCCATTGATCTGTGAGTTGGCAATTGCAAAGAAGTTTTTGTAGGTACTGCTCGATGATGAAATGACATTAAACTGAAATTGATGATCATGAGTATAGACTGGTCTTGAGCTTTCGGCTAGCTTGCTATTTGGTATGCTCTGATCTTGAATGTTGTTATTCACCTCGCTTGCTGCTCACTATGTTGTCACCTTTATGTTATCTGTGATTAAGTTCGATCACTTTAGTTGGTGCAAAACCTTGTTATTCTATCATAATCAATATTGCTCATGTTAATTGAATGATAGATTGGTTATTTGTAAAATTTATGCTGGTCAGTAAGCCATATTCATGATCTGTTAGTTTCTTTTCATAGCAAAGTTTGATTTAAGCTTAAGATCTAATCTATAACATATCATATATAATTAAGATTGTATTTTGTCATGACGGAGACGTCCAAGAATAAATCTTGTGCAACTAGCCTTCTGAGAGCAATGAAATTCATACAACTTAATTTGTTTCTAGTTAGATCAGCATTTAGAAGCAGATATTTTCAATTGTTTATGTTGATTTCTAAATATTGCATGATATATGTTGGAAGCATTTGTTTCTTTCTAAATGGCTTAAAGAGTTCATATGATTATATGTTAATTAAGTCATTTATATACTTGTTATATCATGCTTTTGTCTTTATAGAATATATTGGAACTAAATATAAATATATGCTTATACCACAATATTTAAAACAGAAAGTAGTAGCATTTAATTACTATTTGCCTGATAGTCCAAAAGGACCTTTTACACCTAGGTCTCAAAATTTTTGAACTAAAATTTAAGGGCAGCGCTCAATTTAGTTTCTGACTTTTGGCTTCTTTTTTTTAATATTCATTAATTTTGTTTTTTTCTAATTTTTTTTTATTTTTTTGGGCTTTTTTGTTTGTTCTTTTTCCCCGTATTTCTTTACATTATCTGTGATGGGCTAACATATTTTTTATTTTTAATTTTTAAATTTAATTATGCTAAATAAGATAATTCAGTTATAGTAAAAAAATAAGCCAACTACAGTAAAAAAAATTATAAGCTAATACTATTCTGAACACCTGATTGATCTGTTAGTGGCAAAGTGCCCACAAAGATCAGTTAATTGGAGTATTTGCCTCTTTGCAGTTTTGTGGCTCCAATATGATATATCTTGTTGCTATGATCAAGTTAGATTCTTTTTTTTTTTTAAAGGAATCAAGGTACGATTCTTTCGCTCATTACGTGATCATCCGGATATGTACGTATCATGCCAGCAAAACAAGGCCGAGCTAATATAGATAAGGAATATTGTAGGCCAACAATATCAAACAAGAGCTGTTTCTGGGTTGGCAGACCAGAGAGAGGTACGGATCACAAGTTTACGTATTGTCGCCGTCTAAATTATTGGCCGGGTTTCAACTTTTGAAGGCGATTCGGATAAGAAGAAATCGCGGTCGAGTTCAAAGTACAAGAGCGCGTACGTATGTCTCGCTGCCAGTTGGGCCACGTGCAGAGCTAGCAGATCAATCGTCGACGCGTTGCACAAAACCTGATCACCCAGCCCCAACTTGCCGATCGGCGTAAGCAAGGGGGCTCATAATTCATAAGTTGACTAGGGGCCTTTTTATCATGCCCGCAGTTCTTTTTTTTTTTTTCTGAAAAGCACTTCCGAGTAGGCTGTGTAGCTGAAGTGTTGCATGGCAATGGCTGGCTGAAAATGTTTGGTGTTTGGCAGCCTAAGCTTTGGGTAGGCTGGCTAGCTGTTCTGAGTTGAAAAATATCTAAAATACCCTTGAGTCAAATAACGGTTTATTTCATGCCGTTTGAAGCGCATATAAGTGGATTTCATTTAATTATTTTTTGCATGTGACATACAAATGTAAATCTGAGTATTAAACGTAGCACATTCATAATTGCCAAGAAGTAATAACAAAATGTTGCATTTATGCGGTCCTTGCCAAGTAGTAAATACAAAAATATTACATATATGTGATCCTTGCTTTGATCTTACGCCTATACGTTCATATGAAATGACCCGAAAATGTAGTTTGAACAATCGTTATGGTACCAAAGCTGATACAATAGCGTCACACACGTCGGTCATGTCAACATCATCACTAGTAGTCGCAACATCATGTGCACTAGGGTTATTTGATATGTGGAGGGTGTGGAAAGCGATCCTTGTACATCAGCAAGATATCAAGAAATATGCGTGTGTCATGAATAAACCTAGGCTATTCAATGTTAATAAAAGTGAACCTCATGTCGAAATCACAAATAGCCATAACATTCTGATTTGTATATCCATGACGGTTGAAATGCACATGTTGTTTGTCATGTGGCACCATGATCCCATCTATTACACTAATGCAACTACATTAAGGATTATTGTTTCATCCTAACAACACAACATAAGACAAATAGGTCCATGGAACAACATAAACAAGAAAAAAAATAGGTTTATGACATCACATAACACTGTCTTTTTTCCATCTATAAGTATGATTCATATCAGTAAAAATGTAACTGTAACAATGAAACGACAAATAAAATCTCTCAGCCATATTTACTGCTATAAGAAGATCATAGAACAACCACCACACACTATTTGAAATGCCAAGTATGAAATACTAATTCCGAGTGTTTCAAATAATGTGTAAAGCAACAGGCACAAAGCTGATACACATTAATAGTAGTTTGTGGTAAGAAACAAAGACCAAGTTGATACATGGGAAAATCATTACATGAACCAAAACATCATGTTTCCAAGTAGAGTATACAATGGAAAATCATTACTGCTACAATGGACCCAATCAACATTTGAAGAATTACACATAAGGAATGAATGGTAATAACACACATTGACATGTTCCCATGTTCATGACATGGGAACTTCAGGATGAAAAATGGCACTACAACTAGCAAGAACATAATTCTAGACCAAGGAGCAATACAATCCGTTTTCTTAAGTCACCATGGAGACTAACTAGCAGTACTCTACAAACCAACTACAACTATCACTGCAATTTACAGATCTGGAGACCAACTACATATCAAGTCATGGCTCAAAATGCTTACCTCGGTAGTGGCGAAGGCGATAGGAGCCAGACAGAGAGGGGGAGTCAATAGGAGGAAAGCGTTGGTGGGCGAGCTCGGTCGGGAGAGGGGGCAGCCAGCAGGAGGACGCCGTTGTCGGAGTGCTCGGCGAGCGGGGAGGGTTGTAGCCATATCTCTCATGGATCGTGTGTGTGTGTGTATAACGCTTGAGCAGACGTCAGTACCGATAAGGACTCACGAACAACTGATGGTGGTTCAGACGTTCAGGGCACTATATGAACGGTGGAGTAGCGAACGATGTCCAACTGCATTGGCGACAGTTTCATACTAGCTAAGTAGAGATATTGGCAGATGGGATTGATGAAAAGCTTTGTCTCCATATGTAGAGTGTATTGAATTGTGGCTGGTCACTCCCTGTTCCAGACAAATCTACGAATGTGGTAGGAAAGGAACCTATAGGACGTTCGAACAACTTGTGGTTGTCTCTTACTCATAGGTTTCATAATCTAAAACTTGACCTTTTAATAACAAATGTCTTTTACCAATATCCATGATATCCTGGTGGACTTCGGTTCTTGAGGGTTCAGCAGAATTATATAGGAAGGTTGGATTATGGGCATATACATGTTGGTTTGCTAAATTGAACTTTTTAAGTGCCTTTCATACTCATCCCTATATTGTTTTTTTGCTAACACGATAGACATTGAAGAATACTTCACTGAATATCAAGATGAAGGAGATAGTCGACTTAAAGCAATGGAAGGATGGAACTAGAAGTTTCGCTATGACAACTCAACCCTAGAAGATAATGAGGAGGATTGAAACACATCAAGGCGATAGCATTCGTGAGTGATTTTGCCCATGGGCATAATCCCTGTTGTAAGTTAGAGTTAAGTCTATTTATGTCTCAAAAGTATTTGTAAAACTATCTTTCCACTGCTTTATTTATTGAATCCACTGCAACTGCTTCTACTATACTACTATGATGTGCACATTCTTTGGTAAAGCCAGTCTTTACCGGGTAATGAGCCGAAGACTTGCATGCTACCAAAGGTAGCAGCGTGCTAATCAATGCCTTCTTGTGTTATAGCTTGCATATGGATTTTCCAGCTTCTCCAGCTGAGTGCATCATTTCTGCTGATTTATGCGTAGAGACAGACTAGTTCCTCCATGGCCAGAATTCGTTATTGCTTCATTAGTATTCTTATTCTCTGTATGAAAACATGGCTAAGCAATAGCCTCTTGTGCTTTCTGCAGTATTATGAGATGTTATAACCTTGCGCCAGTCCTATCCATTTTCTCTGTTAATCTCCTTGATACGGTTGGTTTTGCTCATGTATGGGGTGTTTGGTTTGAAGGATGGGACGGTGAATCGACTATCCGATCTTAACTCCAAACTCAACCTACTTGTTTGGTTCGAGGAATGTAATAGGTTGGTCCATCGTCATCTTATCCCTCGTAAGCACATATCTAGTACAAAATAAGGGATGATTTCATCCCTCCAAATTTATGGGAGGCTGAGCCATGCTTTCGAAAATGCAAGCACCTAGCTTGAAGTTTCAGGCATTCCATGAAACTTTTGCGGAAGCTCCAAACGTCCGGTGCAGTTTCCCTAACGTCGTAGTTTGAAGTTTCAACAAAATCGTTAGTCGTGTATAGGCCTGAGCCAGGGCCGACCCATCATGACTTACTTTATAATAGTTTTTTACATATATTTCACTGTATTCTTTTGGACAAGGTATATTTCAGTGTATTCTCCATCGTAAAATAATGTATATGTAATATTTTCTCAAAAGTATAGGAAAATGTAACTCTTTTTGGCCTTCGGGCCTATGTATGTCCCAGCGCGAGTCGTGTACAGATATCGGCGAAGTTTTGCTTCACACCAACTTGACTAGGTTGGTGGAGGCCCATTTTTGTAATCCCGAACGAAGTGGAAAAATGTAAAGTTTCGGAGTAGCTTGAGTCTTAACCCACTTCGATTGCGCGACCGGCCCAATTCGGGAACACGAAGAGAGAACAGGAGACCGCTCAAGAAAAAAGAGAAGGAAGAACGTCCAAGTTTGCAACGGGAAGCATTACCGGCTCACGAGGAGGCCCGACCCAATCTGGCCTTGGAGGATACTCGCACGTGCGATGCGCACTGCTTTTGTTGAACTGTTTCATCGAAATTCCTTGAGATTTCCGTTAAATTCTTACGTTCTAAATGTGACATATGGCCCCGCTCAACTTCTCTTAAAATTCACTGTTTAGCGATGAAAAGTAATGTAGCAGCGATTTCGAACACTATAGCAAATTTATCCTCTAGTGATTTTTTTTTGTGTTTTTTTGGTATTTTTGTGTTTTGATTTTTTTTCCCGTATTCCTTTGCATCGTCCACTCTAGATTAGCGTGCCATTTTTATTTTTACATTTTTAAAATTTAATTATGTCTAATAAGCCAACTCAGCTATAGTAAAAAAATCAGCTAGCTACAGTAAAATTTCAGCAAAAACTAAAAGCCATCGCTATTCCGAACGCCCTCATAAATCCGATACATTGTGTTATCAGACCATCATTAACGATCGTATACATGATCAAACATTGTAGAGTTTCGAGAGAAGACTACTGGACGAATGATTAAGTCATGTTCATATTAACTTCTAAATACTATTTTTTATGTAAATAATTTTTTATAATGTCTAATTTTTAAATGAAGTGTTTTTTAATACGAGATATCTACTAGTCAATTGTAGTATATATTGTAATAACTTTATTTATATTGGTCAAAATTATTCATGAGTTTCTCTCTATACGACTATCTACAAATTGTCACTATTTATAAAATAAAACTAAAAGATATCGACAGAAGCTAAT
This sequence comes from Melocanna baccifera, assembly GCA_036346265.1. Classification (NCBI taxonomy): domain Eukaryota; kingdom Viridiplantae; phylum Streptophyta; class Magnoliopsida; order Poales; family Poaceae; genus Melocanna; species Melocanna baccifera. Next base: position 24,229,236 of record CM070678.1, read on the forward strand.
ATGAATATCCATGGATTATCGAGAAGAGTACAAAAAGTACGAGCAATCCGCTACGGTTACAGCTGCTCTGTCACGTAAAAGATTTCTACATGTCGAAGTCTATTAATTACATGATGGCAGAGCCTTTGTCACTAGGAGACATAGGATCTGTTCTTTTTAACTGCGGTTGATAGATTTTTAGCTATTTGCGATGGAGATTGTGGAAAGAAAGATACTTACTTGCGATTTTTGATGGTACAGATATTAGGATTTTAACGTATACTACAATTAATTTGTAGACTTCATCTTAAAAAAATATTCTGTTTAAAAGTTATGTACTATAGTAGAAGTCAAAAGTCAAAAGTTGAAAAAAAAAAGACCCATATTCCCTTACGCTAGCTAGCACTCCGTGCATGCAGCCTTCCTTGGCCACAACGGCGACCTCCTCACCTCCAACGAGCTCCGCCGCGCAGCACCTCGACCACACACAAGTTCAGCATCACCGCTCTCTTGTCGATCTCACAGTGCCTCGACGCACCACGACGCATGGTCTTCGGTGGCGACGCGCCACCTTTGCGCGGCACCGCCACCGCCGACGCATCGTCGCTCTCGATTTTCAGTGAGCGTGGGAGCACTGAGTGTAAGCACGCGCCGACGATCCGGCCCAGCAGCTGCAGCGGCGGCGACCACCTCGCTTTTGCTCGCAACTGACCGAAGCTCCACGCAGACGAGCCGGCGGCGAGGACCGGACGCCGCCGGCAGAGCCTGACCCCTCTGGCAGCTACCGGCCACGTCGGTGTCGTCGCCGGTAACCGCTGGTAGCTCCTGATCCGGCGGTGCGTCCAGCATGACTGCACGCTCCGGCACACCCTGGAACCGATTGATCCTTGCATGTCGGAACAGAATCCCGTGCAAAAACTTATCGATGTGTTTGTCTAATTGCCTTGTATTGTATGGACTGGTGAGAGATAGAACATGCAACGAGATGGCTGGAGATGTTGAGTTGTTGGGTATTTTTTTTAGTACAGTTGTTGGGTATTTGTAACGGGCGAGCTAGCCAGGTGTGACATGTGGTTTTACTTCAATAGAGTTGAATGGAATTCAAGTTTTTGCTGTTTCGGTCCAGTCGTGCAAGCTGCTGGTCTTGACCTGATCGAGTTGCCCGTGCAGTCGGTAAGACCAATGGTACTCACTAATTAACCCTGATACCTACGCTGAGTTGACTTCGGCCCGTTCAAAATACTGGGGTTTTCGGTGTTTCGCTATGACTACTGACTTTTAGCTAAAATAACACTATAAATAGTGAAGGTTAGATTTTTTTAATATATTTAATTAAAGAGAAATGAATAAAAATATTAAAAATAAAAACCACCGTTATATCTCTATAAATAATGCAGGAAAAAAAGAAAAAACCACGTTAAAAAAGTAACGCATTTTAAACATCTTTTAACTTTTGAAGTCAAAAACTATTTGGAACGGAGCCTTAATCAGAGAGAGATAGCTACCTATTTTAACAACATATTGAGACAGCGATTGATTTCGTTGGACGTAGGGTTATCAAGACTGGTTTTGAATTTTTAACAGGTCTGATAGGACCGGTAGTACTGATTTTCAAAAAAATTCAGTAGTTTTTAGGCCAAAAATTTCATATAAAAATTCAAATTTTAAATTAAATCAGCCTAAATAGATTAAAATCGGAGAAACATCGGAGTAAATTTGATAAACTTGGAGTAACTCAAAGTAAAACAAAATATTTAAGATTGATTTGTACTCTAACCGAAGGTAGTAGAACGGATTTTCACCAATTTTGGTAAACCCTAGTTGGACACGCCATTCGCTCCCGTTGCAAAAAAAGTAAGCGGCTGATAGCGATACGAAGTTTGGCCCAAGGATTGGGCACTAGCTTGAGTAGGTCCATCCATATATAAGCCCGGTTGGAGAAGAAGATCTGGGTAACAGGCCAGCCCATGTGTAACAAGATGGTGCAACGGATTTTGTTCGACTGTTTTGAGTTCTATGAACTGCAAGATCATGTTGCAACAAATTTGTTTTTTAAAAAAAGGGCAACAAATTTGTTTGAGTTATACGAATTGCAATCTTATTTTCTTTTTCTTCAAAGTACAGAATTGCTGTTGATTCTTCACTTCAGTCTCTTGTGTTGGAATTCAAATCAATCCCTTGTGCCATGTTGTAAACTTGTTATGAGGGCATCCTGCATCACATGCACCTAGTCGAGCTTCATCGTGTGCTATGAGCCTATCGGTTTTTTTTTCTACAGCTTATGTTTCATAACTACAGCTTATGATTTTTACTCTATTCGTGAGAAAGTGTATGAAGTAATAGAAACTTGTATGTTATTTCAACCGATATAAATAAAATTGGTACAATATGTATTATATAACTTGTAGATATTGTTTTAAAAATATACTTCATTTAAAAGTTAGTTATTATGAAAAAAATTAAAAATAACTTTTAAAAACTAAAAATAAGACAAACATAATCCAATGACTTGATAGGTTCCTACCACCCTGCCCAAGCAGCCACAGAAAAAACCGATGTAGCGCGACCAGACAACCAAAGGAGCCGGATAAAGATCGTGCGGTGGTAACAGCTAGTAGCCTAGTAGACCGTGATGGATTCATTTACGGAAGATGTAAAATGTTAGTACGGATCCCATCTCAGAAATGACAAACAACATGTACCTGCATTGTATTCGACCAAGGCAAGACGAGTGGATATTTCAAAAAAAAAAAAAAGAACAGAAAGAAAGAAGAGAGGTATCTCAAAGTTTATCTCAGGGAAATGCCACATCTCAGGGGGTGGGTCGCTATGTTATCACAAACAAATTATTTTTTTAACTGCAGTGTAGAGTTTTGTTTATGGTTTTTATCCTACCGTGAGCATTTTTATGAATGAATTGAATGACAATACGCCAATAAATCGTTTAGAAAAGGCTGTCTCGATAAACCGCTTCAAAACAGTGACGAAAAAACTGTTCTATTTATTTATCTGAATAAAGCATGAGCTATAAACCATTAGCTGAAAAAACCGAGCCACTAATGTCAGTAGTATAGCTGTCCACTGGGTCATGCCGGGCCGGCACGGCACGGGCCCGGACGCGGCACGACCCGTTTTGGTCTGGCTAATAAACGGGTTGTGTCGTGCCGACCCACGTGCCGAGGGCCGGGCCCAAGCATGGCCCGTAGCCGTGCCGTGTTGGCCCGGGCACAGTTAAGGGTAAACGGGCCGTGCTGGCACGACACGGACAGCTTAGCTCGAAATTTTTTAAAAAAACCCAAAAATTGTAAAAAATTTGTAAAACAAATGTAGAAAAATTGTAAAAAAATATAAAAAATTATAGACATTGCTAATTATCAAGTTAATTATTATTAATGATATAATGATCTTTATTAACTTGTTAAATGACATTAGATGGCTGCCTCGTTAAAAACTTTACCAAGTAAAAACTCAATTTGAGAAAACCTTGATAAAAAAAAAGAGTACAATCTATAAACCTCACTAGTATTTGAAGAAAAATATTAAAAATCCTATTCATTGGTATCTAAATATAAATTATCGAAAGATTCTTCTGAGTCTGTATTTTGGGCAGTATGTTGGAGTTTTGCTTCAGCTTGTTCCCAGTCTTTAACGGTCATAAGGACTTCAACCATCTCGTTGGAGAGACTTGTTTGTCGCTCCTCGATTATTCTTCCAGATAGACTGAAGGCTGACTCCGAGGAGACCGAAGAGACTGGAACAGTCAACACATTCCGTGTTAATATGGATAGCACTGGATATGTTACTTTCTGGTTTTGCCACCAGGAGAGGATGTTCAACTCTTGCTCAAAGTTGACGCTATCACTGTTGAGATAGCTTGATAGATCTTCGGTGCTTTGTCGTCTTGCTCCTCCAGACTGATGTGTACCTGCATGAGAACTACAAGAAAAAGAACCAAAGATCTTACCCCATTACATAGTCCCCACAGAGGTGTTAGAGATTACTTGGGGTCTTTCCAAACGCACAGACTTAAGCTTATTTTTGTATTTATTATATACCTCTTGTAATTTATCGTTAACTACTCTATAGTATGTACAGTAATCTAAATTAGTAGTCTCACTTAAAAGTTGTAGTATATTTGAAAATCATTGGACTTTAGCATTAGGATCTAAAATAAAGGCAAATGAATATAAAATAGAAATTTCCCTCCAATATTTTAAAAACTTACTTTTCATGGCAACTACGGCTTCTCGAAGTACAGGATCATTTTCAAAAGCTTTTAGGTGAGTGGCAATTTCAAGAATATTATGAACAATTAGAGGAGATGTTGGGTAGTATACTCCAGAAAGACAAAGTGTAGCCTTATGAAAAAGTTCTAAAAAGAAAAATATTTTTTCACCAACAATCCAATCGTTCTCAGTAAGTTCGGGGTCTCTAACTTGGGTTCTACTGGAGGAGCTACGAGATTGATGAATTTGGATGTGAAGAAAAATAGATAATGTACTCTTATATGGCAATATATGTTTAACCATAAGGTAAGTGCAGTTCCATCTAACAGGCATATCTAAACTAAATTTTCTAGAGCGGACATTCATTGCTATGCAAAAACTCTTATATGCAGCTATTCTGTGGTTAGACCAATTAATAAATGAAATTGCATCTCTAAAAGAATCAATATATGCATTTAATCTTTTTAAACCACATTTAACAATAAGATTAATAATATGACAAGCACAACGTTGATGCAATAAGAAAGATTATGCATAAGTATTAAACAAAGGAGTAATAATTTCCATAGCCTTAGTGTTTACAGCTGCATTATCTAAAGTTATAAAAAAATCTTATCTGTGAGGCCAAAATCTTCTACAACTTTAATAATGTGTTCTGCAATATTTTCAGCAGTATGTGAAACATTAATTAATTTAAATCCTATAATTCTTTTTTCCATTATCCAATCATCATTAACATAATGAGTAACAACACTAATATAATCCTCCCTAGCTCTACCACTCCATATGTCTGATATTAAAGCAATAGAAAATGTACAAATATTAAAAATTCCTTTCATTTTTTCATGACAGTTGTTATAATATTTAATTAAATCTCTAGTTGTGGTTTGCTTAGCTACAACATTAAATCGAGGGTTATGAGCAGTTCTAATATATTTTTGAAAAGCACGAGACTCACCAAAATATAAAGGTAAAACTTGGGAAGCAATTAATCTACAAAGGGATTCACGGGCTACATCCGGGTTGTACTCCCAATTACGTACCGAACCGTCGAGGTTATATTGCAGTTGTGTTTGGCGCAGTTGTATTATCTGCCTTCTTTTGCAGCTTGCAGCATACCGTTACAGGTGACCCATCCCACATGTAGATTTTGCAAATAATTCATTACCACAAATTTTACAAACAGCATACTTCACCAAATTTCTTTCTTCGTCGGTCCTAAACTTCCTGTCGAAATCATTCTAGATTCTTGACGTAGTAGCTCTTGATCTTTTTGAACCCGTGCTGTGGGTTGTCGATGCACTCATTGAGCTAGCAGAAGATGGATCGATTGGACCCTGCGCCGCCGAACCGGCTGCTTCTTCTGCCTCCACATTTTGTTCTAGAGGTGGACCTTCCACATATGGATATTCTTCTTGAAAGGATTGCATATCTTCCGCCGTGAGCCCGAATTCGGAGAGTTGAAAATCATAGTTCTCCATTGAATTAACTGTAAATTGAAATAGAAATTAAATAATTAACATAATATTCAATCAAAAAATAATATAAAAAATTGAAATAAGACATCACTATTACCTTTTCTGTAGCTCTCCAAAAATTCTTTGAAGTTTTTTGAATTTTCAGAATTTCCAACAAATTTCTCACAAAATTTTACAAAATTTTCACAAGCACTTCTGAATTTTTCACAGCTAAATAGAGAAATGAGAGTGAGGTTTGAGGTGTGAAAAATGAAGGCCGGATGACCCTCTATTTATAGAAAAATTTTCATATTTTTTTGAATTGTTTGGTATTTTTTCGATTTTTTTACACCCCAACAGTCAAAAAAGATCAAAAAACGGCTATATTCCCTAGACCAGGCCGGGCCGTGCTGGCACACGGCCCACGAGGTAAATGGGTCGTGCTGTGTCGGCCTCCCGGCCTAGCCTGTCGTGTCGTGCTGACCCGACCCGTTTGACCGTCGTGCCGTGCCATACCTACAGTAGCAGGCCGTGGCCTAACCCGCGTAGACATAGCTCAGGTGGACAGCTATAGTCAGTAGCTCGTGATTCGGGGCACTCGTGTAGGAGATCAGGAACCATCTGTCGTAACAACTAGCACACCGAGGCGCAAACGGACGGCCTGATTCATCCGCATGCGCTCGCAGATGGTGCGGTGCAAGGAGATTGGCTCCGGTGCAGTGTGCCCCGCACATAATATATGCAGGGCCAACCATCCTTTGCCAGGTGTACTGCTAATAGGGCCCATGGTCTACTAATTAAGATTAACTTTAACAGAGGCATTTACCATTTGCCCTATTATTATTCTCCAAGTCCAAGTGGATGCCAATGCAGACTAATCAAATAGACCTACGATACGGCCGGACGAGCACAGATGGGGTCGGTACAGTTGTGTCGACGGACGAGTTGCTCGGCAGACCGGAGCGCAACCGCTCGTGCGCACGCTCAGTGCACTGCTTCCGCTCCCTGCGTTCGGGCCATCTACTGAATTTACTTTGTGCCAATCCACCCAACGGCCGCTTACAATCGATCATCAGAACTCGTCGCAACGTAGTGCGTCCAGCAATGGCCACGTTGTCTCTAGACAACTCCTCGGTTTCTACACCACTACATAAAAAAGGCTACACTATACACTTCATTATAAACGGTTCTATGTAATCTATCAGTATTAAGCTGTAGCGTAGTTATTTCAGACGATTTTACTACCGTTTATATTACAACCGATGGTAAGATCATCAGTGATGACCTACTTATCATAAACGAGTTTTTACACAAATTGTTTATGATACATCACAGACAATTCATAATAAACATCATCTGTGATAATGGACTTATTACAGACGATTTTTATAAAAAAAACCGTTACTGATACATCACAGATGGCTCGTAATAAAAAATCATTTATGGTGTATGACTTATTTTAGACAGTTTTTATGAAAAAACCATATGTGATATTCACTATGTTATTAAATATCCTCGTCCCAACAAATATTCTGTATATGAAGAGGCGGCAGCTTTGAAGTGATTTGGTGAAAGGAGACTGGAGATTTAGAAAGGTGCTTATGTATTCATTTGTTATTGGTGATTTAAAATTAGTTGGTACTATATATAATAAAATGTAGTATATTTCTAGCTAGATCTGTGCATTTTTTAGTTGTAAGAAAAAAGAAATCTAGATTGGTAGTTTTTGCTCTAATTTAGAAGTGGGTCTCACTCCTATATACTTCAATTCTTATTGGATTGATTCATGAATCATAGCTAGCTGCTTTAGATGGATAAATTATGATGAATGATAATTATGTGTAAGAGCTAGTGTAGAAGCATTAATCTAATTAAACATTAGTTTGTTACATGCATAGCGTAGATAGATTAAAGTTGGATGTACGTTGCGAACTGTGTAAGTAAAGAGTACATTAATGACGTGTTTGCTTTTAGAAAAGCTGTTGAGCGGGATATGTTGAAAAAGAGATGAAATTTATGTACTGATCTCTTACTGAATATTCTTAACAAAACAAATGATGATATCAATGCACGGCGTGACTTAATTAATATGAACATAAGAAGGTGATGTCATAGAGAAAATCAAAATCAGCGGGGGCCAGAGGGTTGGGAAATTCAATGGAAGGAAAATAACTTTCATCAAAAGTAACATGTCGAGAGATTATAATGTGCAGACACGCCCGAATCCATGAACCACTTGGAGGAGGACAGCGGCATGAGTGTCATGGTGTTGAACGTGTTCATCAGTTGGTGATGGTCCCACGAGGCTGATGGGGTGAACAATGTAGGTGATGAAGTGGGCGCTTTCCATGGTGTGCTCTGCCACGACACACCTTGCCACAAAGGGTGGGAAGGCATTGGTGGCTGCTAGGAATTGACGCAGCAAACGCCTGTGGTGCACCAGCAGGGCGCAGCCCTAGGAGGCCCGGGCTATAGGGGCGAGGTCCCTATCCAGGCCACATTTGAATGGACCCAGCCAAAGGTTACTGGAGGGAGGGCCAGGGTGTGGAAACCTTGTCACCACCACTGGTGTTGTGGCCGCAGCCATGTCCGTGGTTCGACGGTGATGGTTGAAGTGGTTGCTGCCGCATTTTCTGTCGTTGCCGCTGTTGCCTTTGTCGTACTTGGTGTCGTGGATGTTGTCCACGTCCTTGTTGCCACCACCACTAGAGGAGGAGGTATTGGTGACAAAGGTCGAGGCAGGCAAGGTCTTGGAGTTTTGCTTGAGTTCCTCGAGCATGAGTACAGAGCGAGTCTCAAGAAATGTGGGGAATGGCCTTTGCATGAGAAATAAACTGAGCATGAAGGCGTACTGCTCATTCAGCCCACGGAGAGTGTTGAGGACGAGGGTTTTGTCACTGATGCTTTGATCGACATCACCGAATGCATCAGCCAAGGTTTTCTGCCAACAGCAATAGTTTATGATGGACATGGCATCTTGGACAAGACTGTGGAACTCCGATTCCAGATAGATGGCACAGGTTTTGGCATTGTCGTAGAACAACCCTTCCATGCTCGTCTAGACGATGTGGGCGGTGTTGTCGGAGGCCACCACCATGGCTAGGATGTCGGCGGAGATTGATCTGTATAGCCAGGAGATGATGAGAGCATCAAGCCTCTTCCACTGAGCATCGATGGCAGGAGTGGTGGTCATCTTGATGTGATCATTGAGTGCATACTTGCACAGGGCGACCTCGAATAGCCCTCGCCATTTGGGAGTAGTTGATTGCCTAGAGATTGAGAGTGATTGGGACCAAGGTTTTGATGCTAGCCACAATGATTGCCTATGCCTAGAGGACAGCCTTGGCTGCGGCATTGCTAGTGTTGGCCATGACCGGAGAGGAGACAGAAGGGGTGGTGGGTGGGAGAAAACAAAGAGGTGGTCAGGAGTGGTGCTCTGATACCATGTTGGCACAAGAAAATGTCACAGGCTTTCATTCCTGTCACAGGAGTGTATATATTACATGAGCGCTCAGCGCTGAGTGGCCGTTATGATATATGCCGAGATTAGCGCTAAGTAAAAACAGAATGAGATGATCTCCTGAGCACACAATTCATACCCCGATGGTAATTTGCCAAGTACTAAAAACAATTCAATGGGGGGATTGTTCTAAAAAAAGGTAGGGCGTGGCTCTTTCAGTTGCTCATTATTTCTTTGAAAAATTTTAAAAGCTTTTTAAAAAGGTGATGTCTATAGTCTGTAGATCATAAGCCTTATCTTCCAGTTAGGCAGAAGTAAAACTTTCGTCCAGTAGATGAAACATCCAATAGCTGAAGCCCGCACATCTCCATGCACATCTAATGGCTAGGTAAGTCAACCTAATTTTAAGAAAAAAATTATCATTCGCCTCATAATTAGCAAAGCCATTAAAAATGTAGTTCCCACAAATACTGTTATTTGCTTCATCCATGCATACATGCTTAGGTTTTACTTATGGTTTATAATAATTACATGACCAACGCAAAATAACGGGTACAAATAGGTGGCCCTTTTATTCAATAATAATTTGACAAATAACTCTATACGTTTGAGACACCCTTTAAATTCATATATCTTACTCCTAGTATAATTTACTAGCTGTAGAAGCACGGCGACACATCACACTAGCTATCACATGGACCGAAGCATTAGAATGAACTATTTATAATGCGTTCGTGACCCCTATCTTATTTCCGAAACAAAACGGTAGTAAGAGAAGTGATTAGTGCTAATTAAAAGCGATCAGGACTAAGTGAAGTACAACTAATTTAGTTATTTAATTAACTCTTAATGATTAGTGTTAGCGCTAATCAAATGTGGTTACCGTTTGTGCTTAACACATGATTTAATTAACTCTTAATGATTACTATTAGCGCTAATGATTACTGTTAGCGCTAATCAAATGTGGTTAACCTTTGTGCTTAACGCAGCGCTGCATAGGACAGCAGCAAAGCCGCGCACAACTAACCGGTGGGCGGAGCGTACACGCGTTAGTGTGAGAGGAACCCAATTCCATATGGATGCAAGCCTTGGTCAGAGTTTCCCCCGTCTCTAATATACAGAGTACTAGCAACATTAGCGCGGCGCTACGCTGCGCCAGCTACCATGTGAACTGGAGTAAAAAAAGGCAAAAATTTGTAGGAGGGGTTCACATCGATGACAGTGTTGTTCACATCGAACAAGACTGTACACATGTATAGGGGAATAAGTTACATAAATAAGATGTCGATAAATCCTAAACACCGCTATTGTGCCATAAAAAATGAGATTGTCGTTTATAGCCAGAATTGGTACCTTAACTTTTTCTAGAAGATTCAAAATATGGTGGCAATGATTTTGAAGAATCATATCCGAAATAAGTATAGCTTGGACAGATTGATGAGACTCTTAGCAAAGCATCTGTATAGAGCATTAGAATCAAAGAAACATTTCAGGTCGCCACAAAAAATATCTAGTATCTATTTTACTGGGACTGGACATCTTTTTTTTACTTATCTTTGGACTGCATGATAAGTATCTCCTGCGATGCTTGATAAGTCCATCCCAGCTGACTTCAAAAAATTTTTCATGTTCATGTTCTAGTTGATTCTAAACTAAACTAACCGCTATATAAGAACCTAGCCCCACTATCCTGAGAACTGTATTAGCATGCCTAGTTTGGACACCAAGTGATCTAATTATCTATTCCCTCCTCACAAAGCAATGAAAGCATTCTGATATAGAACATGATAACCCATTTATTCCCTCCTTAGTCCTTACGAAGCAATGAAAGCACCAGGATATACACATGATCACCAACCGGCCAACTCAGCATTCTGTTTTGATACATGAACATTCTATCAGAAAAGGAAACCAATTAGATGTACACTACCTTGCATAGCAGCAAAGATTGTAGATACTTTCATTTCTGCAAAAGACCAACATCAAATAATGTGTGCAACAGAGATTTGGAACGAAATCAATGCAATTTATCAGGGTACATCTCCATAGGCTTTTCTGGAACGTATTACTCGGGATCTAATTAGACAATTGGATATACTAAAAAGGGTGACCAATAAGAAATGAAATGCAATAAGTGCACTTTAGAACATCACAAAAATAAATCTATCTTACAATTGTATTACATTACTTCAAGTGAAATATGAAGGGTAAGTTATAGAGAAATTTTACAATGACAGAACTATCTTGAGTTAAATATCCCAAGATTTTGAAGAAATCAGATGTATCCTACAGGCTACATAATCTAGCTGAACAACTTATCTCAGCTGGAATTTAGATATTTTAGCTGAACAACTTATCTCAGTTGAAATTTAGCTTGCCATTTTATCCTAGTAAACCTGATGTTTTAGGCAGTCAAGACATCTTTAGATTCACCTTCACCTAGCAATTCAATATTTTTTTTACCTGGTGAGTTTGTTGACAACCATGACTTGCAGCATCCTTTTTTTGCAAACCTTCTGCATCAGCAGTCAGCGACGCTTGGTAAGTATCTGCAGATGTGTACCTATATCACAAGCTAACAAAGTAAAACCAGCGATGCAAACAATTAGTGGACTAAAGGAAATTAGCGATGCAAATAGCTAGAGTGATAAATGCAATATGAAATTAGTGATGCAAACAGCAACGCAAAACAAGGATAAATGCAATATAAAATACCACTATGCAACCTCTCAACTGTGCAAATAACATCTAAAAAATGCAAATACCAACAGGAGCTAGAATATGATTGAACACCATACAGAAAACAACTAACTGCATAGATAAGAAATAAAAGGATAGGATTGGAAAGGACACGACTACATGATACAGAAGGAAGATGCCAAGATGTACATGTAGACAGGGAGGTGTTCATGTTGAGAAATCAACATGTCATTTAAATACAAGCATAAACATAATCACAATCCTGAGTGACGGGAAATGCATTCAATCATGGAAGGCAGATATTTATTGGAATCCAGCTTACATGGCTTAAGAAAACTTACTTAGAACTTCAAGCATAATACAACATTACAACTACAAAAGTTTAAGCATACCATCTCAGTTCAACCCAACAGATTTAAGGAAATAGGTAAGCAGTGTGCTAAAAGCGAAGTTGACGCACTTAAAGCACACCTTTGGACGCATGGAGTCCGGTTGTGGCTACGCGGAGGTCGGCATTGCCGTTCTTCGATCGAATCTTGGCGAGGCTGGAGAGGATTTGTACGGTGCACGGGGGAATCCGACTTGCGAATTGGGGGCATCAGGTCGTGATCTCGCTAGGGAAACAAAGGTCAAGGAATTTCGTGGCAAGAAAAATCTGGAATCGTGTAAATCATAGGGAAAAAGAACGCATAAATTGCCTCGCATTTCACAATTGTCTTCCCGATTCACCGATAGAAAGAACAGCAAAATAAGGCTAAACCATCATAAAAAACAAAGAGATACAAAAAGCAAAAAAATTGAGCCAAGTATAAACTAATAGAAGCAAAGGGGGGAAGGAAACCACACGACCAAGAATCCAACAGGCAGCTCGAGCTCAGGAGAGGGAGGGTGTCGCGGTGTCGGTGTGGGCCATCTGGGAGGAGCAGGAGCCTACGGCAGAGCAAGTTCGGCGGGAAGATAGAAGTGAAGGGAGAAGGAAACCACAGGACCAAGGACCCAATAGCTAGGTCGAGTTCGGGAGAGGGAGGGTGTCACCATGTCGGCGGTTGCCACCTGGGAAGAGCGGGAGGCTGGGGAGAAGTGGCTCTGGCGGGCAGGCCGCTGTCGGATCACTGCTCCACCATCGTCGACTGGCTGGGCACGTGCAACCACCGCCATCTCCGTTAGCTTGGAGGCCCACGGCGTAGGCAGGCGGCGACGACCCATAGGGAGCTGACGGCGAGATCGAAAGGGAGGAGGCGAGACGGCGGCGAGGATAAGAGGAGGAGGTCGAGAGGAAGGGACACGGGGAGCGAGGCGAGAGTGAGGGGAGGTGGCGGCGCCGTCTGGGAAGGGAATCGGAAGAGGAGGACGGCAGGCTAGGTCACAGGAGCTGGACGCGCGCGGACGGCTGGATGCACTCGTGGAGATGCATTTGCATGGCGCAAACCGTGGGCTCGCAAGCCGCGCGTGATTAACCGCTGAGTAAGAGTGGCCCCGCGTGACAATGTGAGGCGCAGCGGAAGCGAGCACGCATACACGCGGAGGCGGAGCGGAAGCAAACATGCACACACATATCAGGCGCACAGGAAGCTAAGGCGACGTGGACGCAAGCGCTAGGCAGGAATTCCCCGACTTTGATTTACGGATGATGTCTGGCGCCCGAAGCAACGCGAGGACATCCACTAGTTGAACCAAAAGATCCATGCCGTCAGCCCATTGTTCGAATGTTGCCATGCCATTGCACAACATAGTTACACGGATTTTACGCATAGGGCCCGTGATCAGTCTAGAAATGTACTAATCCAAACCGTCAATTATACATTGCTTATCTACTTCTCTTGAGACATTCAGTAGTAGTAACAAGGAAATCTCGTAAAGGCAACTCTGCCTAGGCCTTAAAAGAGTATACATATAAGAGTTGATCCAAGTATTCCTAGTTTCTAAAAGTTATTTTTTCTATAGTAAATAATTTTTTATAGTACCTATTTTTCGAACGAAGTGTCTTTTCACTACAGATTCTGTTAATCGATTATAGTATACACTATGTGACTTTATTTATATTGGTCAAAACTGTATGCTAGTGTCTCTCTGTGTAAATTTCTCTACAAATTATTACTACTATTTATAAACTAGAGCTAAAAACCAAATCAACGACCAATATGGGCTCTGTTCTTTTCAGCTTTTGGCTTTTGGTTTCTGCTACAGTATCTAACTTTCAAACGGAGTATTTTTTTTTAAGACGGGGTCTATAAGTTAATTGTAGTACATGTTAAAAACCTAATATATGTACCATCAAAAATCGCAAGCAAGTATATCTCTTTTCGTAATCTTTATCGCAAACAGTTAAAAAACTATCAGCTACAGCCAAAAACCATCAGTCACAGTTAAAAGAACATGTCCATAAATGAGTTCTAGAAGTGAGCAATGAAAATGCTAGCACAATAGTTTCGAGGGAGGGACTTGCCCTGTGTGATGCAACTACAATGTTGGTGACTCGCAAAGATGACTTGGGTGGTCTGGCTATGTACTCTTATTGCAGCTGCAGACATGGCGGGAGCAGACGAGCGTTTAGGGATGATGTGCGCGCGGACACCGAAACAGACGAGTAAAATTGACATAGAGTAGACGACGGCATATTCGTAGAAATTAAATTGTTCCCCCCATCCAACGAATACAACACATCGTTTCAAAAACTAAAACTTTATATACTATACGTGTCTATGAGTCTATCTTCGATCTGATTGCAACTTGAAATTTGTGCGTTAAGATACGGTGCCTGATTTATCTCGTAATCCTACAAGAGCAAATATATTTATCAAAACCTTAAAATGAGAAGACCATGTTTGGAATATTGCTTTTTTTTCAGTTCTTACGTGCGTTAAACTATTTTTTATAACGTTTTTGTAAATTTTTTTGTGAAGTTTTTATATCCCAAACTACGTTGAAATGTATATCTCCAACAAATTATTGTTTACCTTTTCTTCCCTAACTAATTTATCATATACTAGTAATCACTTTCTTTTAGACTATAGATTATAATTTTTCGTTATAATTTATTAGTTTAATAAATAATAATTAAGACCGACGCCTAAAATGCAATGAAAAGCGGAAAAGAAGGTCCAGAAGACGGAGGCGCAAATTGTATTCCTCCGATCGAATCTCCGAGAACTCAACCCATCCAAAGATGGCCGCCTCCCTCCTACCGTTCCTCCTCCTCCTCGCCGCCGTCGCCCTGGCCCCCTCCTACGCGCGCCACGTCGTCACTTTCACGCCCAGCCGCGGCGTTGCCCCTGCTTCCCTCGCCTGGGACCCCACGGCGCAGCACTTCGTCGTGGCCGGCGGCGGCGATGCCGTCCTATCCGTCTCCGACGCCGACGTCACCGAGTCGATCGCGTCCTCCGGTGCCTCTACCGTAGCCGTCGACGACCGCCGCCGCCGCCTCATCGTGGCGTCCGCGGGTTCCGTCTCCGCCTTCGACCTGCGCTCCCCCCGCCCCCACCGCCTCCTCTTCTCCATCCCGCTCCACGACCCCGCCCCGCCAGGCGGCGTCGCCGTGGACCCGCACACCGGCGCCTCATTTCTCACTGTGGGCGCTCAAATCTACAAGCTGTCCCCTGACGGCGACCTCGCGGCGCTCCCCTCATCGCCCGTGTACGGCTCCGAGCCACTGTCCTCCCTCGCCGCGCACGCGAACCGTGGGTTCCTGCTCGTGGGCCAGCCTAGCACCGGCCACCTCCTCCGCGTCGACATGGAGAACGGCGCCGCGAGAACCATGTCCAGAGCCTTCACGCCTCCCACGCCGGCCGCCGTGGCGGTGCGGAGCGACGGGACGGTGGCGGTGGGCGGGGCCACCACGCTGCGGCTCGTAGGGAGCAAGGACGGGTGGGCGTCGTGCGCCGAGCGGGACGAGGCGGCGCCGAACGGCACCGGGGCGGCGGTGGCAGTGCGGGAGCGGAAGCGGGTGTACGCGCTGATGGAGGCGGAGACAGAAGGGAGAAGGGAGTGGCGGATCGAGGAGGTGTCGTGGAGGAAGGAGGGGGAGGGGGAGATGGTGGTGGGGCTCGTTTTCGTCGGCGCCGCCCTCGCCATCTTCATGTTCTGGAGGTTCCAGATGCGGCAGCTAGCCGGCAACATGAACAAGAAGATCAGATAGTGACATTGCAATTCTCTCATTGTTTTTTGCAAGAACTTTATTTTTATTTTTGGTTTTGTTCTGCATTAGTTGCTATTGATAGATACTTGTGGATTAGAGACGTTGCTTGTTCATGAGTTGTGAAGTTGTGTAGTTGGTGCCTGTAATCTTTACTACTTAAAAAAGAAAGAGTTGGTGGTTGATGAGTCCTCCCTCACTTTTTCTCTTAACCATTCGATCTAATTATAAAATATAATCCGAACCGTCCTCCACCCCCCAACGCCCCCGCCGCCCCGACCCGCCTCCCCTCGCTCTCCCCCGCCGCCCCGATCTGCCTCCCCTTGCACTCCCCCCCGTCGCCCCCCGCCTCCCCCTTGCTCTCCCCCCGCCTCCCCCTCGATCTCCCCCCGCCGCCCCGATCTGCCTTCCCTCGCACTCCTCCCCGCCGCGCCGCCGCCCCTTGCTCTCCCCTCCTCCTCAATCTCCCGCCGCCTCCCCCCACCTGCGTCGCCGCCGCGCGCCTCCTCCTCCTCCCACCTCCCAAGCGCCGCCTCGCTCTCCCCGCCGCCCGATCCGCCTCCCCTCGCTCTCCCCCCGCCTCCTCCCTCGCTCTTCCCCCCGCCTCCTCCCCACCCGCGTCGCCGCCTCCTCCCCCCACCCCTCCGCTCCGCTGCCGCCTCCCCCCACCCCGTAGCCTTCTCCTCCTCCCCACCCTGATGAGGACATCCTTTCCATGGATACAACTCATCCACAACAAAGACCACTTACTCGAGCTCGTGCTCGTCAACTTAATTACCAGGTGAATTCATTCCTAGGTTCATATATTACTGAGAATAGACCGCTACCAAATGCAAGTGATTTAATCGTGGTTAGGAACCTGGGAAAGGATGAAGAAAAGGGACATGGAGTCATGGACATGCAAGGACGGAATCATGGAGGTCACCACGTCACTTTGGGATCAAGTCAAGTAAGAATCCGAGTTGGACACGTTCTGGAATCGGATTCGGACTGCTGCGTGGGTACCACATTCAAATGGGCATAACTTCTTCATACGGACTCCGTTTGGGGCGTTCTTGTACTTCATGGAAAGCTTATGAAGTCTACTTTCCAACGGATCCAACCTCATCTTCAAATTCCATCCGAGCCAGCCGCAATCATCAAAACAATCCACATTAATTTCTGAGTCCGAATCCAAAAAGGGTGCTGCGCCACCACCACTTGGGCCCATGGGCCTTGTAACCCTAGGGCGTCCCCCCTGGTCGTTTCTCTATAAATAGGAGCCACCGCCCCCTGTTAGGACTTGAATTTCGTTGAATTTAGCTTTAGCCTTTGCGCAAATTTTGGTTCTTCAGTTATGTCAGACGACCACCTGTCAAGACTACCTTCGGGATCCCACCTTTGTTTTTCAATACCAACTTTGTTATTCGTAATATCAGATTGCTTTTCGTCTTATTCTTGCTAGTTCTTCGATTGCTTGCAGGGATTGAACTTCGTGTTCAGGTTGATCGTGCTTCCAGCAAGATCAATAACATCTCAGAGTTGGTTCAGCGATTGCTAAGGCGCAAGTGACGTCGTACGGTTGTAGTCGGATCGCGAGAGTCATCTCCACCAAATCGATAGTTATCAATCTCATCGAAAGATCGGGCAACCCGTCTCCATCACACCCCACGCCACCGCCTCCTCCCCACCCAGCGCCGCCTCCTCCTCCTCCCCCAACCTTCCGCTCTGCCGCCGCCTGTCCTCGCTGCCTTCTCGCCCCAGAGATGGCGCATGCTTGGCCATCGCGGATCTGGTACAGCCTCCTGAAACCCTAACTGTGTCCTCCTCCGCCTCTTCCCCTCCGAGAGAGAAAAAGAGAGAGTAAAACCCTAGATGCTGCTGTTGCTAGGCTTAGTTCGGGGGGCGATGAAGATCCAGTGCAACGCGTGTGGCGCGACAGAGGCATGGGTGTTGTGCGATGCCGATGAGGCCGTGCTCTGCACCGCCTATGACGAGGAGGTGCACGCCGCGAACAAGCTCATTGGGAAGCACCAACGCGTGCCGCTCCTCTCCGACGGCGCCTCCTCCGCTTTCCCCGCCGATCCTACCATGCCCAAGTGCAACATCTGCCAGGTGAGGCCACCCGCCCCGTCCCTCCCTCCCTTTCTGTCTCTTGATTAGGGTGGCTACGTAGGAACTCAAGAAATTTTGGCTGCAGAGGCGTTGTCATCACTGGAGGTGTTGTCTTGTTTTGATTCTGCTTAATACATTTGACTTTCTGTAACTGTGAGTACATGTATACCCTATAATGTGATGATTGATTGGAGGTTGATGTGTTGCAGGGTGATGTATGTTGCGTTCGTTTTGTGGAAGATGTGCACTACATTCAGTTGATTGAGCATGCGCATAGCTCGGTTGCGAGCTCGGCTGAGCAACCTACCTGCCCAGTATGTCTTGGTATGTGGAGGTGGTTTGATTTACTCTTAACATTTATCAAAATTTCAGAATATCTTATTCCATTTGTTAATTAGAAGTTTGGAATCTCTCTGCAGGTTTTAGCATTGTATTAAAATTGTTAAAACTTAGAAATACTCACCTACCTACATTTTTCAAATTATGTTGTAGTTCCAAACTGGTATAGTGGTATGTTCACTTGGTGATGAAAAAGTGAGCATTACGTGTTTCATAACATAAGAATGTTTAGGATGTATACCGAATTACCGATTACATATAGACTTGGGCATCACATAATAAAAGTAAGCCACATAAGTGAAATCTGGTTTTAAAACATGTGAATTTGCCATCGTTTTCTTTCGTTAAAGAATATAGGCTGTATTAGTTTTGCAAGTAATGCTGTGTCTGCTAAATTTTATACTAGATATGCATTGCTTTTAGCCTCCTGATCTATTTGTCCTGTTGTTGTCCCTAATAGAAGGTTTAATCGTGCACATATATGTAATTTTGGGAACGTTGCAGATATCATCATTTGAATTGACTTCAGATATGGGAGGCTAAGGTGGTAAATATTTCTGCCTATGCTATAGTGCTATTGTATAATTTAATTGCATTGGCAATGGGTACTAGGTGCATCTTTATAACTGTTACATGTAAAGTGTCTTTCTTTTTTAATTTCAGCTCATGATATAGAAGCTTTAACTCCATGCCTACTTATTAGTTTTCTAGCATTTTTTTTCTTACTTTACCCTGATTAGTAGGAATTTGGAGTTTATGTTGATTGCATTGTTTTTTTTCTGTTTTTGAATAGAACGACTTGACCAAGATCCTGGAGGCATTCTTACTACTATATGCAATCATTCATTCCACTGTTACGTCTGCCTGAGGCTACAGGGTGTTTCACATCACATTTTTAAATGGGATGTAAAGAGCAAATAGATATGTGATATGTCGCCATTTCTTTTCTTCTTCAGCGTTCTTGAACTGTTAAGATTCCAGGTTGATTGGATCCTATGCCATTTTCTTGCCTTTAGCAATACTCCATAGCTTGCTAAATAGGTTTCTGAAAATTTGTCCTGCTATCTGATCGTAACGTTGTACTTTCAAGTTACATAGCTACCAAATAGGCTTGTTTTTGTGTAGTTAATTTCATATTTGAGTTGTAGTCTGTCTGCAATCTTTTTCTACTCATTTCATCAGTAGTACTTTCTTGATTGTTGCAGCTGTTAGCCGAAAGTGCGTATGATTTGGTGAGGAATCTCATCATGCAGAATTCAAAAACCAGGTTAGCTCTTGATGTCCTGGAACTTTCATGTGTTTTTTCTTTTGTTTTTGTGTGTTTGCTCAAGCACATCTGCAGTTCTGCTCATGCATGTGCATCTTTGAGGTAGTGTTTTCCACCGCAGTGGACAGTAGTATCCAAGGATGGATATATTGTTTGTATTAAATGAACCTAATGTATAGGGGCCGATGCAGGTCAAATGTGTCCACTTTTGCATTGTGAAATAATGTTTACAAATGAACCTAATGTACAGGGGTTGATGGGTGGTGTGGGTTTGTGTGCGCAGGAGAGGAGAGTTCAGCTTAATTCGATCTACGCCGAGTCGCAGAGGCTGCTGCGAAGTATAGACTTGTAACACTTCAACCGTTTGCGTGATTGGAACTGGCATGTGTGAGATTTAGTGTATTTATTATCTAACTGTTTCTTATTACTTTTGTTCCCTGTAGAGACACGGAGCGCGTCGATTAAACCGACTGCACAGCCAGTTTACAAACCCATCTCGTCGGTCCTGGAGAAGATCCGCCTTCGTAAGCTGGAGATTCTCAAAAAGTCAGTTGTCTAGTTGTTTTTGAGTTTATTCAAATAATGCCGTAATTGTCTTTTGATGTTATTTTCCTTTACTACGGTTTTCAGGTCAAATACTCCTTTTGAAGATAATGATGATGCATCTTCGAAACCTGTGAGTGATCCTGCTGGGAATTACGGCATGCCTTAGACTAAGGAAGTTCACACAAACGACAAGGATTTGAAGATTGTGAGTCTTTATTGAGGAAATTGATTTGAGTGTGGCGTAGTGTCCATGAAATTATAAAGCCGTGTGTGATTGTAGGATGATGCCGACAATGATGTTGGAGCAAATGGCAGTGACCTGGATGAGCATGACAGCGTCCCGGGGAATGAGGTGAGCATTGTTTTCACTTGATTAGTTTGCTATTTGGTGTTCATCTGTACTGATATGGTGACTTGTTTGCAGGATGCTTTCACTCGAGAGAAGGATCTTAATAATTGCGGTAGCAAAGTACCAGACAATGTGAGTGCCCCTCCAATTCTGTAGCCATTTGCAGCCACTATTTTGCAAAGGAACAAGATTGGCAGGTGCTTTATCTATACGTAGTAGTTGCCTCAATTTTGTTTTACCTGTGTCAAACTGTTAACATTTCAACTGAATGTCACTGAAAGAATTTGCTCAATGTCCTTATTAGGGGGATTACATATTGCTGATGAAAATGTCTGCAACTATGCTCTGTGTTTTACCGTTATCCAACTATTATTGTACAGGAAACACCATATGCTACTAAATATGGATATGCATGTGCGTAAGGTAAACAAAATATTTATGGAACGGTTTTTGATCATATTTGCTTATATGTACCGCTCTCATTTGATACTCCGTTGCAACGCATGGGCATCTTACTAGTAAGGCAAAAATCTGGAGTCCAAATGCTCCTAGTTAAAACTGGCCACTGGGCCGTGCCGGGCCGGTACGGCACGGCACGGTCCATTTAGGCACAGCCCGTTAAGGCCTGTGTAATAAACGGGTCGTGCCGTGCTGGCTTGCGGGCCGTGAAGCAAGCCCAGGCACGGCCCAAATCTGTGCCGTGTCGGCCCGGGCACAGTTAAGGCTAAACGGGCCGTGCCGGTCCGGCTAGCCCGTTTAGCCCGAAAAAATAAAAAAAAATAAGAAAAATTGTAAAACAATTGTAGAAAATTCAAAAAAAATTCAAAAAAATATAGAAAATTATAGACATTGCTAATCATAAAAATAAATATTTACAATGACATAATGAGCTTTCTTAACTTATTAAATTACATGGGATGGCTGCCTCATTAAAAATTTTACGAAGTAAAAACTCAATTTGAGAAAACTTTGGTAAAGAAAAAAGAGTACAACCTATAAAGCTCATTAGTGACTATATGTAAAGAAAAATATTGAAAATCCTATTCATTGCTATCTAAATACAAATTCTCAAAAGATTCTTCTAAATCTTTATTTTCTGCAGTATGTTGGAGTCTTGATTCAGCTTGTTCCCAATCTTTGACGGTCATAAGTACTTCGACCATCTCGTTGGAGAGACTTGTTCGTCGCTCATCCATTATTCTTCCGGAAAGACTGAATGCTGACTCCGAGGAGACAGTAGAGACAGGAACAGTCAACACATCCTGCGCTAATATGGATAGCACTGGATATGACACCTTCTGGGTTTGCCACCATGAGAGGATGTTCAACTCCTGCTCGAAGCTAACGCTATCATTATTGAGATAGCTTGATAGGTCTCCAGTGCTTTGTCGCTTTCCTCCTTCTAACTGATGTGTACCTGCACGAGAATTAGACGAAGAACCAAAAATCTTGCCCCATTGCATAGCCCCCCTAGAGGAGCTAGGGACTACCGGGGGTCTTTCCAAACGCACAGACCCAAACTTATTTTCATATTTATCATATACCTCATATAATTTAGTCTTAACTAATGTAAAGTATGAAGAATAGTCTAAATCGGTAGCCTCACTTAAAATTTGTAAAACATTCATAAATCCTTGGAGTTTGGCCTTAGGATCCAAAATAAAAGCGAATGCATATAAAATAGGAATTTCTCTCCAATATTTTAAAAACGTAATTTTCATGGCACCTACAGCATCCCGTAGTATATGATCATTTTCAAAAGCCTTTAGGTGAGTGGCAATTTCAACAATATTATGAACAATTATAGGAGATGTATGGTAATATACTCCAAAAAGACAAAGTGTAGCTTTATGAAAAATTTCTAAAAAGGAAAATATTTTTTCAACAACAACCCAATCGTCTTCAGTAAGTTCAGGGTCTCTAACTTGGGTTCTACTAGAGGAGCTACGAGATTGATGACTTTGGGTGTGAAGGAAAACAGATAAGGTGCGCCTATATGGCAATATATGTTTAAGCATAAGGTAAGTAGAGTTCCATTTAACAGGCATGTCTAAAGCAAAGTTTCTAGGACGAACATTCATTGCGACGCAAAAACTCTTATATGCGGCTATTCGTTGGTTTGAACAATTAATAAATGAAATAGCATCTCTAAAAGAATCAATACAAGCATTTAATCTTTTTAAACCGGATTTAACAATAAGATTAATAATATGACAAGCACAACGTTGATGCAATAAGAAAGATTGTGCATAAGAATTAAACACAGGAGTAAGAATTTTTATAGCTTTAGTGTTTGCAGCTGCATTATCTAAAGTTATAGAAAAATTTTTATCTGTGATGCTAAAATCTTCTACAACTCTAATAATACTTTCTGCAATATTTTCAGCACTATGTGAAACATTAATTAATTTAAATCCTATAATTCTTTTTTCCATTACCCAGTCATCATTAATATAATGAGCAACAACACTAATATAATCCTCTCTAGCCCTACCACTCCATATGTCAGAAGTCAAAGCAATAGAGAATGTACAGGTATGAAACATTTCTTTCATTTTATTACGATAATTGTTATAATATTTAATTAAATCTCTAGTTGTTATTTGCCTAGATACAGAATTAAATCGAGGGTTATGAGCAGTCCTAATATATTTTTGAAAAGAATCAGACTCGCCAAAATTTAAAAGTAAATCTTGAGAAGCAATTAATCTACAAAGAGATTCCCGAGCTACCTCTGGGTTGTACTCCCACGTACGTACCGAGCCGTCAGGGTTATATTGCAATTGTGTCTGGCGCATTTGTATTCCTTGCTTTTTCTTGATACTTGCAGCATGTCGTTGTAGATGACCCGTCCCACCTGAAGATTTTGCAGTCAATTCATTACCACAAATTTTACAAACAGCATAATTCACCGAAGTCCCATCATCCTCGATCTTGAACTTCTTATCGAAATCATTCCAAACTGTTGATGTACTAGCTCTTGATCTTTTTGCACCCGTGCTTTGAGTCGTGGATGCACTTGTTGAGCCAGCAGAAGATGGATCGATTGGACCCTGCGCTCCTGGGACCATCGTTTCTTCGGCATCTTCAGATGGATATGCTTGTTGAAACGGTTGCATATCCTCCGCCGAGAGGCCGAATTCAAAGAGTTCAAAATCGTAGCTCTCCATTAAATCAACTTGAAATTAAAATAGTAAAGAACGATTAACTTCATATTAAACCAACAAATAATAGCAAAAAATTAAACTAACAAATAATACCCAAAAATTAAAATAAGACAGCATTATTACCTCCTTTGCAGCTCTCACAAAAAAATCTAAAGATTTTTGAATTTTTGGAATTTTTCCCCGAATTTTCACCAAATTTGTGCAAACACTTTCAGAATTTTCACAGCTAAACCGAGAGAGGAGAGTGAGATTTGAGGTGTGGAGAATGGAGGCCGGATGCCCACCTATTTATAGAAAAAATCTCAGATTGTTTCTGAATTTTTTGCTATTTTTTCTGAATTTTTTTACCCCCAACGGTCAGAAAAACGGCTATTTTTTCGAACGTTGCGGGCCGGGCGTGCCGTGCCGGGCCGGCACGGCCCGTTTAGAGCCATTGGGCGGACCGTGCCGTGCCGTGCCGTGCCGGTGCCAGCCCGATTGCTAACCAGGCCGTGTCGTGCCGCACCCTCGGCCTAGGCACGGCCCGGTTCGGCGTGCCGTGCCGGCCCGGCCCGGCCCGGTTATTTCTCGTGCCCGTGTCGTCGCGGGCCAGGTCTACAGTGCCAGGCCGTGGTGCGGCCCGGCCCATTTGGACAGGTTTGCTCCTGGTGGGCAATTGTCCTTACAGAGTTACACGATGTAATGGAATTGGGTGTAAGTGATACTACACGTGTTACGATCATATTGGATGATGGCTGCAGTAACGGTGAATTACAAATGGTGGAACAAACTGACGGTGGTGTAATGATTTGCGTGTTTTGTTCAGAGTTTCTGCTGTTTTATGTGTTGTCATTTGTCAGTATGGGTCGGACAAGTGCGTTTAATGTCGCTAGTAGTACCATACTCTGAGTTTTCGATCTGTAATTGGCATTCTGGAATCCGGAAGGAGCATGAATGCGACATGATGCTTGTGTGCCGTCGTAAAAATTCAAACCTAGCTACTCTTTATCAATAAATAAGAAACCCAAGAAACTAAATTTATTCACACTATCCATTGCCCTACATATCCTGGCGCCGGGTGTTTAGAATGACGTAAAATTATGACTGTTTTTTATTATGATTGATTTATTTTTTACTATAACTGAGTTGATTTATTTAACATAATTAAATTTAAAAAAATAAAAATAGAAAAAATATGTTATCACATCATAGACAATGCAAATAAATACAAGAAAAAAGCAAACAAAACCTAAAAATAAAAAAAATAATGTTAGACCATGTGACTAGATCTGAACTATTTTAGATGATGAATAATTGACAACGTTGATTATGATATTACTTATGGTGTATTGCGCGTGTGCGGATTGACGTTAGTCAAGTTCGAACGAACTTGTGCCGGAAAAATATTCTTTGGTCTTTGCATGCGCAGGTTGAAGCATGGAGGCGATCGTGGTCGATGACGAGGAGAATCTGGACTAGGATGGGGAGATTCGAGGTCAGGTGGTCGAGAGAGTCACAAGATGATTGAGCTCATACTTGGACACGTAAAAATGAAAGGTGGATGATACGTAGAGAAGATACATGAGATGTGGTCCTGGAAGTTTCGACATATGATAAGTTGGAAAAATTGGAAGCGTAAAAATAATTAAAAAATTTATATTATGAAGAGTTTTAGATCTTTTAAAAAGTAATGTACCAAAAATCTGACTAAGGTAAAAAGGTTGAAGATAAATTGTTGATTTTGCTTCACTAATAATGCGCTGGTGACTTAAAAAGAAGACCATTGTTGGTGATTGATTTGTAAATCTTATTTTTTTCAATTGAATAATACAAGAAGATGACTATGCATGACTAGAAAGTTACATAGTGCTGCTGGAGCCTTTTGATTTCTAGAGTTGCACATGAATAGGAGGAGGAGACAGCTTTCTGACCTTTCTCTCATAAGGACCGAAGTGACATAAACACGGATTTTTTTGGGCTATTCAATCTCCCTGCGTGTACTACTCAATAAAATTAATAGATAGTGAAAAAATAGAAGTCAGAATCTGAATTCTAAATTCAGCGGTGCCTTTGAGCTGCAACACCAGCGACGTACTGAGCGAAGTGTCCACTGTCCAGCGCTGTGGCTGCCTACGCCCGCCGCGTCTCGCGCGCCACACGCCGCCTCTTCCGCGCGCGGCGGCATCTGTTGGAACTCTACCTGCAAAATGCCCACGCAACACTCTTTGTTTTTTAATTGCCTCCACGTTCTGTGTTTTTTTTCTTCCCAGAAACGTCACATCCGCCTGAAGCACGTAGCCACCGCAACACCTTTTTCTTCCAAAGAGTTATGGCCGCACGCTATCTCTATTTTTGATGCCAAACGCTCGCTTCGCCTTGCTTCTTTATGCAGAACCACCGCTCCGCGAGCCTCGTCTTCTTCTTTTCAGGGATGCACACACAGAGCAGCCGAACGCTTGCTGCGTCGTGCTCTTTTTCTTCTTGCCGCACACAGAACAGCTGCCGCCTGCTTCTTTTCTCCGAACGCTTGCTGATTTCTCTTGCTTCTTCTTTGCTTCTCTTCTTCTCGCTTCTTCTGCCTTGCCTCTTCTTTCTTTGTTGCTCTGCCTGCATGCTTTCTCTGCGCCTAACGATGCATATATATATACTTACAGACCATCACAGCTACGGACACGGATTGCAACACCCTATTCATACACGGAAGCAACTCGTATACGTATACGCGGCAAGAATGTGTATACGTATACAACTCAAACAAGATTAACTTCTAACATTCACCCCCTTAATCTTGTTTGTCCGTCTTGATCACGTCGATCTTCTCTCTTTCTCGCACCTGAACTGAGTCCATCCTTGCTTCCACGTCTGCTTGGGCTGGAGCACCTGCTTCCACAACTGCCTTGGCTTCGTTGTTTACTAGAGCCTCCTACTCCTCTCTCTTGGACAAAATCCGTTTACTTTTCATGTACATCTTAGCTGAGGCTACACCGCCTCTCACACCCGTGCTCGTGCATCCTGTCTCCAACGTTGACCGCGTTCCATCTGCAAAACTACAAAAAATTGCACCAACTTGTACTCCAAGTCTTCCTCTTGGAACTTGTGCACTTTTTCCACCTGCGAGCCCACCGTCCGCACGAAGTCTATCGTCCGCAGCTGTATGTGCGTCACCTTCAATTGCACACACACCTGCTCTAGTTCTAGGGCCGCCACCTTGTGCACTCGAGCCACTCTCGATGCGCACCCCCTGAGCGTGCACGTGCCGTATCTGGGTCCTACCATCTTGGCCTTCTGCATGCCCTGTTTGGCTGCCCCTAGCTATGCTCAGCGAGTCTTGTGTTTGGGCCCTGCCATCTCCTAATTCTTCCAAGCTCTGCTTACAAGTTTTCAATGAAATCTTGTACAACCGGTTTGGAGATCTTCTCACCTTTATCAACAGATCATTGTTCTTGGTATAAACATGCAAGAACTCATCCTGTAGCACCACCTTGCATCTTATTTCTGTCATCTGTCCGAGACTAAGTATGTTGTTGCACAGACTTGGTATATAGTAAATTCCTGTCAACAACTTCTTATCACCGTTCTTGCATTGCAGCAGCATCGTCCATTTGCCTCTTATCTCTACCATTGAGCCATCACCAAACTTGACCTTTCCCCAAATCTTCTCGTCGAGCTCATGGAACATAGAGCGATCTCCCGTCATGTGATTACTTGCTCCATTATCCAAATACCACTGATCTGAGTGATCGTTGTTGCCTTCCTTCGTACGTAGTTTTGGAACTACGTTCTCCTCGTTTAGCATCACCATGACCGGTACCTTTTCAACATATGATGAGAGAAATAGTGCTGGATTGTCATCTACTTCTTGGACAAGATTTGCCTCCCCGTTCTTCCTTTTGCTTTGGCAATTCGAAGCATAATGCCCATACTCGTTGCAGTTGAAGCACTTTACATTGTGCAATGACGCGTAGTGCCCGTATTCGCCACATTCAAAACACTTGACATGTGACTTATCACGGAATCTGTCACTGCCATCTTGACAAGCGTTATCTCCACTGCCACCTCTGCCGCCTCGAGCACTCTGGCCATCTTGCCCGTGCCATCGCCCACGACTGCTTGATGACCCACCGCTCCTTGTATCTCCCTTCATCAGCAACACCTGCTGATTATCATACTGAAACCTCTGTTCAGTACGAGACTGAAACCCCTTTAGTAACTCCTCGTGCGCCTTGAGAGAGCCGGTGATCTACTCGATCTTCTTCTTCTCCAAGTCAGGGGAGTACATGAGCGTGGTGACGACAGGCACATACTTTTCTGGTAGCACACGCAGGTACTTCTTCACAGCTACAGATTCTTCCATCTTGTCACCAAGAGAAACCATCTGATTGTATAGTGAAGTCAACTTACCAGCGAACTCATCTACCGACTGAGTCTCTCCCATCTGGAGATTCTCGAACTCGCTCCGTAAATTCTGGAGCCGCACCTCCTTCACACGATCAACTCTCTCGTGCATCTTCTGAAGCGTCTCCCACGCCTCTCGTGCCGTCTCCTTCCCGACGAGCTGAAGCATCATCGAGTCTGGCACTGCTTGGTAGATGATAGCCAAATCCGCCTGATCTACCTTGTCATCCAGCTCCTTGTCCTTCCCCTTCGGATCGACTGCACCCCAGACTCCCTGGGCGCGCATATTCGCCTTCATCTTCATTGCCCACACCGGGTAATTGTCGGTCGTCAGGAGAGGGTACTGAAGGGAGATTAGCCCACCCTGAGCCTTCGCCTTCTCGCCCATATTCTTCAGGTACCACCAAGATCAACACGCTCTGATACCAAATGTTGGAACTCTACCTGCAAAATGCCCACGCAACACTCTTTGTTTTTTAATTGCCTCCACGTTCTGTGTTTTTTTTCTTCCCAGAAACGTCACATCCGCCCGAAGCACGTAGCCACCGCAACACCTTTTTCTTCCAAAGAGTTATGGCCGCACACTATCTCTATTTTTGATGCCAAACACTCGCTTCGCCTTGCTTCTTTATGCAGAACCACCGCTCCGCGAGCCTCGTCTTCTTCTTTTCAGGGATGCACACACAGAGCAGCCGAACGCTTGCTGCGTCGTGCTCTTTTTCTTCTTACCGCACACAGAACAGCTGCCGCCTGCTTCTTTTCTCCGAACGCTTGCTGATTTCTCTTGCTTCTTCTTTGCTTCTCTTCTTCTCGCTTCTTCTGCCTTGCCTCTTCTTTCTTTGTTGCTCTGCCTGCATGCTTTCTCTGCGCCTAACGCTGCATATATATATACTTACAGACCATCACAGCTACGGACACGGATTGCAACACCCTATTCATACACGGAAGCAACTTGTATACGTATACGCGGCAACAATGCGTATACGTATACAACTCAAACAAGATTAACTTCTAACAGCATCGAGGGGCAGCACGCGGCGGTGACGCAGGGCGGCAGGGACGGCACCGGCGTGGGTGAGGATGGCAAAGGCCTGTGGCGGCGGGCAATACTGATGGGGGAGCGGCCCGAGCCGCTCGACTTCGCTGGCGCCATCCACTACGACAGCCTCGGCCGTCGGATCTCACAGCCCCGCGGCAAGGCGAAGGCGGCCGTGATGCTCTGCCGGTCGTCAACGGACGCCGTCGACGAGGCCGTCGCGGCGTCCAAGAAAGCTAGATACGTCGCGCTGGTCCAAAACTAATGCAATGTTTGATGATGCAGTGGCGTTCTTGCTCGACCCTTGGCATGCATGTGTTTCTTCTGTAATTTCTGTCGCCTCTCCGGTCTTTTGCAGCGCCATCGTTCTTTGCCCTGTAGAGTAGTGTGGTGTAGGCGTATAAGTGCCGAAATACATCCTGCGAACGAAGCATCGAATTCTTGCATAACTTACTACCACGTGCCATTCACCGCCTAGCTCTGTAAGACGACAACGTGGACGACGTGCGAATCTATTCAGTGCTCTCGAAAATGGCGAAAATGGCCGTGCAAATATCTGAGCTGCGAGTAATACAAAGGCAGAGAACACGATATTTCTGGGCTCTATCATTGGTCCTGAATGAACTGGAACTATGGAACACCACGCACCACGAAAGGGTTGCACCTTGAGAATCTCCTCAACTGGTACCGAAAACCCCATGGGGCTCAACTGAAACTCAGAAGCACATGCCATTCACACACCACCCCCAGATGCAAATTCTTCGGTTAGATATCCAGGGTACATCAACTCCCAGTGCAGGATTGAGGCCCCTGATCTTTGCTGGTGCAAGGGCAACATCAGAGTTCAGACAAGAGCACACAAACTAACACAAGTAACCACTGACATCCAGAGAGTTTCATTCAACAATAGCCGGCTGCCATCATGATTCTTTGGAAAATGTCGCGCCATTTGTAGTAATAATAAACTGATATTGTAGTAATAATAAATGTCGCGCCTAAAATCCAGAATCTATTTATGCTTTCAACACTGCCAAGTCATTGTAACGCGCCATCTAAACTCAGCATTTCAGCAAGACAGATCTTTTGTACAAGATCCAGTACAGTTTCATTGTAATGATGATACCAACAATACAAGTGTTACGGATAGCCTCACGAGAGTCAACTAAAACACATCCTGCAGTTAACCGCTTCCATCGAGTTGGCCATGGGATAGAAGGTGTGCCATGTATTGCTGAAAAACACAGTTAAGGTAAGGATATAAAACTCGCAAATTATGCAGGAAAAATAAAACCAAAACAAACATTGGAACATAGGTGTTTTCTAATGCAAATTAGCAAGTGTTAAGCAAGCATAGCACGAGGTAGTCTAAAGGCAAGTGGGTAACTACTAACTACTTACAGCGTGGTAGGCATATGGTGGTTTGCCTTGCCGGTCGAAATGCTTTGCCATTATGGAGAATTCTATTGGACCCCAGTCATCTATTTCAAAACAATTACCTAATGCAGCCTTGTAAAGCTGCAAGCCACCAAATGAAATCAGATATCACCTCTCTGAAGCAAATGAGCAACTGACATGAAATAAACAAAATGACACCTTTTTTTACATCTGCATACTGTTAAGATTAAAAAAAGTGGTCATAGATTAATCACAACATATTTTCAGTTTCCATACCTTTGCAGTGTCAGTTAGTAGCTCAGTACCAGCAGGGTAGGAGGCGTAATACTGATCAGCCCTCGAAATGCCAGCTCTTGTCCTGCAAAAAGCTCGAACAGAGAATATTGGCGGGTAAGAACAAGTGAGAAGATTCTGCAAGTATGTAAAGAAGGGTAATCCTGCAGTGACATACGTATTGCTTGTGTAAGCATAGGTAATGAGGGTAGTGAAGCAGTAGAATCCAGCATAGGACACCATACGCCGAAACTTCTGGATCTTTAAGATCTCCTTACATTGATAAAAAATATCCATTTCACAGAAGCTTGACGCTGGTGTTAGAAATAGATAAATCAGTTAGAGATACACACAGTTATACAGAATAGCCAGCTGATAAAAAAACAGCACCCAGTAAAGGTACTAAAAGTCATAGGCAGCCATCAGCAAAAGTTTCAGTATCTTAGATTGCTTCTACAGGTCACAAATTCCTAGGTGATTTGTTAAGGACAATAGCATAACCAATGTCATAGAAGCAAATTGGGAAAGGCAAAAACATTTGCATATCCATAAAAAATAATGTGTGAAGTTTTGCTTGAGTAGATTGCAGACCATACTACATCCACATGAAAAACAATACCCCACAACCATGTAACAAAGAGAATGTCTATTATTGTCATTACACAGAATACCAGATGCTTAGAGCTTGCGCAGTGGTGGTAACACAATTACATTTCCAATTAATCAATGTTCCAACCAACAAGTGTTGAATTTGGGTGCAGTTCTTGAGCTGTTGAGCATACTATCACAAGGCCTATAGTGATGTGCACATTCAACAAGTGACTAACTGTTCAAGAAGCTATATCAGGTTAAGTCGATCAGTATATATAACTTTCCAAGGACAAGTAACCAAAGTTACTCGAAATTCTCATACGGTGATCCTCTGAACAACCACAAAATCTCTTAGACAACCATATATGCATCCCAGAACAAATGTAAACTCTACTGAAAAGCGTTTTCCTTCTATTGTATTTGGCACCAATCATATCCACCGTTAGAATAATTCGAAAGAACACGTAGAAAGCTACAAATTGAGTAACCTTACAGAATATACAAGGCCCAAAAAAACCGCAATAACATCTCACTATGGCATTTCCACAAACACCTCGCGTGCATGCCCATTAAACACCCCGGGGAAATACCAACCTACCACTACGTGTCTACGTCTACGTGTATCTGAGGACCATAGAAAAGCATCGAGGAACCACAGGTAAGTTAAGATTACGCCGCTAGACGTAACCGCATGTAGCTAAGAATCCCCTATTCTTCGATATATAAACCCGATTACCCGAACATGGGAGGAGGAAGCAGGGCAAGGAGACTATACAGCTAGTACCTCTCGTCTCGGCACGGCGAAGCCTCTTCCACAAGCGGGTCCGCAGCGTCCGCCACCGGCGCCGGCGGATTCGTGTCCGTCGCGGAGGAGCGCCACAAAACGTGTGTGCGGCGTGTGCCAAGTGGAATGGACTGTTGTGTATTGGGCTTTTGTGTGTGCGCGCGCACGCGCGCAAGAGGATTCTGTAGATTGGGCTGTACAGTCTGTACTTCTATTCCATTCGTCCAAGTTGGGTAGGCCCATACGTATATTATGGCAGGCTGCCTTGTAGAAGTATCTGTGTATGAGAGATTTTTATTTGAGTAAGGGCCCGTTTGGCCAACCTCCACTTCAAATTTTGGGCTCTAGAGCAGTCAGCTCTACGAGAAGTAGAGTAGAAATTAGGAGTGTTTGACCTGAATCGGAGCTTTTCAGCTCTAACTCCATTCACATCTTGCAAAATATTCATGCTATGTTTTACCACCATGAATCCTCAAATTTTATAAAAACTAGTGCATAACAACAATGTTCATGCATGATATACAATGTCCACTTAACATAAATACTTTAGCATTGTGACACAAAATATAATGTGGAGTGCATAATATAAAAACTATTTGCACCATATTACATTAGTCTTTTGCATAATATAAAAACTATTTGCATTGACACAAAAGATTTGATATACTATACAAGTAACACCGTATAGTCATCCTAAATTAACTAGCCATCTGTTGCTGAAATTGTCCCAACCTAAACCTGTCACCAGTACTAGCAATTTATTCCAAAATTCTTAGGTTTCTCTCATTTGTTTTTAAATTATTTTTTAAAAGTAAACCAGCCTTGTTCTCCGTTTAATGCAGCAACTTCATTATAACCAATATTATTGAGATGGGTACTTGGTCAGTTTCCAGCTCGCACTTATTCAGCAAAGAGTTCACATACAATTCTAGTATTATCATCAGTACACTCAATCATCTATGCATCGTATGGATTAGCCATTTGTTGGGGCGCCAGCATCAAGGCTTGTTGGGGTCCACAGGGGTGCAGGGCATATCGGTGTCGAAGCTTGATGGGGTCGATGGGGCACCAGGGGGGCGTCAACGTTGACCGGGGAAACTCTTGCTCGCCCTCCTCGCATGCTTGCAGCCTCCTCCTCTGTGTTTGCTCAAATGGATAGGGTTGAGAGGAGGGGAATGAGTTGTACAGAAGGAGTGGCAAAAGAGATGTAATTACTATCAACCTTGAGCCCACTTTTAAAATCAGTGTCGCAGGAGCCCTCGTAGCCTCGCTAATAGGGCTGTAAATGGGCCAAACCTCGAGCCTACTGAGCTCGAGCGAGCCCAAGATTCCAGTCAAGCTTTGAGCTAAGCTCGAGCTCGGCTCGACAAAGCTCGTCGAGGCTCGTTAAGCATGAACAACAGCCAATAGCTAAACAACTCATTCGGACAGCAGAACAGGCAGTAGCTAACAATTCATTCGGACACATTACAATAAATTGAACAATGCAATAGCAGCTTTTATATGCAACAGCCAACAATCAACAATGCACAATAAGACAACGGAAGTGATCATAACGGGTTTAGCTTACTTGAAAGCCTCCAGGTCGAGGAGGGGCGGCGCCGGCAAGGGAGAGGAGGGGCGCCGGCGAGGAGGAGGGGCGGCGGCGGGGGGGGCGAGGAGGGGAGGCGGCGGCGGGGGAGAGGAGGGGCGCCGGGGGGGACGAGGGGCGGCGGCGGGGGAGAGGAGGCGTCGGGGGGTCGAGAGGAGGGAGGGGGATGGGGGGCGAGGAGGGGGACGGGGGTGGGGGGCGCCGGGGGAGAGGAGGGGCGGCGCCGGGGGGGAAGGGCGCCGGGGAAGTAATTCGATTTGTTTGGAGTTCGAGTTAAACTCGAATCGAGTCTAGAGTTGAGTTAAGCTTGAGCAGCTTGCGAGTCTCGAGTTTTTTTTACAGCCCTACTCGCTATCCATGCCTCACACAGGCAAGCAAATTTGGGCTCAATTTATCCTTGGCTTCTCTATAGCCCAGCTTCGAAGCCCGCACGTTTGGTCGAGTAAATGACTTCAAGGCCTAAAAACCTGGCTTCAAAGCCCAACCAAATGACACATAAATTTTTGAAAATCCAGAGTGTTAGGGCATTGGTAACATAAAATCATAGGGATTGATCTTTTCCACTAAACCACATGTTGAGGCAAATCATTACACATAGGCTCTGTTCCAAAAAGTTATTTGGAACGTGTTGATTTTTTAACATGGTTTTTTTCTTCTTTTTTTTCCTTTTTCCTTTGCATTTATCCATGAAGACATAATGGTGTTTTTTTCTACTTTTTCTTTATTTTTCTTTAATTGAATACATCAGAAAAAACTAACAGCCGTTACAGTGCCATTTCAGCCAAAAACCACTATACTTTTGAACGGGCCATAACCCTACTTTGCTCATTTACCAGTTCAACTACCATGTTCTAACCTTGTTGGGTCACTTGCAGCTACTTACGTGGACTAGGAGGGCCAAGTCAAATGCAGGGATGTGGATCGTGGCCCGCATGGGTGTATAAGGCAACTTGTAACACCCCCGTTTCCAGGGGTGGTACTATACTGTTCATCTCGCAGCTGCCCAGGACTGTTCAACTGCGAGGCACGGTAATCGAGTGCACATCATTGCAGATACATACTTTTAAATGGGTACAGACCAGCTTTATTACAATATAAAGGCTTAACAGTAAGTCTTACAGCGGGCGACAGCCCTTACAATGCATAAAACCAAAAGGGTGCCACAGGCATGCCTGAGCGGGGAACAACCTTTAAAACCAAACGTCGACTCACAAATGCGCTCCGTCTTCACCGCTTTCAGTAAACCTCAATTTCTTGCGATGCGATTTCTGTTTATGTTTGTTTAGCAAGTATGAGTACAACCACTGTACCCAACAAGTCGCATGGGAAAATACTGAATAACTACATGCAGTTGGATTACGAAGAATGTGGAATATTGGTTTTATTATTTTATGTAGATGCAGTTTTGCTTTTATAACACGCTTTGCATTTAAAACAAAACAAATGAAGACTTCTTAGTAACTTGGGGTTTCAAACTTGATCATTAACTTTTCCATTTTGCCAAAACCTGTTCAAATCTACTTATGCTTTATTTATGGAATCACCCAAACAAACACAGCTTCGTTAACCGGAAGCACGGTGTATTCGAATACCATTTATTTCACTCTGCAGAGCTGCTCAGCTTTACCCACAAGATTTCTTATACTCCTGCGCCAGAGTTAAGAAAACAAGGGTTTTCGCGTACTCAGTTCTTTATATACTCTTTACCCGATAGACAATTGATCAACACTTCCTCGGGCACCTCTGACTGGCCGATGTCAAGTGGATGTACCCGATCTGTGAGAGTCTACCGTTGTAACGCATTACCTTTATTATTCTTTCTTTTTTTTTCTGGTGTAAAGATTCAATTGAACTGAGTAGCTACTAATCCAGGTTTGACGGATCAACGCTTGTGGTTGAGCGTGTACTATGTTCTTAATTAGGCATAAGGGTCTTGTCCTTATTTT
Organism: Melocanna baccifera; assembly: GCA_036346265.1. Lineage (NCBI taxonomy): Eukaryota > Viridiplantae > Streptophyta > Magnoliopsida > Poales > Poaceae > Melocanna > Melocanna baccifera. The sequence continues at coordinate 24,264,942 of CM070678.1, forward strand.
CTTGCCGAGGCGTCACCTCAAACATACACTAGTATCCACTGATACTAGGCCAGCATTATTTTATGCTGTCTCCTCACTTGAGCCTCCTTCTCGGACAAAGGTCACGGGACCCGGCCAACTCGTGGCTTCCCATGAAATACGCCTTTATCCTCTACCTTTTCTTTTCAGAAATTCTATCGACAAGTGTCGGATCACTTAACAGTATCAAACATAAATTCTTATACTATCATGTAATATTATTATTATTATTATTACCATATTTTATGCTACTAGGGTTTGACAAATGAAACTGGCCAACAAAGTAAAATTTGGCATCATTATCGATGGTAGGTTATAACTAAAACATGTTAATATGAATTTAATTGTACACAAAATAACAACATTAAAGTAATGTAATGAAAATATTGCGTATTTAAATAATTAAATGACATGGGCTCAATATGATCAAAAATAATGCGACTTGCCTTGCGATTCAGGAATTTCAATTAACTCGTACTTCGTGAAATCTTGGAGTGGGACTGAGACCTTCTCCTCCGTGTCGATTGGATTAGCGTCAGTGAAGCGCAAAATTAAATAAAATCAGGCCCGTTTTCGAAGGATTGAAATTGGACCAAAAAAGCAAAACGAACTCAAATGAAAGTTTCAAAATAAAGGTTTTGGGCTTTTAGGTGCTGGATATGGGGCAATGGATTTCGGAAATGGACTCAGGGGCTCGAAACGGTTCAAAAGAGTATAAATACACTTTTCGGGTTTTCGGGTTTCGGATGAACAGTAACGAGCTCGGGCGCACTGTTCATGCGGGTTGGGCACTGTTCACCACCGAACCCGCGAGCTACAGTGGCTTCTTCCTCCTCAGGCTGGCTCGCGCGAGAAAACAGAGGGAAGGGAGGGGCGGCAATCGGAGGGGTTTTGAACCTTGCGCGACGCAATTGGAGGGTAGGGACGGGTAGAGGGACTTCAGAGGTTCCATTTTGGGCTTGTCATCGACGGCAGCTCAGCGATCACCGGCGGCGCGCCAAGAGCGAGCTCGGATCTTGGGTGGCACAGGTGCTCTAGGGGTTCTTGGGGCAATTGAACAAGCGCTTGAGCATCTAGGGAGGTAGGGAGGCTAGTAGCGGTGGCGGTTTGGCCGAGAAGAACGGAGGTGGGTCGCCCACGGTGGTCGGCCATGGGTGGGTGGCGGCGCTCGGGGGCAAGCCAGTAGGGGCAAAGGGGCAAGTTGGGGTGGCTTGGGAAGTGCTTCTGGGATACCAAGGGAGCTCTGGATGGAAGGAATTGGAGTTTAACCGAAAGAATCAACGGATTGAAAATTTGCACTCACCTCGGGTAGCCGCGGGGTTCGGGGCTGCAGGGTGTACTCGGGAACAATTGGGGGCGGTTTGGGGTTGCTGTGGGGTTGTGCTACAAGGTGGAGAGAGGTGTTGGGGTTTAAATAGCCGAGAATGGCGGTTCTTCCTTGCCCTGGTCCGATGGCTTGCGGGAGGGGTCGGGTCGGCGTGGGGAGGAAGATTGGTTGGCAGGGGCGAGTCTAGGAGGTGTCAGGGAGGTAGTACAACCTTTTTGACTCAGGTGCTTGGCGGTGGAAGGCTCGGGCGGCGAAATATCTGGCGGCGGCTGATATTTTCGGACCGGCTACAGTGCCCGCGCGGGAGCAGGAACTGGGGCAGCGTCGGCCGAGGGTTGGGGTCGGGTTGGGTTGGGCTGAGAACGGGATTGGGCTGGGAAGGACCAGAGGGAGGCAAAAATCCAAGAAAAGCAACAAATTGAAAATTTGAATTTTTAGCAAAACTCGGTTTTGTTTCAACCTACCCCCCTTAAAAAGAATCTCGACCTCGAGATTCACAGGGTTCAAAAAGTAGGTTTTAAAAAAAAATCTCCGCTGCAGGTCTAATTTCTTTCTCCCACGTCACTTCATCCATTGTAGCTTTCACTGAACTCCGTGAAATCTGACATCCATACTTCCCAGTTACCTTTCTATTGCTTTTAAAATCGGATTGTCTCATAATACATCAAGTCACCTTGTAACTTTATACTCTCCATTGAGGTTTGTCTTGAAGGTTAGTGTAGACGCTTCCGTAATCTGTGATATATGAAATGCATTGTGGCCCGACTAGGTCTGATATTAGTTACAGTCCGTAAATCACTCCTCTTATCCATTTGATAGTTTTATATGGGCCAACATATATCGGGATAGTTTCCTTTTTACTTGAATCCTTCGTAAAGTATGATTTTAAGATGTAGGTAATCGTCGATTTCAAAGCTGGGGTCTTGCCTGTGACTATCCATATAGATTTTTTTTTTGTCCGGTGTCATTTCATTTTTTTTTTGACACGAGTCTTGGTACTCTGAACAATCCGCGGTCTGAGGTATTGTAGTTTTCTAGCTTGCAAGTGACATGCTATAGTGTTATATAGTTTATTCCAGAGTGTAGGTTGCCTTGTGGATCTGTTTATAATTGTCTAAATTGTGTCGTATCCTTCCTTGATCTGTAAATAATTCCGTGTCCATTTATTTCCACTTCCTTACTGGTTCTGACAAGGGTTGTAACAATCTTAAAGGTTTCTGATAATTTATCTTGGTCTTTTGACATATACCATGATGTGTAGGTTATCACTCTCATTTCTTGTATTTAACATACATCCAATTTCTTTCGCTTCCACTAGTACTAAGCTGGTAGTGGATTATTGGAGTTTGTAATACTACTTCTTCCACTACTATATTGTACACACTTGACTCCGTCTTTTATATTAGGGCTGGATCCGTTCCGTTTTCACTCTCACTTGTTGTCCTTTTGTATATATTAAAGCAACCAACTTACCTTCACGATTTACCTTGACTTTGTGTCTTGCCAACCAGTTCGTTCCCAAAATGGTATTCAGTTCTCTCATTCTTAATAACAACGGACTAGTATTAAACTTGATTCTCTGAATTTCCAAATCTGCATTGCTATACCCGAAGCAAGGTTCCCTTCTATTTTCAGGTGCTTGAAAAGTGTAGAACTTTTGCAAAGCAGTAAAAGGTATTTGACTTTTCACCACAAAAGTCAAAGAAAGAAACGAATGTATAGCTTCAAAATCATATAAAACTAATGCAGGCTTTGTGTGCATAAGAAACGTACCAACGATGACGTCGTTGGTTCCAACGGCCTCTTTTGCTGACACATAATTCATGCTTCCTTGGATTGGCTTCAAGATACTCTTCCCTTTCTCAGCTGTAGGGGTCGCCGTTGATGATGTTCCGACTGAAGTGCCTATTGGTCGTATCACGAATCGGCGCGCCTGACCACCTTCCTCTTGTTTCGGCACAGTGAAAACCTGCTGTGGTTGGGACTGCGCCTTCACTTGGGCTTTTGCCACTTCAGAAGGTATATTTCTTTTTGGGCATTGATGTTTAAAGTGTCCAAGTTGACCACAGTGGAAACAGGCAGTGGACTTCACTGGACAATTATTTGAATAGTGGTTTCCTTGACAGATGTAACATCGTACTCTTACTGTCTGTGAGGTGTTGAATTGAGGTGTTGATGCAGTCTGACTGGTACTAAACTGCGGACTTGGAACAAGTACTGTCCGTTTGTTCGGTTGGTCTCCTGACTGCGTAGTTACAAACATTCGCTTGCGGGACATGCCTTTCTGTGATGCCTTCTGTACAAACTTTTCTCCTCGGGATTCTTCTAACTCATTCTGTGCTGCTTCGGACCTGATCAGTTTATTTATCATGGCAGATAGATCCTTGAAATCTGTAGCAGAAATGTGATATTTCAATGATTTATTTAACCCTTCCGCAAATCGTTCCATTTTCTTCTCTTGTCTTAACTTCTTTCGGAGCATATCGGGCTAGATAATTGAACTGATGCAGATAATCTAGCACCGTGCGTCCACCTTGAGTAAGCGTGAGGAATTCACGCTTTTTGGCTTCCATCACGCCTGCGGGAACGTGAGCTTGACGGAAGGCCTCGTCAAATTCTTTCCATGTAATATCCTTGCCTTCCTTCATCGTCTGATAATTTATCCACCAGGCTGCAGCTTGTCCTTGCAGCTGGTGTGAGGCATACAAGACTTTCTCTTTGTCATTGCACTGTACCGTATTGAGTTTACGTTCAATATCTCTTAACCAGTCTTCTGCAGCTATAGGATCAGGCGAAGAAGAAAAGCTAGGTGGTTTAGTCTTTTGGAAATCATTCCACTTAGACATTCCTTGTTGATTAGATGCTGGCGCTGCTTCATTCCTTGAAGCTATCTGTTCCAATAATTTAGCATTCTGCTCCATCATTCTGGCTTGCTGTTCCATCATTCTTGTTTGTGTCATTTCTGCCATATGTCGGTTTTCCTCCATTCTTGCTAGCAAGTCCATTATGCCAGGTTGCCTTGGTACATCCTGTCGAGGGCTTCCTTGTCCAGGTGTTCCACTTCCAGCCATGATTATCTGAAGTTCAATAGGATTCAGGATTAGTTCTGCAGCAGTTTTAGGAAGTTGAACAGACAAGTAAGAATTTTGGGACTTAGGTGCGGATAGATTGAATGAGGTAAGAGGCTAGAATGAACAAGGTAGATAGAAATTTTTGAATAGGTAAGGTAAAGATATTAATGGCAAACAATTTATTGACATGCGTAAAACAAATATAGCTTTTATTTATTAAACACGTTGAACATACACCATGCATACGAGGTATATATTACAACCTGTGTTACACAGTCAGAAAGATTTAACTACTGAAAAGGTGCTACTTCTATATTATCGCAACCTATAATGTACACCGCTTCATCCTTCGGATTACTTGCCATGCATTATCTACATACATCGATATTTTGAGAGTTAGACAAGGGGAAGATTAATTATTTCTTTGAAATCAAAACCAACTTACTGGAGAATTAGGTAAGGTAGACAAGAAAGGATTAATACAAGAATAATATTGATATTTTATGTAACTCCTTTTTACTTTTAAAATAATCTTTGTAAACATCCTAACATACTTAGGGTTGTCCTACGGTCAAGCAGTCTGGCTCTGATACCACTCTGTAACACCCCCGTTTCCAGGGGTGGTACTATACTGTTCATCTCGCAGCTGCCCAGGACTGTTCAACTGCGAGGCACGGTAATCGAGTGCAAATCATTGCAGATACATACTTTTAAAAGGGTACAGACCAGCTTTATTACAATATAAAGGCTTACCAGTAAGTCTTACAGCGGGCGACAGCCCTTACAATGCATAAAACCAAAAGGGTGCCACAGGCATGCCTGAGCGGGGAACAACCTTTAAAACCAAACGTCGACTCCGTCAAATGCGCCTCCGTCTTCACCTGCTTCTTCGTAAACCTCAATTTCTTGCGATGCGATTTCTGTTTATGTTTGTTTAGCAAGTATGAGTACAACCACTGTACCCAACAAGTCGCATGGGAAAATACTGAATAACTACATGCAGTTGGATTACGAAGAATGTGGAATATTGGTTTTATTATTTTATGTAGATGCAGTTTTGCTTTTATAACACGCTTTGCATTTAAAACAAAACAAATGAAGACTTCTTAGTAACTTGGGGTTTCAAACTTGATCATTAACTTTTCCATTTTGCCAAAACCTGTTCAAATCTACTTATGCTTTATTTATGGAATCACCCAAACAAACACAGCTTCGTTAACCGGAAGCACGGCGATTCGAATACCATTTATTTCACTGCAGAGTCGCTCAGCTTTACCCACAAGATTTCTTATACTCCTGCGCCAGAGTTAAGAAAACAAGGGTTTTCGCGTACTCAGTTCTTTATATACTCTTTACCCGATAGACAATTGATCAACACTTCCTCGGGCACCTCTGACTGGCCGATGTCAAGTGGATGTACCCGATCCGTGAGAGTCTACCGTTGTAACGCATTACCTTTATTATTCTTTCTTTTTTTTCGGTGTAAAGATTCAATTGAACCGAGTAGCTACTAATCCGTGTTTGACGGATCAACGCTTGTGGTTGAGCGTGTACTATGTTCTTAATTAGGCATAAGGGTCTTGTCCTTATTTTCTTGCCGAGGCGTCACCTCAAACATACACTAGTATCCATCGATACTAGGCCAAAGATTATTTTATGTCTCCTCACTTGAGCCTCCTTCTCGGACAAAGGTCACGGACCCGCCAACTCGTGGCTTCCCATGAAATACGCCTTTATCCTCTACCTTTTCTTTTCAGAAATTCTATCGACAAGTGTCGGATCACTTAACAGTATCAAACATAAATTCTTATACTATCATGTAATATTATTATTATTATTATTACCATATTTTATGCTACTAGGGTTTGACAAATGAAACTGGCCAACAAAGTAAAATTTGGCATCATTATCGATGGTAGGTTATAACTAAAACATGTTAATATGAATTTAATTGTACACAAAATAACAACATTAAAGTAATGTAATGAAAATATTGCGTATTTAAATAATTAAATGACATGGGCTCAATATGATCAAAAATAATGCGACTTGCCTTGCGATTCAGGAATTTCAATTAACTCGTACTTCGTGAAATCTTGGACTGGGACTGAGACCTTCTCCTCCTGTGTCGGTGGATTGGCAACACAAAAGCTAGCGCAAAATTAAATAAAATCAGGCCCGTTTTCGAAGGATTGAAATTGGACCGAAAAAGCAAAACGAACTCAAATGAAAGTTTCAAAATAAAGGTTTTGGGCTTTTAGGTGCTGGATATGGGGCAATGGATTTCGGAAATGGACTCAGGGGCTCGAAACGGTTCAAAAGAGTATAAATACACTTTTCGGGTTTTCGGGTTTCGGATGAACAGTAACGGCTCGGGCGCACTGTTCATGCGGGTTGGGCACTGTTCACCACCGAACCCGCGAGCTACAGTGGCTTCTTCCTCCTCAGGCTGGCTCGCGCGGGAAAACAGAGGGAAGGGAGGGGCGGCAATCGGAGGGGTTTCGGAACCTTGCGACGCAATTGGAGGGTAGGGACGGGTAGAGGGGACTTCAGAGGTTCCATTTTTGGGCTTGTCATCGACGGCAGCTCCGGCAGTCACCGGCGGCGGCGCCAAGAGCGAGCTCGGATCTTGGGTGGCACAGGGGTGCTCTAGGGGTTCTTGGGGCAATTGAACAAGCGCTTGAGCATCTAGGGAGGTAGGGGAGGCTAGTAGCGGTGGCGGTTTGGCCGGAGAAGAACGGAGGTGGGCTGTCCACGGTGGTCGGCCATGGGTGGGTGGCGGCGCTCGGGGGCAAGCCAGTAGGGGCAAAGGGGCAAGTTGGGGTGGCTTGGGAAGTGCTTCTGGGATACCAAGGGAGCTCTGGATGGAAGGAATTGGAGTTTAACCGAAAGAATCAACGGATTGAAAATTTGCACTCACCTCGGGTAGCCGCGGGGTTCGGGGCTGCAGGGTGTACTCGGGAACAATTGGGGGCGGTTTGGGGTTGCTGTGGGGTTGTGCTACAAGGTGGAGAGAGGTGTTGGGGTTTAAATAGCCGAGAATGGCGGTTCTTCCTTGCCCTGGTCCGATGGCTTGCGGGAGGGGTCGGGTCGGCGTGGGGAGGAAGATTGGTTGGCAGGGGCGAGTCTAGGAGGTGTCAGGGAGGTAGTACAACCTTTTTGACTCAGGTGCTTGGCGGTGGAAGGCTCGGGCGGCGAAATATCTGGCGGCGGCTGATATTTTCGGACCGGCTACAGTGCCCGCGCGGGAGCAGGAACTGGGGCAGCGTCGGCCGAGGGTTGGGGTCAGGTTGGGTTGGGCTGAGAACGGGATTGGGCTGGGAAGGACCAGAGGGAGGCAAAAATCCAAGAAAAGCAACAAATTGAAAATTTGAATTTTTAGCAAAACTCGGTTTTGTTTCACAACTCATCTCACAATCTCACCTCTGCCTCTGTTTCGCCGAAACACCAAGCTACTGCCTTCTTCCCAAGCTTAGACCATCGTTCGATCTCCATATCCGGTGAGCTTCCAATGATGCTAATCGTGTCATATCATGTTCTAGCACCTCCTATATCGTTACCCTCAATTAATTTCTTTTTATCGCAGCCGTTCGCCGGAAACAAATCCATCTCCATCACCTCTGTTCGAGCACCACCATCATTGAATTTGTCGTCTTCGGTTAGCCCCTACCGTCATCAACCCAAACATCATCTTCCCCATGCCACCCCATGGCCGAAGTCTTCCTAGCAGGTGCCGCTCAATGCCCATGCACTACAGTGCACGCCCACCCGAGACACCATGACCCAAAGCTTCCCCGAGACCCGCTAACCCATTTTAGCCATTACCCGTGTGTCATAAGCCATCACTGTCGTCGTCCAAGCCCAAGTCAGGGTGAGAAAGAGAATGAGAGCAGAGGGCGTGAGAGTGTGAGAGGAGTTGCCTTGGACGAAAGCGGCTGAAGGTGGCCCAAGAACGTGTTGTCGTACGAGTAAATGAGTAAAGTAAGGTTGTGTAATGGTTTGCCTTAAAGCCTGTGGTTTCATGAAAAAAAGGCTAATAACTGTGGTTTTATGTTACCAATATCTCGAACCCTGGTGTTTTCTAAAATTTACTCATTTTCTTGTTCTTTTCTTTCTTCCTTTCTTTGTTTTTTAGATTGTTTTTCTAGAGATAGACTAGTTATGTTTCGAAAGGTTGCATAGAACGCAGGGTTGCCCATCAGGTATCAAGTGACCCACACATTTCGGTACGTGCCACGTCCAAATGTACAAGTTGGTTGGTAGATTCCCTTTCTGTACGAGTCGTGCAAGATTGAACAACTATTTTTGTTCGTGCTGCTGCCAATTAAGCGATCGGGCCAGCCAAATTTTGTTCCAACATTAGATTCATGTTGTACCGACCACATCATGTGAACTTGTTCAGGAACTTGGTTTTAGTGCCTTTTGTTATTATATGAAGAAACACTCGCTGCTTGTCAGTCTAGATATCTCCTCCCATCGTTCTTTGCTTTTTCAAGTACAGGTAGAGCCAGGGGCGGAACTGGGCCTCAAGCTGGGTAGGTTATAGCCTGAGGCCCAGCAAAACTCCTAGTACTACCCCCTCTTATATATACTCAAAAAAAATATGTACCCCACAGCCCAGCCCGAGGCCCAGGAATGTGGTAGCCACCCCCCACCCCCGCGGGCGCACATTCGGCCGGCCGGCCGCCGACGAGGCGATGGCAGGGAGACATCTCACCGGCCCGGTCCACTAAGACATCATCATTCATCCATTCACAAATGACAAACCCTAGCAATCTAACACAATTGCAACATTACAAGTTTACAACTGACCTGCGAGGCTTGCGCTGCTGCGGAAGTGAGGAGAGGGGGCACATGCTTACGGTCACCGAGGGAGCCAAATCCGGCCATCCGGGGGGTAGGGGAGCCGGCCGGGGCGCGCGTGGGGGCGGCGAGAGAAGCTGGCTGAGGCGCGCGGGGTGGCGAGAGAGCCGCCGGGCGCGCAGGCGCGCGAGGAGCCGGCCCGAGCGGCGAGGGGGGCGGAGCCGCGGAGGGGAGCCAAAGCGGCGAGGGGGGCGGCGAGGGGAGCCGGAGCGCCGAGAGGGGTGGCGAGGGCCGAGCCGCCGAGGGGACTGGGCCACTGGGGAGTTGGAGTGCGCCGCCGCCGTGCGCGAGTGCGCCAGAGAGAGTGAGAGAGACCGAGAGGCAGAGAGCCAGAGAGAGTGAGAGACCGAGAGAGAGATTGAGTGAGGCTGTTAAGTTTATTGAGTGAGAGATCGAGAGACCGATCGAGTGAGCCCTTACTGAGCCTGGTAAGTTTATTCCCCTCTCTTGATTTACTATTTTAGATTTAAAAATTTATATTTGTAGTGTATAATTATGTTATTTGTGTATAGATATAAGATAGTTGGTAGTTTAAATATTAGAAGATGAATATTATCTTTTTTATGTTTTAATCAGTTGGTAGTATAATCAGCCAATCTTTTTTATGTTTTAAAATAAGTATGAATGATCAAATGTTATATATTTAATATTTTATATTTGCTATTTAAGTATACAAATTACAAAATGAAGAGGAGCAAGACATTGTCATCGTATTTTCCAACACAAGAAACACAGTCAAACAGACAGTCCAACTCGAACAATCTTCAGAACCAGAAACATTAGGAACTGGGGCTAGTAACACTGGGCAAAACATTCAGCTTAATCCAGATGATATTGAATGTAAATATTAGAGATGTCGCTAGAAGAGAGTAGTTGCAATTGGGACCATGCCAACCAATTGGATATAAATTTCCATGGAGGGAACAAGGAAGTCAAAAGAGGAGATTTCAAGAATCATGGTTCAAGAAGCATGATTGGTTGGAATATAGCATTGCTAAAGATGCAGCTTTTTGTTTTTATTATTATCTCTTTAAGCAACAAAGAGCTGAAAACTATGGTGTTGATGCTTTCACAACAATAGAATTTAGTTATTGGAAGAATGTAACTCAATGAACATGTTGGTAAAGTCAATAGTGCTCATAACAAAGCAAGACAACATTGCGAGGCTTTCAAAAATCAGAGGCAAGATGTGGGTTATGTGATGGCTGTTGCCACCAAGAAGGATGAGGAAGAATATAGAGCCCGTCTTACTATTATGTTAGCCATTTCAAAATTTCTTCTATTACAAGCCCTTGCTTTTCGTGGACATGATGAATCATCTAGCTTAAACAATAGAGGAAACTTCCTAGAAATGCTGAAATGGTATAAAGAGAGGGATGAGAAAGCTGCAAAATTGCTTGACAATTCTCCTGGGAATAATTTAATGACATCACCACAAATACAAAAACAAATGTGTAAAGCTGTGCAGAAGAGACCACCAAAGCCACTATTAATGATATTGGGGATGCATTTTTCGCCGTACTTGTTGATGAGGCTCGAGATACATCTATCAAGGAGCAAATGGCTGTGGTTTTGAGGTTAGTAGCTACATCTTACGTTCTTTCTATATTTGATAGTTTGAGTATATTTAAAGTATATTAACAATGATTTCTTGTCCTATGCTATCCTATGCAGGTATGTCAATAATAAAGGGGAGATAATAGAGAGATTTCTTGGGGTTCAACATGTTTCTGATACAACATCATCTTCATTAAAGATAACTTTAGATGGTATGTTTTGTAAACATGGTTTATCTATCTCTAGATTGCGGGGACAGGGTTATGATGGAGCTTCAAATATGAGAGGACAATTCCATGGATTGCAAAGACGCATATTGGATGAAAATCCATATGCTTTTTATATACATTGCTTTGCACATCAGTTGTAATTAGTGGTTGTTTCTGTGGCTAAGTGTTGTTCTTCTGTCTTAGATTTCTTTAACTACATCACCTTGATTGTCAATACTATTAATGCTTCTTGTAACAGAAGAGATCAATTGGCACAAGATCACCACGATAAAATTGTGAATAAATTAGAGAATAGTGAAATTTTCTCAGGAAGAGGGAAAAACTAACAAACTAACCTTAAGGCCTGGTGATACTCGTTGGGGTTCACATCATAAAACATTATGTCGTCTTCTCTTCATGTGGGATTCGGTCCTAAAGGTATTAGAGAATTTGAGTGATGATGCCACTAATGCTACACAGAAAACCACAACTTCGGGTTTGTTGGAAAAAAATGGAGAGTTTTGAATTTATACTTATATTGCATCTTATGATCAGAATATTGGGCAAGTCTAATGATCTTTCACAATGCTTGCAAAAGAAAGATCAAAATATTATCCGTGCTGTAGGCTTGATTGAGACCACATTGCAGACAATTGAGGAAGTAAGAAATCATGGCTGGGATGAGCTTTTTGAAGAATCAAAGGCCTTTTGTCTCCAACATAATATCAATGTGCCGAATATGTCTGATAAAATACCGATTAGAGGTCGTTCAAGGGGTCGTGGTGGTCAAATGGTAACTTACTATGAGCATTTCCATCATGGAATATTCATTGTGGTGCATGATCAAATTATTGTTGAGTTGAATAATCGCTTTGCAGAAAGATCTACTAAGTTATTAAGGTGCATTGCTTGTCTTGATCCAAAAAATTCTTTCGCCAACTTTGATGAGGACAAATTAATTGAACTTGCTAGAATGTATGCTGTTGACTTCTCTCAATATGACTGTGTAGTCCTTAAGGACCAACTTCACACATTTGTTGTTGATGCAAGACGTGATCTATCTTTTGCAAATTGTATCGATATTGCAAATCTTGCTGTGAAGATGGTTGAGACTGACAGACATACAGTTTTTCCATTGGTATATCATCTCATTGAATTGGCTTTGATTTTACCAGTAGCAACAGCAACTGTAGAAAGAGCCTTTTCAGCTATGAACATCATTAAAACTGATTTACGAAATAAGATGAACGATGAGTGAATGAATCATAGCATGGTATGCTATATTGAGCGAGATGTGTTTGCAAGTATTAAAGATGAGAAGATTTTAGAGCGTTTTCAAGGGATGAGGTCACGCAAGAAACAACTTTCTCGTGCAAGTGGTAAGTTAGTTCATTTTAAATGTAATATTCATGCTTTTTAAATTTATCTTTATTTTATTTTATATATTATCTTTGTAGGTTCTGGTTCTTGTCCTACTATTGATGAGGAAATGGTGAACTAGCCGCTACATTTTCTATTTAGGATTTGAGGTACTAGATGTATCTTTCTTACGCTACATTTTGTATGATTTCATATGTTTTTTATTGTGATTTGTGTTGAAAACTTGAACTCTTCAAGTATTAAGCGTTAAGCAAAATTTTTATATCACTGATATATTTATGGTAGGCTAGACTATTACTTGATTCAAATTTAGCCCGAGGCGTGCTTCAATCCTGGATCTGCCACTGGGTAGAGCTAAACATGGGGCTGAATATCCATGACTACTTTCACTGTATATAATCAGATAAAAGTTGCCAAATAATTTGCATAAGGTACGCAAGGGACCAAGGAAGTGGCCAACCATATTGCTCGGCGAGTAAATTGACCACGGCGAGTAAAACAGCCACTTTATCATGGCGACATGGCAGCGTCGCAGAAAAAGAGCAGAGCCAGGCATCGCTCTCTCTTGATCTCTTCCTCCTGGGCCAACCATCTCTGACCAACAAACGAGCAAGTCCCTGTCCCCTTTTCGCCCGCAACAACTTCACCAACGAGAAAAGTCGCGGTCGCCACCGAAAAAACAGCAGCAGAAGAAGCGCGACAATTAACAAAGCCAACATCACAGCACCAAGAATATATAGAGGTTAGCAACGTTGACATGGCGTCATATTATCTCGGCAAACTTATGGGCAATTACATGCAGCAGCTGCATATATTGAGTTCTTTCTTTCTTCTACTAAAGGAGGAGGAAAACGAAACTCAGAGCTAAAACTTCCGAATCGAAGGAGGAAACTACTGGATCGATCGGTCGGATTAGATTAACTAGGGGTAAAATCTTGCCGATCGGATTGGATTGGACGGCGGCCGAGGACGCCTGCTTATCGCTCGACGGTGACGGAGACGTTGCCGCCACCGCCGGCGTTGCTGGAGACGACGGTGGGCAGCTCGACGTTCTTCTCTTTCTTGGGAGTCGACTTGTAGTAGCAGGCGTACAGGATCAGCTGGATGGCGCCGAACAGCGTCCCGAGGCCATTGGGGATCTGCAGTGCATGTACGAGTATGGTCAGAGATTATCAGGTTGTATAAATTGACCTCGAAGGGATGGATGGATGGATGGACTAGCTGTTAGACTGACCGTGACGTAGAGGTCGAAGCGGATGAGCGCGTAGGACGTCCAGCAGATGCCGTTGAGGAAGCTCACCAGCGACAGGGAGAAGGGCATGTACTCAACGCTCTTGGTCCTGATCACTTTATTCTGCATGCACAACATTATCAGTAAATTCAAGAATCAAGAACATGATGCAACAAGTCAAGCATTCCAAAAACAACACGAACTGAAATACTCCATAAGCACAGAAGGCAACAAGGCTGTGCTAGCTTGATTATATGATCTACATAGCAAGTAAAATAAATTCACTGATTAACAGCAGCAGGTAACGGTGAAGTCTCTAGACCTGGACCACATGACCCACGAGAAAGGTACCAGCAACGGCGTAGTGGCCAGTACGGTATCCCTTTTTCGTTTCAACGTGACCCAACAAGGGAAGGTCACAAAAAGCAGACCTGTACATGGACACATGTACTAGCTCCACCCAAGAAACACAGGATTCGAAATCTACCACACCTGAAACCGGAAGCACCTAGGCATCACGTTCACAGATCCACTGGTCCGATCATCGCACGTTTGTGATGGCAGGTTAACAAGAATCACATATTTTGTTTAGACGGATCGAATCCTTTCGTCCCAGAGCCGTCACTCAGCAGCTAGCACACGAGTTTTGTGAGAATAACAGAACAAGTTTGGTTGGCTAAGCCGTTGTGCAACAACACCACTGCCTACATGGAATGCAAGTACCATGCAATAACACGTAGGAAGAAACAAACAGTAGCCTTTCGACGGAACATAAGAAGCATGTACTTCTTTAAAGAACTCCACAAACACAATGACAATTTGATCAAAAAAGAGTGCACGTTGATTTATACTAAGAAGGAAAAAACATATTTGACAAGATGGTTAAAACATGACCATTGAGGCAAACTTTTAAGAGATTTTGATCCAAAACTGGCTTTCCCATCCATGCTTCCAAAACAAACAGCAACGAAGGTATGCTAATGCTCATAGATAATGAATGCCTCAACTACAACCTGATGAGTCACTTGACCTGAGTAGGCTGCAAAATCCATATCAGATCCCCTTTGTCTAGATCTTGCAACAAGATCTTAAATGTGATGCCAAACCCTGGCTAATCAGTAATTAGACTAGATATATAACAGTGGGAGAAGAACAAACTGTAATCTTTTCTTTAATTAGAGTTCCAGAAGAACAAACTCAATCTAATCCTTGTCGGGCCCATCAGTAAGTGACCGAAATTAACCCTGCCAAACAGGCATCCACACAACACCACCAACATCACCGCCGCCACCAACCGGATTAACGCACGCCTGCCCCTATCTCTCCCCAACAGTATTACTAGCATCTATCCATATCAATTAATTATTAGCGTAACCACTGACAGACATGTGGGACCCGAAAAAATCCATGCAGATTAACACCCGGAGTTTACCTAATCAATGCACCCTGATCGCCCACACCGGCGAGATTAGCCACGTGCATTACCACGCAGTTAATAGCAAATTAAGAACACGCACGCAATTGCCACGAGGCGCAACAAACAGATGGAGATAAGCGTGTATCAAGAGCGCAGGATGGATCGATGGGTATGTATGGATCCGTACCATGATGGTGAGCGGGGCGGCGTACATCATCGAGCCGAAGATAACGCAGAGGATGCCGACGATCATGGAGCGCCTCTCGTGGGTGTGGGCGCCCAAGAGCACGCCGAGCACGACGGCCACCATGAACGCCGCCTCCAAGCCCAGGAAGCCGAGCATCCTCAACTGCACAAACGCAGAGACACGGGTAAGACCACATGGCAACTAATTAAACTAGTAGCACCAAAGAGATAAGAATGGGATCGATCTGCATGGGTATATCAAGGACGGACGGACGTACTCGCTTCTTGTTCGTCGAGTAGAGGAAGAATATGATGAGGTAGGCGGCCTCGATGACGAGCCCGACGCCGTTGATGGTGACGACGAGGATGCTGTTGGGGTGGACGATGGGCAGGCCGTAGAAGACCCAGAGCATGCAGTTGAGCAGCGTCGCCAGGTACGGGTCCGCGCTGAACTCCTCCACGTCCTTGCGCTTGCAGATCCGCAAAAACGTCGGCCTGCACATCAAACGCACGCCTCCTCGTCAGAAAACCCTAACAAACTACCTTCCAAAACCAGAGCCAGAGAGAGAGAGAGAGAGATGGCCGCGGCGCGCGGCTACGGCTTACACAGGGGAGAGGAAGAGGCCGAAGGAGATGACATTGCCGATGATGCCGACGATGTTGCGGGCCGCGTCGGGGGAAATCATCTTGCTCGCAGCGCCGGTGGGATGGGGAACACGAGGCGGAGGAGATGAGAGATTGGTTTAATTGGATTCGACGACGCACGCCGCGAAACTTGGAGAGAGAGAGAGAGAGAGAGACGAAATGCGAAAGCAATTGGGGATTTTGGGAGTTGGGTGCGGGGAGAAGGGCCTCGCTTATATAGGGCATCGGCGCGGCGGTGCGCGATAGCCGAGTCCCCTGGCGACGCGGCGGCGCGGCGTGGGGCGCGGACTTATCCGTTGCTAATCACCTCATCACGGGCGCGCGGGCCCCACGGGGCAAGGCCTCAGGAGTCCGTTAATGCATGCATGCCTGGCCGATTGAGCTGGCGTTAGGAGAGCTAGTCGCACGTTTATACAGTTTGACCAGTTAACCACACGTTAGTTACTACTTACTATCCACATTTTTTCCTTGACCAGCAAGAAGAGGATCGATCATCATCGTAATACGTAGTACTTGCTACATAGATTAGATCTTTCTTAATCTTTTTGTTTAAGAAAAAAGTGTAAATCATATCTATAATATTAATGGCATGGTTTTAGCTAATTTGCTAGGATCGATACGTCTTATCTCACCGATTGAAGCTCTATTCGAATTTGAGTCTGATCCGAGTATGTACTAGCTAGCTGGATCTATATCCGACTCGACCATGATTTGCGATTTGTATTACGTAGTCTTCAGATAAAACTGTTTTCCTGATCTTGTAACTTCCGAATAAATGAATAAGTGATGATTAATGACCGTTTGTTGTCTTGTAATCTGGATGTGGATAAGATTTAATTTCCTTCAAACTGACTAGTACGTCTTGCGAGGATTCGCTTACATGCATTCTACAGCGATATGCAACACCAAGAAGAGTTTCGACCATCATCAATTCTGATCGTCACGAATCACAAGCGCGCGTGTCGTTCTAAAAAGAAAGAGGAAAAGAGTAGCGTCTGCATGGTCATGATTTTTGCAATAGAATGTTGTACACATTAGTTCAATCATCTGAACATGTGTAGTGCGTAGCTTGTCAACATGCAACCTGTGCAACAAATTGTTTGACATTGCGCTGAACTACATATGTTTAATTAGTGGATCTGTTAATTTTAATTTTTAGTATGTTTACTCCAATGAACAATCCAACAATGTGACGAACAATGTACTACCAACACTAGTCACTCAGACCTGGTCTAGAGGTGTTTGTACCAAAACCGGCTTAAAATTAGGTGTACTTTCGGCTTGATCAGAACCAACGGGTTACCATTGACCACAAGAAAGATGGAGAGAATTAATGGAAGAGTCGCAGTGACATGTACGCATGCCTACCTGCAGCCTTTTTCAATGAAGTGCAGCATGCGCTTGTCTCAAGAAGCAAATCAGATATCTTCAACTCGACTGATCAAAGTAGGTCAAGATGCGTACGCAGTGCAACGAAGTGAACTTCGAGGTGAAAACCCCAGCAAAGCAAGACCTGCTTACACCGCTCATTTCGTTTTGAGTGTATAGTTTATAATTTATTTTTTACTATTTGTAATTTTTATTTTTTTCAAATTTTTGAGTTTTTTAGCTGGTTCTTTTTTTCCATATTCGTTCACATTGTTCGTAATGGGTTAATCTGTTTTTTTTCTATTTTTAATTTTTTTTAAAATTAATTACATCAAATAAACCATCATCAGTTATAGTATAATTTCAACTAATTATAATATAATTACAACTATAACTCATTAAATTTCAACCTAACCAAATGGCCTCTAAATGACATTGTCGCGTATGTCGTTACGAAAGCTCATGCAACTCGCATGAAGAGTCCATGCATGCAGCACGGCACAAACCTTCTGTTTTCTTGAACAGCACCATATAACGGCGATTCTGTTGCCGAGTCCTGAGAATTGCATCTTCATGCTTTAAGCTGGCCACATGCTACCATCAGATATTTCAATTTCGTTTCACAGCTCAAAGTTCTTCCAAAGTTTAACAGTTTACATGCGCCCGAACAACAAAACAACAGCATTACTAAGCTACAAAATCCTGGAGGATAACAAGCAGGTGGGAGAGGAGACGAATGCCCTCTCTTTAACAACCGGCAGATCTTCATCCAATGATCTTTACAGCAACATTAGGATGCGGTATCGTTCTAAGCAGTCGACCAAATCACGAATCCTTCTGTTTTCCTTTCCTTGTTCCCATCCCAAACATTTGTGCATTGCTTACAGATTTCAGCATAAATGTTGCTATCTGGTATTCTGGTTGCGTCTCTTGATATGCTTAAGACTGGCTCAACCTGAATTTTCAAGCAAACCAATACAGTTCTCAGCTCTTCTCTGCTTGATGTATCCTCAGCTTCTTGGAAGATGGTGTCATGAAAAGCTTTCTAACAGATGTAACAGGATCATCCTCCTGAAATTACAGAAACCAACTGTGAGGTCGTGATTAGAAAGAAACAAGACATGATTCAATTAAAGAACACTACCTCATTGAGATGGCTGATCTGAGCCTCCACTTGTGAATCCCCGTCAGTTCTTTTATCCTGAGCAAGTAATGCAAGTAATGCCGAAAGAGTCAGCCTCCATCCAGGCAAGGCTTCACCGTCATCAGGGGATATCCAAGGGCAGAATGTCCGGTGCTGATTGATAGGATCAAGCTCATTCATTTTGTCATACAGGCCTTGTTTTCCTGTTATGGAAAAGACGGTTACCGAGAGCAATGAATAAGAAACACTCAATGTCTGCATAGTATTCCGATTCTAAAACATAGTAGTAATAAATAACTAAATTTTTGAGTTTGAGCCTTGGAAAAAAATATGGAAATCTTGGGCCCCTCCCCGTTGCAAGTTCTTCACTTGGTTGGCCTCTCTTAATCGATGTTGGACCGCCGACCGCCTGGCTCGTCGTGGTCTAGACCATCCCGAAAAATACCCTCTTTGTGATCAAGAGGACGAAGATATCCAGCATCTGCTCACCACTTGTGTGTTCTCCAGAATAGTGTGGTTCACAGTTTTATCGAAGGTTGACATGCAACATCATGCTTCTGGGCCTACTGATTCTAGTTTAATTGCTTGGTGACGCCAAGTTCTGCACCAACTGGACAAACAGCACAAAAAGGGTTTTAATTCTCTAGTGCTGTTGGTGGTTTGGCGGATCTGGAAGCATAGGAATAGATGTGTTTTTGAGGGGGCCTCTCCTAACTCTAGTGCTTTAGTGCAGGACATTACCGATGAGGTACAAATGTGAGGTATGGCCGGGGCCAAAGGTCTTAGACGCATTTGGTCCTAGCTCGGTGCTATGAGTGGGTTGTAATGTAATTTTGTTGTGCTCTTCCCGGCCCTTTAGGGTCTGTTAGAGTCTGTTTGACTCATTCTCTTCTTAATATAATGATACGCAGCTCTCCTGCGTGTTCGAGAAAAAATAAATAACTAAATTTTCACAGCCACAAGAGAGGCCAAAAACTCAGCACTGTTCTCCTAGATCAGTATGTGTTAAGCTGCTATTCCTGCGAATATGCTAATTGCAGCTAGAAGTTCTCAAACTCTTACTACAATATGAAAGTTGGGCTAACAACTAACAAGGTACTACTATTTCCCCTATTTCTTTTCCATTCACTTCAATTTTCTGTTTAGTATTTTTTTTTATTCCCTCAAATTCCATTCAATTGTACAACTTCACAGAATAAATAACGATCAACAGTGTTCTAAAAAGGGTCTACTAGACCGTATACAAGTAACGGATGCCCCTACCTATTAGCCGGTGATCTGCATAATCGGACTGGTTATGCCACGTAATATGACGATTATGCCATATAATCACTATTATGTTGGGTGACTGGTCGAGTACCAGTTACCAATTTTTAGAACCTTGCGATCAATATTATATTACTTAACGTTACAGTTAACAAAAACTAACAAAAATGAATTCCTCACCTGATGGTTGGTATGCACCTTTCTCCCGGTTGACAGACGATTTTGTGATTGTGCCAACCTCAACTGGCCTGGACTTGTTTGTGTGTTTCTCTGACAGGTTCTGATCATTAGAAGGTTCTTTGCTTGTATCCTGAACGGGTGGAAATTTAGGTTCTGATCCATGCTGATCAAGTTTTGCATTTGAGCTTGTTATACTTTTGCTTGTAGCGCCACCTAATTCTGGTTCTTCGTTCGAAGCTTCTTCCATATTGGTATCCTTACTTGTGTCTGAATGTGTACCCCCTTGTTTGTGTTCAGTGCTTACTTGCAAGTTTGCTATGTCCTTTTCAGAATTATCTTCTTGCTGGTCGTGCTGTGCTCCTTTGGTGGATGTATTAACATCACTGGAGGTTGTATTATTGCCTTCCAACATGAGAGGCTCATCCATGCTTCTTTTGCGTTTCATGGGCCCTGAAACGTGCAAAGCAACAGGAACCATGTGGCTATCACTTCCAGATGAAAACAATTTTCCACGGGAGTTCAAGTCAGCTTTCAAGTGTCGACTGACAACAGGAAATGAAACCCTTGGTCGAAAACTCTGTCTAGTCGCCGGAGGGCCACCAGCAATGGTGACATTAAAACCAACGTTTGCAGCCTTTGAAGGTCCTACTCCACTGGCTAGGTTGGCATGCCCATTATTTTGCTCATCTTGTCTATTAGAATTTGATATCAGCTTAAAGAGTTGAAGAGGTCGTTCCACAAGTGAAAAAGGCCACAGGGCAACACAGGCTCCACAAAACTGACAATCTAAAACAACTGATAATGGATCATAATGCTGATCTCCTTGATTAGCATCTGCAGTTGCTGCAGAACCATCAACTTCATTAGGTGAGTAAATTATAACCCGATCTTCCATTGTGTTTTTTGTTTGCTCTGGTTGGGCCAATGTAGAGGTAGAGTTCGCATCTGAATGAGATTTGGTTCCACAGTCAACAGCATAGGGAAGTAGGCGGGGTTCCCATCCACACAAACTTATTATCTTCAGTGCCTGCAAGGCAGTTAAGCATTAAGTTGGGACACAAAGAGTCAATGATTTGATGCAAAATAATGTGCGCAATGAACTTGCAAAATGAAAAGACACACAAGATTTAACAGCAATCCAACTATCCAAGATGTCTAAGCAAAGTAATATGGAATGGCTAGCTAAGTAGGAGGATCTACTGCCAATAGATCACAATAGATCATTCAAATCAGCTCGTAGCAAACAGAAACTAAGTAATGTAAACATGTATGCAGTTGGAACATAAATATTTGCTGTAATTGATTTTATCAAGCACTACACAAAGGGTTGTATCTGTATTAAGTGACATAAAATATTTCTAGGTCTAGATTTGCTTCATTGAAGTATATCTAAATTTTCCTAATAGCCTGGGCATTACTTCAGATCAGACTTATGATAGGATCAACAAAAAAGGGGCACAGATAATTTTCAATGCAGTGTGCAACTGGAGGGTAGGATGAACAGTATAACATGACATCCTCTAAAGCCACCAAAAGGTGTAAATTAAACAGATTTATTCAGTTACGTAGATGCCACAACTAGCAAGTTGCATATGTACCTTGTGCATGGTTTGCATAAGATATCAATCACTCAAAAAATAATCCTTAGTGTAGCAAGCGAGCGTTCATGACATGGCTCATGCAAAATTGAAGAAATTTACAAACTGATATCACAGAGAAATACTGAAGAGTAATCAATAGAAAATTTAATGGATGTAACAAATTTCAAATGCAAACTCCACATATAGATGAGGAGGAGCAATTATGCATAAACCAAAAACCTGACCTGATAATATGTGTCAGCATCTTGAAAAGTGCCATCTAAATCTTTAATTGTTGAGTCTTCGGAAAGCATAAATCCCCCTTTAAGGACGACTGATGAAGAGAACGGTTCCAATAGGAACTGCTCTAGCTGTGGACTCCTCTTCTTCATGCTCTCCAGAGAATAGCAGGAAATTCTTGGAAGTGCTGAGAGCCGTAGCAGAGAGGAGAAACACACGTAGTAATTCTCAACTAAAACAGGAGGAGGAGTTGGTGGAAATAAGGCAAGTGATTCATCGCATATGTTGTCAATCCATGGACACAGTAATTTATGTCCAGTGTCCAGCTTCAAGCTGAAAACAGCAGCAGCCTTTTCAACTGCAGGAAAGATAGCATTCAATGTAAGAAAATGAAAATAAACGGTCTGTTCAAATCAAGGAAGTCATTGATACCCATAGGGGAGTCTCTCACAGATAGAAATGGAATATGAGATATGCTCATTCAAGAAATCACCATTACTTGAATGTTAAAACTTCTTAACATAAAGTCCACATAGGAGTGTGTTTCATTTCTAATGAGAGAAGCACAAGAGAATTGCTTCTTTAGTCATAGTTTGAGATGAAGCAGACAGGTAAAATGGCATAATGCATGCACCTTGCTGTGGTGTCCATGAGGACGGAGTGGAGAACAGAAGCCGTGCCCCACATGCTTCGCACGTTATAACGTCCGGTTCAATGTTAGTCCATCCTCTCCTTGCACAGTTAACAGGACTAGTAACCTGAAAAAAGACAACTCACTATCAGCTTCCAACAAGAAAGATGTTTCAGCTGAAATGGTCAGCCGCCAACTACAGTGCTATGTCCCTTCCGACTCCGAGACCAAATGAAGAAAAAACCGTTAAGAACCAAGTGCTTCCATAATTGCCCAGGATAACACACAGAACATCATCCTGTGCTCAACCAATTCGTGCAATTCCAGAACATAGCCAACCTTCAATCACAATTTTAACTGGTTTACTAACAGGGACTGCGGCAAACAGCCCTTTTGGCCTAAAACTTTCCATTCATTGACACTCATTCCGTAAGTCCGTTACATAGCACGCCGAATTATCTTAATTAGGAGCAACAAATTTCCCAAAAGCAGTAGCCCCAGTGACCACCTGAATGCCACCAATCCACCGACCAACGCAAAGACTGTACGCATTGCAAGTAAGTAACATGAAGGGAGGAACCGGGTAACTTGGTACCTTGGGCTTGGCGAACCAGGTCATGGCCTTGAAGGACGCGAGGCGCCGCATGAGGTCGGCGCGGTCCCACGGGCGGCACGGTGGCGGCGGCGAGATCGCCGCCATGGCCGCCACCTGCGGCGGGAGCCGCGACCCCCGCACCACCCCAAACCTCCTCCCGGCCACCGCAGCCTTCCCCGCCCTCCCGGAGCTGCCACACCAGATCAGATCAAACCAACGTCAAAAACAATACGAAGGGACATATGCGAGAGAAGAGGTACGAACTAGCCTAGGGCTAACCTGGGAGCGGAGGGGGCAGATGAGGAGGAGGGTTTGGAGCCGGGGCTGGCGTTAGGCTTGGGCTTGGGGAAGTGGTAGAGCTTGTCCATGGCCTTCTTGAGGCGCCGCTCGGAGTCGGCGCCGATGTCCCCGCCGCCGCTTCCGCCGGCGGCCATCGGGGTGGCGCGAGGTGAGAGGGATCGATCGGCGATGGTGCGTGGCTGGAGGCTGCCGCTGCTGCGGGGCGTCGAAACTTTTATTGCTGCCATTAGACGGAGGCGAGCTGTGGCCTTTCCCCTTGGGCTTGGGCTTTGAAATCGGTGAGCTGTGTGGTTTTACTTGGGCTTAGCTTAAAATGCTGAGTGCTTCTTGAGTTCACTGGGCTGTTGGGCCTAGCTCGTTTGAGACTCCATAAGGATTTGAAAAGGCTAGAAAACGCTATAGCTTTTCGACGGCATAGCAATCTGACGTCGTCAGATCCGTTGTCTTCGGCTATAGCATCATCTGTCTCACTATCCCCAACCGTGGTGCTGCTGGATTCGATCATCCCCCATTAGATCCAGTCGTCGGTAGTGAAGAAGAGCAAGGAAGGCCGTTGGATCTAGGGAGGAGGAGTGGTAGTTGGAGGAGCTAAGGCACCGCTGCCGATGATGAGCCCACCACACCCTCGATGTAGTTTGTGGCCTGCTCTTAGATCACACCATCCACTCTTCTTTAGTCATGAGCAAACGGCCTCCTCCTTCTCTTCCATCACCATCTCCTATCCGATCTTCGATGACTTTGAAACGCCCAGTGAGTTCCTCGACAGTCATGGTGTTTAGATTGAGCAGTTGTTCAATGGAAATGGCAATGTAGGAGAATTTCTATAAAACAGTCTGCAGAAATTTCTTGACCACTTTGTCTTCCTCCAGTTCGTCACCGAGAATGCGAATATTGTTTACAAGCCCAGTGAGACGCATAAAGAAATCATCAATCATCTTGGTCTCCTTCATACAGATGTATTCAAAATAATGGCATAGAGTTTGGACCCTTGCCTCCCGCATGCGATCAACACCCATTCACATAGTGCAAATGGCCTCCCACGCTGATTTGGGCGTGTTCTTAGCGGCCAACGACGCTAGCATCTCCAGCGGCACAGTTTGTAGGATGGCGGCCAACGTCATCCTATTCACCTCGTACTCCGTGCCACCTGGGTCGACAACCTCCCAAACTCCCTGAGCCTGAAGGTTCACCCTAGTCAAGAGTGCCTAGTTGTTGTAGTTGGTAAGCGTGAGCACGGAGTAGCGTAGCGTGACACCAGTCTCCTTTTGTGCCATCTACGCCACCACCTCTTGGTTGCTGCCAAGAACCACCGCATGATGCCCACTAGCACCGGTGGATCTTCCGGAGGGAGGAGACGCCGCACCCCGATGCATCTTCGTAGGATCACTATGATCACCGTTCTAATACCAAATGTTAGATTTGGCTCCCGTGGTCATGAGCTTCGAGTACTCATAAGACTCTACCTCACGTGATCATAAGCTCCGAGTACCCGAAAGACTTCGGATTGCTATAGTATTTTGACTGCTACAGTGCTCAGGTGAGAAGCGGTCGGAAATCAAACTTCCTAGAGGAAAATTGGGAGGACAGAACAGTCGTTTGTGCCGCACTACCACTCACGGCTTTTCTAGTTTTTCTCTTCTTTATATAAGACGAACAAACTACTCTTACTTATAGTTCAATGTACTATAATACTATTCATGATGGCACTAAAAACGGTTCAATGTAAACTAGCGTACGAAAGGCGCAGAAAATGCAGGAGCTGCAAACGAGCTGGAGAGCGCAAGCCACCGGTTCACGTCACCTGCGGCAACTGCTAGGAAGCGTACTTTCTGGGACATTGGAGGCGATAGCCCTTCAGTTCATTCTGTCAATGGAAGAAAGACTCGGAGCCATGTAGCTGCCAAAACACCGAAAGACCCTTCAATGCTACTTCAGGTATAGTCCTTTAGTTCATATTACAGAAAGAACTCACAGCTGCGTATGAAATGAATATTGCAGACCTGCGTACGGATATTTCTGTTTTTGGTCTTGTGGGGTGATATTTCTGTTTTTGTTCTTGTGGGGGCCTCACCTTGAATTTTACATTTTTTTTTTCAGCTGGGGTTTGCACGGCAAAGAGCAATCCATTGAGACGCTAAGATGCTCAGGAGACGAGTGCCAACAAAGGATAGAGATGTTCATATTATTTTCCTTCTTTCAGCTGTGTTAATTGGAGTTGTCGAAATCCATGTATCCTAGATTGAATTCAGTTTGCCTGGGCAAACTGAACCAGCATAGAGTTTTCTTAGCTTCTTAGTCCACTAAACTTATCGGAACTGTAAAACATTTGGACACGAGAGAGGACATGATCTGATTTTAAAATTATTAAAGACCCAAGTTTTCCTTTCTTTTAAAAGCTGTTACCGAAGCTTAATACTTTCCATTTGACTGTCGCTCAAATTTAGCAAAATAGGTGGCAATTCTGTGACAGCTTAAGTGGAATTTGAAGTATCTTGTAGAAATTGAAGGCAAATAAATCATATATCAGTTCTGAACTTCGGGGAGAAATTGGTTGTTTGGAGGCTACCTGAATGGAGGTCATAGGCATTACGCTATGAACTTGTACAATTGAACCACAAGATATATAATTTAAAATAGCATCCTACATTTTAAGAACAGAAGTACCATGCAATCAAGCAAACCTAAAGTGGTTAACCTCCCACGGCAGCAAAGAGGTATATATACGTCGTTGTGAATATCTAATTTGTTGAGGTACATCAGTTAGTTCACCTCCTCTTCAGCCACATTCTTTTGCTGGGTGCACTACACTGCATGGTTTCCATCAGAAATTCTTCTGTCTGCGACAGCGAATTGCTACTGCTTTGCTCTTGAACATACATCGGATTTGTAAATACCCGAGATGTAGATTCGACATATTCTGGGCATTCATCTTGAACTCCCTTGGCGATATTTGCAGTGTTGGAAGGTCCAGCCTCTTCTACTGACTTAGATCTTGTGTCCAGTCCCGTATCTCCAGAATTACTACCGCTGCAACTCCCACTGCCACTGGAGTAGCTGCTTATTCTATTCTCGGAAGTAGAGGTGTCGCTGAACGTATTAAAGATCGTAATGCTCTCTTTCTGTGCGTTATGAAAGGAATGACTCTTATACTTCCCATTATAAAGTGGCAAGATAGAGCCTTGCTTCAAGCCTAGGATATCCCTGCCAAGGCTGTATGATGTGTACAGCTTCCTCTCAACACCTTCCTTAGCTTTTACCATTTCACCCAACTGTTCCAAAGTTTCGTTTGAAGAAGCGTCTTCGACTGCCTTCTGCTCTAGCTCTGAGATCATCTTGCCTAAGATTCTCCTCTTACTATGAAGAGAACGCTGCATTTCAGAAGGTACCTATAGTTTAGTGGAGAAGTCACTCTTAAGCAATATCAGAAGCAACGAACAAATCCTGCCTCTAATGCACATACCCTCTTTTCTAGGAACTTCTGCAAGCCATTGTTTTGAAGCTTTTTCTTCCTCCAAAAGATGCAGCAAAACCGAACAATTACTGCTTGTATCACTATGACAATGAGTTGGAAGAAGAACAACAGAAGAACAGGGTTGTGGTCACCTAATGGACATAAATTATTCAGTCAGTAGTGGTGCACTTTTAAATAAGAGTAAATTACACCGTGGGTCATCGAACTCGTCAAGTTAATTCAAGTAGGTCACCAAACCTCCAAATTGCAAGTCCAAGTCGCTCAATCTAATTAAGGGGCGTTTGGTCCACTGTACCAAGTTGGATGAAATGATCTTAATCAGGATGGTGTGGTTCGCTCGATTTGTCAAATGACGCGATACAACATATGAACGGAATATTCCTCACTAAATCAACTAAATGGAACCATCTCATTCAAGATGGAATGGTTCCATCCAACGAACCAAACAAGGAGACGATGCCTCGTCCGGGACGGAATGGTTTCATCCTGCGAACCAAACGCCCCCTAAGTTGTTCACTACAGGTCACTACCATGCTATCCCCACTTCATTCGTTGACGTGGCACTATGCGGCTTGCCACTGTGGCATGGGAGGTCCTTGGCGCCAAATTTCCCGCCATGGGAGAAAGGAAATTATGTAGAAACATTCTCGTATGCATGTATATTTGTAGGTGGAAAATTTCTCTTTTTTTTCAGGAGTGTGCAGAAGGACTGCACTGTAAGAAAGATATGGTTGGCGTGAGAGGATTGGAATCGCGCTGTTGTTTCTATTGATGGGCATGAGGATTTATAGTACAGAGTCTAACTGAATACGGTTAGGATACATGTCAAGGATAGCAATGGGAACACAAACAAATTCCGGACCATGCACGGTATGTGCTGGTCTAACACCGCCCCCACCCCCCGCAGTTTGAACGGGAGCTTGCCGAACGTTCAAGCTGGAGCAAAATTCCTTGAAGATGTTGGTTGGCAGGCCCTTGGTGAATACGTCAGCATACTGGGAAGATGTGGGAACACGTAGTACACGAACTATTCCAAGGGCAACGCGTTCCCGGACAAAGTGGAGATCGATCTCAACGTGTTTCGTCTGTTGGTGTTGAACGGGATTGGTTGAGAGATACACTGCACTGATGTTGTCACAGAATACTACTGTTGCTATCTGGAGGGGGGTGATGGAGCTCGGCCAGGAGTTGACGAAGCCAGCAGGACTCGGCGACGGCATTGGTGACTGCACGATATTCCGTCTCTGCACTGGAGCGGGACACCGTCGGCTGGCGCTTAGAGGACCATGACACAAGATTCTCACCGAGAAAGACTGCATAGCCGGAGGTAGACTTCCTTGTGTAAGGGCAGCCGGCCCAGTCGGCATCCGTATAGGCAGTGAGGGACGATGGCGACGTGCGGTGGAACTGAAGACCATGGTCGATGGAGCCCTTGAGATACCGAAGATTGCGTTTGAGGAGATTAGCATGTGGCTCCCAAGGGTCATGCATGTGGAGACACGCCTGTTGCACTGCGTACACGATGTTCAGACGCGTAAAGGTGAGGTACTGGAGAGCGCCAGCGATGCTCCTGTAGTCAGTGGCACAAGCGACGGGAGGTCCTGAGGAGGAGAGCTTGGCGTTGGTGTCGATCGGTGTTGACGAAGGCTTGCAGGTACTCATACCTGCGCGTGCCAGGATGTCTTCGGTGTATTGCTTTTGGCTGAGGAAGAAGCCTGATGCAGTGCGTTGAACGGCGACACCAAGGAAGTAATGTAGATGGCCCATGTCCTTTAGGGAGAACTCTTGGCGAAGTAAGTCGATGACTCGGCGCAGAAGTGTAGTCGAGGATGCCATTAAGACGATGTCGTCGACATACAGTACAAGGTAGGCCATGTTGGAGCCGCGCTTGTAGATGAACAGTGATGGGTCAGCTTTGGAGGCAATGAAACCCAAGGAGGTAAGGAAGCTGGCGATGCAGCTGAACCAAGCGCGGGTAGCTTGCTTGAGGCCGTAGAGTGATCGGTTGAGGCGACAGACATGGTCGGCGCGCCTGTTGTCGATAAAGCCGGGTGGTTGTTGACAATAGACGACTTCGGTAAGTGTGCCGTTGAGGAAGGCATTGTTGATGTCGAGTTGATTGACCAGCCAATTGTTGGAGAGCGCAATAGTGAGGACGGTGCGCACCGTAGCCGGCTTCACAACCGGTGAGAAGGTTTCACCGAAGTCAACAGCGAGCTTTGTACTGATCCAGGGAGCCATCGGGCTTCAACTTATGATGGTAGATCCATTTTCCTGTAACAACATTAGCACCTGTGGGTCGAGGGACAAGATCCCAAGTGTTATTAGCGCACAAGGCGTCAAACTCGTACTGCATAGCAAGGCACCAATTTTCATCGTTCAGAGCGGCACGATAAGTCCGAGGAATCGGTGATAGAGTGGCCACGTGCAAATTGAGACGGTCGACAGGAGAACGGAAACCACGCTTGCCTCTGGTGATCATAGAATGATCGTTGACAACGGGAACAATTTGTTCGGCCTCGGGTGGGAGAGTGGTGGTGGAATCAATGATGACGGCCGGGTCATGCAGAGGCACAGTAGCATGTACGGGAGGTGCTACGTACGTGGACGCTAACGTAGGCGAAACAGGCGCCGAGGAGGCCACATGCATGGGATCTGCATGCTCAGACATAGTAGCATGCACTGGAGGTGCTACGTGCGTGGGGGCGGTGGCCTGCATAGGGTGTGTGGGTGCAACAGAGGTAACAAGACACCGTATTGGGGAAGGGATGACCGGTATGTCATGCGATGATATGGTGAGGAAATCAAAGTCAGCAGGCACAGGAGTCTACTGCATTTTAGAAAATGGAAAAGAATTTTCATCAAAAATCACATGGCGAGATATAATGATTTTTTGTGTAGTGAGATCAAGGCAGCGATATCCTTCGTGATGCGCCGGGTAGCCCAGGAAAACACAAGCTGAGGATCTCAGGTCAAGCTTGTGAGCGGCAGTAGCCGAGAGGTTAGGGTAGCATAGACAGCCGAAGACTCGGAGATGGGAGTACTCGGGTGGGATTCCAAAGAGGGCTTGATGAGGTATTCCAAAACGCAGTGTTTTAGTGGGTTGGAGATTGAGTAGAATGGTGGCTGTGTGGAGAGCTTCAACCCAAAAAGATGGGGGCATGCTGGCTTGGAAGAGCAGGGAGTGGATGACATTGTTTGTGGAGCGAAGGATACACTCGGCTTTTCCGTTTTGCTGGGAAGTGTGTGGACATGACATGCGGAGTGCGATGCCATGAGATAACAGATAATTCCGCAGAGCATTGTTGTTAAATTCGCCGCCGTTGTCACTTTGAATACTACGGATTGTGGTGGAAAATTGAGTTTGGACATAAGCAATGAACTGTCGAAAAATGTCAAATACCTCAGATTTGAGACGAAGTGGGAAAGTCCACAAGTAATGAGTGAAATCATCGAGAATTGCAAGATAGTATTTGTAACCAGAAATACTGGGAACAGGTGAGGTCCACAAGTCACAGTGCAAGAGGTCAAACGCAGCATTGGTACAACTGGTAGATGAATAAAAGGGGAGACGGGTGTGCCGACCTAATTGGCACGCATGGCATAGAGTTGTGTCGGGAGTGTTGGTGCATGAAATCTGAGAGGTACTGGCGAGTTGCGACAAGACATGAGCTCTAGGATGTCCGAGACGTCGATGCCATAGATGTGAAGAAGGGCGTGTGACGGAGAGGGCATGATGAGTGGAGGGCGGCCACTTGAGTGGGTAGAGATCACCATGGCTATTGCACCTGACGATCTCTTTCTTGGTTCGAAGATCCTTCACTGAGAGACCAAAGGGATCAAATTCAACTGAACAATGGTTATCAATGGTAAAGCGACGGACGGAGATGAGATTTTTAATAATTGAAGGTGTAACGATAACATTGTTAAGTTGAAATTGATGAGAAGGAAAGCGAATGGCTGTGGCGCTGGTGTGAGTGATGGGAATGCAAGAACCATCACCAATGATGGCGTAGGAAGATGAATGTGCTGGAGCGGGGGAGAAGTTTGAGAGAGTACCTTGATTTGAAGTCATGTGAGTGGAAGCCTCGGAATCCATGTACCATTTGGAGGATGGAGGGTGCAGCGTCATGGTGTTGAAGGCTTGTATGAGCTGGTTCTGGTCCCAGGAGGGTGTCGGTGGAGCGGCAGGCGATGCAGGTGCGTAGAGGGATGCGCCTGGCCATGGCATACCAGAACCGAGTTGGGGCACTCCTGCCAGGAATGCACCGGGAGTGCCTGGGTGCAGAAAGGTCAATGAGGAAGAAAATCTAAGGGTGTATTCAAGGAGGTAGCAACAAGTTCTGGCGGCTGTTGAAGATGCTGACTTATCTAATGATGAGCCATGCATTACAAATGATTACATGGATCTGCCTATTTCCTTGAGGAAGGAACCACGAGCTAGGGTAGAGAAACCTCCTTTAAAGTATGGATTTGAGCATGATGTAGCGAACTATGTGTCATATGAATCTCTATCACCATAATACAAAGCCTTTATTGCTTCACTACAGTCTGTGGTAATCCCAACTGATTGGAGAGTCGTAAAGCAAGATCCCAAGTGGCATGAGGCTATGTTGGAGGAATTAACAAATCTAGAGAAGAATAAGACTTAGGATCTTGTACCTCTTCCAATGGGGAAGAGTGTGGTTAATTGTAAGTGGGTCTACACAGTGAAGCAAGACTCAAATGGGAAGATTGAAAGATACAAGGCTAAGCTTGTTGCAAATGGTTATAGTTAGACCTATGGAATTGACTATGATGAGAGATTTACACCGGTGGCAAAAATGAGTACAGTGAGAACGTTGATATCCTGTGCAACAAATCATAATTGGCCTTTATATCAACTTGATGTGAAGAGTGCATTCTTACATGGTGATCTTCATGAAGAGGTTCATTTGGAGATTCCACCTGGCTGTAGTACACCTCAGACTAAAGGGAAAGTTTGTAGATTAAGTGATTATATGGACTTAAACAATTTTCAAGAGCATGGCTTGATAGATTTCATCGTGCTATGTGTAGTATGGGCTACATGCAGTGTAACGGGGATCATACTGTGTTCTATCGTCACTCAGGGGTCATACCACAATCCTTACAGTATATGTGGATGACATCATCATTACAGGAGATGTTGCTGTCGAGATGTTGCAACTAAAGCAGAGACTAAGTAAGGAGTTTGAGGTTAAGGATCTAGGCCAGCTGAGGTACTTCCTGGGTATTGAGATTGTAAGGTCCCCCAAAGGGATAGTTCTCTCATAGAGAAAGTATGCCTTGGATCTTCTCAATGATATAGGAATGCTTGAATATCGAGCTATTATGACCCTAATTTATCAAGACCATAAGTTGTGTGCTCAGTTAGGAGATCCAGTCGACAAGAAGAGCTACCAGAGGCTTGTTGGTCATCTTATTTACTTGTGTCACACAAGACCCAACATTTCCTATGCAGTGAGTGTTGTGAGCCACTATATGTATAATTCTAGGAGTGGACATCTAGAAACAGCTCATCAAATCCTACGATATTTAAAGAAAAGTCATGGAAAAGGTCTATGGTTCAAAAGAAATGATCACCTAGATGTTGATGGCTATTGTGATGCTGATTGGGCAACTGCCTTGATGATAGAAGATCAATATCGAGGTACTGTGTCTTTGTGGGAGGAAATTTGGTATCTTGGAGGAGCAAGAAGCAATCGGCGGTGTCCCAATCAACAGCAGAGGCAGAATATAAATCCATGGCAATGTGTTTATGTAAACTATTGCGGGTGAAAAGTCTTCTATCGGAGTTGAAGTTACTAACAGGTGGACCGTTAAAGCTTTGGTGTGACAACAAATCAACAATCAACATTGCAAATAATGCAGTTCAACACGACCGAACGAAATATATAGAGATAGATCGGTTCTTCAATAAGGAGAGACTTGATGAGGGTATCTTGAAGTTCAGTTATGTAACCTCCGGAGATCAAATAACCGATTGTCTAACAAAGGGATTGGGAACTAAGGAGTATTTGTTGGTATATGACAAGATGGGGATGATAAATATGTATCTCCCATGTTAAGGAGGAGTGTTGAGTGTGTGGGCTTTAGGCTGGCCCATGGACATGTGCATGTAAATAGTGTCTTGAGCACTCAGTGAAACAACATAAAAAAACTTTCCACAAAGAGTATGTGACGACATGCCACGTCTGGCTAGGCAATCTGCAGTCCAACAACGGTCTTGAATGGCCAGTCAAATGAAGAACTTGCATTTTAGAGGAGCATTGCATTTTCAAATAAACTTATGAGCTGCAAAATGGATCCCGCTGAGGAAAAAAGCACTGTACATGGATTTAGTGGAGTACCCTTTAGAAGGATTTAGTTTCCAGGTCGAAAAATTCTCCTAGAAGGTCCTTCGGCAACAAGCCGCTGTGAAAAAACACCCAGCCGCAATCGCCGTCTGTGTCGCGTACAATAGTACAAGGCAGAGGATTGCACAGGAAGGCCAAACTGTGAGAGGCTAGAGATTCATGGGGTGTTGAATGCAAAATACTAAGGGCATACGGGTCAGCACGTTCCAGTCAGGTGCGTCAGCACCACCCCATGCCACGGTGGCAAGCCACACAGAGGCATGTCAGCGAATGAAGGCGGGGATGGCATGGTAGTGACCTGTACTGAACAACTTAAACGAGTTGAGTGACTTGGACGTGCAATTTAGAGGTTCGGTGACCTATTTAAACTAACTTGACAAGTTTGATGACCTACGGTGCAATTAGCTCTTTCAATAAACAGCAGAAGAAGAAAAAAATTGACAGCATTTGAACTTCACCTGGATCAGCATTGGCAAACTTGGCTTTTGCTTGTCTACAAGTCCAAGCGATCTTTTGCCCTTTCAAAACAAAAAGCTCAAGTCCTCAGTACGATAATACCGCTTAAAAATGGAAAACCATTTACATACCTGAGAAAGAAACATACTTTTCGTGTAGCATTGCATACTGCTGCCGATTCCTGTGTCAGGAAATTTCAGGGGGTAAAGCTTTGCAGATTAGTTGATGTCACGTACATTTTTACCAGTTTCTTTTTTATTGTTTATCTCTGTTCAGTGAACTTGAAGTGTAATAATTGATATTTGACACCGACTCCAAGCTAAACAAGACTTACTTGCTGCAGATAGAGCATTGAGAAGAATGGTCTCATCTAGTGTAAAATAGTTCAGGTCACTACTGGACAACAGATTTGATAATTCTCCTGACAGGGAAAATAAAATACCATATATTAGTCAATTTAAGTCGTTATTTTTGGGAAAAAAATTAATGTCGTGATAACACAAAGTTGATTCATATAAAGAAAGGAACAAACCAGGATACTTCCCAGTCCAGTAGATTGTTCCAGTTGCCGGAGCCAACAAAGTAAACAATATCTTCGATGGCTTCATCGCCGATACATAGGTATAATCACCAATTGTTTGGCTTGATTTTGCCTCCATTATGGTCTGGCTGATGTACACTGAAAATCCTGAGCAGTCAAGGACTGGACTTGCATGGATCACTGAGTTAGGTGCTGTTCTTTGAAGAAACTTTCTGATGTCACCATTAGGAGAGATTGAATATAAGGTTCCGTCTAGCGAGCCAATTGATATCCAACCTGTCGTAGCAGCCGAACAGAGTAGAAAGAATGACGGTATATTACAAATTAGCACGCATATAGGTGTTGGTGAAACTATGAATGTTGATGAGAATGCAGTTACTATTGACGGGAGAATGTGAAAACTTTCTATGTTACAAGGCAAAGAAAAAGAATGGTTAAACAGTTAAGCAATTCAACTACTGTCCCATGAAAATTAAGCAGCTCCAGATGTGAACTAATAAGGGAACAAATGTGTTCCAAAATCCAAATATATGATGTTAAAAAGATTTTTTTTCTTTACCATTGGAATCCACAGTTGGCAAGCTTTTCTCATTACTGAGTGGACCAATATTCTGCTGCCATGAAATGATTCCTGTCGAAACATCAAGCCCCATCACAATTGACTTTCTTGGAAGGACAATGTATAGGCGTCCATTATTTCCTGGTGCAATTGTCATCGCTTTGTCAATTGAGCTCAAGTCTTGGATCCATCTGTACTGATGGCTATGAATGTACAAGGAATAGAGCTGGCCTTCAGTATTTGATATCTGTTTGGTCATATGGATTGCATCACGAATTAAAGAAGGTAGGATAAAAAGGTGAGAAGACAAAACAATGGAAATTTGAGAACTACATGCAGTGAAAATGAGGCCTTACATAAAGAGTCCCCTCGCACTGATCGACGACTGGAGCTGAGTTGAAATAGCAGATTGAGATATTTCTCTTGCAGCCGAGACGGTAACCAAAGCGATCAAGCACAGGCCCGATACTCCATTGTAGCCCAGTGCGCAACGAGAAAGAGAAAAGGCCACGGTTCCTAATAGTAAGAAAAAGAGATCGATAACTGCCGCTGATAGATAGACCGATGATCTCCTCAGATCTCCCCGGCGTTGAATTGTAACTGAAAAATACTTCTGATACTGGATCGGTAGTGTGTATGTTTCGTGGAGTTATCTTTATGACCTTATCTTCTGCCACCAAATATATCTGCACAATATACACAAATGCATTCTCTGATAAGGCATAATGTAACAGCAACGCAATTGATACATCCAAACAGGCGCTTTGCAGAATAAAACTAAGAATCATCATAAAATGTAGAGTTGCAACTGCAAAAGGAGGAAATAAAATTCTGAAGACCTGGACTCTTGGAACCAAAAAGAACTGGAAAAGAAAGGGAAAAGATTTCATTGTATGTCTATGAAATCATGAAGAATTTCACACAACTCGATTACCTTCTCTCCTTCGGCAACTGGACTGATATCTTCTTTGCAGTTGTATCCAAGGGGAACAATCCATGAGACAGATCCATTTGGTTCGAACGCAAGAAGGTTCTTCCCAGAGCAAGCAATGAGACACCCATCGTGTCCAATGAGAGGGGCTAAGAGGGCACGAGCAACTCCTGGTGGTGTCTGAACTGCAAATGAAATCATCAAGTCAGGCACAAATCGTAACTTCTCATGACACACAGTGGAATCAAGCAAGGAAAGAAAGCAACAAGAAACCAAAAGGAACCAGGAAGAACATGTATTACCATTTTCAGTAGTACTCGTGTAGAGCCTCTGAAGGGCTGGTGATTCCCAGCACGCCGCGCCGATCAGAAAGTACACGAGCAGGCAGAGGCGTTGCAGCATTCCCATGGCCATGGTTGCGCAGTTTCAGAGAGAAAGAGGAACTAACTGCATGCGCCCAGTAATGGAAGAAAAGGGGTGGTTATTGACTTGTTGCCTTATTGGAACTTGGAAGTAACAAGTAACCGCACAGAATTTTCCTAGAGACACAAGTACACGCACAGGTAGACGGGACAAGGGCTGTGGCAAACGGCTAGCGCGCCGGAGAAGGCAGCGGGAAGCCTCGGAGCTACAGTGGCACACCAGCTCACCAGTGCAGCAAGCGCAGGGCGGCAGAAGGACGTATAGGTTCTTTTCGGCTGTGATTGATGTTGACCCTAACATAAGTATTTGTGCAAATAAATCAAATATCAATAAACCATTTTAAAAAGGCTATTTTGATAAACCATTTTAAAAAGATAGCAAAAAACTGTAACGTTTATTTGTTCAGAGAAAATCATAAGACATAAACCGTGAGCTAAAAAAAAAAGAAAGGCCATAAACACGCACTGCAGTGGCTACTACGTCGTTTGCCATGGACAGTACACGACAAGCAGTTGAGCAACCGGAAATCATAGGAAGCAAAACAGAACTGCAAGGGAAACGCCGTTTTTTTTGTCCTTAAGACTTCGCTTCCAATCAAAAGAGATGCTACCACAGCAGTCTCCCAAGTCCTAACGCCCCACATCATAGGCAAATGGGATTCTCTGACGTAGCTTCGCTACGTCAGAGAATCTGCGCCCCATCATAGGGCAACAGAAAATCAAAACATACATGACCTACTCACAAACAGCCAGAGAATTTACTAAAAGGGCACCTGCATCTTCCAAGACTTTATATGGCAGCATAGAAAATGTCGAAGTTATTGGCTGAAACTAGCTTTTGAGCTTTCCAGCCAACCGTCTCCTCATCAATGATAACCTTGATCTTGAAGGTCTTTCACATTCGTCTGCACTATCTTCACTATCTGAAACAACAATATTCTCCATAGGAGTTGCATTTTGTTTGATGGAACAGTTGCTTCGGTTGACATTTTTCTGTGAATCAACAATGCCTAGGACCATGGTTTGACTTTTGGGGACTGGTGCTAACCAAGGTTCCAAATACCGGAACCGGAAGAAATCCCGGTCGGCGGCCGGTAACGGTAACCAGGCGGTTACCGGAAAAACCGGTCAAAATTTGGAAATCAAAATGTTTTGAAACCAGAACCGGAAAAACCGGCCGATAATCGGAAAAACTGGCCAGTTACCGAAAAAACCAGAAAAAACCGACCAAAATTCAAAATTCAAAAATTGATACCGGCCGGTTTTTTGGGTTACCGGTCTCCATCGGTAAAAACGGTAACCGGCGGTTACCGGCCAATAACCGTCGGGATTTTGAACCCTAGCGCTAACAATGGAAGTTCATTGGGCTTCCTACCATTTTGAGAACAATGAGGCTTATATCCCTCGTCATTGGTCCTGTTCATTTCAGGCAGCTCAGATTTCAATGATAGCCTCTTACTTAGTAAACACAGCTTCTTTGGACCTTGATCGCACTCTTTATTTGGTATCAACAGAGTATTTGGAAGTACATGTTTGTCATTAGAATTCAGTTGAATCAGACTAGTACCTCCTATAAAACTTTTACTTGAAACAACATCTGAGGACCCTTTTTGCAGATTATTGAAGCCTGACAGTGCAGGCAGATGATTTGGAGCCATATTTTCCTTCTGAGTTCTGATCATGCTTTCATTTTCAGGCTTTACCAGTTTCAGTGACATCTTCTGACAAGTGACCTCGCATTTGTTTTATGATGATCCATCAATGCACTTTGTCATACTCTTCTCTGAAACATCATTAGAAGATTGCATGCCAGAATCTTTATGTTGGATGTTGATGTTGGAAGATGATTAGGTAACTTATCTTCCAGATTGCCATTGCTCCTTTTTCTAGGAGCTTCTGATGTAGCAGAAAGCCTCTGCCCAAGTAACTGCAAGTTTCGAAACCACTCCACTATCTGCACTGACAGACATGCTTTCCGAGGTAGCATTCTTTTTGCTTGAAGCATCAGACAAGTGTGCAGTAGGGTTTGTGGATCTTGCCGTCGATAAGTGGTTTGCCACCAGATCCTGCTTGCCAGTGGTGGTATTCTCAGTTCCTTCGGATTTTAGTGACAACTTGTGACCCAGTAACCACATATTCTTTCAACTCCCTTCGCAATCTTTATTAGAAGCTTTTGGCAAAGTTCTGTATTTCCTCCATTTGAGTGTCCTGTGCCTAAAAATTTCAGAACCCATAATAAGCTCAAGCAAAACATCCAGAGAAATTTCTTATACTATTGGAACAAGAACTCAGCAAAATGGACTACATATGCTTATTTACCAGAATCGAACCATCTACAGAGCTCCAACCACTAGCGCCAATAGCTGCAGGATTAGCATGCTTCTCAGTCCATGACCGAGCATTTATGTCAAACTTGTCAGTTGTATTTGTACTCTCGACTCTGTCAGAGAAAATAATAAAATAGTTGGATGAAGCAAAAGTGTGTTATGTATCTGAAGGACCATGTGAGAAGGTCCTATTTAATGTTGTGATGAACTATTGCGATATTTCTGAAGTGGTTATTCGACATCAGTATCCCTTATCAATATAACAAAAACTGTTGAGATTTTAAGAATAGTTATTAAGATTTGAAGACTGAGAGTATATGCACAATAGTTCATCTAGTCATAAATTAATTCCTATCAATTACCTTTGGAGGTAAATTTAGAATATCAGGGCAAATGCGTCCTCCATTGTCAATGTTGGGATGATAGATGGGAGTAA
The DNA here is from genome assembly GCA_036346265.1 of Melocanna baccifera. Classification (NCBI taxonomy): domain Eukaryota; kingdom Viridiplantae; phylum Streptophyta; class Magnoliopsida; order Poales; family Poaceae; genus Melocanna; species Melocanna baccifera. The sequence continues at coordinate 24,303,671 of CM070678.1, forward strand.
CAAAAGTCACATTGGGTGGTTGAAAAGGATACCTGCATCTCAGCAAAAGTTTGACATTCAGAACATGATAAATCATAAGGGGGATGGATGTTGGTTTCCATCATAATGAAAGCATACCTTTCAGGAATTTGGATCTTCATAACAAAAACTCCTTTTGAATAAACCATTCCGTCAGGCCCCTCCATTCCCTTACTTAATGAGTAGGGAAGCCACATGCAAAGCAAGGAGAAAAACAGTTGAATGCCAGAGTTAACTATTGATTAGAAAAAAAGATGCTGTTAATAGTGGAAAAAAACATACTGGCCTCAATGCTCGACAAAGATGACAAGGCACTTTCATCTTCAGAAAGATTAAGAGAGACCCCATGAGGTGGATCATTTAGCAGAAGCTTAATCTCTTTCTGCATGTGCAGATTCAGCCTTGCAGCTAGAGCCATCTAATATTTTACATGTAACTCTGACCTGGACAAAAGGTATATTAAATTTCAGTGTTAACATATCAATTTTTGAACATTTAACACATGCCCATAATGATAAATGCCCAGACATGAATTTCTTTGCACATATTCTTGATTCATAGCATATTCCATAATTTGGCGTATCTTGTATGCAATGTAACTGAGCCAAGACAGCACGGTACATATGCGCAAAGAATAATGGTAGTGGCCTGTCATATATTTTTTAAAAAAGAAGCTATGAAACCTGCTATTTTGCAATGGTCATGTAAAGTAAGATCAAACCATCATAGTTCAGAAATGAACTATTTTGCAGGATTCCGAAACGATAATCCACATAACATGTTTATTGTTAATTCAAGACAACACATATCAGATATCACGTCACCAAGAACAATGGTTCCAGCACAAGCTATATTTCTAGTTGCTACAAGCTGCACGCATCCCAGTCCCGCACTTTAACGAAGCAGGACTAGGCTCTGTCGTCAAAAATGCTGTGAATCTGCAACTCCCTTGTTCAAACATCCCCACCCTTCACAGTTCACCCGCACACTGCAGCATTGGCCCGGTGGTGGAGTGGTGGCCGACTATCTCCCCACGACTGGCAGATCTCCACACGGCCGACCCCCCTTCTTAACCCCAGCCACGACGGCCGGTGGGGGATTGCGCCGAACAGTTCGCCAGCGGCGCGAGCCCGGCTGTAAATTAGACGGCGGGAGGCACGGAGAAAGGGAGTGCGATCTTTACCTATCGCGCCACCAACGGCGACCAGCTCCGGCGGCCAGTAGCAGAGCGCGGCGCCTCCTCCTCACTTCGCGTGGCGATCGCGAGCTTGCGCTCCCGCTCCCTCCTCTCGTTTCGAAGAGAGATTTGGAGGTGGGGACGGGAAGAAAGGCAATAGCGCGCCACGCCGCGGCGAGAAGGAAATGGCGGAGGCGGACGCGAAAATTTTTAGTCGGGCAATGGACTTCTGGGCGTAGAACGAAACGTTTCCTGGATGCCAACTGGGCCGATCTGTATGGCCCAAGCAATTAGTTTTGGCCCTCTTTTTCCGGCGATTTTTATCAGCCGAGAGGCAGCACACGAGCACGATGAACCCAAGAGGAGCTAATCCAGTAGCCACCGATCGATGGCGACGACTGCTGCGGCGTACGGCTGCTCGGCGGCGCTGCCGTTAGCGGCCTTCCCTTCCAGACCCTCCGCCCGTCGCGCGCCTCCCTCACGCGTCTCCCTCGCCTCCTCTTCCTCCCCCAAGCCCAGGGCGCCGTCTCCCGGGTGCGCTCCATAGTTAGCCTCTTCCCGTGCCGGGCTCAGCCCGGCGATGCCTAAGCTTGTGTGCTCTCCTTGCAGGCTGAGGGTTTCGTATCGTCGTAGGGGACTGTCTGTCTCTGCGTGCTCCGGAGAGACTGATTCGGACGCGGCGGCGTCGCCGGCGGTAACACATTAACCTCTCTCCCCCCTGCTTTTGATTTGTTCCTATTGTTAGGGATGAACTGGTTTGGGTTTTGCTTGCCTTTTGTGATCATTGTGATTAGTGAAAATTGGAGTAGTTAGTGATGGTAGTAGTAATAAGGGATTCAGCGATTATGGATTGGATTACGCAACCAGCAGCGATTCGAATTAATTAGCTGCTTAAAATATAGTAGAATTGGTTAGGATTTGTGAAATACGAATAGCTCATATATTGTAGGCTACTAAGCCACGATCATAACTCATAAACTTTGAGCTTGTGAGATTGTGGTTCTTTTCTATTCGCAGAATAAGGTGTGGTTTTCCAGCATGTCTCTTTATTCACTGGTTGAATGTGAACTATATGCTTGTGCAATCATATTTTTCGTCCATATAGAAATGCTAAACATGTCACAGAAATTGGACTTTGTGCATTTTCTTAATCTTATTAGGGACATACAGGCATATGGCCTTCAAAAAACAACAGCCTGTAGCTTCTACGTCTCGTAGAATTGGGAGCTTAGCAAATTCATGGAATGCCATTTGGATTGCATGAAGTCATGCTTCTGCTGATTGACTAATAGGCTGGGTTCAAAAACTGATCAGAAATAACACAGGCTTGTTCCTTATGGAGGTTATGTCTTTTTCAAATTCTGTTACTTTGGAAAGCATATTATTTTAGTATCATTCACCATATCAATGAAATGCAAGCATCCTTCTGCAGATAAATTGCTAGGCCAGAATGGCTTTAAAACAACATATTTTTTTTATGTGATGTTGCAGGAAGCCACTTTTGATATGCCAAGAAGAAGCTTGCTTGTTCAATTTACATGTAATAAATGTGGTGAAAAGACCAAACGTTTGATAAACAGGGTAGCCTATGAAAGAGGAACAGTTTTTCTTCAGGTAAATTCTTTAGTTTATTTATTTATTTGCAGCTCTCAATCAACAACTTTGCTCATACTAGTCCAAACCTTATTTGTGTACTGCTCTCTTTTTTTAATATGGGACAAGAGCATATCGGTATGCTCATTTGTGTTCTGACATACGCTGTACATTTATGTTCTAATATACACTGCACATACAGTGCGCAGGGTGCCAAGTGTATCACAAGTTTGTTGACAATCTTGGTCTAGTTGTTGAGTATGACCTACGAAACGAAAACGGGGTGAACACCTATACTGAAGACTGATCTGTTATGAGAAGCCATGTCGGTATGCAAAGTTTCCTCCAAAATCCCTACGCTGCGACAACATTAATTATTTGGATACTGTAGACTGTTTATGTTGAACAGTAGTTGTTCTTTGAAATTGCTGCAGATACCCAAGTTAATAACTGGGCTTATATGCATTTATATTGTGTATCACAAGTACACAACACCAGACTACCTAATTGTTCCAAAAATCATCCCTTATTAATAAGCAAAACGATACATTTTTGGCATATTTTTCTGGCTCTAATTGTATGATATTCACACTGTTCAAACATCATTCTTTGCTTGCATCTTGCTGATTTTGATTGGCTGGGACATCACTTTTCATCATCATCTCCTTCTCTTGTTCTTCCCCCGCCGCCACCTGCTCCAGGTTTTCAGCTTTGCTATCCTTGACATCATCCTTCTTTCTCTTGAGGAACTGGATGAGGCCCTCAAGTGCGACATCGGTGTCATCGGTCCTCATGAGCACCTCTGCTACCTCTGCTGGCGTCACCGAGCCTTCCTTGATCAACTCTTCTATCTCTGGATATGTGACATGGTGATCGATGGAGTGGTAGTTGGAGGCCAGAATTCTAAACGACTCTGGGGAGCAGTAACCCATGTGGATGTGCATGTCCATCCTGCCAGGGCGCAGAAGCGCAGGATCGAGCCGCTCCTTGTAGTTTGTCGTGAAGATAATTATCCTCTCCTCCCCACTTGTTGACCAAAGCCCATCGACGAAGTTGAGTAGCCCGGATAGTGTCACCTGTTCGACATGGTACTCAAATGCACATCAGAATTGGAACGAAAGCTAAGGAACAAAGAAATGTTGGGGGTGTATGATTCCAAGTGTCAATCTAACCTTGTCCTCTGAATGGTTGGATTTGGTACTCTCCTGACCTTCCTCCCGTTGTTGCAGCTCCATGGTGCAGTCGATGTCCTCGATGACAAGGATTGACCGGTTGGTCATCCCGATGAGCAACCGCCGAAGCGTTGAGTTCCAGTTGACCTCAGTCAGCTCGAGATCATATACATCGAACTTGAGGTAGTTGGCCATGGCTGCAATCAGGCTGGACTTGCCGGTCCCAGGCGGGCCGTACAGCAAATACCCCCGTTTCCACGCTTTGCCGATCTTCTTGTAGTACTCCTTTCTCTTGACAAACCTCTCGAGATCATCCATGACCGACTGCTTCAGCTTGTGATCCATGGCAAGCGTGCTGAAGGTCGACGGGTGGTGGAGATCAATGGCAAACCATGACTCACCTTCGTTCATGTAGATCTTCAGCGTCCTGTCCTTCTCCTTGATTTTCTTGGCGGTGGCCAGGATGTGAGGCAGGTAGGAGTTGAGGGCCTTCTCCTTGTGCTTCTTGTGGAAGCTCATCTCGAAGGACCGGACCTCAAGCCGGGAGTTGCCGTTGCCGCCACGGCCGTTGCCGTTGCTGTTGTTGCCGCTGGAGTTGTCGCGGCAGACGAGGCGCCACTTGAACTCGGTGCCCTCGTGGACGTCGGACATCTCCTCGCCCTCCTCCATGCTGAACATCATGCTCTTGGTCTCGTCGACGCGGCTGACCCGGAGGCGCTGCATGTCCGTGTTGATCCGCGTCGCGAGGTACGTCCGCGCGGCGTCGTAGAGCTGGTTGTTTGCCCAGCCCTCGGTCTCCTCGATGATGACCGTGTGCTGGGAGGACATGCGCGACCGCAGGTACCCCACGCCGGAGAAGAGCAGGTCGCGCACCTCGTACGGCACCAGCTCGTTCACGACGCCGCGGACCAGCATCGCCGACGCCGCGAGGGACGCCGCCGTGGTGACGGCCTTCTTGTAGGACTCGACGGCCTTGTCGTAGGACGCCATGGCCGGTGGCTATGCAAGCTTCTCTCGGCTCACTCCCCCTGCTTTGGTCTGCACCTCTTCCTACTCGACGAAGTGTTGAGAGGTTGTAGGTGGCCGTGCCGGCCGGTGTGGAGTGAATGGCCGTGTAGCTGGCGCACGGTTTTATAGGCGCAAGTTGGTTCGTGTCAAAGTGGTTGATGACTGATGAGTCAGTCGAGCTAAAAAAAAGGTCAGATTAGTGCGTTGTCCAATAAGGAGGTCTTGGCCAGCGTAGAAAAATGGCATCGCATTACTTTCAAGGGCATGGCTCCTTAGGTGGCAATACAAAACAACACCGGAAATGTCCTGGCGTTGGGTATTAAAAGCTCAAAGCAGATCGGACTAGCTGAAGCTTTGCTGGACGCCCCACTTTGTGAAGTTCTTTATGTTATTGTCTTTAGGAGGTGTTCAGAATACCGATGATTTATAGCTTTTGTTACTGTAGCGGATTTATTTTTTACTGTAGCTAAATTGGTTTATTTAGTATAATTAAATTTTTAAAAAATAAAAATAGAAAAAAAATAGGTTAGCCCATTACGGATAATTCAAAAGAATACGAAAAAATCTAAAAGAAAATAGAAAAAAGATAAAAATATGTACAGTAAAAAAAGTCGGTGTTTGACGTCAAACGCAGACGTTATCGCGTTATTGAGCACGGCCTCAGGCCTATCGAACCATTGATGTTGACCTGCAATGGCCATGAACATGAACCCACGAGTGTACATACGTATGTACTTGCTTGAGATCCGTATATTGTAAGGTCTCCAGTAGTTAAGGACATGGGTTCGACGAACACATGTTTTAGGCGGCATTAATTTGCACTGTTCCAAAGCCCCCCAAAAAAAGCGGATATGCAGTACATGCAGTGTTATGCCCAATAGACAAATTCCATGCTAAAATGCCTTACGTTGTACAGAACCCAAAAGAGAGAACAGTGACCCAAATGTATACCGCACACGGTGCTCATATTTTCTGCTTGTAGCGTGTGTACGTGCATGTGGGAATGTCTTTTTTTTCCCCTGTATTTTTTTGAGCCGTGCGTATCTCAAGTTCGCTTCGTGGCGAAGTCTCTGGCGGGCTGCGACCTGCGAGTTCACGTAGGAATTTTCTTCTGCTTCTTGTGCTGCACGGCAGCTATCCCAACCGACTTCGTCTTCGTTTTGGTCTCCGGTAGTCGCCCGTGTCCCCATCACATTTCCACGGTCTGCGTTTGCCTGTTCCGATACGCCTAATTTCGTCCCGTCGCTGATGGAGTGGTTGACGTCCGAGCAGGATTGTCGTGAGGGAGGACTCACATGAGAACCGATCTCACAAGTTACCAAGTAGTTTTGGGCGCTAGCTCTCAGCTTGTGCCAATGAATCTGTGTTATGAAGTGGTTTCCAAGATAAATTTACTGGTATGGTCTTCGTATTGTTTATCTGAATATTGACTGAGATGTTTTTTTTTTGCCTGAATATTGACTGAGATGTTGGTCAGAGACTACTCTGGAGTGAAGAATCCCTGTAGCGGCGACTCAGTGACTCGATGGAGTCGTTACTCGTTAGTGGCGTGGTTTCGTGGGAGAAAGTAACGGAGAGAGACCATTCCAATTTGGCCAGATGATTAAAGTCAAGGAGGTAAGCAGGAAAATGGACAGTTTTGCTTGCTACTCCTGCGTACGCAAGTGGTTCTTTTGACCGGTCTGCGCTAGTGCCTAGTGAAAGGCTGCAATCGCACCCGTTGATTGTTCTCATTGATCAAATGTATACGTGCATGTCCAGAGGAGTTAGGGATGTATACAACAGAAGAAGTCCTAGACTCCGATACGAACTCACGTAAATGAGACAGCCGAGCCGACAATAGATGGAAATCCTATTGTCGGTCTATAAACAGGACGGCGAACAGATCATAACAATCCGAAGAAACATGTAGTCCGTGAGAAGCACGATCATGTGTCCGAGGAGGAGGAGAATTCTCAGGAGAAGAATTATCTTCTAACACTCCCAGCAGTCCGAACGTGGCGCAGCAGGACAATGTTCAGATTGTCCGTAGACCCTCTGTGAAAATATCTACATATCGAGAGCTGGACGGCACATGAAGAACACGAACATCACCAAGAGCAACCTTCTCCCGTACAACGTGAATATCAATCTCAACGTGCTTTGTCCACTGGTGCTGAACAATATCATAGGATAAATACACGGCATGACATTGTCACAATATATTAACGTGGCTGAGGAGATGGGACGATGAAGTTCCTAAAGAAGCTAGCGTACCCAACAAGATTTGGCAACTACATTTGCAATGGCACGGTATTTTGCTTCGGTGCTGGAAAGAGAGACTGTAGTTTACCATTTGGATAACCAAGATATGAGATTGTCACCTAAAAACAAACAATAGACGGAGGTAGATCGCCGAGAATCTGGACAACCGACCCAATCTACATCGGAATAGGCGAGAAGCTTGTGCGCCAAATTAGAATAAAGTTGCAAACCATAATCCAGTGTACCTTTAATATATCAAAGAATGCGCTTAACCAGCTGAAAATGTGGTTCCCACGGTTCATGCATGAAAATGCATACTTGTTGTATGGCATAGGTGATGTCTATCAGAGTTATGGTCATACACTGAAGACCACCAACAGTGCTATGATAGTGAGAAGGGCCTAAGAATAGTGCACCTCCAATGGTCAACAATTTGGACTTGGTATCTATAGGTGTTGAAATTGGATGGCAATCAACCATGCCTGCCCGGTTGAGAAGTAGCATATTGCCGCTGAGATAGATGTAGTCCAGCAATCGTGCGGGTAACAGAGATACCAAGAAAATAATTTAAAGATCATAAATCCTTCATAGCGAACTCTAACACTAAGAGAAGAAACAATATCTTGCAAAACTTGAGATGAAGACGCCGTCAAGACGATATCAACATAAAGAAGAATGTACACAATGTCATTGCCGCGATGAACAATGAACAAAGAGGTGCAAACAAATCCTGCAAAGCATTGAAACCACGCACATGGTGCCTGCTTTAAACCGTATAAGGATTTAGAAAGACAACACACGCAGCCAAGGTGATGGATGCCAAAGTACCCCAAAGGCTATCGACTGTAAACTATTCCATCGAAATATCCATGAAGGAATGCATTTTTCACATCAAGCTGGTGAATTGGCCAAGATTTTGCAATTGTGAGACTGAGAATAATGCGATTAGTGGTAGGCTTCACCACTGACTGAGAATTTCATAAAAATCCACACCTGTTTGCTGAGAAAATCCACAAACCACTCTTCAATCCTTGTAGCGGGAAAGAGACCCATCTCAATTTAGTTTGTGATGAAAAATCCACTTGCCTGAAACAATGTTAGCACCAGGAGGAGGAGGAACAAGGTCCCAAGTTTGATTTTGTAGTAAGGCATGATATTCCTCATCCATAGCTTTGCGCCAATTTGGACCCTTAGGGGCAATGGTACATCTTTGGGATGGGAGAAATACAAGTGGAGGCATTCGGCAGATTGAGACGATGTTCTTCTAGAGGAAGAGGTAAATGACCAATGTGAGATCGAGTCATATAAACAGGAGGGACGGTAGGGGCGATGACAGTTGCGGCAGGTGATGCGATAGGCGTAGCAGCTGTGGCAACCACAGTAGGAAGATTGGCTACCGAGGTAAGGAATTCAGTAGCTGCAGTAGGGAGTTCGGTGACTACGGCAGGGTGTGCGACAGTTATGGTAGGTAAGGATGCTGTAGCAGGTGGCAAGACAGAAGCGACAACGGGAGGAAAAGAGGTGGATGCCAAATCCGGGAGAAAATCAAGGGATTTAGGTGGAGGACGATTGACCAAAGCAAAAGGGAACATATTCTCATCAAAAACCACATGACGAGAGATGATGACACATTGAGAAAAGTGTAAAGACACCTATACCCTTTGTAATGTGAAGAATAACCAAGAAAAACACAAGGCAAGGACCTAGGCAAGAGTTTGTGTTTAGCGGTGAAAGAGACATTTGGAAAGCAAAGGCAACCAAACACACAAAGATGAGACTACTTGGGAGGCCAACCAAAGAGTTTTTGGTGGGGAATAGATATACGAAGGGATTTTGTGGGGCACAAGTTGAGAAGGACGGTGGCCGCATGAAGAGCATCAGCCCAATAGGATGAAGACATGGATGCCTGGAAAAGAAGACAACAAAGAACATCATTGATAGTGCAGATGGCCCATTCAGCCTTACCATTTTGTTGAGATGTATAGGGACATAAGAGCCCAAGAAGAATACCATGTTGAGGAGCGAGTTTGTGAATTGTCAAACTCTCATCCATTATCACACTGAACGGTTTTGATGCAAACCGAATTGGGTGTCTATATAAGCATGAAATTCTTGGAGAGTAAGAAACACATTGGATTTAAGACGAAGGGGAAAGGTACAAATATAATGAGTAAAATCATCAAGAATGACAAGATAACATTTGAACCCTAAATGACTAAGAATAGGAGATATTCATAAATCACAATGGATTAACTCAAATAGGCAAGAAGTAGTGGAACTAGAGGAACTAAAGGGAAGTTTGACATGACGTCTGACTTGACATGTGGACAAAGAACATGTATCGATCTATTACATGGTATTTTATGTGATCAGCAAATGGTGGACATGACTGGATGGCCAGGGCGACCAAGACAACGATGCCAGAGGTCCTCAGAAGAAGTGGTGGCAGCAGCAAGGGCTTAAGCGGGAGGCCAAAAGGAGTAGAGACTGGTCGTACTACTGCAACAAAGAAGCTCGGTCTTGGTTGAGAGATGCTTCACAAAGAAACCAAGGGATCAAACTCGACCAAGCAATTGTTGTCAGTAGTAAAGCAGCAGACGTACACTAATTGTTTAATGATTTGAGGGACAACAAGTGTATGATGAAGATGTAGCGGTTTGGTAGGTGTAGGAAAAGAAAGATGATTGGTTTGGATGACAGGGATAGAAGAACCATTTCCAACTGTAATAGACTCGAAAGGAGAAAGTAAAGGATATGATGTTGGATGAGGACAAGTTACCGGTATCCGATGTCATGTGAGAGGTGGCTCCTGAATCCATGTACTACTCTAGGGTGTTGGAGAATGTCATATTATTATAGGTGTTGACGAAAGGCTTCCTGATCCCATGTTGGTCTATAATAAGCAGAAGATGGAGTTGGTGGGGCATGTGTGAAAGCATGATATGCTTGAGCGGGAATGGATGTCCATGTTGTAGGAGCGTTATTATTGCTTCCAGAAGGGGCACGCGCCAGTGCATACTCTAGATAGGTGACCATGGTCGTATGACACTAGTCCATGGATTAAACATCCATGGGGGTGTGTTGGGCGAGTTGGTGGGACGACCACCGAAGTTGTGGCTAACGGTGTTGTTGCTGTTGTTACCGAAGCCCCTATTGCGGCTGTTGTGTCCATGATCATCACCTTGATTGCAACAATTGTTGCCACCATTGCCTCTTATATTACCGCGGTTGCTGTCAGACTGATCGCCATGAGGATTGTCACGGTTGGGATGGGTGGTGTTGGTAGAGAGGAGGGCAGTGGAGACCTCAATCTTCGCTTGATTCTTTTTTCTAATTTTCTTTGAGAACTAGCATTAACTGTGTTTGAAGAAATGATGGGTAGGGTTTTTGAAGTGACACAGTGATCGTGATCTCGGAGTAGTCTTCATGTAGCCCACGAAGACATGTTAGTGTTAGGAAAAATAGTCTCATATGAATTGTAGGAGAGGAAAACGCACAACTTATAAGTATAAGGGAACTCCCATCCATTCGACTAGTCTTTTAGGAGGAGAAGGCCTAATACTACTTATAAAGTGCTGCTTGAGGGGTTTACTTGCGGGCAGTCTATGAGCTAAGATATGCAGAAGCGTAGTCTATTTAAGACGTAGAGATCGGGAATAAACATGATGAAACCTAGGCTGAGGGTCCAAAACCATCAGTTAGGACGAGAGTCTTGTCCATGACAGGCTGGGTCACGTGCGCCCTGGACCAAAGCACGGAACGCAGCTTCAAGTTGGATTGCATAGCTTTTTTATTGTCGTGAAAGATGTTCTCAAGGGCATCCCACACCGATTGAGCGGAAGCGCCGGGGTACATGACGATGTCGAAAATCTCCAGGGAGATAGATCCATATAGCCACGAGAGAACGGTGAAGTCATCCCATGTCCAGTTATCATCAAAGGAGGCAGTGCCGGTGTTGTCGATGTGGCTTGAGAGGGAATACTTGCCGAATACAAGCAAACTTGAACGCTTGTGTCGAGAAGGTGGCGACTGAATTGGACTGAATCGGAGCCGACGGGGGCGCAGTAGAAGACGTAGGTGCCTTGGCCGTCTCCATGGCCTTTGCGACAACATCGACAACAACTGTTGGAACCGGGTTTACTCCCCTGGCCACAGGTCCAAATGGGCTGAACACAATTAAGCCCATGGAGACGGAGCAACAACATTATAAGTGGTATTGAGCATTCTCCCCCCAAAAGACTAGTCCAATGGGTGGGAGCTCCCTCACACTTATAAGCTGTACTTTCTCCTCTCCCACAACTAATGTGGGATTATTCCTAACAATCTCCCCTCACATATTGGTTGGACACATCTGCAACCCTGAGGTCCAAGGAGATGTTAGGCGCCTGGGCTCTGATACCAAATGTTGGAACCGGCGACCACTCTGGTTCCACCGGGTCCATTCCTCGGTCTCTTCTTTCTTAGATGGGCTTGCATTCTCTGCGCACTGAGCCCACGGGCTGCCCACTAGCAAGCCCTCCAAACAACAACCTTATAAGCGATATTGAGCTTTCTCCCCCTAAAAGACTAGTCTAATGGGTGGGAGCTCCCTCACACTTATAAGCTGTACTTTCTCCTCTCCCACAATCAATGTAGAATTATTCCTAACAACAACAACACCAACAGCGTTCGACGGATTGGCGGCTGTGGTGGCTTCAGCATTAGCAGGAATTGCCGTGACAGCGGCAGTTGAGGCGTCGGAAGCGTTGGCACTCATAGCTGCAGAGGGGCGTGTGGCGCACTGGCGTCAGGGGCTGGAGGACGACGAGTCGGGCTGGGCTTGCGTCGCGAGTTAGGAGGAGTCACGACAGCGAAAGCCAGGCGTGTCGAGTCAAAAGAATCTGAGCCAGGAGGATGGCGAGGCATGATGCAGAGCCAGGGGAGCGCGGCGAGCAAAGCCAGGAGGCGCGACACAAGGCCAAGAGAGCGCGGCGAGTAGAGCCGAGATCACGGCGGAAAAGGGAATCGCGATGCGTTTCAAGAAACGCTTAGCTCCCGTACCATGAAAGGCTGCAGATCGCACACCTTGGATTGTTCTCATTGATCAAACAGATGGAAGAACGGCTGATAGATCGATAACAATCCGAAGAAACATGTAGTCCGTGAGGAGCACGATCACGTGTCGAGAGGCTATGTTCTTTTAGGCTGTGACTGATAGTTTTGTTTATGTTTTTTGAGATAACGGCAGACGATGAAGATGTTGATGCAGACGATGTATACGGTTTTGAACTCAAAAAACTGTTTAAAAATACAGCTTCAAGAAATTGTTTGAAGAAACCATCTTTTATTTGGGTTCTCAGAGAAGTCAATGTCAAAAACCATAAAAAGCAAAAAAAAAAAGAATGGCCGAATTATCTTCTAGCATCTAGCAGCAGCAAATATGTCGGCTACGAAATCTTTGCGCAAACAGGGACTTTGCAGGACCACGAAGGGCACACGCGATCGGTGAAAGCCAAGACCGGCCTGGCGACGGTGCTTTCCACGTCCGCCGGCGGCTTTTCCCCCGTGAAGCGAATCACGGCACAGCGACCGCCAACCGGCGGGCTCGATATTATTGGAGTCGCCGCCCGTTCTTTACCTGTCTCGGTTTGGTAGAAGAACAGAAAGCAAGCGGAGCAGCCAGTGGCAGCGTGCGCCCTTGCTCCATTCGTTCCTTCACCTGCTCGATCGTTAGTCACTCCGGATGAGATGGACCGCAATATATCTGGACGAATGGTCGTAGTCGCATTGCGCCTTTGGCCAGTCGTTTCCATGGGCAAGGTTTAGGTAGGAGCATGTGCCGATCGACCGAAAGAGCGGTAGAAAGGACTCCTGTCGTGGGCGGCACTCGTGTTGCGACCTTCTTCAATTGAATCTCTAGATAGCCATTGGTGGATTTAAGCCTTAACCTTTTCGGTAGCTTTTGAGAGTCACTTGCGCGCGTGCGTGTTATGCAACGCAAGGGGGACGAAATTAAGGGTATGTCTATGTTAACTTCTGTTTCTAACTTCTATTTTTATAAGCAGAAGTCAATACAACGTCGTAATTTCTATAAAACTATTTTTATTAGCTACTACTTTTTACTTTTATATTTTATATTTTATTATATCACAATTTCGTAAATCGTATGGTGGTCTAAATATTATAGTATCTTTCATTGCATCGTCTTTCTTACATAATATACTATTATTCATTAGCTACTACTATTTATCAACTGTTTTTATCAGTTATAAATATTTATCAATTATAGTTAAAAGTTATTAGTAAAAATTAATACGAACCGAGTCTTAGGGCGCTCGTTTTAGCGATGGCTTTTGGCTGAAATTTTACTGTAGCTAGCTTTTTTTACTGTAGCTGATTTGGCTTTTTGGGTATAATTAATTTAAAAAAATGTAAAAATAGAAAAAACATATTAACCCATTATGGACAATACAAAGGAACACAGAAAAAAAGAAAATACAAAAAAATCTAAAATATCTAAAAAATTTGGAAAAAGATAAAATATTGAATAGTGAAAAAAAAATAGAAGTTAGAAGGTGGAATGTCAGGATAAGCTGGTTAAGCTGGCTTGGACGGATCTGGAATTTCTTGAGGGACATCTGAGAGGCTGTCTGCTTCGTCGTCTTTTCTGATGACAGGGAGAGGAGCTTGCAACTTGCTGATGACCAACTTGCAGGTCATCAGCCATCTTGGAGACTTGGACCATGCTGTCGAGGACACGGCATACGTACGATTTCTCGTCGTCCATAACTTTTTTGTTTTTGTAGGCGAAGGGCCCTAATTTCCACAGTCATAATACAAAAGTTTAAGGTGAGTTTTTTTTTAACTTTGACGGATAGGATGGGTTCTAATATAAATGTTTATATAAATAAATTGTATAACAATAAGTTATTTGATAAGAATATAATAATTATTATATTAGTACATCATTATATTTTTCAAGTATATCTCTTATCGATAAGGAAGAGAATTCACAGAGTAGTCGTAAGCTATTCTACAATCATTTAGTAGTCGTAAATTCTTTTACGACCGTATAGTCGTAAGTCATTCTATAACCACGTAGTTGTAAATTGTCTTACAACCACCTCGTGGTTGTGGACTTTTCTACAACTGGTGTATTTTCTAACTGGTTTGTCTATGACGATCTACCATATCGGGGGTCTATCTGACAAGGTGGTTAAAACGTGCGTCTATTCTTAATAACCGCACATGATCTCTCTTTGATAATAACCACTGCACGACAAATGGGCCACCATGTCTCTCTGATAATAATTTCCATGCAGTTATCTCCCGAAACGTTGAGGCGTCTTTTGATACGGGACAACGGCTGTCGCTTCGTTAACTATATAAGGGTTAATGTCAGAAGAGGAAAGGATCCCCGATTGAATTCACCTAGAGCAAGATACAGTGCAAGGCATTTCACATTACTCTTTCAATTGAAATCGCTTCTCTGAGCAATAGCTACACAGAAAGTAGGGTTATTATTCTCTTTATGAGAAGGTCTGAACCTGTATAAAAATTCTTGTGTCTTCTCTCTGTGTTGTCGTAGTCAGGTCCTAAAAAGTTTCCCTCGAATCCAAATAAATTATACATAAGATCGGCATTAAAATACTGACGTTGTTTAAAAAAGATTATTCCAATAAACCATTTTAAAAAGACAATGAAAAAACCATCACAATTATTTATTCGAGGAAAACATAAGAAACATAAGCTAATAAACTAAAAAGAAGAGGATCTAAGTATAGTAGTAGCACCTTCTACATAACACACTCTAAAAAGATTTTAAAAAATACACGCAGATCCTTCGAACGATATGGAAGCAAGACGATATTATTTATATATGTGTGTGTGAAAATTTTCTATTAGCGAGCATATTTTAGGCCCCTGTTTCATACTTGTAGCTCTAGTAGAATATTTCTCTATCCCAGGTTACCACAGAGGTAGAGCACATCAAGGTACGGGTCTGAATAGAGTATGATCAGATCAGACCTGGTATGGTTGACCTAAATAAGTTATAGTGTCATGTCAGTTTACGTGCCTGCTCTTCGGCCCAGGCACGACCAGAGAGGGGTCGAGTTGTGTCGGACCAGCCCGTGCACGTTTAGCCCAATAAACCACCTATAACCCGATGATCAGTCATAAATATTTTTATCACCAGTAACAAGCAAATTTATTGTCAGCCACAAGTAATTTTACAGCTAGGTTACCCATTCGCGTCCAAAAGAGTACATTAATCATAACATAAGCAATTTTATTGCATTACAACAAAAGATATATTATGCGTGTCATATTGACCCAACCCGTCATACCAAGATACTGGTCCAAACATAACATATCGGATCAAACCGAGCCAGTATGACATATTCACTATTTATATAATATCATATCTAGATCAGACTATCAGTTTCGTGACTCAGACCGACACAATTAGCCGAGCCGATTTGGCCACAACTGAGTTCCCAACTGCCAAACTAAAAAAAATCAAAAGAAAAGAAAAATCTTCCTCGCATTTGGTCGCACCAACAGAAAATTGCTGCAGTCATCCCTCATCGTCTCCTCTCCCGAGCCCGAACCCAAACCTTGCAGTAGAATCCCGTGCGGCGATGGGGGAGGCGGAGGCGAGCAACGGCGGTGGCGGGGGAGATCCGCAGAGGTTAAAGCGCATCGCCGCGGCGGCGTACGACTACGAGAATGACGCGCGGTGGGCGGGGTACTGGTCCAACGTCCTCGTGCCGCCCCACCTCGCCCCCCGCCCCGACGTCGTCGACCACTTCAAGCGCAAGTTCTACCAGCGCTACATCGTAAGCCCCCAGACGCCGCCTCCGCTTGTAACTTGTATTGTTGTTTGGAGTGCCGGATTGGATTGGATGCGTCTCGTGTTACTCCTGATGCGCGGACTGTGGATGCGTCTCGTGCTGTAGCTAGTTCGATCTGTTTAACTTAGCGCTGTGTGCTTGTGCGGGGGAGAATTAGGTGTTGCGAAAGGGTTGATGGCTTGAATTTGATGCTACAAGTGGCTTTTAAGATAGTCAGGTACTCAGGTTGTATTATGTACCTCTAGTGTCCTAATTTCAAATTGTGTTTATGGGTGCATGATAATCATCGTTGTTGTGCTCAATGTCACATTTCGGCTTTGGTTCCATGCAGTTGCCAAGATGTTGAATTGTTGAGTTACTATTTTCACCGTTGTGAATTCGTCGTGCCTATGCTTTTCGTATTGCATTACTATGTTTTAATGAGGAATTGGAGGTGCTTAATTTGTGTGTTATGGCTTGAGATAGCTCAAATATCAAGTGGGCCGTGTTAATGTTTTGGTGCTGTAAAGGAATTTCTAGATCTTCTGCTTAGATGGTTCTTGAGCCAAATCAATAAGTGTAAAAGCAGAGGATATATACTACTGAACCCATTACTGAGGTTTTTTGGGGTTTACCTGTCGTTTAGAAAATGTGTTCCAATGAAATAAATCAACAACCGAGAAGCACACGGCCTTCACTTGAATCTAACTGCCATTACCTCCATCAAGAAAAAATTAAATTTCCTTGTGACTTCTAGAATGTACATGCACTGCTTGCAATGCCATATTTCATCTACTGGATAAACCTCCCTGTATGGGCCAATAATAGTCTTGAGCACGCTGCTTGATCATATGTTTCCTTTGGCTTGAGTTATGATGTATTTAAAACACAAGAGTTGTGACTTGTGAGGGGTGAATTGTATTGAAGTTCTTGGTACCTTTTCTTCCTCACCCACTCCAACCTCTCACTTTCTTCTTGTTGCCACACCACCACTTGGAGTTGCACAATTAGAAAGGTGAAGAGCTAATAGTTTGTTTTACCAATGCTTTATTGCTTTTCTATCTTACATGTTCAACCTCTGGTTGCTAGATATTAACATTGGCGCTAGATATTAACATTGGCATTTAGGAATGCCATTTGCCAATTTTTTGGTTAAATCGGACCTGAATTACTCATGTTGGTTAGTGAAAAGTGACTTCTCTTTAGTTAAGTTTCAATTAATATTTTCTCATTATTTTCTCGATTTTCTCCATTTGGTTTGATAGTATCTTTCAATTTATACCATCCTTACTGCATCTAGTCACTTCTGGGCGGTCTGATGATAGTTTCGCTTATTGATGTTACAAAATATTTGCTGCTTGCAATTGGCCTTCTCAAGTTGAAATAGTCATATCCAAGTAAAAGAATCAATGTAGGACAGTGGTAAAATTGCTGAGTTTCCTTTCTTTACATGTCAGGATCCTGATTTGGTGGTTGAACCTATGTCTTCCACAAGTTCAACTCAGTCCACCAGACCCACATCAAGGTCTTCATCTATGCCATCGAGAGAGAATGTCAGATCTCGTGACTCAGGTATGGTGAACTACTGAACTCTGGTGCTTAGTAATTTTTGTCTGGAGGATGAAGTGGGCGAGGTTCTTCTGAGAAGGTGTATATTTTCTGTGTTCTCAGTGGTGTAGTTTTCCTTTTCTGGTAGGGCTGTGTGGTCGTTAACTGTTGAAGCTCTTTTCAGGAGCTCCTGTCTTTGGTTTGTTGTTCAAGGGTCGGCTTTGTAGTGAGTCAGGGTTCAATAAAAATTGCTCCCATTTTGAAAAAAACTCCGATGCTTAATAGACTACTTTTGGAATTACAGTTTGAACTAACCAGAAAAGACATCACTATGTTTTCTCTCATAGTTAATTTCATAATTAATTTCATGTAGGATCTAGTGCAAGATCAACTGCTGCCTCCCAACAGCCACCAACAGAAAGGACAGCAAATTCTTTACGGTTGGATGGACGTACTATACACTTCTCTATCAATGCCTGGGTATGGTTTAACTACCTTCCCCCCTTTAATATAGAAAGGTGTAGTCATAATCTAGTCGCTGTGAGCAGAAGTTGCATCCTATTATGCTTTGATGTTCCATTCACTTCAGTTATTTCACTTCTTTTGCGGATTACCATTATCATTCTTAGGCCCTGGCCTCCTTTATCATATTTCTCGAGTTCTGACAGCATATATGGCCATGGATTTTTTTCCTGCTGAACTATGTGTAGAAGGGTAGAGAGATTGAGGCAAACACCACACAGCTAAAGGGCTGGGGTGGCTCGTATATATATTGGCCTGGAGTAGGCATACAAGGAAAGCATATACATGGAAGGCGCATACATGGTAAGCGCGTATATGGAAGGTATATACATGGAAGTATATCTAATTATTCTAATACCCGCCCGCAGTCGTAGCGGCAGTCCGGACGCAAAGACTGGATCGAAAATCTCAAAACAATGCGTCGGAGACCTTTTGTCATGATGTCCGCGAATCGATGAGAGGATGGTACGTGCGAACACGAACCTCACCAAGTGAAACCTTCGCGAACGGTGGATGTCAATCTCGATGTGCTTCAGACGCCGATGCCGAATCGATTAGTCGACATGTAGATGGCGCGACATTGTCGCGATGAGCGACGGTCGCCAAGCAATCGGGCGTGAAGTTCTTGCGAAGTTGTCGAGCCGCAACACTCGGCTCTGAGACGGGCAGCAAAGACGGTATTTCGGCCGCGACTTGATCGAGACACGGTTGTCGACGCTTGGAGGACCAAGACACGAGATTATCCCCGAGATAAATGCAGTAGCCGGAGGTGGAGCGTCGCGAGGCGGGGCAACCGGCCCAGTCGGCGTCGGAGTAGGCGGTGATAGATGTCGCTGGGGAGAGGCCGATGTGTAGACCTGCGTCGAGAGTACCTTTGACGTATCGCAGGATGCGTTTGATCAGCGCGAGATAGGGCTCCCGTGGATCATGCATGAAAAGGCATACTTGTTGGACGGGGTATGCCAAGTCAGGACGTGTGAGTGTTAGGTACTGTAGAGCCCCCGCAAGGCTGCGATACTCGGACGGATCGGCCACGGAGCTCCGTCGTGGCCGGATAGCTTGGCGTGAGTGTCCACCGGTGTGGCCGTAGGGTGACACTTCGCCCTGGCCAGCACGTCGCAGAAGATCAACAGAGATACGGTCGCGGAGACAGAAGAGGCCGTTGGAGGAGCGCGGCGACGGAGATGCCGAGGAAGAAGCGCAGTCACCGAGGTCCGTCATGGCAAACTCCGAGTGGAGCAAGCTCGTGAGATCAAGAAGACCTTGGGTGGAAGCCGTGAGGACGATGTCGTCGACGTAGAGCAGCAGGTAGGCCATGTCAGAGCCCTGACGGAGGACAAACAGGGACATGTCGGAGAAGGAGGCGACGAAACCGATGCCGCGGATGTAGGAGGCGAAACGTTGGTACCATGCTCGGGGAGCCTGCTTCAAACCATAGAGTGACTTCTGGAGAAGACATACATGGGTGGAACGGGCAGGGTCCACGAATCCGGAGGGTTGCTGGCAGTAGACCGTCTCATTAAGAGTGCTATGTAGAAAGGCATTCTTGACATCAAGCTGATGAATCGGCCAGAGCGGATGCGGCGATGGAAGACGATCCGGATGGTGGCGGCTTGACCATCGATCAATGTCTCGTCGTAGTCTACACCGTCTTCTTGCCGAGAAGCCACGAACAACCCAAAGCGCTTTATAGCGGCCGATCGCCATCGAGTGAAACTTGTGCTTGAAGATCCACTTTCCGAGACGACGTTAGCACCAAAGCGCGCGGACGAGGCGCCAGGTGTCGTTGTCCATGAGGGCCTTGTGCTCCTCGGCCATCGCGGCGCGCCGGTTGGGATCGGCGAGGCGCCCGATAGTTCGCCGAGCAGCGGCGGGAGAGTGGTCGGCGCCAGTGAGAAAAACTCCACAGAGGATCGGCGCGCATCGAGCCCGTGTCACCATCGGATGGTCCGAGGAGGCGCCGACGAGTCGTGGTAGCCGGAGCCGGCGTGGGTAGCGGCTTTGGTGCGGTGGTCGGAGGAGCCGCACGCGTGGCGTCGGGAGTAAACGGATGCACGCGCGGTCGTGGTGGCGAGCGACGGATGACGCCGTGGACGGAGGAGATGATCGCCGACACCATGCGGTGGTGGAGCGATCATCTAGGGTACTGCGCAGGGTGCCATTGCGGCGAAGGCGAGGCACCGGCATGGCGGTCGGCGTCGAAAATCAAGTCGAGCAAGAAGGAGGGTGAAGATTGGTCACTACTGGCAAACGGGAATATGTTCTCATCAAAGACAACATGGCGGAAGATGATGACGCGTTTGGTGGTGAGATCGAGACAGCGGTACCCTTTATGGTGAGAAGGGTAACCGAGGAAGACACAAGTCGTGGAACGTGGAGCAAGTTTATGAGCAGAAGTAGCAGAAAGGTTTGGAAAGTAAAGACAACCGAAAACCCGGAGATGACTGTACTGTGGTGGGGAGTGATGAAGGAGGGTATAGGGAATGTCACCACCGACAGAGTAGGATGGGCAACGGTTAATGAGATAGGTGGTAGCTGCTAGTGCCTCGGCCCAGTACTTGGGAGGCATAGTGGCGTGGAGCAGAAGCGTGCGAACCACATTGTTGAGGGTGCGAATGATGCGCTCGGCTTTACCATTCTGCGGGGAGGTGTATGGGCAAGAGAGGCGTAGGGCAATGCCACGGGAGGCAAGGAAGGATGTGTTGGTGTGGTTCACAAATTCGGTGCCATTGTCAGCCTGTATGGATTTTAGGGTAATGCCGAATTGTGTGCTAGCATAGGCGGTAAAATCTGCTAAAAGCTGGGAAACTTCTGATTTCTTTCTAAGAGGAAAAGTCCAACAATAATGAGAGAAATCATCAAGTAACACTAGATAGTAAAGAAAGCCAGATATGCTAGGAACTGGAGATGTCCACACATCACAATGAACTCGCTCAAATGGCGCAGAGGAGTGCGAAGAAGAGGTAACAAAAGGGAGACGCGTATGTTTGCCAAGTTGACAGGACTGGCAAAGAGAGTGGTCTACTTTATTACATGAGATGAGCGAGTTTTTATGTAGGGTATCGAGGCTGGCGATGCCGGGATGACCAAGACGCTGATGCCATAACTGGGAGGAGACGGCGATGTGGGTGCTGGGTGGAACTGAGGTGGCGACTGGAGGTATGGTGTAGAGGTCGCCGCACTATCGCAGTAAGCATCACACGCCGTGTCCGGGGATCCTTAATAGAAAAACCAAATCGTCAAACTCAATAGAGCAATGGTTATCACGAGTGAATTGTCTAATGAAAGAAGGTTATGGACTAGGTTAGGGACAACAAGAGTGTTGGGAAGAAGAAAACGGGTGGTTGGTGTGTGAAGAAAAGTGTGACCACGAGAGACAACAGGAGACGGAACCGCTGCCAACAAGAACGACCGAATGAGGTGGAGGATGGGAAGAAAGGAGTGTACCGCCGTAAATGCAGCCGTCATGTGGGAAGTGGCGCATTGTCCATGACCCACCCACCATGTCCTTGGACAGCCGGTTGGTTCGGCCGAGAATGAGGCCTGCTGATCCCAGTGTCCGGGGTGGGAGGCGGGACGGCGTGAAGGCGGTATGAGCTCGAGCGGAGCGAGGAGGCCGGAGCGGGCGGGCGGCGCCATTGACCACCGGTGAGGCGATCCATGGGTTGAAGCGAACCGGGGTCGGTCGATGGAGATGATGGTACGCGACCACCCGGAAAACCAAAGATCGGTGCCACGGCCGGACCGCCTGCGCGCCATGGCCGAACCCGCCGCGCGCCGCGGCGGTTGCGGCACCACGACGCCCATCACGAGCATTTGCGGCCGGAGTAGTGGTCGATGACGTGTGGCCGAGGAGCGCCGAGGCGAACAAGGCCGTGGTGGTGGCGATCTTTGCCTCGTTGCTAAGGCGAGTCTCTTTGAGAGCGAGCATGGACCGCACTCGCGAAAGAAGGGAACGGCACGGCGTTGGCGATGTCGTCGGCGGCGCGGAGAAGCGCGGGTTGAGGCCACGCAGCAAGTTTAGGACGAGTGCGAGTCATTGATGGGTAGCCGATGGCACGTAACTCGTCGGCGAGGACCTTCATCCGCCGGGTCAGTAGTCGGTGATGGACATATCGCCTTGGACGAGCGAGTGAAATCGATTGTTGAGGAAGACCGCGGGACTCCTTGTTGTCGCGAACAGCGCCTCGATCGCGACCCAAAGGTCACGCGATCTCTTGATCACCATCGCGAGTCGAGGATGTCGTCGGAGACGGAGCCATACAACCAGCTGAGGACGGCGGAGTCGGCGAGGGCCCAGTTAGCCTCGTCGTGATGCGCCGTGTCGGTTCCGTCGATGTGGGAGAGGAGGCCGAACTTCGCGCACATGGTCCGAAAGAATTTGGACCAGCGGGAACAGTTCGGCGTCTTCAGGTCGAGGGTGGTCGGTACATGGGACTTGACGACGACCGTGCAGTAGGGGTTGAGAACGATCGGAGGGGCGGCAGGTGCTATCGCATCAGCAACTGGAGGGGCCGTGATGGGAGCGATGTCGCCGGCGGTAATGGCGGTAGCAGCTGGAGAAGAAGCCATCGTCGGAGTAATGGGGAGACCGATCCCTTTTTTTTTTGGTCTCTCTCTCTCTCTCTTTTTTTGACCTATAAGAAAAAGTGACTCACCAGGGGAAACCGGATCCGATCCGGATCTGGGGGAAGAGGGGGTTGGAGCGGGCGACCGGCTCGAGGGAGCTGCTGGCGGCCGGCGACGGGTGACCGGCGGCGGCGATCGACGGCCGGCGAACCGAGGTGGTGGCGCCTGCGCGAGGCGCGCCGACCGAGGCGACGATCGGTCCGGTAGAAGCGCGGCGGCCGGAGAGGAGGAGGCGCGGCGGCTCGGGAAGGAGGCGCGCGGCGGCTTCCGGGGAAGGAGGCGGCGGCGGCGACTGGAGAGGAAGGCGGCGGCGGCCGGAAGGGAGGGCCGGCGGTGGCGCGGGTCGACGATGGGTCAACGACGGCCTGGAGAGATCGATCCGGGTGGTGTTTGTGGGGAGAAGGATCAGGAAAGGAGGCAGCGGAAAAGGGCTCAGGTGAGATGTTCTGATACCATGTAGAAGGGTAGAGAGATTGAGGCAAACACCACATAGCTAAAGGGCTGGGGTGGCTCGTATATATATTGGCCTGGAGTAGGCATACAAGGAAAGCATATACATGGAAAGCGCATACATGGTAAGCACGTATATGGAAAGTATATACATGGAAGTATATCTAATTATTCTAATACTATGATTCTGAGCTATACTGGCTGATTGCCTGACCACTACTTCAAGATTATACCAGTGGTTTCTGTTAGATATCTTGCTCTACCCCTCCTGTTCTCATCATCATTATCTCTTAGTTGATGCTGGTACATGTCGGAGTGAAATATGATATTGTGAACTATGGTTTTGCAGGTACTGGTTGTTGCTAGTCTTGGAATACTTCCAATTCTGCCAAAACATATTGCAAGCAAAGCGTATAGACTTTCATTGCTAGGAACAATATGCTCCTCAGCGTATTCTTTATACTGCACCTATGGGGTGAGCGTCTGTTTATCAGAATGAATGGATAAAGCACCTTTTTCTTTTTGTAGTTGTGCTTGTGCTTGTGTTCTGCTATTTCTCGGTTCTGATTTCCCCCCCTTCTTCTGCCTGTAGAAACCAAGAGCATGGAACATGCCTGCAATTCAGCCTTGGCTGCAATCTATAATTGTAGCCAAGGACTTTGTTCATTTAATGTTCTCTCTTATGATGTTCACATCTAATGTACACTTTAAGAGTAAGCTGAACTTCCTTTTTTCCCCGCTTCTTCAAATTTGTGAGTATAATCTCTGCTCTGCCCTTAGCAGTTTTATTTTCTTTTGTTGCAGTTGCTCTACTGCCTGTGCTTTGCTGGGCACTTGATCATGTTGCTAGATTCCTAAGGCGTAATTTTACACGCTCCTCTTTGTACAGGTGAGCAAATTCAAACTCAGTTCTATGTATAATTATCCTCAAATGCATGGTACTACTGTTTGATGGTATCTATAATCCAATTTACACCTTTGTATCTACTCCCATTATTATTGATTTCTTGCTTATCTTTTGTCTAGGAGGTACTTGGAGGATCCTTGTCTGTGGGTAGAGACAAACAACACTACACTCAGCCTCATTTGTTCAAATGCTGAAATTGCACTGGGCTTTCTTATGATCATATCACTTTTCTCGTACGTGCATTCACTTCTCAGTGAACTATTTAGATAAGGTTTTTGTATGTGAACTTACATCAGATGTTATGTGCCTTTGCTCATGCAGGTGGAGACGCAACATAATTCAGACATTCATGTACTTTCATGTGAGTTATCCTGCTCTGAACAAGCGGTTTTCTTTTGTTTTCATTTTGTTCTCTCCTTTTAGTAGTTTGGGAGGACATCAGGACATTATACGTTGAGTTTTTGCATCTCATTGGCTGCGTTACCAGTGCAGTGTGACTTATCTATGTCTACATGGAAGCACTGGGAGCTAGTTGTTCATATGTATCAGCTTTTTTTCCCTGCTTAACTTGCTATTGAAGTTTCGAATTGTTGATATCTTCCTACATAAGCAATGGGGTATTAGTTGATATGATAGCTCAGGCATTGTACGACAATAAATTAATTGCGTCTTTCTAACAGAACCTTTTAGGTGTTCAACTAGTGCATCCACAACTGCATTACCAAGCTAACCTTTCTGTTCACATTTATTTTGTGCAGCTGTTGAAGTTGATGTACCATGCCCCTGTAACATCCGGCTATCACCAGAGCGTGTGGGCAAGAATTGGCCGGGCTGTAAACCCGTACATTCATCGCTATGCACCATTCCTCAATACACCCATTTCAGCAGTCCAAAGATGGTGGCTGAGGTAGTAGGCATTGATCCTGCGTATCCCTTCGACAGAGAAAATGTCTGCTACACTGAGCTTTCCCCTTCTAATTTTTAGAAGATACCCAACGCGCCTCGGTGCACAGCGTTCAATTGTTATGCACAGCTATATTCTCGTTTCACGCCTCGCTGAACTACTCGAGGCATGACAAGATAAATTTCTTTGTGCAAGCAGTAGCTCTTGAGCGAACTGTTCATGCCTTATTGATACAGTTAGTGGTAGCACAAAATTATTGAGGATACTTGTTATAATCAAGAACAGGATGATAAACAATGAAAGGTGGGTGCCTGAAATTTTCCATTATAATACAGTCAAAGACGATTGCGCTTTTATCTACCAAAAAAAAATCGATGTTTTAAGAGGCTCATGATGCTGCTTCCAGTAGTTTATTTCTATATGGCCTTGTAGCCTTTCTGGTGAACTGAATGGACGATTGGTTTCCGGCTATTGTAAGCACAGTGAGAGCATTGCTACATTGTCCATTGAATTCGATGGCGTGAACGCAAAACATAATTTTATCTTCCGATATGACGCTGGGCTGCTGCAGTTGTTTAATTTGTGGAACAGTGTACAACGAGCTTATAATTTCCGTGCTATGGAACGAAAGCCTGATTTGTTAGAACATCTTTTCTTAGGGAAGACAGATAGCTTTCACTAATCAATCAAAGGGGTACACTCATCAGATGTTACATGAGAAATCAACAATGCGGATGTGCGCTGCACAGTAGACGAGTGCTATGAGAGCAATTTTCTGTAATAATATCCTTGCTTCACAGAGGTAGAAGTGCTATCAATGTAGGAGAGAAGATACATCAACATGGGTGGTTGCTTCAAAGAGGACTACAATAGCTTCTTGAAGCTACATAGTTTAAACTAATTCATACGAGTTCAGCTTATAGCAACTCCTTCCTGACTGTACCAGAAGGTATCATTGCTTAGTTTTAGATGTTGTGATCTTGTGAACCCATCGTGAAGCTACTGTGCATCCAAGTGGGACGTGCAGCTTAGCTTCGGACTCATCACGATCATGTAGCTGCTGCTATGCGTGCATTGAAGTGATGGATTCTTTACGGCAACAGCTTCAATCGTGGCATACACTTTGAGCTACTGTTTGAAGCTGCTTTGTATCGATGTTGATTATTTTTATTGGTTTCTACTTCTAATTTTTACTTAAAAATTAACTTTTATTTAAAAAATTTAAAAGCTGATATAAACAAATGATTTCTCGAAACGGTTTCTACACTTTTCTTACTCCCGTCTTACTGTGAGGATAAGATAAGAGGTCATGGATATATCATGCAACTCACTATACGCACACATCTCTATCATTTTCTCTATCACTCATCATTTCTTTCTAAAATTTATTTTTTTCAATCACTATTATTTTATTTTCAGTCAAAACACATCATCACAACACCGAAGACGCACGGGCACGTCGTTAAAACCAGACCGCGCCCGAGAACCATGCACACACGCGAACACTCACCCACCCATTCGGCACGCGAAGACAACGACGACCACCCGCGCCAAACGTCGGCACCCCATGTCCCTCCCCGGCGGCGGCGGCGGCAAGGACCCCCCCCCCCCCTCGGCCGACGGCGGCCGCGCGAGGCTCCGGGACGAGCAGCTGCGGCAGCTCCGCGATCTCTTCATCCGCTTCGACGTCGACGGCGACGGCAGCCTCACCAAGCTCGTGATCGCCGCGCTGCTCCGCTCGCTCGGCCTGCGCCCTACAACGGGGGACGAGATCCACGCCCTCATCGCCGCCCTGCACTCCAACGGCAACGGCACCATCGAGTTCGACGAGCTCGCCTCCTCCCTCGCGGCGCTGCTCCTCGGGCCCTGCCGCCCAGCCGTGGCCGTCGACCAGGCGCAGCTCGCCGAGGCCTTCCAAGCCTTCGACCGCGACGGCAACGGCTACATCTCCGCCGCCGAGCTCGCGCGCTCCATGGCGCACATGGGGCACCCCATCTCCTACGCCGAGCTCACTGACATGATGCGCGAGGCCAACACCGACGGCGACGGCGTCATCAGCTTCCAGGAGTTCACCGCCATCATGGCCAAGTCCGCCCTCGACTTCCTCGGCCTCGCCGCATTGTGAGGGAGATGGATCATGGATGGATTCCTCCTCTCCCTCCTCCGGTTAGAGCTTCGTGGACTTCCTTCTCTGTTTGTGCATTTGTTCCATTTGTTTTTACCCTTTAGCTCTTCTAATATATACATATTTTAACTAAATTGGTTGTATCATATGTGTTGGTGTAAATATGATGTAATGTTGCTGTAGTGCACGTTTGATTTGGAATTGTTATCCAGAAAAAAAGAATGAAAATGCCTGACCAAATTCACAAAATCAGTAATGCTTAATCCACTTGACTTTGGAATAGGAATTGTTGTGTTGATCAGTAATACAAACTGGTTACGGAAAAACTCGCTTTCAGATCATAATATAATACAAAATGATAATAGATCCAGTGTAGATGCAGCAAGAGAATTAAGTTCATTCGATAATTTATAGGAGTACAAAACAGATATTTTCAACTGACACAAACATTGGTGTTTTGACTCAAATTAGCAGCTTATGGGACGTAACCGTACTTGTTTAGTTTGCAACAGTCATTCTGAACAAACTCGCCTAAGTCACAACCACCACTATGTATATTTTGATTTGTAGCTCGTTTAAGAGACGGAAATTTGCAACTCTCCATGCATTCTTGAATAAAG
Source organism: Melocanna baccifera (assembly GCA_036346265.1). NCBI lineage: Eukaryota > Viridiplantae > Streptophyta > Magnoliopsida > Poales > Poaceae > Melocanna > Melocanna baccifera. Next base: position 24,331,401 of record CM070678.1, read on the forward strand.
GCACAGAATACCAACAAAAGGCTGGCCATAAATCCCACACTGAGGCCAAAACGAAAATAACTTGGATCCTTTGATATTCTTCAAGTACCAACGAAAGGATTCCTCTCTGATGCTATTAAAAGAGTGATTGTTGGGAGGTGTGAATTTAAGGCCCCGCTTAGGATGGTGTCGGCGACGGGTTTCTGCGATGGCGTCGGTTTCTCAGATACTGTAGCGATTTTGTCTTTTTTTTTCGTTTTTTTTGTGCTTTGTTTTTTTCGTATTCTTTTGTATTGTCCGTGATAGATTAACATGTCGCTTTTATTTTTATATTTTTTAAAATTTAATTATACCCAATAAGCTAATTCAACTACAGTAAAATTTCATCCAAAAACTATAAATCATCGCTATTCTGAACACCCCAAAACACCACTCATATGGGCCTAAATGGGACTGTGACTCAGTCAGCCTTGCAGCCGACCAGTTGATTAGTGTTCGTCAGCCTTATCCAGTTCGCCACCTCCGTCGCCGCCGCATGGCCTATGGTAGTGATCCAAGCCGGTCACGGCCGGCGAAATGCCCAAAGGAATCGAGCACCATCGCCACCGATTCCCTCAACGAGGACATCCTGCGCGAGGTCTTCCTCTACCTCCCCTCCCTCGCTTCACTCGTTCGCGCCGCCCTCACCTGCCAGGTGTGGCGTTGCTTGGTGGCCTCCTCCCCTGCCTTCCGCCGCCGCTTCCACGCTCTACACCCAGCTCCCCTCCTCGACCTCTTCCTCGAGTCCCCCGCTCCCGCCCAGCCTCCTAAAATCCCGAACAAAAGAAAGGGTGGCTCGTTTGAACTTTTAGGGTTGTGCTTCTAACTTATTTTATATTATAGCAAATTTTTTACAATAACTATTTATAATTTTTTTAACATAATTAAAATAAAAATATATTATTGTAAACAATACAAAGGAATAAGAGAAAAAAATACAAAAAACATAAACAAGCTAAAAAGGACGAAATTAAAAAACTAGATGTTAGAAGTTGAAGCTTTAGACTCCACCCGTTTCGCCTTCAGCTTTTGGCTTCCAATTAACTATTCTTTAATTTCGTCTTTTATGTCCAATGATGATATAATATTCCTCTGTTTATTGTATCATCATATTCTCGACTATATCTCTTAACAATAAGAGAGAAATTTTATAGAATAGTTATAAATCTTACTGCGCCTACTCCATAGTCGTAATCCTTGCTATGACTATCTAGTCGTAAGTTATACTATGACTTTCTAATTATCGTAATCCTTACTATGACTATCTAGTCGTAAGTTATATTATAACTTTCTAATTATTCTCCTATGTTTAACTAACCAACTCTCACAGCGGATCTGTCTGATAAGGCAGTTAGAATGTGCGTTTACGCTCAATAACCGCACATGATCTTTCTCTCTCACTGACAATAACTGTCCTATGGTGAATGGCTACCCACGTCTCTCTGACAATAACCACTATTTAGCGGTTAACTCCTAAAGTGTCAAGATGTCTTCTGGCAAGAAACAACTGCCGCAACTTCATCGTCAATATAAGGGTTGATGTTAGAGAAAGATGGAGGCAATCAATTCTGGAATGAGTGCTAGTCTTTTTGCACTATTCACACTTGTAAACTTTTTCTTAGTAATAGTAACACAGAACGTAGGGTTATTATTCTCTCAGGAGAAGACCCGAACTTGTATAAAAATTCATGTGTCTTTACTCTACATGATCATACGAGGGTCTTGAGAGTTTTCTCTCGAATCCAAGAAATCATACGTAATATCAATATTAAAACATGATAGTTGGCGCCATCTGTGGGAAAAGTTTCTTCCAAGGCTCCGGTAAATTCCTTGTCAGTGGATTCTCTTCCTTCTGATGCCATCATGGCAGGAGAATGGAATGAGGAGAACTGGTTCGATTTGGTGGACTACGTAGATATTGACATTAGAGCTGGATAAAAAGCTCGAGACTCGCGAGCTACTCGAGCTCGTAGCGGGCTCGGCTCGACTTGGCTCGAGCTCGAAATTTTTTTTAGTGAGCCGAGCCTAAGAAATAGCTCGGCTCAAAAACGAGCCAAGCCTGAGCCGGCTCGCGAGCGGCTCGCGTGCCCAACAAGCTAGAGCGATCGATTCATCGATATATTCGGTTCGGTCGGTCCGCCGCTCCCTCCGCCGCGCTCAATCCACCCGTTCCGTCCGAGCCTCCCTCTGCCTCGCTCTCTTTGCTCCCCCGCGGGCCCGCCCGCCTCCCTCCCCGCTCCCCGCCGCCGCCTCCCTCCCCGCCCCCCGTCGCCTTCTCCTCCTCCTCCCCCCCCGCCGCCTCCTCCCTCCCCGCCCCCTGCCACCTTCTCCCTCCTCCCTCCTCGCCCCCCGCCGCCGCCTCCTCCCCGCTCCCCTATCCCCGCCGCCTCCTCCCCGCTCCCCCGCGGCTCCACCCCCGCCGCCGCCACTCCCTAGTCCCCACCCCGGAAGGAGGCCGAGCTCGGCGAGCACGTGAAGGATCCGCGGCATGGCGAGGCTAGATCTGGGCGGAGGAGGGACAGTCGGGAGCCGGCGGCGGTGGATCCGCCGGATCTGGCGTCGAGGAGAGCAAATCCGGTGGCAGCAAAAGCCGAGGAAGGACTGACGAGGCTGGGCGCGGCAGGATCCGACGGCGACGGCCACAACCAGCGTGAGCGCCTTCTCCGTGACGTCTGCCATCGAGCCTTTACTCGAGCTCGCGAGCCGGCTCGAGCCACCTATCGAGCCCAAGCCAAGCCTACCTTCTAGCTCGGTTGCCAAGATTTACACTCTGAGGGTTTGTCCATCCCGTCACAGAGTACTCATCCAACCGGAGGCGATTATAACCTGAAATTCCCCTACCTAGCAGGGTTTACTCCTGGTCGCGATGCGTTTTCGCTCGAGGATTCTTCAGATGAGTGGACCTCCACCAGAAGTTGAAGTTTTAGACAAAAGGTCATGGCCCTCTCCTCAGATCCTCATCACCTTCCCGATAGAGGCCCTCACGAGGCTTCCCTCCGAGCACACTCTCCCTCCTCTTTTAAGGATGGTGCATAGATCTCCGGCGACGAAGTTGTGCCAAGTTCCACAATTGTGCTAGAGACACGTGGAGTAGATGAAGCATCAGATACATGTGTGGGACCGGTAGGATCCCCCACGGGACTCACGTTGGTAGGCGACAGGACATCTTACGTGGGACCTAAGAGATCAGTGCCCTGCAATCTATGCTAGCAGCGTGCACCGAATCGCCCCGGAGTCTGTCCCTATATTCTCCTACCTGGAGTTATCACTTGGATTTGTGGTGGGCGAGTCACCTGTAGCCTGCACATAGGGAAATGACGTATCCGGCTGGATAACAGGGTCAGATTGCACAACAACATTTGAGTCAAGTATACCAATATCCGTATTAGTCTCCTTACCATCCATACGTCCCATAATCGGAGGAAAATTTACGGAGGGCAAGGGAGGAAAGATCAAAATTTGATTAAGTAATGAATGGTCTGATGGTGGTGATTTTTCATCAGCAAAAGAAAAGTGTTGCTCAACAATGACTACATCGCAAGAAATATAAATATACCCGAAGAGACATGCAAACACTTGTAGCCTTTATGAAGAGAAGTATTACCAAGAAAAACACACTTTTAGACCAAAATTAGAGTTTTCGGTCATTATATGGACGAAGACAAGGCTAACATGCACATCTAAAAATTCTAAGAAAAGAATAGTCTGGAGATGTTGCAAAAAGATGGTCTAGTGGAGTTGAATTCTGTATCATTCTGTTAGGGAGGCAATTTATAAGAAGCATACTATTTGGAATGCCTCGTCCCAAAAATAAACAGGCATGGAGGCATGGGCGAGTAAGGATAAGCCAACTTCTATGATATGATGATATTTTTCTCTCAGTCAAGGCATTTTATTGATGAGTGTGTGGATAGAAAACATGCTCCTCCCCAGTCGGTTTGCACATGTAGAATTTTTTATTTAGAAGGCGCTCAACATGAGTTTGAAATTAGATGAATATGCGATAGATATTAGCTTTACTCTTAAGACAATACATCTAGGTGGATTTACTGAAATCATCGATGAAATTCACATAGTATTTAAAACCACCGAAGGAGGTACACGTAGGCCCCTAAATATCAGAGAAAACAAGTTCAAGGGGTGACGATGACACACTTTTTGACCGAAGAAAAGGAAGTTGATGACTTTTGTCCTGTTGACAAGCATCACAAACAAAGAATTTGTTGGACTCATGAAGAAAAAGGTAAACTGTGACACTAAAGAATCTGATCTACCACTGGAGACGAGGGATGGCCTAAATGGCAATGCCACTGCTCATGACTATGTTTGATGACAGAGAGGGCCTTCCTAGATGTAGTCGAGCTGCTAGGAATAGGGTATAGAGCACCCTCATTGAGACTGCCAAGGAGCACCTTCTTCAAAGTACAATCCTAAATGAGAAAATAATCAGGATGAAATTCAAGATAGACGTTATTGTCAGCCGTGAGTTTATGAACATATAACATATTTTTATTTATGTATAGAACATGAAGAACGTTGTTTAAGAACAAGGGTATGTGACATGAATTTTAGAAGAACCAATATGAGCAATGGTATACTTGGACCATTTGCTGTTCATATCTAATCTTTGCCAAAGTACCGCTCATGTATCATCAACTTGTTCAATTCTCTAGTGATATGATTAGTCCTCCCAGTATCCGTGTACCAGGTTGCATCAAACTTTGATCCTGTGGTGATATTTGCCACTGTGTGCTCCTCCTATTGGAACACATGATCGAATTGCTTTAGCATTTAAAGTTACATGGCCGATCTTTCCACACAATTGGTAGATGGGCTGATTGCCGGATCCATTGTTGCTGCCATGATAATTACCATCACCATGATGTTTATCGTAATTGGTACCCTAGTACTGGTACTATCCGCGGCCACCGCCTTGGCCGCATCCATGTCTAGCACCACTACCTCGCCCACGCTTTCCTTGATTACCCTGAGACACCATATCTGTGGAGGGATGGAGCATGAGATTGTTTTGCTCGTGATGCATATCATAGTCTAGCATGTGTGACTAGAGATTGGTGAGGGTGATTAGCTCCATCCGGGTGGTGATGGATGTCATTAGCTCATTATAGGAGTTGTCGATGCCAACGAGAAGATAAATAATGACCTCCTCTTCTAATGGTTTGTCGGTGACAACGTGCCCATCGGTAAGGTTCTTGACTCTGTTGAAATAGTCGATCATCATCATGTCCCGTTTCTGAAGTGTAGCGAACTATCATCAGATTTGCATAATACGTGCCCTAGATTGAGTCACAAACTTACGCTCGAGGGCATTCCAGACTGCAGCCGATAACAACAGAAACAACACCTGCCCCAACACCTCTGGTGAGAAGGTGGATAATAGCAGACTTAGACACGTCTGATCTCGTTGGAGCCAAACGGTATACGTGGGATTAGGAACCTATGTAGCTCCATCTTCTGTCGATGCTATGATTAACTGGGTCGGCGCCAAATTGGTTTCTTCTACGAGACCAAGCCATTGTGCGCCGCGATGGACAGGAAGAACATGCGCCCTCCACAATAGGTAGGTGTCGTGAAACAGCTTCACATTGATAGGATTACCAAAAGATGGGTGATCAATAGACATCAGGGCGATGGCTTGAGTATCGAGTGCTCCTGAGATTGATGATCTTAGACTGGTAGATGTATTTGCGGAGATTATCATTGGATGGGAAGAGTAGGCTCTGATACCATGTCAGAAGATATCAAGAGAGTAATTTACAACTAGCACACATTTGCTTTCTATTGGTCATCTATTTATATACAAGTATATGAATGTAAAACTCTCATATGTGAATACTAAGCACTACCTCTAATGAAAATATCAATACTAATGAGAATACTAAATAACAGTGAAAACACATATTAATGAAAATACTAAACAACAGTGAAAACATAACTATCTTAGTTATTTAACATAATACACTCCATAAACCTCCTGTATGACATATATCTAGCTAGGAAAATGCAACATATGATATATTTTGGGCCGTGTCTGATTAATCTAAAAAATAGTGATTGTTGGGAGAAGATAGAAACTAAAATACATTAAAAAAATCAAAAAGAACAGGACTGTATACGTAACTCGAAGGTTGACGGAACAGGCCAGTATGACTTTCAGCAGACAGCTCCCGATGCAGTCGTCCACAAAGTACACAGGTACAGACACACCGTATCTATACTGTATACGTACTGCACAGACACATACACTAATACATACAAGCGAGAAACAAGAGGTACGATAGAGTAGTGGTCCTGATCTTATTAAAAATAAAACAGAGCATATTCCAGTCACACCAAGAATCCACCCACGAAGAACTAAGGATGTCCACAGGACAGCCTGATGGCCAGCGTCATTGCCAGCATGCGCGTCGATCCTGCGCCATCAGGCGCTACCATCCACACGAGCGCCTGATGCCAGACACGTGTGCGCTCGCGTAGCCGCGTGCTGGCTAGCTAGGGTTTTTCCACAACCAGGTCATGAACGGTGATTAGCCACTAGAGCAGGCATGGCAAGCTTTCTACAAGCGAAGCAGACACCGTTCGCTGCCAAGTGCCACCAACCAGGGCATACGTGCGTCATCATTCAAAAGCAGTACGCCATGTGTTGCTGCCACTGGAATCTCGAGGCAACACCACTGTACTGGATAAGCACCAACCCTCCCATCCTTTCCCTTCTCGGCACCAACTCATTCTGCATACAGTAGCAGGCTAGCAAGAAGAGATGAGAGAGATGTTTCTTTCTACATGTCCATCAACAGATGCATCATCGGCCGTGACAAGGATATGGCAGCCCAATCGGGACGGCAACTTGGCACCGTTCAGAGACAGCAGTGCTGCATGAATGAATCTGGACTGCATATGGTCGTGCACCTACCTACCATGTCACAGATCCGGGGGGCGTACGCAGGACTCGCCCACAGGATGAGACGATGCAGGCACCACACGATGTCGCTAGCCACTGCCGTCTGAATGTCTGTCATGGATGTACGAGTGGTGTCTGTCATGGTAGGCACTAGACAGACAGGTACAAGAGGATAAGAATCTGATAAGGTTGTATTTTTCTCTTGTCGTGGAAATTGGGCATATGTAGCTAGACTTCTGAAAATGAAGTGTACAAGCTAAATTAATTTATATTTTACAGTTGTGATTCACCAACATGTTACTGTCATGTATGTTATCTGAGGTGAGAAAGGAGAAGAAAGTTCATTGCAAGCAGGATCTCTGGTTGGAGAGGATGCATAGGGCACGCAGGAGCAGAATTGATTATGATTAGATGGAGCCAAAAGTAGTACACACGGTACTTTATCCACACTTAGTACTGCTTGCACAGCTTTACAAGCTTTGTCTATAGCCTTATCTTCCGTTTGGTAGACAAGTCAGACAGCAGGCACAGCCACATGGCATCTTGCACTGGTAAAATTGGAGCGTCCTCACGACGACGACGAAGATGAGACGACGACGATGACTAGGATGAAGGCACGTCATGTTCCGATGGACGGCGTGGACAGAGACATGCCCAGTTCCAAATCCAGTGGAGAGCAGTGGTGACCATGGGAAGGCTGCTCCATCAGAACCACAGGGAATGGCCTTGCTGATGCACCTGAAGCCGATGAAACATCCACCTTGTCATCTTCCTCCGTAGAATTCAGATCAATTGCCGCCCTTTCGGAGGATCCATGGCGCGACATGTTCAGCGACAGAGAGGTCGAGGCACCTTGGCCACTGTTCAGTGGCTCAGAAACGCGTACACCGTTCTCGCAAATCGGTACCTGTTGTATGAAGTGGCACCAAATTTTGGTCAGTAATTCAAGAATTCGAAATTAAGGCAGACGGCTGTACTGGACCTGTACATACCATGTCAAAGAGGCTGGACCGGCGCTTCTTCTTCCCCATTCTGCTCTGCCTCAGGAAGAACTTCTGTGCATGGCTGGCGACCTGCGTCGGAGTTCTTGTCGTGACATAGCTCCGAGAGATGCCTCTCCAGTCGCCCTTTCCAAGCTTCTCAAGGCCGACTAGGAATAGCCGGTGCTCCTCCTCACTCCATGGAACTCCTGTCATGTTCATATGGTTATTAATACATATTTTCAGAACTTCAGATGTTACATATACGGAACAATTATTCAGGATGACAAGTTGCCCATTACTTTAGTAAAAGAATGGAAAATATCTTTTGCTTCTTTTTTTGAGAGGATAATGCAAATGCAACTGTTTTTTGAGAGGGATGATGCAACTTTGTTAGGTCAGGACGATAGACTAGGATAAAGAAAAGAAAATTAGGGAGGAAAGTTTCTGAATTTCCAAACGATAAACCCTTTTTCTTTCTTTCTTCTTCATAAAAATAGCTATCTAAATCAAGCATAGACAATAGATTCAGTACTAGTGTAATTGCAAAATACTAAGAAGGCCATTTACCTTTCTTCCTCTCCTGGACTACTCTGCCATGAGGGCCATCAGACAGGTAGCCATTGGACGCCCTCTCCAGGCCCTCATCGATCGACAGAAGCAGCGACGACGAAGACGAGACGAGGGAACCAGGAGCCGCAAGCCGCAGGCAGTCCATGCTGTAGCTCTTCTTCATGGACGCGCCGGAGCCTGCATCGACATGGACCTGCACCCCAAAGAGCCTTAGCCCACTGCCGCCGCCGCCACCACCACCACCACCACTACTGCTACTGCCTCCTTCGCAGAGCATAATTTCTCTCTGTCCTGTGCTGCAGGTTCTTGAGTTGTGGCCGTAGTTGCCACAGTGGGAGCACTTCCTCGCCATGGTGTGGCTATAAATCGACTGATGAATCTGTACTGTCTCTGCTGCAGATGGTGAGAGATGGGTGGAGACCAATGTGTCCACAGCCACAACGGTCGGTGCTACTACTGGCTCGCCACTTAGCTAGCTTACGGAAACTTACACAGCACCTACTATTATATCCTGGTGACGGTATTTGCCTATGGATGTGGAAATGGTTATTGGACAGGAAACCATAGAAAAATAATTATCGAAGTCGCCTTCTGGATCTTGTAGCTTGGACTTCGTTTCTATTTTGAAATGCAAAGTATGTACGAACAAACTCTTCACAATTGTTACAAATTGTCACCCAAACATGGGCCTGTTGATCGGTGCAATTTACACGGGACCACTTGTCAGAGCCTTTTTTTTTTGTGATGTTTTTTTTGTGTGTACAAAATAACTTCATACACGAGACACTTGTGTAAATATAAGTTGGTTGACCCAAAGAATTCATGCATAAATCTATTTTCCAAAAGCAAAACAAGCATGCGCGTAGGCACTAGCGAAGATGAAGAACAGGAGAGCTTACACGAGCAAGAGAATATTCCTTGAATTCACTGCAAGCGTAAGCAACAGCAGCAATGCGTTCACTGGTGAGAAATCGCCACGACGTCACGTATCTTACGTAAGAGAAGTCGAAGTCACTTCGCCTCCGCACGTGCGATCCGCATTCACGTACTCTGCTTGTTATGTTATCTACCAAAATATTTTCAAAGGAACAGGGACCACGAGGAAACTGTGTTTTACTTTGCTTAATTCGTAAGCGAAGCAGATCTACGTCTGTGATTGAATTCTGAGCTAATTAGCCTATCTATGTAAACTATATGAGTTAGTTACTCTATGTTTTGTGATGAATATTTGACTCTTTTGTTTGATTAGTTTTGAATTTTAAAGTTTGTTTTTGGAAATAGTGAAAAAGATTTGAGGTTGATTTGGAATAGGGTGAATCATTTAAGCGGGGCGGGGGTGGGATGGACCTTTGGGTCGGATCATTGATCTGGATAGTATTCGAGGTGGAGTGTGAGTCGGCTCACTCGGGTGAGCCGGACCATTGGTCTAGAGAGTGCATAGTTTTAGGACTGTTTGGAGTGGATCGTCCAGATCACTCATACCACTGAGGCAAACCATTGTTCCAAAAACACGTTTTTGGAGTTCTAAGCTATTTTTTTGTAGACGACATCGAGAGGAGTCTATCGGTGATGTTTTTTAGGCTAATGATGAGTTGTTTGTGATGAGATCTTGCTAGCTTTTGTTTGTTGTTTTGTATGATTTTGGAGCAAAGTTGGTGTATAGCGTTGTGGCTTGATCCTAGGGGTTGGGGTCAGTGTGTGTTGTATGATATATGGTTTTTACTAATTTGAGTCAAATGAATAAAACTTGTGCACAGAGGTGATTGCTTGATCTTTGGATGTGCAGATTGCTTAGAGGACATTAGCGGTCAATGGCAAGACTAGGACTAGGTGAGAGAGTTGAGGTCCGTACGATCGTGTAAGTTCGGGTGAAACTACGTATCTCAAGCGAGAGATATGGAAAATACAATGATCTTAATGAGACAAGTTGGATCATGAAGTGTGCCAAGTGACTTAGGGCCGATGCAAGAAGAGACGATCCTATTTAATCTTAAGGGGTTTTTTTGTAATTTTTATAATTTCTTATTTCCTCCCTATTTAGTACTGTATTAGCATTTATCCAACAATTGTTTAGGGCCCAATCAACATCCTAATCCCAGCCCATAAACATTTTGTAGGAACAAGCCCAAAGCAATCCATTGGAAACAATCATATGTAAATAACACAAAGAAAAGATTACATGGACTTATACCTTGTGCGTGTTGTGTCAATCAAACCAATCTGGCATAGCATTGGCGGAAATAGGGGCATATGATCCTAGTGCTAGCTCTGTGGTCACTGTTGTCCTCTTTAGGGTCTTCAAGAAACACAAAATACATGATTGCACTTTTCCTTTGACTAACAAAAAACTAAAGGATCTAGATGATTAGAGATTTGTTGAGAATCATACCTTAAGGTGATACCCCATGGCGGAGTTTCCTGAACCATGCTCTGGCAAACCCACATATGTACGCAACAACCCCGAATGACCGCTAACACCAACAATGCTCGCCGTCGGCACAAAGCCCTCCATGCGCCCCCCATCCACTTGCTACATATTGTTGATGTTGCATCATAGTGTGGATCATGTGGGCGACATCCATAGGGTGCGAATAGTAAAAAATCAACACTCAGTTCTTGCTGAAGGAGAGGGCGAATGGTGCATTGTTATGTAAAGGATATACTTGTATCATCAGACTTGGTGAATGTGCACTCATACCTTGATGAAAATAGTGGGGGCAAGGGCATTGAGCCGACAGATGCGCTGAAATTCCAACATGGCTTGGTCCTGCTGTAATTCTTGCCTAGCATGAGATGGACGCAACATCCATCGTAGTTGTCCATGCGCCACCACTGGGACATGGGGTGCCCTTGTCTCCATCAAGGGATGTCGGGAGTTGGAGCTAATAGTATTGGAGAACTCAGGAGCATTTTGGGGAAACAAAGCATTAGGATTTGTGGCCATTGGAAGGGTTGGTTTGGAGTACAGGGTCACGTTGCCCTAGGTATAACTTTTATAGAGATTGGGGTGACGAGGACAGAAAGATTAACCATAGAACATTTATGTCATAGGTGGATGGGTGAGGATGAGCATTTATACAAAAAAGTATTTAGGGTCACTAGTTTTAGAAGTGTGTCAACACAGATTCGGCATTTTCTGATAATTGAATCAAGGCAGGCATGAATATGTTACTTTTTATAGCGAGTGGGTAGTGGAGACTAGGGGATAAAGATTGACGATGAAGCATTTATAGTATAGGTGCATGGGTGTGAATGGACATTTACAAAAAAATTATTTAGTGTCAATAATTTTGGGAATCATATTGGCACAACAATGTGCCATTCAATACTTTGGGGTAGTTGACTTGAGCCATAGATGGTTTGGAATGAGGCGGGCAAGGTGTTGATGTCGTGAGATGTTTCACAATTTCTCTAATTTTTAGCATTCAGGTAAGGGTGACTGGGGGAGCAAGATTGGCTATACCAGGGGGAGCAAGATTGGCTATACCATAATGCATTTATAGTGTAGGTGCATGGTTGTGGATGAGTATTTATTGAAAATTATTTACGTTGCTAGTCTTGGGAAGCATCCACACAATAATGCACCATTCGACACTTTTGTCATAGTTGAATTGTGCCTCAAATGGTTGGATTGAAGCAAACGAGACTTTCTAAATTTCTCTCTTGTTTTAATCTTAAGCATCAATTGTTGTTTTGCTTGTGTTTGGAGCAAAGTTGGTGTATAGCATTGTGGCTTGATGTTGGGGGTTAGGGTCAGTATGTGTTGCATGATGCATGGTTTTGACTAATTTGATTCAAGTGAATAGAGCTTGTGTGTAGAGGTGATTGCTTGGTCTTTAGATGTGTGGGTTGCTTAAAGGACATTAGCGGTCAATGACAAGACTAGGGCTAAGCGAAGAGCTAAGGTCTGTAAAGCCATGTAAGTCCGGGTAAAGTTACATGTCTCAAACAGGAGGTACAAAAAATACAATGATCGTGATGAGAGGTGAGTTGGTGTATGTGGTGTGCTAAGTGACTTGGGATCGATGCAAGTAAAGATGGTCCGATGGGGTCTGGATATGTGAGGTTGAGAGGGTAAGTTAGAATATGAGAAAAATCTTAAGTTGCGTGCTCTTTAGTGAGCTCTTATCCTCCGATGGGAGTGGCTTTAGTCATTCCTCTTCTAGTGTAAATAGAAAACCCAATTTTGTGCAAGTTCTCGTTCTTGTGGTCTTTGAGTTTTTTTTGCCTTGTCTTGTGTTTGATTTGATTGAGTTTTCTCTCTTTTTGATCATTTTGTGGCCCAAGGTCATGTAAGTGATAGAGATACCTCTTGGAGGTTAGATCAGATCCATCTAGCCACTTGTATTGGCAGATTCTTAAAGTTGTCCGGTTTTGAAGGTTGCAAGGGTGAATTCTTAAGGTTTTTTGCTCTGAGGGGTTTTGGCTTGATTCTTGTTGTTCTTTGGCTTGCTATGACATGTGTGAGTTGATCTAAGATCATTTTGATCATTCTTTACCTACAAAAGCTCTTGGCTCAAGTTTGATTTCTTACCTGATTTTGTGGTTCTTGGATTTAAGAGGAAAAATGTCCCATCTTTGGTAACATCTTTGCAAGATCCCTTGAGGTCCAGTTTCCTCATACTATGATATACTCTAGCCCAAGTATCAAGTCATTCGGAGCCTCAGTGTGAAAGTTGTGCAAATTTTGGTCTTGTGTTGTGTTGTTATTTCCCCTCATGTTGACCCTGATCATCCGAGTCAAGTTGAATGATCTGACTCAAGTATTTCAGCAGCCTACCATGACCTTGTCTTAGGTTTTTATTGGTATTTTCTGCTGTGGCTATTGGACTTTGATCTTCACAACTTTACATAGCTATTGGAGTGAAAAAATCTTGGAAAACCTTGGGGGAAAATCTTTTAGGCTCTCATTCACCTCTCATCGATCGCCGGCCATGTACCTACATAAACCCTAAACAAAGTTTCGTTGCAGTGGCCTTATAGAATAGCGGATATATCTAGTGAAAACAATCATTTTATGAAAACTAGTTAGTCTTCGTTTAGCTTACATCCATTTAAAATTTTGAGTCCAAATTCAATTCATGTTGAGAGAATGAAAAAGAGAAATCAGCAACAAACTTGAGATAAAATGGAAACAAAGAAAACGATAAACGTTACTATTTATAGCAAACTTCTCTGTTTATGTTTCTCCCAATACATTTCGAGCATAAACATGAAATTACCATCTCTTCAATTTGTTTTGGGAAAATTTTATGCTGATTGGTGGTCAAATCAAAATGATTTCTAAGTTCTCATCAAAATGATAGTTTTTAATTAAATATATCTCATCACATATACGTTTAATTATGGTATGAAAAATGCCCTTTTTCTTTCATTACCTTGAGAGCTCTAGGCATCCCACTAACTAGCTCTAAGATATTTTTGACCAAAGCAAATTAACTCCAAACAATGGCCTGATATAATAACCCAATGGACATCCCATTGATAGGTATCTTTTATCTATTTTTTAAAAATAGCCCTTATCTTACCATATTTGATTGCACAGGTTGAGGGAAGCCATGTCAAAACTACCAAATCTAGGAACAAAAAGTTTTTTTATTAGTGGAGAAGTTTTGAAGTGGCCTGGTACTTTAATCGTTGTTATCCTATCTTTGATCTCAATATTCTAGCTAATCGAATCCATGCATGAGAATATTTTTCATTATCCCCTGTCTTTGTGAATTCTAGGCTGCTGCTACTTTCTTCTACTTGGAATCTTCGACCCACTGATAAAGCAAAAGATTTGAGTAGAATACATGCTATCAGTCCAGGGAAGGGACAAGCATTATCGAATTTAATGTAACATGTTTAAGCAGATAAGATGGGGATAAGATTGTTTGTTTAGGTTGTGTTCTTCCACTGCGTCATATTAGAGAAGCAATTAAGAAGATATCAGATAGCTGCCAGATGAGCCATTAAGAGATAGTTGCCCAGATACATTGCTCTTTTGATCTAGTATGCTAATTGCACTATTCTATGGTGCTTGGCGACAAAGCCTTGATCAATCCGTATCGTTATCTGATTTAAAGGTTTCTCATTAGCGACGCCTTTCATGATTTTTACATGGGAATATCCAACTTTTTAGTGGTCAATATTCCTCATCCATGGCCCAAAAAGAAATTATATATTCCTCATCCATGAAAGAACAATAAGGACACTTGTTGATTATCTCTTATGAACTTTGTCCTCTATTTTTTGGTTTCAGGGGTGCTGAGTTAGTATATACCAATCTATTATGTAGCCAAAAATACAGACAATAATCATGAAAGTTGTCTAGAATTCGATGCTTGTTTTATGTATGTAACTCCTTTTGTTAGAAGAAGAAGAAATATACAATCAGTTGAATGATACAATCAATTTATTTTTTCTGAACGAACCGACAAGAGAAATACCCGATATATTGATAAAGCAAGAGAAAAAAATAAAAGGGGACATAACACTAGCCCTACTAGGGAAACTCCACGGACAAGCGGTACTAGCACCACGCCATATAACTCCCACACACATCACACCTTGTGGCAATCTGAAGGACAACACACCCCACTTTCCCACAAGCTAAAGCTTCTAACTGATTTTTAAGCTAGATGCAGAGGACCACTATTGCACAAAGCATAAGAGAGAAGAATAGAAGCAAATGCAAGATGAACCACAACTCCACCACGGTTGAAGAATCACGGTAAGCACCATACACTACCAGAACTATCAATAGTAAACTTCAGAATGAAGAGGGCAAAGAAGCGGCCCTTCTGCTCGGTGACGATGGTGGATGCCACACAAAAGAAGCTGATAGCTCTGACACCACTCCCCCTCCTCCCACACATCTTACCAATGGTGGTTTGCTGGGTCTCAACACCAAACCAGAATTGCTGAACATGGGGCCTCTAAAGCAGTGTTCCTACTTAGGACGATGACTCAAATGGCAGAACGGCCATCTCTTTGGGCCTGTTCAAACAACTGGTCCAGTACTCAGGGCTAGGGCCCCCAACAACAACAGCAAGGCTAGGCCTTGACCACGAGCCTGCTGGTGAGTGGAATGGTAGACAACTACAGATTCGAAGAGGAAGGGGGCTGCTTTAGTTTGGTGGCAAGGAAATACTCCGAGCAACAATGAATTCTGGTGGAATCTGTGCCTTCCACGAGCAAGCCGATCGGTGGAGGACTCTCGAGTGATGATGAACAAAGGTAATGGAGAGGACGTAGCAGGCTCTGAGAATGGTAGGGAGGGAGACTCCTGGGCAAGGACAACAGTGAGCTACGGATCTGGTGGCGAGGTAGACTCCTAGGCGATGGCGAACGACGGTCTTGATTGGAGAGGAAGGAGGTTGATGAAGGCTAAAAGAAGGTCGGTGAAGGTTGGAGGGGGCCAACTTTGGTGGAGGCTACAGAAGACAGGCGGGGGCTAAGTGCTGCCTTTGCCGACAGTGGGCTCTCATCCAGATCTAGTGATGTCATCGTCGTGACATGGCTTGGTTGGATCTAGGGACAAGGGAAACACCGAGACCTCACCACCCTCACACGCCGCACAAACACTCCCTCATCGCTCCCACCCTCATACACGACGCACCGACCGAGTAGCAACAAGAAATCAGTAGTCTTGTGCTCTTCTTCTTCAAATTTGGCGGTGTCATGACAAGATCCAGCTGGATGTGCGACTACCGATGGGCCCACCCTGGTAATCGGTATGCTCGCGTCCATGTCGCGCTGCCCACATCGTCGTGCTCGTTGTAGATCCAAAAAGAATCAATGCCGCTGATGGCAAAAAGGCCCTAGATCTAGAAGAATGGGAAAGGACGAGAAGGAAAAAGGGGAGGAGGAGCTACAACTAAAAGGCCCGTCGTCGTAGCCACAACGGTGGCAACGACGGCGAGGGGGGACGTCGGTGGAGAGGGCCTTTGGCTGCGTGGGCTGGGTCGCCCCTGAGTCTGTAAGCAAAAAATTTTGTGAAAGCTATAAGATCATTTAGCACAATTTTATTCAACCGGGAAGTAACCTTTATATGTGAACGTACAAACCCACCTTGCGACATGTTAACCCCTTGCATGTTGGGTTTTCTCATCTTTCTTCCTTTTACTTCCAATGTTCCCTCGATGATCAGGGAGCGAAACTATTATGTGTGTCTACACTTCTCTTTCTGTCATGTTCTGCATTGCTAATGACAGCCAAGACATATATATAGTAGTTAGCCACTGAAACACTCAATACTTCAGTTTCATCCAATGCAAACCAATGCATGCACACATGCACCGATTCATTTCTTGCATTGATTAATAAGTGAATGCATGCAGGCTTTATTAGCGGCCAAAAACCAATAAGGGTCATGGCTCCATACATTTACAATTGAAGCACCATTTGTCACTAATTTCTTAGAACAAAAGTGTATAGTTACTATTTACACACATCTATTTTAAAGGAAGAGGAGAGGGAAATTTAAACCCATGATTCTTAATCCTTTAGTCTAGCAACCGT
This sequence comes from Melocanna baccifera, assembly GCA_036346265.1. Lineage (NCBI taxonomy): Eukaryota > Viridiplantae > Streptophyta > Magnoliopsida > Poales > Poaceae > Melocanna > Melocanna baccifera. The sequence continues at coordinate 24,348,399 of CM070678.1, forward strand.
CACACTAAGACCTTTTTATTATAAGAATCATTTGTATAATTTACTTGGGCCAGTTTCAGTTAAACTAATTTAACAATCTCCCACTTGGCCCTTGTAAAAAAACTTGACTATTCAAAATAAACTTTTAAGTGTACACCGTACATTGAATGTATCAAGTCAACACTAAATTGAGTTGAGAAGACAGAATCATGGTGGTTACAAGTCATTTTAGTGACTTGATTCCTTCCATGTATTATAATTGATTCAACCCAAACCAACTTTAAGAGGAAAACCAACATTGTTATCTCACCACAACCATAACAATATATGCTATATGTGGATAACATACAAAACAAAAATTTTATTGAATTCATATGTTTGAAATAGCACGAGCAAGATACTCAAGTGTATATACATCACACTAATAAGGTTTTCTCTATTATGCCCATCCTTTTGACATGGCCACTGAAAGTTTTGGGCGGCAATCCCTTAGTTAGTGATCTGCTATCATTAGTTATGTATCAATATGCAATCGATATCTTTTGTTTTTGAACTTCCTCTTTGACTGATAAGTACTTTAAATCCATATGTTTTGCTCCCTTTGAGTACCTATCATTTTTAGAGAAGAAGACTGCAATGGCTCACAATAAATCTTTAACGACCTCTTAATATTGTTAACAATATGAAGACGGGACACAAAATTCTGTAGCCACAGTGATTGAATAGTGGCCTCAAAGCAGCCACAAATTTAGCCTCCATTATGGAAGTAGCAATGACAGATTGCTTTCCACTCTTCCATGAAACTACCCCTCCCGCCAGTAGGAACATATAGCCAAATGTAGATTTTCTTGAGTCTACACATCTGGCATAACCTGAATTTGAGTAGCCTATCACCTCCAAATGGCTTGATCTCTTGTACGTGAGCATGTGATCCTTGGTGCCTTGCAAATACCGAAGAACCTTCTTCGCAGCTTTTCAATGATCTATTCTAAGATTACTTTGATATCGATCAAGCATTCCAACAACAAAGTTGATGTCTGGTTGAGTACATGCCAAAGTATACATTAGGCACCCAACAACTGATGCATACAGAATAGATTCCATCTCTTTCCGCTCAAAATCATTCTTTGGATATTACATTTCACTGAACTTGTCTGCTTTCAGGTCAATGTGAAACAAAGATTCAGAAAAAAACATCTTCATGATTGAAGCGGTATAAACCATCGATTAGAATACTAGAACTATAATAGTATTTATTCTTATATAAAGAAAACATACCATCTTCAATTACAAACTTAAAACTTATTATATCCAACTTTTCCATTGATACTAAATTTCTAGTATATTTAGGAACATAAAGACACTCTTTTAAATCTAAGCATAGACCGGTATCAAGGATTATTCCATAAGTCTTGATCCCTTCAATTCGTGTCTTCATTCCGTTCTCTATGTACAAAAACTTTTCAGGCCCGCTTATGGATCGGATCGAAAGGAACCCCTGTGTAACATGTGAAATATGAGTAGTAGCATCAGAATCTAACCACCAGGTATCATTAGGAACTTCAACTAGAGTTGATTCAAGCTATACAAAAATATAATGTATATCTTTGTTTTCAAACCATTTGTTTATCTTTGGGCAACCCTTCTTGAAATGATCAACTTTCTTACAAAAGTGGCATCTTAGTTTCTTGTGAATATGGACCTCACCAACTTGCAATGGAGCTTTGCCCTTCTTCCCTTGGTTTCCTTTGCTGCTACTGGCATTGTTATGCACCGTGAGATGAATAGAGTTATCCCTCATTTTCTTCATCCTTCCTCTGGAACCAATATGGCCTTGACTTCTTGAAGGTTCCACTTTTCTTTAATGGTGCTGTAGTTTACCTGGAACTGAACAAACTCAGGAGGAAGTGAGTTCATAATGAACTGAACTAAAAAAAAATAATCACTCACATCCATGCTCATCAATGTTAGCTTTGCGGAAATATTTGTCATGCCTATCACATGATCATAAGTGGGTTACGACCAATCAAATTTCTTGGTCGTCAACCCACTCATGAGGCTTCCTACAATGGATTTGTTAGTAATGTCCGATTGAGAGTATTCTTTCATCTTCATCATGAATTCTTTTGCATCGCATTAGGTTCAAACCTAGCCTATTAGATCGTTCCCAAGAATCATAAAGGGATCGATCACCATCGGTACTTTTCTCAGTAATAGCCATAGGCTTTTCTTCAATAACTAGTGCTAGGTCCAAATCCATAATACCTAGTTGAAACTGGATTTGTTCGGACCAATTAGCATAGTTTAGCCTGTTGAACTTGACAAGGCAATAACTTTGACTCATTAAATTAATGGATGCTGTAAATATTAAATATGCTCACAGATTAAAGCTTTGAGTAAATTAAATAGATACATGGAAGAACAAACTTTAAGTGTGCATCTAACACATCTTTAGATGAAATTTAAATGCACTGCTGAAAACAATAATAATGCTAACATCATACTTTAATAGATCAACAATCAAGCATATCCAAGTCAGCATGCATGTTATCTCTGGATAAACTAACATATTTTCTAAGTATGTTTGATCGATCTCTTTTATTGTCACCAATTGTAAGTAATGGTCCGCCTTTGGGTGACCTCCTAGCTTTAAAATTAGCGATCTCAATTATTCATGGTATTTTTAGAAGAATAGAAAAAATATGAACAATTGATATGCACAATTAAATATCTAAGAAACTTGCAAGTAATGCCACTTTGGTGACTAACATGCTTTAATAATATAAATATTTAATTGGCATGTCATTTCCAGTTATGCTCATAAGAATAAACCATGATCTTATGAAAAAAATTCCATCAACTAACAGTACTGGACAGATACAGTTCTCTGATGTAGATGACATTCAGAATATCCAATCCTTTAGTTTGTTTAAAGTTAATGAACAAAGAGTAGAACAATAATTCTAAGCTGATGCATTGCAAGTGTGGTACCAAATGTTGACTGGTGTACAAAATTTAATCCTTCTTATACAAGTACAAAACAGTGATATACAAGGAGTATATTTGAATAAAGCACATGCATTTCGATGAAAGCTTAAAAGGTGAATCATTAACTAGAGAATAGATCATTTCATTTACTTTAAGCAACAGAACATAACTATCATTTGCATTCACCTTTACTTGATAGAACAATAAACAAAGGAAATAAACTATCAGAAGAATGAACACACATAAACAACTTTGATGGTGAATCAATAGTGCTAAACCTTGATTTGATACCAAATGTAAGCAAAAATTTTGTGGAACCTGCAAGATCATTTAGCATAATTTGATTGAACTGGAAAGTAACCTTCATATGTGCTATAATGTACAAACCCACCTTGTGACATGTTAACTCCTTGCATGTCGGGTTTTCTCACCTTTCTTCCTTCTACTTTCAATGTTTCCTCGATGATCAGGGAGTAAAACTATTATGTGTGTCTACATTTCTCTTTCTATCATGTTCTGCATTGCCAATGAGAGCCAAGCTATATATATAGTAGCTAGCCATTGAAACGCTCAATGCTTCAGTTTCATCCGACGCTCGCACGCACTAATTCATTTCTTGCATTGATCAATAAGTGAATGCATGCAGGCTTTATTAGCGGCCAAAAAGCAATAAGAGTCTTTGCTCCATACGTTTATAATTGAAGCACCATTTGTCACTAATTGCTAGAACAAAAGTGTATAGTTACTATTTACACATATCTATTTTAAAGGAATAGGAGAGAGAAATTTAAACCCTATAATTCTTAATCCTTTAGTCTAACAACCATCACATTAAGACCTTTTATTATAAGAAATATTTCTATAATTTATATAGGTCACTTTTAATTAAACTAATTTAACAGAGCTGCAAGGGGAGCGGCTCAGAAGGCCTTAGCTTGTTTGCTAGCAGTATGTTTGCACGTGATACAATCAGGTTCAAACATACTTTAATCGAGAGGTATCCATTGTACAGTTGACTCTGCTGTTGCTGTGGTAGGTTAACTTATATATGCTTTATATATTTCAGTACCAGCCAAACTACCCGGAGAGTACATGTGAAAGGAAGTCACTGTCTACAGTAGACAGGATCTAAATTAAGCAAACACTACTGATTGATCCCCCTTTTGTTCCCTGCAAGTCTCCAGTGCGTGCTTCCCGTTTGGGTATGCGTGGTCAACGCTATGCGCATCCATTGATCGATCACGTACCAGCAGAGCCGCGTTGCTGTCAATTATCACTCGATCCACTTGTACAATTCACGGTGCAAGTGTACTCTACAGAATAATAATAATAATAATAATAATAATAATAATAATAATAATAATTGTCATTAGTTAGTATCCACAAGGAATTCACTGGTTGCGGTGAAAGTACAGGTAGATCGCTTGGAGTGTACATTGCTTCCGCTGAACGCCATCGATCGGCCAAAGCTGACCAAGCAGGTGCATGCATGCAAGTATGCGACGCAGAGACCGAGATGCGGATCCGAGAGTACACTGCGCAGCCGCTCAGCGCATGCTGCGAGCAGGAACGGGAAGCATTGCTGCATATTTGGGGTCGTCTCGTCGCCTCGAGCGTCCAAGTTGTTGAGAGTTTCTGTTCGTGGAATCAGGAGTAGAGCACTGCGAGCAATGGCTCTGTTCTGAGCTGTGGTTATGGTTTTTATTTGTGTTTTTTTTGAGACAGTAATGAACGGTGGAGACGTCGGCACAGATGGTATACACGATTTTAGGTTTAAGAAATCGTTTGAAGAATTCGCTTCAAGAAGTTGTTCTATTTATTTTGATTTTTGAAAAAAACTAAAAGTTAAAAGCAAAAAACGTAAGAGAATATAACCAACTAACAAGCACAAAAATCATCTACTACTAGTCCAATTCATGTGCATTGCTATGAAAAAAAATCATAGCACCACAACAAGTTGAGCTGTTGTCATTGAGCTCAGCCCTCATGGTGCCTCCGTTGTGGTGCTCGGCCTACTTCGCTTGGCCTCTTCCGCCAACTGCCAAGCATTGCCGCTGAGCTATGAACCTTTAGGTCTTAGTTCTCTTTCTCACGCTAAAATATTCATCGCCAAATTTGTTATCTCCTAAGTTCCAACTAACTACGGACCTTACTTTGTCATCACAGCAACAAAAAGCAAAGAAAATTGCAGGATGGCAAGGAGACAGACGAAGAAGCTGCACACACCTTTGAATGCCCACATGGCTACTCATTATCCATTATGGTGTATGCAAAGAGTCGGAACACATTCTGGTCAAGTTAAATCAATACATTGTATATACATCATCAAACTGATTTCTTTGAAAATTTCAATCGAATGTTGGGCCGTTCAATGCATATCCAAGCATCAAGATCTAGCCATTCAGATCTATAACTCCCTCTCTATGTATCCAACCCTATTCCTCCTAGATCCAATTCATGGTCGCCTCCGCCCCGATTTCAGAGAGGGCACTTGGCGAAGAGGGTGTCAAGCGGCGGCAAACCGGGTTGGCTAGTTTTGGCGTTCGCACGTGCGGCACGTTTAGCTTTGCCTGTTGCACTGGTGATCATCAGAGCCCGACTGAAGCTATAGGAAAAATAACGTGGCATGTGATTGACTTAAAAAGATTTATTACTTTCATGTTCCTCTTGGATGTTCAATGATCTATGCTTCTGCTCATGTCTTTAGATCCACATGATCTGCACCGAGTACACCGATTCAACTACTATCCACCGATAAACACAAATGAAAACATGAGAAACAACCCGATCTTTTTGCTTTTTTTTTAGCATTTAGCTTCCACTTCTTCAAAAACTGAAACTAGATCTATTCTTTGCGGTTCTTAAAAATAGCCTTTTGCTTTTGGTATAATACCCAACTTTTAAACAGAGAATTTTTTAAGGCAGGATCTACAATTTAATTGTAGTACACGTTAAAAGTCTAATATCTGTACTAGCCAAAATCATAAGCAAGTATTTCTCTCGGTAATCTCTCTGGTGAACAGGTTAAAATTAAAAAATTTCAGCCATAAACCGTAAGCACAAAGCGGCTTTTGACTTTAGTTTCTCCAAAAACCAAAATAAATGAGTGGCTTCTTAAATCAGCTTCTCTAAAGGATATCTCGAGTTTAAATCATGTGTGTTATTCGAGTTGGCATCTTCACTATTTTATAAATATAGATAAAAATTATCAATTATAACTAAATATTATTCGTCATAATCTAAAAGAATAGATTTATCTTGAAAAATGCAGACCAAAGTGGTGCACATGTTCGTTTTTACGGATAGGGAAAAGGGGAAAAAAAAAATTACGATGTCGATCTCCCTGTCGACGTCGACAAGGACGACCCTTCGCACCTCATCGCCGCAGCCGAGAAGAAGGCGGCCGCCGCCCCGGCCAAGCTGCCCACCAAGCCGCCGTCGCCCGCGCAGGCTGGTGAGTTGATACGGTTTGGTTCCAATCGGATTAGAAGGCGTGGGGTTTTAGGGTTTGGGACTTGTGTTTGGTGTGGGATTGGGGAGATTTGGTAACTAATGTTGCTTCGTTTTGTCCGAAACGTGCGAGTGCCATTTGGGTTTTTCTGTCTAGATGTGCCAATACGATACAGGATGGTATGGAACATTGTGTTGTGTACGTCTGGGGTCTCCAGGGTATCATAATTTAACGTAAAGCTTCGATTTTTATCAGAATTTCCGCACAATGTCTCAGTTAGCCTACTTGTTATTCATTGTTGTGCAAAGTGATGTTTTTAAACATGAATATATTCGTGATTTAGTGTTACTTTGCCTGTGCAGTAAGGGAGTCCAGGAACTATGGTGCCCCACCCCGCGATGGGGCTGGACGTTGCAGAGGTGGCTTCCGTGGAGGCAGGACGGGCCCAAGGCGTGAATTTGGTGAGGGTGACACCAACGGTGCAGAGGGAGGGCATGGTGGAGGCGGCTTTGGAGATGGAGTGGTGAGGAGGGAGGACGGTGAAGGGAAGGCTTCAGAGAGGGTCCGTGGACTGCGCCAGCCTTACCGTGGCGGTGGTCATCGTGGCGGCTACACTGATGGAGAGGCAGGAGATGAATCTGGGCATGCCCCTCGCCGGGCTTATGAGCGCCACAGTGGCATGGGCTGAGGATATGAGATGAAACATGAGGGCGCTGGCCGTGGCGACTTGGGGAACTGTGACTGATGAAGCCCTTGCACAGTCAGTGTTCATATCTGAAGCTTCATTTCCTTTTTGAGAGCTAATTTTTGTTTGGTGGATTGATTCAAGTGTAAAACTCTGTTGCTTACGATTCATTAGGGAAACTGTTGAGGCTGTTAATACTGAAGGGGCTGCTGATGTGACTGAGGTTGAGAACAAGCAGGAAGATGTACCACAATCTGGAGTTGAGAAGGACAAGGAGGGTGATCCAAATGAAGAGGAAGAACAGGAACCAGAAGAGAAGGTATAATTCATTTTGTGTTCAGCCATTATATTCTAATAGTTTCTTTCTGGTGTAATCAAGGTTGTGCTGGACTGCTGGTACCAACATGGACAGGGATATGACATTTCTCCTTAAAAAACTAACCCAGAACTGCTATATTTTAAAGAAATAAATAAAATCACTTATGAACCTAAGCCTGATTAAGGCCTTGATCGTTTCGGCTTTTTTCGGCTTCAGCTTCTAGTTTCAGCTTTTTTTTCACTATTCACTACACTATCCACTAACTCAGCTACAGTAAAATTTCAGCCAGTTACAGTGAAATTTCAGCCAAAAGCCAGAAGCCATCGCTAAAACGATCACTACCTAATAATTTTAGCATCTACAAGCAAGGTGCACAACTAGAACATAAATTTAGCATGCTCTTTTGTAGCTTAAGGCTGTTTTCTAGCTAAGTTTTAATAGCACATCCTTGAAACATATATTTGACATCCAGATGTGATCATTGTAATGGGCATTGCACCCCAAAAGTCTTCATGCTGTATCAGGAGTATCGATTATGTCTAACCCTGCTCAGCAGTGCACCGTTATTTTTGTTAATGAAACTGTAAATCACTGGGCACCTTTGAATGTGTATCTGAGCTGTGTTTGTGCTGCAAGTCACCTCGGCATTGTCACTGCAATTTTTTGAGTAATACATTAGATGTAAGGTATCAGTGCAAACCTTGTAGGATCTGAGTTATGAATTCTGAATGTGGCAAAACATCAGAATAATCCCCTTGGCACTGCAAAAGTTGGAGTTAGTAAAATACCATCAGCTGTGACAATGATATGTGAGGACAAGGCCCACATGTCAGTGACACAGTGGTATTTTACTAAACTAAACTGATTTTTTCTGTGCTATCGAGGAAAATTTTCACAAAATATATTGTATACGTGATATGTGCATCAGTATACTTCTGTATAGTCAGTAGTATACATTTGTTAAAATCACTATGGTAGTTTTTCATATTTACTAAGTGATAGAGGGTGTAAATACAGGTGCAACCAGATGTCTCACATGCTCAACTAAAATTGTTGTGTGTTGCTTGATGCTGCATCAGACAGTTCTCTTGGATGCCAAACTTTGTGTATTCTGGACTAACCATTTATATTCTTTATGATGCAAAATTTTGTCAATTATGGTGCTCAATCTTTGAGCTATGTGGGAAGTTTAATCATAAGTTTTTTAGATCAGTGATTCATAAATGCCACTGTTAAGGATCTTGAAGGCAATGGAATGATGAAAATGGTCTTCATTCTAATGTTGAGTCATATCTTTGAAACTTTATTCATGAGAAGCAACAAGTGGGCTACCACATGTCCACATCTCAAACTGAAGCGTAAGATGATAACAAATGTTCTGTTCTTCCTAATCAGTTATGAAGTCCATATTGATATTGCAGTTTTCTAGTTCATCTGGTTATTGTTCTCATCCACTTAACACAGCACATGGAAAATAAACAAATGCAGTCTGCATTGTTGGCAGTTTTACTTAATTTACATCATAGTCACAAGGATCGCGGTTGATGCTGTGATCCATGACCCTGGTTTGAGCGTCCCAGATCGTGGGTCACTGGTGATCTGGTTTGCCGTTGGGACTGGGATGCCACCGGGTCACACAGTGAGGGGCGGGGGCTTGAACTTACCTAGCCGCAACAGCCACTGCTCAGCTCCGCAGGGGGAGGCGAGGGAGTGCTGATGACAAGGTTGTCACGGTGCTCTAGCAAGTCGCGGCGAGACCGGCGCCTAGTCGACTAAGCTTCCGTCATGGCGACATTTAGACAATAGTAATAAATACAAGTAATACCTTATATGACCAAATATTAAACAATCATGCAACATAATAGCACAAATTATCCAAATAACCACGTCTGAGGTCCAAATCAGAGGAAATCCATTGAGAGAGGGGTCTATTCGTAATTTTCAGGAACTCTGAGGACTAAATCACAAATAGATGCCCACTCCTTTTAACCCTAGCTGCTAGCAACCGAGCCTGCATTGCTTCTCACTTTGCCCCATCTTGCTCTCCCCCAACCGCAAATTCTCTCCACCACCAGCTACCGACGAGGCCAGGCCGACTCGTTGTGTTCTTGCCTCAGTTGTCCCACAAAGAAAGCAGAGGAGAGGGAAGCTAGAGGGAGGAGATCACTTGAGTGTCGACAGTGGAGGGGCGTCGGTGGTGGGAGCAGGCTTGACCGCTGGAGAGGGAAGCCGGCGGCGGGAAAAGACAGCAGATCGATGCCGACGGCGGGAGGAGGCAGCAGATCGATGCCGACGGCGGGAGGAGGCTGCAGATCGTGCCGATGGCGGGAGATCTCCCAGTGAATTTACCCTTTGAAGCTCCCATCCCCCCAGGTGGCCACCACAACGAGCTGGGCGGACCCCTAGGCGTCGTCCAGCACTGCCTAACTCGTCACGCATCGGCGATCGTCCATGGCATCCCTCTCCGATCGCTAGGACAACTTGGCGACGTCTTGACAACCATGGCCGATGAGATAGGGAGAGGTGCTAGGTGGCTAGGTGGAGGGGGGCGGGTCTAGTTTACCGCTGGGTCACACAGTGAGAGGGGGAGGAGAGGAGTGGGTAGGGAGAGGATTGAGCTAACGTAGCCACTGACGCTGCTCGCCATCCTCACCACAGCTACTGCTCGTCACCATAGGGGGAGGCGAGGGAGTGCTGACGAGAGAGGGAGAGGTGCTAGGTGAGGGAGGGGGTCCTTGCTGGGCTGGCTGGTGGGCTACGCCAGCCTACTCCCCTCTTCCTTTCCTTTTCTTTTTTCTTAGATATATATTATCAAATTATCTCACTTAAATGAAAACTAACATTCTAATGGGTCATCGACCCGGATTTATGTGGATCACATCCCATGTTCCGAACTATCGTCCTGAAGAGGTATACCTCCCGTCACACCGCACTTTTGGCAGGTGGCGTCCTGTGTCCCGTGACCCTGTTCCTTGACCCGATCGACCTGGGTTCCTGGTGACTTTGATTTACATTAACATAACCCAAGCCTTGTGACCAAAATTAAATAATCTGTGTGACATGTATTCTCCTTGCTTCATTTTAAACTGTCTTGTTACTTCTCAGTTGAGAAGAAGCCAGATCCATTTTTTAGGAACCAGCTTGAAGTATGGAGACCCTTCACTGCATTTATGCTCAACCATTTAAAAATGATTAGTTGTGTGTAGCGTCAGTTAATAGGTTGCTGTCTTGTGAATTTTGAGCACGTAAATTCAGACATTTGGTGTTCACGCTATTTCATCTTGCATTTGTACAGGATTATTTCACGTAGAGAACCCATCTGTCTTTGTTCTCGTATATTCAACTGTCCCCAGCCATGCCTGCCTATTTCTTGATTCAACTAAAGGTTGTGGCTGATGTGATCCAATGAGTCTTGCAATCCCAAAGAACAGTTGGTCCATTGCATGTTCTCATTTTCACCCAGCCTATAGATAGCTCATGTGGCAGCATCAAGGTTTTCATGCATTACTTCTGTGTGCATGAATTCAGGAAGCTGCTATACATAATACTGATAATAGCCTTCTATTGAAAAAACTGATGTGCACATGCACACAAGCACATACATTTTAGGTTCTCCCTTAGTTATATTGGTTCCTAGAATGGCTTGTTAAAGTGTGCGCCTAAGAGTTTATGTTGATTGGTTGGGTTTCGCGAGATGTTTTATAATTTTTCTGTTATTTCCTTAGTTTTCCCTTTGGTTTTATTTGCCAATAAGTTATTTTCATGGGTGGTGCCTCTATGCTTTACCCCTGAGAATTGCACAAATTTTAAAGCGAAAATGAAGGGTGAATTCTAATAACTTACCCCTTCTAGTGCTTCAAGATTTGTGCAACTCCATCTATCTTTCGCTGTACGCCTCCATTTTTCAGTAGCTTTACTATTAATTGAACATAGATATGTTTTTGCATATGCTCGCAGGTCAATATGCGTGTGTAAATGTTTTGTTTGAATGATTGTTAGTCCTAAATATTCTGATTGTTTATTCAAGCCCAAGGTTATTAAGTCGATAAGTCGATACTACCCTCCTAATGACCGACTTGTCGACTAGTCGCTGATTAGTCGACATGTATTGTTTATAAGGGAGGCCGGGGCGGAGGGGGCCGGGGAGGAGGGAGGCCGGGCGGAGGGAGGCGGAGGGAGGTGGAGGAAGGCCGAGGAGGAGGGAGGCCGGGGCGGACGGAGGCGAAGGGAGGCCGTGGCGGAGGCGGCCGGGGAGGAAGGAGGCGGAGGGAGCTTACCTAGGCTGGGCGACAGGAGCGACATTCGACGGGGCCGGCGGGCCGGCGGCGACTGCCTCCGACTGGATTTGGATCTGGGCGACTGCTTTCGACTGGCGACTCCCTTCACTGCCTGCTCTCGGTCGCACACAATTAGACACTTATATCTTCCTTCACTGCCTCTGACAACCAGGCCCCACGTTCCTCCTTCCAAGTTGCCCGACTTGGCGTCGCCTAATCGACTAGTCGACGGGCAATAATCGACTAGTCGACGGGCAAGTCGACGACTAGTCGACCAGTCGCCCGACTTGCCGACGCAAGTCAAGTCGCCAGCTCCAGTCGCCTTTTCACCATCGACTTGTCGACTAGTCGACGACTTAATAAGCATGTTCAAGCCTGCTTGGGTTTCTCCTTGATGCTTTGTTATCATGCATTTTACCGTTAAGATACAGAAGGAAATGCAAACTGCTGTATTATAAACTCTTTATCTTACGTTGTCATCAATCTTTGTTCAATTATAGTATAATTTGACCTACTTGATTACACAGGAGATGACTTTGGAGGAATATGAGAAAGTATTGGAGGAGAAGAGGAAAGCTTTACTTGCACTGAAGGCTGAGGAGAGAAAGGTTGCGGTAGACAAGGAGTTGCAGTAAATGCAACAGCTCTCGGTGAAAAAGGATTCTGATGAGGTCTTCATCAAGCAGGTAGGTTCAACCTGTAGTTTTCTTTCTTCTCCTTGCGCGAAACTAATGCTGTTGCTCACCCTGCGCTGTGTTGTATTCTAGGGTTCTGACAAGGACAAAAAGAAAAAAAAATGTTGATAGAGATGAGCATGCCAAGAAGGTGTGTACATTATTTTCCCAAGCTTCAGTCCAAACTGCTCTTATGTTGCTCCAATCCCTGACCATTACCTTCTATAGTTCTATTCCCTAGTCTCTCAGCATCAATGAATTCTTGAATCCAGCTGAAGGTGAAAGGTACTGCAACCCTGGTGGCCGTGGCCGTGGTCGAGGCAGTGGCCGTGGTGACCGTGGACTAGTTGCTGCGTTAGCAATTGAAGATCAAGCACAATTTCCCACATTAGGTGGGAAATGAATGCCCTACCTGCCATGAACTCCTTGCATATTTTATGGGATTTACTTGTGTCGCCTGCTGCATCAGTACTGTACTGTGTCTTGCTCGATATCTGCCACTGCATTGTGTCTCGCATGTATATCTGAGCCAAGTGTTGTCAAAGGTAAGCTTCTAAATTTTTTCTCATAGGATGCTGTCTGCGTGTTATAATGTACTGTCTATCGGCTAAATGATTTTGCTCAGTGAAGTTCAGCCAGTTAATATTTTATTACTCTTATTTATAACAAACAATTAAGTAAGCTGTGACATCCTGGAGAATAGTCGACATATCATTTCCAACCAAGGTAATCTGGTGATATGAATCTGGAGAATAGTTGTGGCTGCATTCCCTTGAGTTGGAGCTTTGGTTATAGAGTAATTGTATGCTGTATAGACTGTAGGGATGCATTCTTATGTTTGGCCTATGAATTATGGCTCATTCCTATTGTGAATGTTTTGTCATGCGGTTTGTGTTTCAGTAGCCGAATTACATTTTAATTAGGCCTAGAGTCCATTTCAATTTACAACTGCAACTCTACCTCTCCGTATTTGCATTCTCTGCCTTCTAGGGGTAAGCCGTAGTGTTGCAGTATTCTGCCTTTCGATCGTTGGAAAAAAATAGATTTACCCGTAGTTTTGAGCCGGGAATTTGCAATCAATCTAGATTTTCCATCAAATAGTTCTCTTCTACTACCATAATATCCATTATCGTGGCTGAAATTTGGGATTTGAAAATGGGTGAATCCTACAGGGGTCAGGTCAAGAAAATCTTTGGAGTTCGGAGCAAACGATCAAGATTGGAACTGATATCGGTAGACATGCTGGGTCAGATACTCATCAATACATCACCAAATAGGTTGGGCGAGCAAAGTTGCAGGCCATGAGCACCATGTCGCTCGGAGTCAATACTCAGGTAAAACGGCTCAAGGTCTGACACAAAAGCAAGGCTGTCAGACTACTTAGGATTGTTTTTTAGTGGGTAGAATTGGATACAAAAGCAAAACAAGGTTGTTAGAATCGTAACCTACTTAAGATTGTTAGGATTGTTTTTTAATGGGCAGGATTAGATGTAGACTAGTATCGTAGGATCACTTATTCTATGAGATTTCTTAAATATATATTTATTAAAATTTAAAATTTTGTATTATAAACAAATTTAGAAGGGTAATTCATAAAAAAAACTTATACATAGTATAACGATTGATGATGACATATAGCATGCAGTCCTTTAAAAAATAGCGTCCAGAGCTTTCCAAACATACGAAAATATTATTTACGGTAGCGTTCTCTTTACTTTCCAACGAATATTCCTTCTACATCCTCCTTTCTTTCTCCTGTCAGTCCTCTTCTACGTTCCTCTGTTTTTCCCTACGGAGAGGTGCTCTCCTCTATCCATGATCCGTCCAATAGTAACAAACAAGCAATCCTAGTAGCAAGCAATCCGCCAAAAGCAACCAAATTTGAAATCATCCAGGGCTTAAAATACTGAATTATTTCCTCTAATCTTTCAGTCCCGCACCTTAAACCGGTGTAGGTTGGTCTTGGTCCTGCCTATCCAATGATATTGCTATCCTTGTTATGTTTGGTCCCCTAAGAAGTTTAACAGACATGTTTTGCTCTTCGCAATTTGGTGTCCTCGTTGTAATTGGAGGCCAATCGGGGGGGCATGGACATCGATCCAGAGGCGGCGCGGACAGCCAGATCTGCTGCGCCGCCGTGGATTGTGAATCCTCACCGGGGCTTGCTCTGCTACTGTCGCTAGCCTTGAATTGTGCCGAGCAGCGCTGCCATGGGCTGCATAATTAGAGGTCGGAGGACACAAATGGATATGACTTATGGATCTATTTAATATGACTGTGGTTTATAATTTTTGGTGGAAATCTTTGAATTTTAACTATTTGCGATAGACATTACGGAAAGAGAGATATTCATTTACGATTTTGGATGGTACATATATTGAGTTTTTAGCATATACTATGATACTATAATAAAAACTAAAAGCTGTTCTAAAAGTGACAGACCCTACGACGGAGCTATATGGCAGGCAGCGGAAGTTTGTGTCGGACGGAATTGGGACCTTACAATCTTGGATCATGATACCACGACACCACCCGATGTCCATTCAAGGTACACCCGTGTCACTCAGCGTCCGTAGGATTGTACAGGTCCCGTTTATTTGAGATTCTGTTTCTAGCTTTTAATTTCTTAATTTTTTTGCTTTTTTATTATTATTTTTAGAGTTTTTACTTTTTTTACCTTATCTTTTGCATTGTCTATAATATAATTCTTTTTAAATTTAATTACGCTAAAAAAAATCTACTAATAGCTATAATATATTTTTAGCTGTTATAATATAAAAAACCAAAGGTTTAAACTAAGCTCAAATAAACACTAACAGAATCACACCATTCTACCGTAGATATCGTGATTATAACAATCTTAGACTCCACCTGTGCTCATCGATTCATCAGAGTAGAGAAACGGTCCCACGATACATCTTATAACAATCTTACACCCGTGTCACTCAGCGTCCGTAGGATTGTAGAGGTCCCGTTTATTTGAAATTCTGTTTCTAGCTTTTAATTTTTTTACTTTTTTTTATTATTTTTTAGAGTTTTTATCTTTTTTTTGCCTTATCTTTTGCATTGTCTATGATACAACTTTTTTAAATTTAATTACGCTAAAAAGTTTACTAGTAGCTACAACATATTTTTAGCCGTTATAATATAAAAAACCAAAGGTTTAAACTAAACTCAAATAAACACTAACAGAATCACACCATTCTACCGTACATATCGTGATTATGACAATCTTATACTTAAAACCCACCTGTGCTCATCAATTCATCACAGAGTACAGAAACGGTCCCACGATAACTTAATTTCCACATGGGCCAAGTCCATGCACACGCTCACGCACACGCACACGCACGTCTGGACTCGAGTACGATGTGGCTGTCCATTCTTCTGTTCGGGAACCTGCCTGCCTGCACCCAAGACATTCTGCAGACTCTGCAGCAAGATAGGAATAGATAGATCATTGCAGTGCAGCATTTCATATTTTTCATCCCACAACTGAGAACAACTAGCCCCTGCCTTTTCAATGTAAGGTGCCGTTTGAAACGTAGAAATTTCACGTAAAAACAGTTTAATTCTTATAGAAATCTAGAAAAATTTACGCATTACAAACGGAGCCTAACAGTAAGGATTATCTTTTAACATTTTTCTTGAGTACCATTTATTGCCTCATGCTCTTTGCAGGATTCTCACGGGAATTTCGTAGCGAGTGGATATTTATTTTTCCTTTTGAAGTACCCACAAATTACTTCATTACATACAGTGCCATATTTAGGGATTCCTAGGACCGAGGTATTGGATCCAGGTCCTTTGTATCTGGTGATGAGTTCTTCAAAGTATAGCCTAAGCAAGCATATGCATTGCGCACAAATAACAAGTCTTGATACAAATCTTCACCCGCAAAAGAAGCAACTGAAAAACTCAAGGCTATATTTCGACAGGGGAATAAAAATTCGACAACATTGTATGATTAAAGAGCTAAACATGTCACCTTACAAAATCCAACACGACACAGGAAGACAACTAGAACATGTTCAGCAAACTTAGGTCCATACATAATAAGAACAGAATTTAACGAAACTAAATTAAACTTCACCACAGCACGGACTAACACTCCAAAGTCCGATCTTCTAGGCCTCCTGCTAGCATGGAAATAAAAGGTGATTCTCGAAGCACAGATCTAGTGATCTACCAAGAGAAGTGCCAGAGAAGTTCACCATCTGAAGCACGAGACCCAACCGCAGTAACCCTACAGCTTCAGTGAAAGATCTAACGCCACGCAAGATCCACCGCCAGACGAGGAGGACCTCTCACCCAAAGCAGACTCAGAGTTGTTGCCAGGCAGCTTCAGCGAAAGATCTAGCAGCATGCTGGATCCGGCGCCGAATGAGGAGGATCTCTCGCCCGCTGCAAACTTATGCTTTTTGCTAGGCAGCCTGTGGGCTGCGCTCCTTGGGAAGAAATCGATCTCCCTCGCCTCCTTCGCATCATCGTCATCTCTTTCGTCGTCCAACGCTGCCTTGGTGGAGGATCTCTTGTCCACAACAGAGTTACGCTTGTTGCCAGTCAGCCTCCGTTCTATGCTCGGGAGGAAATCGATCTCCCTCACCTCCTTCACATCATCATGACCATCTCCTCCATTATCCAACACTGGCATGGTCTTCTTCTTCTTCTTCTTCTCCTTACGCGTCAGTAGCTCCTCCTAATGGCATAAGGAATTATGAAACAATCAGTCCATGTTAGGATGTTTTTCAAAGATTGATGACTGATTAATTTGTAGGGATTTTCCAATGGATTCCGTACATTGTAGCTTTTTTTTGTTGTAATTTTCAAAATTTCTTATTTCCTCCCTGTTCAATACCGTCTTAGAATTTATCCACAAAATTTCTTAGGGCCCAATCGACATCCTAGTCCTGGCCCATAAAAATTCTGGAGGAACAAGCCCAAAGCAGACCATTCCAATCGGGTCAATACTCGACTTCCTCGGCCTACAACCTCTTCTTCATGGTCAAAACGAGATCAACCTGTGGAAAGACATCTGGAAAGCTGCAGCGCCAGGTCACTATAAACTCTTTATGTGGTTGGCAGTACATGGTCGATGCTTGACGATCGATAATCTGCAAAAACGCGGGTGGCCTCACCAGCCGTCATGCATCATGTGCTCAGCGGCCTAGGAAACATACCCTCCCACCTTTCTATCTGCTACGCTTATACCCTGCAAGTTTGGACTCTCATCTAGGATTGGATCAATATCCCGTTCTGATTACCATTGCCAAATCTCAATATCCCGTTCTCCTAATCTTAATACAATCT
Organism: Melocanna baccifera; assembly: GCA_036346265.1. NCBI lineage: Eukaryota > Viridiplantae > Streptophyta > Magnoliopsida > Poales > Poaceae > Melocanna > Melocanna baccifera. The sequence continues at coordinate 24,366,082 of CM070678.1, forward strand.
GGTCGACCATCCCTGGTTAACTCGGCCAAAAAAAGAAAAGAAAAAGAGTACAAGGACATATACCTTGTGAGTGTTGGCTAGACCAAACCAATCTGGCATAGCAGTGGTGGAAATAGGAGTGGATGTTCCTGGTGTGAGCTCTGTGGTCGCTGCTTTCCTCTTTAGGGTCTTCAAGAAACACAAAATACGAGATTAAACTTGTCTTTTGGTTAAATAAAAACTAAAAGTTTAGATGGTTAGAGATTTATTGAGAATCATACCTCAAAGTGATACCCCATGGTGGTGTTTCCTGAACCATGTTCTGGCATACCCACATATGTAGGCAACAACCCCGAATGACCGCTAGCACCAACAATGCTCGACGTTGGCATAGAGCCCTCCATGTGTCGCAATCCACTTGCCGCATATTGTTGATGTGGCATCATAGTGTGGATCATGTGGGCGGCAGCCATAGGGTGCGAATAGTATAAGTCAACACTCGGCTCTTGCTGTAGGAGAGGGTGAATGGTGCATTGTTATGTAAAGGATATACTTGTATCATCACACTTGGTGAATGTGCACTCATACCTTTATGACAATAGTGGGGGCAAGGGTGTTGAACCAACGGATACGTCGAAATTCCAACGTGGCTTGGCCCTGCTGCAGTTCCTGCCTAGCTTGAGACGGACGCAACATCGATCGTAGTTGTCCATGTGCCACCACTGGGACATGGGGTGCCCTCGTCTCCATCAAGGGATGTTGGGAGTTGGATGAAACACTATTGGAGGACTCAGGAGTGCTTTGGGAAAACAAAGCACAAGGATTTTTGGCCATATGAAGGGTTGGTTTGGAGTATAGGGTCACCTTGCCTGAAGTATAACTTTTTATAGAGGCCGGGGTGACCAGGAGAAAAAGAGTAACTGTAGAACATTTATGATATAGGTGGGTCGGGTGAGGATGAGCATTTATACAAAATTTATTTAGGGCCACTAGTTTTGGAAGTGTATCAACACAGATTCGACATTTTGCGATAGTTGAATCGAGGCAAGCGTGAATATGTCACTTTTATAGCAAGTGAGTAGCGAATATTAGGAGATAAAGATTGACGATAAAGCATTTATGGTATAGGTGCATGTGTGTGGATGGACATTTATACAAAATTTATTTAGTGTCGACAGTTTTGGGAATCATATTGGCACAACGATGTGCCATTCAATCTAGATGATTTGGAATGAGGCGGGCAAGATGCTAATATCACGAGGTGTTTCACAATTCTTTGAATTTATAGCGTCCAGGTAAGGGTGATTGGGAGAGCAAGATTGATTGTAACGCAAAGCATTTATAGCATAGGTGTATGGTTGCGAATGAGCATTTATACAAAATTTATTTTTGTTCACCAGTTTTGGAAAGCATACACACAATATTGTGCCATTCGACAGTTTGTCTTAGTTGAATCGAGCCTCGAATGTTTGGATTGAGGTTCAAGAATCTAGACCCGCTATTATATGTTAATGACAAGTTTTGGTAATTAATAGATCTGCCATTATGTGTTAATTGTATGTTTTGGTAAATAATGACAATCAGTTTATGGAACTAATATTTCTATGAGTTTGTGAAATAAGTCACGTCTCATGATGATGAAGACTTTGGATGGCTTTGTGTGTTGATCGTCATCAAGTCAAGCAATGGATATAATGTATTGATGATCAAGTCAAGGTTCGAGATAAATTATGACATCATATGTTGATGGTTATCAAGTTAAGATCTCAATGTGGTGGATGGTATCATGTGTTGATATACAACAAGGCAAGAACCCAGACTTAAAGAGATGACCATCATCAAGTAAAAGCTTCAAGTGGGTGCGCAAGGCAATGGTAGAACTAGAATAGGCTAAGGATATGTTCTTAGTCTTTTATCGGTCTTGGTATTTGATTGGAAGACTGAATTGCTAGTATATGTTACTATACTATTAAGAGGGGTCTTGTCTAGTAGCTTGAATCTCATCATGTATTGATAGCTCAATCCCTCTTACTTTAGCTCTCTGTGGTATGATGCTATTATTTGTAAATGTGTTTTAGAAATAGTTGAGATCCATGTATATCTAATCCTTGTAGTATGTGACTGGAGTTTGGAAATAAGTTTTGCAAATGGTTGAAGTTCAAGCACCTACTCATTGTGGCATGATACTAAAGTTTGCAAATGTGTTTTACTGTCATGTGAGTACGGTACTATGGACCTCAGGGCAAAAGTGCATATGTCAATCCGCTTAAGAATAGGGTCATATAATTAGGTGTGCTGACAGCCCATTCAAGGTGGAAGCAAATTCCTGGTCCATGTCCCTAAACTTTGTATCATGATTCTAAAGTGTGCAAATGTATTTTGCAACATATCGTGAATTATGTTTTAATCCTTATGTGCATGGTACTATGATTTACAAATGTATTTTATAAATTTATTGAAATACATGCATCTTTGTCCATGTTGGAAATTGCACAGCAGTATAACCACCATGTGTTGGCTGGTCTGGCTAGACAGTGGTATGACCGAAAATGTGTTGATGGTTCTACTGCTGGGGAATTTTCTCACTATGCTGTGCAAGGGTAGCATGACTGGCTCCATGCGAGTGGCTTGACGGTCAGTGGTATGACTAGCCTTCATGGCAGTGTGACTAGCTAGTAGTCTAACTAGCTCTATGCGAGCAGTTTGAACTGCCCAAGTGGTATGACTGCATTTTGTGTGTCAGTTGTTTCTTTCCAGAACTTCACTTTTTTTGGGTGATCTTGGTCGAGCGGTCTGACTGGCCTTCATGACGGTCTGATCGGTTGGCGGTTAGACCTGTAGTGGTTGTAACAGCTATTTTGTTCTGTTGTAGAGGTAGGCAGTATGACTAGCCACTAGTTGGCAGTAGTACTAGCGTTGGCTATTTTTGCTAAAATCTCATTCTAACGACTAGTTTTTCTATGTGGGGGGGGGGGGTATAAATACCCTCATGTGGATGGTTGAGAGCGTGGTTGTTTAACCTTTGGCAACCTATTTCATTCTCTTGAACTAGTGTGTGCTTCTCTTTTCAATTACGTATGTGTTACACCTTGTGAGTAAAGAGATAAATTTCTAGTTGCATGTGTTGCTTCTAGAGGTGCTCGTGCATGTGTTGCACTTGGTGAGAGTCAAGCAAGGGAGCTGGCTTATTACTCCTGGAGGTTGCTGACCCCTAGATGGTGTGAAGGTGTCGTGGTCCGGTGATCTTCATAATAAGTTTGTGAGAAGGTTCGATGTGTTGTGAAGGTTAGAACTCACCAACTAGGAGTGAAAAAGAGCTACCATTAATGGATTTGAGGTGTTTGGTTTAATTTGTTGAGCTAGTCTAATTTGTTTGGGCTTAACTCAATGTGGATTAGAGAGGACAATAAGTCTTCGAATACCATGGTAAAAAGAGACTATTTAAATTGTGGTTTGCTTTCTCGTGCTCATTTACATTCTTCTAATTTATATTCCTAGAATTATATTGATTGCTTATCGCTCTAAGATTACAAACCATGACATAGACTTAAGTTGTTGGTTCCCTTAGTGAAACTAGATGATTTTGGCCTTGATTGAGCAAAAGACGATTTGATTTACGCTTTCGCATCTAAAACTCAGTTTTAGCCTAAGAGATTTTTTTTAGAAAGCACCTATTGACCTTCCTTTCGTCAGGCATCTCAACCTTACAAAGTGGTGTAAGAGTTTGATCCCTTATTTTATTAGGCTTCACTGCCTAGAGAGTAATAAATGGCCACTAGTGATATAGTGAACCTTGGTGAGATACCTTTATTTGATGGCACAAATTATGCAAATAGAAAAATTCGCATGTCATACTATCTTAAGGCTATGAGTCCAAAAATATGATATTTTTGTAGATGTGGGCTTTTCTCCTCTAATGAATTCTCTTGCTTTAACAAAAAGAAAGAGAAATGCTTACATCCCGACACCCAAACAATTAATATTTTATTTAGTGTTTTGAGTGTAGAAGTGTTCGATGTTGTATGCAATCTTAAGAGTGCTCATAAGAAGTGTACACAACTTCAAGAAACTTCTGAAAGGTCCACCTCAATTAAGGATGATTGCATAGAAGAGTAGTTGTTGTGAGAAGAAAGCCTAACCTTCAACTCTAATACTGAGGATCCAACAACCACATCCACATCAACTCATTGTTTTATGGATAATGGTAATGAAAAAGTAGATGATGATGATAATGAGCCTACATATGATGAGTTAATGAATATATTTGAAGAGCTTAATGAGTATCTTGGGAAGGAGAATGCTAAGTATAAAGATTTTAAGAAAGAGTATGTCTCTCTTGAAAATGATTATAATGTGCTAAAGGATGAGCATGAGTCTCTTCTTCTCAAGGAACTCATTAAGTCTAAGGTGGATATAGATACTACATGTGATTTACTATGTGATATGCCACGTATAGCTTCCAGTCCATGCATTTCATCTAAGATTAGCATATCCACTTTTTGTGATGATTTGCTCGATTGCCTTGTTGCTCTAGTATGGATGTTTCTACTTTCTATATGTTTGTTGAACTAACCTTATAGAGGAGAACAAAGAGCTCAAGACCCAAGTCATCTAGTTGAGCCATAACTTAGAGAAGTGCTATAAAAGCAAGGCCTCTCTTGATGACATCTTGAGGAAGAAAAAGAGATTGCATGACAAGAGAGGGATTGGCTTCATCTCTAAGACGGAGAAGGGAAAGATAAAGCACATTGCAAGATACATGAACAATATCAAGTGCTTTGGATGTAATGAGAAGAGACACTTTACCTTAGTGTACCATAACCAAGTAGATGACAAGTCAAAATCATCAAGAAAGAGGTAAGTCGGCAATGGACAAGATAAGAATACAAGAAAGGGAAGCAAAAGCTCAACTTGCTACAATTACTCGGGAGAAGGGACATATTAGTATGGATTGTCCCATGGGTAATACTTCAAAGTCTATTCTTTATAATGATCAATATTTGCTTAGGAGGGCTAGAGTTAGTAGGGTAATTACTAGATATGTTAGTTCATCTAAGACTGTTGCTAGGATCATTTGGGTGTTCAAATCTATTGTGACTAACATCCATGGATCTTTCCGAGTTTAGATACCAAACATGCCTAAATGCTAAATAGGTACTTGGAGAGGACATTAGATGGTTGGCTCATTCATGAAGAGGTGGATTCCACTATGTACCAACTTTGGAGCCAAACATGACGATGATATTATTACATCAAGTACCAATACCATTTCAGTAACAAGTATCTAAATTGAAGTATCTAGCCCCTAGCCTTGTGTAGGTTGCATTGCATGAAAATCTTTTCAAAAATTGTGTTCTTTCTCTTATTCCAAAACTTCATTATTGCAATCTTGAATAAGATGGGTAAATGACACATTAAAGTGGAATGCTAAATCATAATCACGTATATCACATCCCTAAATATATCTAAATTAATTAAGCGCTAGTATTGATTTTTCAAAATTGAGCCTTTTGGTGAAAAGTCAAAATTTCAAAATGATTAGTATACCTTTGAAAAACTAGTTGAAAAATGTATGAAAATGAGTTTCAATGGTTTTGGCTTTAGAAAAACAAATTTTAAGTAAAAATGAGTTTCTACCCGAAACTAGCTATGTAGTATCTTTTTTTGGTTTAAACTAAAAAATTATCCAAAATCAATTCTAAAAGGAATTTGAAAAAGTGTTCAATACCAAAAACCTAGAGTTTGCTACTCTAAACAATATTGGTATCAAATTGTTTTGAAATGGCCAACCAATCAAAAGTTATTTGGTTCTAAAATTCATCCAAAATCCTAGTTTGACCTAATTAAGTTGCCACAATCCAGCACTTAAGTGAGTTTTGTCTCTGGGGCCAATACTATATATTGGTTCACAAGGGTATTTATAACTCCTACATGAAAAAAGGATGCTCAAAATACCCTCACAAGCTCAAGTTGGCAATCTTGAAGAAATTTCTTGAAAAATGATCTTGTTTTGCAAAAAACAAAAGCATAATTTGGTAAAACTATCTTTAAATGGAATTTATCTTTGGTATATAGTTGAAAATGCTCTAAAAGTGGTTCATATTTCTTTGTGCAAGTTTTGGAACAAATTACAACACTATCTAACTTCTCAAATTTCATTCTTTTGCGTGCAATCATATTGCACCTGGTCTAACCGTACGCCCTTAGTGGTTTGACTAGTCCATCCCAGTAGTTTGATTGCCCCTTGAATCCAATCTGAACAGGAAATGGGAAGTTGGTTGGCTTTTTCTAATTTGTTGATGTTCAACTCTTTTATCTATTATTGTTGCTTCTCTAAATCAAGTTGATCCTTGTTATCCTTACTAGCTACCTTCACGTGATTTTCTTAATTCCAAATACCATCTTGATTATATAAGTGGTATTCTTACAAAAGGTAGTACATCTCGATCACCTTGACCTCAACATTTGTTTATATTACATCATTTCTTGCCAAGCAAATTTCCTTGACCAAGCTCCTCTCATGTTTCTCTCTCTCTCCTAAGTTGCTTGATTTCAAGTGGTGATTCTTGAAGATTTCTCAAGTCAAGCATATCTCACTCTCAACTTTCAAGTGACATCAAGTAATTCAAGTCAAATTTCAAAGTCTTCAAGTGGTGCTTTTTACAAGTGATTTCAAGTGAGTTATTCCATGTGGGATGCACCCCCAAAGATTTTGGATGCTTGATACAAAGGGGGAGAAATTGGGATTGCAAATTGGAGTTTGCATAAGATTTAGGGAGAGTAGAAGAAGCCTTTGTGTGTCAAAGGAGAAGAACCTTTGTGTAAGGGGGAGTTTTTCACTAAAAGGGTTTTTTGTTAGTGAAAAGCATATTAAACATTTTGGGCTTGCTTAAAAATGGGTAAAGTTTTAATATTAGAAAAAATATTTTACCTATTTGCACAAAATGGTTTATGGATCTTTTGAATACATGCTTTCCACTTTCATAAGTTAAATTGTATATTATTCATTCATTGCATTCCTTGGATCCAAAATACAATTTGGACTCCACAACAAGTCTAACTTGGATATGTGCATATTGTTCCAACTCACATACTTGCATGTACACATTTAGGGGAGTTCACTCTATATTTTGATATTTCAATAGTATTGATTCGTCTTCTTTGTCCACATATATTGAGGACACTACTACAGAAAGGGTCATCACCGACAGTTCAAAACCGTAATCACAGATGGTTTCGGAACCGTTTGAATTTATGTGCCAATGATAATAGGTGGTTATCACAGACATGTGATAGATAAAAATATAGACATTTTTTCTATACAACCGTGTGTGATATATCGATATCATAGACAATTTTTTATATTAAAGTCTGTGATAGCGGACGTCTCACAGATGATTTTTTAAAAAACCGTCTGTGATATATATGCATCACAGACGGTTTAGTGTTCCAAACCATCTGTGATAGCTATTTAAAAATTACATTATTTTCTATTTTTCGGCTAGCCTTAGAAAATTCTCGTCACGCCCTCTGAAGTAAATAGAAGATCTCACAAATATATAGCACAAGGCAATCATCACACAGATCTCACAAATGAAGTAAACAATACAAGCAGATCACATATATAGTACATGATAATCGTTTGAACTGTCTGTGATAATTACAACATAGACAGTTTCGTATGAACCGTATATGATGTAGTCGTCTAGTATAGCCTCTTTTGTAGTAGTGGAATCGTTAGTTTGAAACATATACCTTGAGTATATAAAGCTTGTATAGTTCATATATACTCATGTTGATTTAAATTCAATCATTTGCAATCGGGTTGTTATCAATCACCAAAAAAGGGGAGATTGAAAAATCTAGTCCCTCCATTATATGTTAATGAAAAGTTTTAGATAATTAATGACAACTAGATATATAGTTTTGCTAGAAATTAATTTAAAGTCAAACACTCTTTTAAAAGAGTTAATTGCTTGTAAGCCTTATCCTGGAGTACATAATTGTTGTGTACATGATGTATACTCGTAAATCAACTTATTATCTCATTATTTGTTGTGGTTATCATCAATTACCAAAAAAGGGAAGACTGAAGAATCTAAACTCGCCATTGTATGTTCATAGTAACTTTTGGTAATTAGTAATAATCGATTTGTGAGATTAATATTTTTCATGAGTTGGTGAAATAGGTTATGTCCCATGATGATGACTACTTTGGATGGCTTCATGTCTTGAACATCAAGTCATGCAATGGATATCATGTGTTGATAATCAAGTCAAGGATCAGGATGAATGATGACTTCATGTATTGATAGTCATCAAGTCAATAGCCCGACATGGTGGATGGCATCATGTATTGATGCACAACAAGGCAAGGACCCGGACTTGGAGAGGATATGATCGCCATCAAGTAACAGCTCCAAGCGGATGCGCGAGGTAAAGGTATAACTAGCATAAGCTAATGATATATTTCTAGTCTTTTGCTGATCTTGGTGTTTGGTTATGCTGGAGTGCTAGTATATGTTATCATATTATTAAGAGGGGTTTTGTCATATTATTAAGAGGGGTTTTGTCTACTAGCTTGAGTCTCATCATGTGTTGATAGCTCAATCCCGTTTGCTCTAGCATTTCGTGGCATGATATTATAATTTGTGAATGTGTTTTACAAATAGTTGAGACTCATGCATATCTAATCCTTATAGCATGTGACTAGAGTTTGCAAATGTGTTTTGCATATGGTTGAAGTCTACGCACTTAGTCTTTGCGGCATGATGCTAAGGTTTGCAAATGTATTTTGCAATTAGTTAAAGCTTACGTATAATTCTTGTAGCATATGATTGAAGTTTGTGAATGTGTTTTGTAAACGGTTTGAGTCCATGTCTCTAAATCTTGTGTTATGATTCAAAAGTGTATGAATGTGTTTTACAAATGGTTAAAGTCTATGCACCTACTCCTTGTAACACGATGCTCAGGTTTGCAAATGTGTTTTGCAATTTATCATGAATCATGTTTTAATCCTTGTGTGCATGGTATTATGATTTGCTAATGTGTTTTGCAAATCTGTTGAAGTACATGCATCTTTATCCTTGCCGGAAATTGCACTGCGGCATGACTGCCATGTGTTCGCCGGTCTAACCATGGTCCAGTATGACCGCAATGTGTTGATTGGTTTGACCAGACAGCGGTATGATCGACCTACAGTGTGACTGACCTTTGTAGCGGTGTGACTGGCTCTATTTGAGCGGTATGATCGGTCCAATTGATATGATTGCACTTTGTATGCTGGTTGCTTTTTTCTAGAAACCAGCCGACGGTTGGACCAGATCCTATGTGGATGGTCGGACCGACAACAGCTGTAAAGGCTATTTTTCTAGCCATTGCAGAGAAGGCCGATACGACCAGCCATTAGTTGGTGATAGTACTAGCCCTAGTTGTTTTTGTTGGAATCTTGTCCAAACGGCTAGTTTTTCAGTGTGGGGGGTATAAATACCCCCTTGTTGCTGGTTGGGAGCGTGGTTGTTGAACCTTTGGTATCCCATTTAATTCTCTTGAGCTTGTGTGAGTTTCTTTTCTTAATTGTGCATATGTTACTCCTTGTGAGTAAGAAGAGCAGTCTTTAGTTGTATGTGTTGCTTCTAAAGGTGGATTGTATATACACTTATATATGAGTTGCACTTGGTAAGAGTCAAGGGGCCTAGCTTGTTACTCTTGCATGTTGCCAACTCCTAGATGACATCAAGGCGTCGTGGTCTAGTGATATTCTCAAAAAGCTTATGATAAGGCCCATTGTGTTGTAAAGGTTAGAGCTGTTGGACCAGGATTTGAAATCCAGAATTCTCTGTGATTCTACTGCACTATTTCTTGGATCAGTAGATAGTGCTCACAGTACATTGCTATATCAACTCATACATCGCATTACATTCAGCATATCATAATAATATACATCAGAGTTTGAAATACACAGCGTTGGGTGAAAGTTTTACATAATGGGCCACCATGGCCAAATACTTACAGTTCAAAAGATAGCAGCAAAAAACGAGAACAACAGTGGGACCAATAGCCACAAGCAAGCGTCTAAGGGGTAAATATATGTAGACTATATTGGCTAACCATAGGTAATATAGGTGCACACCCTTCCAGCAAGTCTACTTGCCTAGGACTAGACATTTTCAAATTCGCCCTAATTGTCGTCGTCTGCTCCATTGCTTGGGACCGATGCGTTGTCATAGGCATAGTAGTCGTGGCATCTTGCTTCTGGATATGATGATGCAAGGGTGAGCACAAATCCACCGTGCTCCACGAGCCAATACACAGTATGCAATTAATTTATCATGCATGGCTGGCCAAGAAAGGGCTTAGGTTGTTTTATTTGTCGGGAAATCGCTTTTAAAAGTAATAGGATACTTAGAAAATCTCCTGAGACCTAGCAGTTTGGACCAAAATCATAGTGTTTGTAAAAGAAGTACGTGATGATAATAATGGCACAGATTCCATCCACCTTTACATGTCGCCTGCATCGTATATTAACTTTTCAGCGTTATAGCCGCTTACATTATCACTGGGGCGACAACCAGGGCAACACAAACCAGGGCTGTCCATCGCCCTTTATTTTCTTTCCAATTCCTTCCACAAAATTGTTATTTTGAAATAGAACTATATCCAAGTTAGGTTCCCATGTCTGCTCTTGACCGTGGGTACGGCTATTCGAATAGTTTTAACTCCGTAGAGTATGTACACTTTCACCACAAGAGAAGATCCGCTCGCTATTCCAGATGATTCCTTAGTCATGTAGTTGAGTAAATCATCATAGTAACTTTTTGAGCCATCTGACTTCTTGTTCTCATCTCACCCTATAGGCTGTTCCCACTTACGGTGGATCCCATACGTTGCGCGGGATGTTAACCACTAATACTAGCGTCTCCAGGCTCCACTCCCCATAGCAATAGTATGACAGGAAATCTTTACCCTCCACTTGGTGTCCCTTTAGCCACAACAGGCCCTTGCATTACCCTACTCCTTTCCCCTATCTGTGAGATGAGTCCGAGGTTTGATATGATGTCCTGACCAGATTCGGTCCTAAGAGTTATCTGGGCAGTTCTACCACATCCCACACTCTCGTGCATTTACCGCACCAGACCCCCAAACCATCCGCCCAGATGTGTAAGCAAGTTGAGGATTTTGAGAGCATAAAATAATGTTTATTACAAAAATACACTACCAACTCTATTTACAACTTCACAACTTTGCTCTTTGTAATTGTATGTGAGGGTCAAGGTATTTTATCTACCCCAGGTATCTAAACAGTGCTAAGCCATACGCATACGCGTACTTTATTTTTGAAAAATTATCATTATAATTTTTCCTAGGGGGATAAACAAAGTTCACCGTTTAATGTGTGAGGAAAGTATAATATTAGCACTTAAATAAAGGGCAGCTAACTAAAATATTAAAGCAGACATATCATTTCACATAAAATAACAGCATGCAATTTAATAATTTAAAGGTAAATAATTTGCTAAAATAGGGATTCAAAATTATCAAAGTATTAACTCGCCTAGGTCACAGTTACCTTGGTCTTACTGGTCTTGGCTTGTTTCTACCTCGGACTCATCTTCCTGAGCTTCGTACGCTAATTTTCCATCGAACGAGAAATAAAAAGAATTAATACAACCAAACAAATTCTCACCAAAAATTCAAACAAGCTCAAAAATTCATCATTTTAGTTCCATTGGATAGAAGATGAATTTAGCAATTTTTTCACTTTATTTGGAGTTAAAATGAATTAGTTATGATTATTTGAAGTTTTGAGCTCAAACAAAATCAGAAATCATTAATTTAATCCAAGAAGAGAGAATGTGCATGTGGGTGACAGGTGGGGACCACGGGTTATATTATTTTTTCCTCTCTCTGACAGGTGGGACCCTGGAGGTTTATTAATTTCTTTTCTTATGGGTCACTAACACTTGGGACCCACTACGGGTTATTAACTTTTCTCAGTTTCACTGATAGGTGGGGCTCATGAGGATTACTTTCTCCTGAGCGACGGACACCTGAGGCCACAGACATTTAATTAAGAAGGGGCCCACACGTCAGTGAGTATTTAGGATTAACGAACATTATTAACTTAATTAATCGTGGGACTAATCAGTCGGCACAGATGAACAGTACGTTCTTCCTCCTGCTGACAATGGCGAAGCTCGTCGCCGACGGTGAGGGCAGCGGTCGGACGTGAGCATAAGCAAAATGGGATGCTCGTGCCTGCGCCCACCTCTGGGTGAGGTCTTGCTGGCCAATTTGGCTGGAGCCATGGTCAGGATGGCTTCGCCGAGCTCCGGAGATGCTTCAGGACAGCGGAATTGCCCCGGGGCGGCTTCAATCGACGGTGAGCCTTTCGGCCAGAGTTGGGGAAGAAGTTGGCGCCGGCGAGCTACAACGCACGGGAGGCCGATTGCATTCGGTAGGAGGGGGAGATGGATGCGGGGAGTCGACTGGTGGCCTCAATTGGCTTTTATAGCCGTCGGAACAGGCTGTCTACGCGGGGGTGGGTAAGACGGCCATGGCGGGTGACGCGGGAGGAGGTGTGGCTACAGAGCGTCGGAGCCAGATTTGGCAATGCGAGGGGACTGGCGACAGGAGCGCTGGTAGTGGGTGGCGAAGGCATGGGCGTCACCGGTCCTTTTGCGACGTGGGGGGGGGGACTGTGGCCGACGAAGAGGCGTGGGAGGGAGGGGTACTATGGCGGAAAGTGGTGGCATGGGGCTACGGTGCAGGCCGGCGACCGGCGGTTCAAAGGGGGGCGATGGTGGGGGCCGCTGTTGCGGGAATCCGGGGGAGCGGGGAGAAGGGGTGAGCGGGCGTGCGCGCGAGGAGAGAGCAGAGGGGGAAGGGGGAGAAGAAAGGAGAAGGGGGGTGTTGGCCGTGGGCCGGGCCAGGCCAGTCGATGCCTCCCTCCCTTTCTCTCCCTTTTTTTTGATTTCCTATTTATTTTTATTTTTGTTTTAAATTTCTATTTTTGAGGCATATGTGTGTACATATTTTTACATATATTTTATGCATAAAATTTCAAGACATCCATTTTAGTATTGTTATTTTTCTTTTTATATTTTTCATATTGTGCATGTCTCCTTTTTAAATTTTATTGCTAATTCAACTTTTGGAAGTTTGGATGATTTTTTGGATCATCTTTTCATATTCGAATTTTAATTTAAAATTTTCTCTTATAACACATATATCTCTTTTTGGAGTTCGCCTTTTTATTTCATGCTTTAGCATTGTATATATTTTCTTTCATTTGGAACCTCAATCCAAAAACCAAGAACTCACAAAAATAAAATAACAGGGAATGCCAAAATTTCAAAATATTCACAAATTACACCTTCACCCCTGTTTATAGAGCGATGATAAGAGGTGATTTCTTGAAAGGAAGTTACGGCAACTCCTCTCTTTGATTTTCTTTCCCTGAATTTTCTTTGCTGTGGAATTTGCTGAAACATTTAATTAGCATTTTGCCTTGGTCCAGGCTGCAGCATGTGTAGCTTGTAGGTCGTGAGTTGTGCATGGTAGTTTCCATATGGATAGTTCGGCTACTGGGTGGGTTGTTATCATTTTTTGTTAAATTTGTTGAGGAACCGTCGCTGGTGAGTCCGTTTCAATCAATTCCTCTATGCAAAATAGATGGATTAAACATAAAATATTACAAGTAATAAATTAAACACAAAGAGATAAGAGGGGAACTTATTTCTTTATTGTTTTCTCTATTTTCTTGTATTCTTTACAATGATTAAGACCCCTATTTATAAACTAAGTGGAGAGTGCCTACTAATGGGCCATACTTGGAGGCTGACGCCCAGGGTTCCTAACACTCCTCCTTGGACACTCATCTGACACGTTCATGACTTATCAAAACTCCAAAAAAACCCAGTGGAAAAAGTTTGGAGAAAGAGTATATGATACGTGTTATGTTGTGTTGCACAAATTGCCTTATTAAAAACCTTGGCCGAGAAACTTTAGGAAAACTCATCAAGAGAAAAAGAATATAATCCACCCAATTCTATTTCATCTACAGGATGTATTATTTGGATACTCGATCTTTATGATTAAGTTTTAATAGTGAGCTCGAGAAGAGTCGCCCTCTAAATTCTGCATTTATCTAAGTCTCATTCCAATTCCACGTACACATCATTCAAAATTAGATGTTGGAAGTGACTTAGTGAATAAAATTACAGGATTTTTATATGACTTAGTATACAGTATCTTAAGTTCGTCCATCTTTTATAATTCATAAGCTTAGAAGAACTTGGGGTTGGTATATTTTGTGAGATGACTCTTCACGTAACCCATTTGCACATATGCAACATAATCTATATTAACTTTATAGATAATTGTGGGAGCTTGTATGATGTTCAATCCATATGATTATTGGATGTTGTGAACCATTCGTCGAAGCTAAGCAAATTCTTGTGCGCTTCATACAATATTATGATTTCTGAGTGGTTTATTAAAGTCGATACAAGACTTTGCTTAGACGATTCCAATGAAATGTGGTTCCACCATACATGAAAACATAGCCTGTTTGCGACCTGACAGTATGTGGGTCTGATAAGTACCCGACATCTGCATAGCCAGTCATATTCAGATCTTAGTTCTTTCTGTAGAATAGTGCAAGGTCTATGCTTTCTTGGAGGTATCGAAATATATCCTTTATTCTCTACCAATGCCTTTCAGTAGGTTCTACACTATACCTTACTAATAGATTTACGGTAAATGCTATATCTAGTCTAATGCAGTTTGCTAAATACATAAGTGCTCCTACTGCACCTAAGTATGGGAATTATGGTCTCAGGACTTCCTCTCCCTCTTCTTTAATCTGTACAGATCCTTGCCTTGCTGCAAAAATCTTCTGACCATTCATACATTCGAAGGGTATGCTTTTTCAAAACCAACCACTCTAACACCTTTTGAGTATAGACTGATTGATGCACTAATATCCCTTCCGGCATATACTCAAGCTGCAAGCCCAAGCAATATTCGGTTGTACCCAAATCTTTCGATTCAAACTCTGATTCTAGGTAAGAGCTCGCTTCTTTTATATCATCTAGGATTTCGATGATATTTAGATTATCTATATACATTGAGATTATACAAAATCTATTTTGAGATCATCGTATAAATACATAGGGACAATCCTCACTGTTCGTGTAGCCTTTCTTGCATAGAAAGTCGCTTAGGCGATTTATATCACATTCTACCTGATTGTTTAAGCCCGTACAATGATTTTATGAGTTTTACACTATATATGTTTCTATTTGCTCTGTCATAGTTTGGGACAAGGATACCTTCAGGTATCTTCATATAAATATCCTAATCCAAGTTTCCAAAAAGGTATGCCCTTGCCACATCCATTAATTTTATTTCTAAATTCATGTTTATTGCCATCGAGATTAAATATCTAAAGGTAATACCACTCATGACTGGAGAATATGTTTTTTCATAATCAACTCCTGGTCGTTGAGTGAAAGCTTGTGCAACAAACCTTGCTTTATAACTTAAAACTTTATTTTTCTCATTTCTCTTTCGAACAAAAACTCATTATGCCTTACGGGATGCACATGGGAAGGCGTGCGGCTTACAAGCCCAAACACTTTTTTTCTGTTTAGAGATAATAATTCAGTTTCTATTGCCTTTTTCAATCCTCCCAATCTGATTTTTTCTTACATTTAGCGAGTGATGAGGCTCTGGATTAAGATTGATGATTGTGGCAATTTTGTTTGTAAAATAGATATCAATATTGGCTATTGTCCTATTCATAGATTCTCTCGTGTTCACATAGTTTATAGCTATTTTATCATGGAATGATTCTTGTAGTTCTTCTATTTGCTCACATCTCCTTCCAGTTGCGGGGGCAAGTCCCTTTAGTTTTTCAGCTCCGATGTGTATGCACACAACAATGCTGGTTTCTCCCTCTATATGAATATTCATATCTGGTGTGCATTTTTCAAAAGGTGCCACACCTGTGCCAGGTCTCAACTGGCTCTCCTGTTGGTTCTAGGGAACTTCGGTGATTGGTTGTGTCAAGTCCTTCTTATCCTTTTTCACTAGGCGTCCCCGGTTACTTAGGATTCAAAGGGCCAGAGTTCTCGTCCTTTTATTCTGAGGCCTTTGGACGGGATACCTTCTACTTTCTTCGGTATTTTAACCCTTTCCGGTGCATTGCGTGTAGGCACATATGACTTGATCACGCTCTTTAAGCCACTAAAGTGATAAGGTAGTTGATTTGCTAATGTCTACAAATCAATGATTTTCTGGACTTGTCTATTTGCTTCACTAGTGCGCGGGTCATGTGCATAGATTCCCATGGCTTGCCACGTAATTTTTTAATATTTTTCATAAAGAGGTTAATTCCCCCTAATGTCAGGAAACTATCCTCATCAAATATACTATCAGTGAAACAGGCGGTATGCAAATCACCTGTCATAGGGTATAAATACCTAACTATGGATGCTATCTCATAACCAACGTATATCCTAAACTTTCAGAGAGGACCTATTGCAGTACGCTGTGGTGGGGGTATAGGTACACAAACTTTGCAACCAAATCTTCGGAGATGAGAAATTTTTTGTGGTGACCCTTGCACTAGTTGCATAGATGAATAGATTATATGCCGAATGTCTAAAGTTGATGAGAGTTGCTGCATGTATGACTATGTGTTTTCAACATATAATTGGTAAATTACAATTCTGTAAAACCGGTCGGGCAATGAATGTAATCCTCTTAATTAATACCTCTGCTAGGCCTTTCTGGGTGTGACATGTGAGACAGATGCTCAATGTTAATTCCTATTGTCATGCAATAATCATCAAATGCTTTTAAAATAAATTCTCCAGTATTGTCCATTCTGATGGACTTTATATGATGATCAGGGAAATTATTTTTAATTTGAATTATCTATGAGATTAGTTTTGTAAAAGCATGATTTCTCGTAGATAATAAAATACATGCAACCATTTCGAGGAAGCATCGATGAGCACCATAAAATATTTAAATAGTCCCGACAGAGGTTGTATAGGACAGCAAATATATCCTTGAATATGTTCCAAGAATGCAGGGACTTGATCCTTCACTTTCAGAGTGGAAGGTGTAGTAATTAATTTTCCGGTGGCACATGTGGGACACACAAAATCTTCCTAAATCAGAAAATTCTTTACATCGATATTATGTGCTTGTGAATTATCAATTATATTTCTCATCATTCTACGACATGGGTGGCCTAATCTATCACACTTCGGATTGTGACATGTGGGGCACATGGTTGAATTGTGAAAAGTTCAGAACTTCTAAATATAATTTTCAGGCAGTATAGGCTGTGGACTGTAATATTAGTGTAGGATAGCCCAGATTCAAATGAGGAAAGTATTTCTAATACTCTTTTTTTGCTTGCTTCATGCTTTGTAATGAGCAGGTATTCCTTATCATACTCTTCTTCAGTCTCAACGTGGAAACAGTTAGTGCAAATGTCTTTAAAACTTAGCAGAGTTCTAGTTGATTCTGGGTACAACAAGGCTTCTATAATGTCCAAAGTTGTGCCCATCAGGAGTATAACTATGGCTCTTCCTAAGCATATTATACAGGAATCACTATCAGCGATTGTCGTAAGGCTGCCAGCATTCTTACTAATCAACTGAAAGAATTTTATTTCTCTCAAGATGGTATTCGTTGTGCTGCTGTTAGCTAAGCACACTTTCTCCATGGGGTGCCCTATGCGTTCTAATATAAAATACTTTATTAATATGTAGTAGAAGATAATTAACACATAAAATAAAATACTTCAAATATTAGAATATATCATGCTATTATTGACCGAATAAATGAATGAATTAACATCACCCAACTATCACGAGAATGAATTGTTTGAGTATCATAATTGCAAGCCTAACTTATTCCTCTCACACATGAAATGAATGACAATTAAAGTCTATATGCATTCTCTACATTAGATTAAATCTGCCAAGAAATCTGAGACTTCGATTGCTATCTTCTCAATGATGAGATACTCTTCTAAAGAAATCATGGCGGCGGCTGCAATGTCAAGAGGGGTGTGGCTGTAGAAGTGGAGTCCACCTCCATTGGTGCAGAAAGCTACTTAGAATTCTCTCACTCGACAAAAGCAAAGTGGGTTTTATGTTGTCCTTTGCCACCCCTCTTCTTTTTAGCCTGAAAGGCATTGATGATTCATTACGGCTCTTTACAGTCCGCGACCAGTACCCCCACTTGCCACACTTGTAGCATGTTTGGTCTTGATGACCATAGGTTTGTTGTCGTGCTTTGGTTTGCCAACCTTATTCTCAGATAAAGCATTTGACTTGCTTTTCTGGACTACGGCTTTACCCTTCCTTTCCCTTTTCTTCATTATAGGCTTTCGCACCTTGTAACTCCCAGCATTGGCCTCACGGCCAGCGGAGCTCCTAGATGGCCGTGTGACAAAGTTCTTGTGGAGAACTTCATCTTGAGCCTCTGCAACCTGCATGATAACGATTAGTTCAGCATATTCCTTGTAGCCGTCTTGACGATAGTTGTGCGCAGACTGCACTACACTAGGGTGGAAGGTGGAGAGAGTCTTTTCAATCTTCTGCTCATTTGTGATCTGTCTGCCACAAAGCTAAAGATTGGTACAAATTCTATGCAGAGCAGAGTTGCACTCCCCAAACCGTCTTGAAATCAGCTAATCTGAGACGAATCCATTCCAGCTTGCCTGAGGAAGGATGGTGTACTTTAGTTTCTCGAACCGCTTCTTGAGTGCAATCCATAATGCTAGCGCGCTCTTCTCTGTCATGTACTCATTTTTGAGAGTGAGACAGAGGTGATGCCTGAGGAAGTGAAGTGTCTAATCATTTTTCTTAGGTGTGGGTTTGGCATCCTGCGGTGCATCAATCGAATGACAGCGCATAGCTTCTTGGCTCCAAGTACGATCTTGACATCAGAAGCCAAGTCAAATAGTTTTGGCCATGCTAGGCCAGCTCCTCAAACTCCCGGTTCGTGATGCCTGCCATCTACATGTGTATGAAGGAAATATTTAAATTTACTACATGTAAATCGCATGAAATAAGTTGGATAATGGTACAAAATATTCTCATAATATTTCAAAATTTTCTGCATATTTTCTTACTATTAATTTCAGTGATTAAAAGCAATTTAAACAATTATGATTAACCAAAACAATAAGTAAATATAGAAAAAGCACAGGAAATAATAACAATAGTACTAAGCATGCTTTATATGCGAAAATATCTCAAAATTTAAATTCCTGAGACCCTTTTATACTAGAATATGTATTTTTTAGTGAATTCTACAACTTTCGAGGGCTTCTCTGCTAATTTTTAATTCTGAGAAAATTTTTCGTGTAATTTTTTGATTTTTTTGAGGGCCTATTTTCTGATTGAACTGGTTCAAATATACTATGACCAATCTAACGGTCCATGATCGATCGAATAGTCTAAACTTCTCTTGACCGTGGACTAGTCCGAACTTACTATGGCCGATCGAACTGTCCTTGACCAATCGAACGGTCCAGACTTCCCTTGACCATTCGGGCGGAAGGCCGTCGGCCGAGATGCGGCTCGGCGGAGTGAGCGGCCAGGGTGGCTTCAGGCCGGAAGCCAAGCAGCGGCAGTACCCTTGGCCGTGTAACCGAGCAGCGGCTGCAGCGATGCCTCATGCGGGAGGTGATGCATCGGGCGTGCGTGCAGAGAGCCGGCGGCCGTGCGACGGTCCTGGCGGTTGCGGTGGCTCGGCACGGCTTTGGGCGCATGGTATGGCATGTTCGACGCGACGGTTCGGCGACGCGGCAGTCAGCCAGACGTGATTCTTCCTTTTTCTCTAATCTATCTACAGTACAATCAATATCTGCTCTTTTTTCATGTAATCTACTGATTGGCATTGTGCCGATGACTTCCAGTCTGCTCGCGGTAGATTAGAGTGGATTTGCACTGTAGAAAATCATCTAGAAAGCAAAATTTGCAGAATTAAAAGCGATCTAGATAGACAATTCAATCTACAAGTGCTTTAATCATTATCTTTGATCCACCAGAGCAATTGTGCTGATAACTTGTTGAGGAACCATCGCTGACGAGTCCAGTCCGAGTGATTCCTCTATGCAAAATAGATGGATCAAACACAAAATATTATAAATAATAAATTGAACACAGTAAGATGAGATGGGAACTCCTTTTTTATTACTTTATCTTTTTTTTGTATTTTTTATAATGATTAGCACCTTATTTATAGACTAAGAGGGTGTTCATCAATGGGCCAGGCTTGCAGACCTAGGCTTAGATTTTCTAACAAAATCTAGTGATTGAAAAGGTAATTAATCCCTTGATGCATGCACCACTTTCTTTACCTGGGAGAGGTGTCATAGCAAGCTCTGACGGGCCACGCACATTCCATCTCTAAATTAATCAATGTCTTAATCACTCAAGGACATACTTAGTCTATGTATGCAGCCCACTGTGCTGTCATTATTTTACACCCTCGTGCACGTGGTGACTGACCATGGGTCCGATCAAGTGCTTAATTAACTGACTAGAGAAGCTCCTAATTCATGCGTGCATGTACACGATCAACGCAACCATGCACTACTTCTTATGGATGTGAACAGTGCGTCCTTTTTTTGTTGGTTTAATCAAGAGCTGTATGAATGCACATGGAGGGACCAAACAAGGATGTGGGTGCACATGTCATGGAGAATTTTAATCAGTCAACTCTTTTGATAGATGGGCTATTTTCTGAGCCACGTATATTTCAGCACTTGCTCAATGAAAAAAACACCTTGTAATACTTAGTTATTTTTTGTTGTTACGGATTTTAGCCGTAAAATTTACTTATTATTTTCAAACATAACATTTGAACCATATTTTAACTCTTGGCCAAAATTGGTGTCAACAGTCCCTTCCAAAATGGATGAAAGTTATCACTGACAACTACTTTAGTTTGGTCCTGCTTTTATGAAAATTATAGCATGAAGAGATCCCTTTCAAATGAAGGCTGACATCATTCAAGACAGTCCAAATAGTTCAGATTATTAACAGTGAAGGAGTAGTTATCACTAACAAAACCGACCTATTAACGGTGGTTCGACATAAAAGGTTCACCCTAATAGAGCTCAAGGTTAATTGTGTTGCTTTTCTATTCCATTGGAGCGAAGTCAATATTAAAAAAAAGAGAGAGAAATCGAGAATTTTCCACTGCAAAGTAACTAATCGCAAGGTAAAAAAAACGTCTTAGTTGATTCAACGCATCCTTAAAACCTTACAGCTATTATAGAATGCCGTGACCTGAAGAACAAAATCAGTGCCTAAGGTACTAGCCCATAACAATTAACAGCTCATTGTCCATCCTACGAGCTTTTCAAGTAGCATACCATGCCTACAATACAAAAAAAAAACATTAGTGAGTTTCCCAGATAACACATGGATGAGTACCTCTCCTAAAAAGGGAGGCAAGCCAACCACACTACAGTGCTTCCGTATTTCTTCATAAGCACTCAGCAAGGCCCAAACAAAACCAGTAAGCAATTTACCTACTATACATAGTCTATATGGCAGACTTTACCAAACAAAACTATACTATACACGCTACTTTTCGGTGCAAACAAAGCATCAGGAAAAACAGATTACTTTGGTTTTTCAGTGCACACAACCAGAACCAAAATATAGTCAAATATAACACGGCCAGAAACTAGGACAAAAAAATCTGTTGATCAATCTCCTCTCACTGTCCCTCCCTGTATCCTTTCTCTCACTTATACAAGACTGCGGATACAAATTAACACGCATGCTTTCTCAATTTATATCACGCAGGGGAGAAACCACAAGCCAAAACAAGTAATGTTTTCGACACAGGAGGAGGATAAAAAGACCTCTGGCGTCTATTCCAGGGAACAAACAACCTCATATATCAGTTTACTACATAAACATGCAGTAAGGAAAAAGTAAATGCGATATAGCTCCAATGGCAGAAGAATGAGCAGCGCTTGATGACAAAGCCAACGCGGCGTCGCCGGCGGATCTAGTCCACGGTGCAGATGCATCAGCGCAGACGGTCGCGACCGCATGCGCTTCTCGTTCCTCGTGCACAGGAATTGTACGAAGAGGTCTGAGGCCTTGTATTTTTCCTATGATATTCTAGATATCGTGCGAAAGGAACAGTGATCCTCCAAAGTTGAAAGGATGGTTTCCTAGGTTCCATGGGAGTGAACCATATCAATTCTTGTAGGAATTAGATTCCTCTATTTTAGTTTAAATTCCTACTATTGAAAGAGACCCTTAAAGCACAGATTCATAGGAAAACGTAAGTTCTCTGTTATGGTTACAAACCAAACAGTAAGTGAAGGGGGCTGTGGGAAGGCCGTCGAGGGGCTACCTGAAACCTCCTTCGCTGTGGAGATGGAGTGGGAATCTGTGCTTGTGTTAGAAGTTTGCGCTATTTGCCTTCTTATGAAGAAAAAGAGTGTTATGTCTCCTATGGCTCCCTGATACACACACATATATATGCCCATGGGAATTTGTTACCTAAACACCCCTATCTGGGCCTATACTTACATTGGCAAATATGTCATTTCCCTATTTACACTACTACAGAAAGCCTAATACTAGACGCCAAATCACAGATGGTTTTGTGAAACCGTCTGTGATGTACACTATCACAGACGGTTTTAATTTGGAGATTGTCTGTGATGTTTGTGGTGGGAAAAAGAAGTATTACAGACGATTTTTACCCCATGAACCGTCTGTAATACTGGAATATCACAAACGTTTTATATTAAAAACCGTCTGTGATATTCCAGTATCACAGACAGTTTTTTTTGTTAAAAACCGTATATGATAATCTAGAATATCACAGACGGTTTTATATTAAGAATCGTCTATGATATTCCATTACCACAGACAGGTTTTGTGATATTCCAAATCGTTTGTGATATTGCGCGTGTTAGAACTACATCTATCTTCATTTCGATCCAGATCTAGCCGGTGCTGCAGCTGGAGGCGGCAAGGCTTTCAGGCCATTTAATTTGGTGGGAGGATGCTTATTTGGCAGGAGAGCTTTGAAGATTCATCAAGTTCTTGGTTGCCCTAAATATGGTTAGTAATGAAATTTGTTTTTTGTTGTATCAAAATTTAGATCTAGCTAATTTTCAGTAACTGTTATATATATACTTTGGAGATCTAGCTAATTTAGATTTAGCTAGCCTCAATGCATGTGGTTTTTAATACTAATTAAATTGTTATATATGTGCATAATATAGGACCGGAGTTGGATGTATACTGCAAACCGTGTGAGTGAAGAGTACATTATGAATTATATAGAGCTTTAAATTATATAGAGCTTTAAATTGTCTTTCCAAACCGTGTGGCTGGCACCTTATGAATTATATAGAGCTTTAAATTATCTTTCCAACGAGTCTAAGAACACCCAAATTGGACTCCGTTTGTGAAAGTTATGGGCGTTTTAAGGTAGCCCCTGCTGGCTGTTCCGAACCGAGTCCGAGTTGGATTCAAATCTTCATATATTTCCTTTCTCAGTTTAAGAGGCTTTCAAATCCAATTTGTAGGTGGAAAGGAAAGCTTCTCAACCTTAGGAAAGTTAAGTTGTGTAGGATACTCCAAATCAAGTATCGTTTGATTCGTTGGAAAATAGATGTTGTGGTTACAGACCAAACAGAGAGAAAGGGTGTGTGGTAGTGGAGAGTTAGGTGAGCAATGCTGTCTTGGCTCTTCCCAAGGCTGGCATCACGTATATATGTATATATATATATATATATATATATATATATATATGTCCTCGTAAGGAGAGTATTTACAATCGTACCCTTACATCGAGTATCCTTCCCAGGGTAACTATGTCATTGTACATATCCACCTTGGGTTTATAACTTCCTAGCAGGCTAGCTGGGTTTAGGTGGGGGCCACCCCTACAACAGGAGCCTCTCATGGTGAAGGGCTTCACAGGCTGAAGCCATATTGCCGAGCCCTTTGGCCCCCTCCGTCCCTGCGGCCTGTGACGTTGGTGACATTTGGTGGAGATGATTTGGCGCGTGTGGCTCGTCGTGGTTCCGTGAACTCGGAGCCGGAGGGCCATAGGCGGAGTCGATGTCGAAACTGTGTGTCGATGCAGGGGTGAACTCGGCACCGGGGGGCCGTAGGCGGAGTCGCAGTTGCCCCGCGGGGCCGGAGACCTCGTCGATGCCGGCGAAGCACGTAGGTGCAGCAAGTTGGGACGTCACACGTGCGCGAGCGACCGCATCGGTTCGACTTTCGCCGGTTGCGCTGCTCCATGGGTGAGCGACCGCGTCGGTTGGACTTCCACCGGTTGCGCTGCTCCATGGGTGAGCGACCGCGTCGGTTGGACTTCTGCCAGTTGTGCTTCTCCATGGGCGGCCGTTGGGTTTCCCCATGCTGGAGATAGCTATATATATATACCAGGATGGCTGTAGTGCTATTTTGGGCGTGGTTGAGATGATGTTGATCTCGGAAATATGCCTTCTTCAGTTCATGAACATGCAGAAGAGTATCGCCATGTTGATGAACTAAAGGAGGTCTATTTTCGAGCGCAATATATGACGACTACCGACCGCAGCGCACTCGTGGGGGAAGTGGGCCCTTGGGCCTCGACGGTTGATCTCTGCCTCATACCGAGTACGCGGCGTCGGGTTGGCCGGTGAGGTTGCGCCTGAGGTTGGGGCCATCCCTCACAGCGTCCCCGAGTAGTGGCGGAGTCGTCTTGCTGGGCCGAAGGTATGCCATGCTTCGGACGCGGCATCGGGACGCCGCTGGGTGGGCGCGACGTGATTAGTCTAGCTGACAAGCGCGCCCTATGCGTGCTTTGACCACGACGCCCCGGCTGGCTTTGCGTCGATCGGCGTGAATTCGCCGATCGAGCTGCTCGCGGCGCTTCTGCGACGGCATCCTGAAGGCGTTGGACACATTAGGATGCGAAAACGGGTCTCTGTGTCAAGAGTGAAGAAATATGGTGCGCAGCAGGTGCCGGGGTTGCCCCGGGCCATCGAAGCGGGGGGCGTCTTCTGGCAGGGGGTCGCGGATAGCGCGGCCGCAAGCCTAGACCGCGAGGCGATGCAGACCTGTGGGTCGGGACTCTTTGGGAGAGTGCTAGAGGTCTCCGAAATATCGGTGAGTACCTAACCGTTAGTAGCGCGCAGCCCTTGGAAAGTTGCACTGACCGCTTTATCATGTAGACCCTCGCTCTTGGCCAGGCGTTGCATGCGGCCCATGCCCATGAGCGGGAGGCATTAGAGGACCGACTGCGCGTTGCCGAAGGAGCTCTTCGCGCGGCGGAGGAGACGACCGCATTCGACGCCTGGAGGCGAAACGCGCGGGGGCCGTCTCATATGCCGAGGAGCTTGTGGCGGCGGCTCGGCAGGCGGTAGTGAGGGAGCGGGACCAGGCTCTGTGCGACACCTCAGTGGAAGCATGGGATGCTATGCTGGCCCTGGAGGGCACCCTTGAAAACCTTGTCACCGAGGTACCGCCCCGCTCATTCGGGCCCGAAGAACTGTTGTAGACACTTCGGCGGATTAGGGAAGCTTGCAATCTTGCTCACGCCGCCACGACGTCCTTTGGCAACCACTGCTCCTACGTGACTGTATGCCTGGTTTGTGCGCTTCTCCAGCACCGGGGCTGCCTTCATGTTGATAAATTGGGCGACCCGCAATTGGAAATGCCGGTCGGAGCCGGAGTGATGTCCAGCGCAGTGCGCACTGTTCGCCCCACCATTCGGTTTTTTCACGAATGGATCTGGGAGTACATCAGGGAGGCCGCGGCGAAGGTAGGGCTACAACGAACGATGTACGGCGAGGGGAACCTCGGCGAATGGCTGGATGAAGCTCCCCAGCGCGATAATGATGACGCCGACGACTCGAGGCAGGTGTGACCTCGGGGTCCTTGTATGTCAGTGTGTGTTGTAAACTACGCGCTTCATTCTGTGAATCAAGCGGAGATTGATTCCCCCGCTCAGTGGTGGCATCGGAGCTGGCGCCTAATCGAAGTAGATGCGCGAGCGCTCCGTCCCCTACCCCTCGAAGTGGTGGTGGCGGAGCTGGCGCGTGGTCAAGATAGATGCACGAGCGCTCCATCCCCTACCCCTCAAAGTGGAGGCAGCGGAGCTGGCGCTTAGTCGTAGTAAACGCGCGAGCGCTCCGTCCCCTACCCTCCGAAGTGGTGGCGACGAAGCTAGCGCCTAGTCGAAGTAGACGAGTGAGCGCTCCGTCCCCTATCATCCGAAGTGGTGGCGACGGAACTGGCGCCTAGTCGAAATAGACGCGTGAGCGCTCCGTCCCCTACCCTCCGAAGTGGTGGTGACGGAGTTGGCGCCTAGTCGAAGTAGACGCGCGAGCGCTCCGTCCCCTACCCGCCGAAGTAGTGGCGGCGGAGCTAGCGCCTAGTCGAAGTAGACGCGGCGAGCGCTCCGTCCCCTACCCTTCGAAGTGGTTGCAGCGGAGCTGGTGTCTAGTCGAAGTAGACGCGGTGGCGCTCCTTCCCCGACTGCTGGGTAGGATAAGGATAAAGTAGGCTTGGGGAATGACAGGAACTTAGCTCCGTAGGCCCTGTCCCTGGTGGTCGATACGGGACCTCACGGGCGCAACTGTTTCCCCGCAATTCCGGACAGCGGGACACCGAGGCGAGATCAGCGAGCTCGCGCATGTCGCTACAGTGCGAGGAGGTGTCCTCGCTTTGTCGTCCTTTGCTTCGGGCCCCCCAGGATAGGGGGACACGTGTAGTGTAGTTGGCGGAGTCCTGTAACTGAAGCAGGGTGGCACTGCTGCATCACATGCCCCTGGGACGGCCGATGAGACTCTTGAGGCGTAATTGACGCGGTTTTGCTTCTGGGGTTCTTTAAAAGGGGGAGTAGCCAAGTGAAGCGGCCCTTGCCTTCCCAGACATCGTGCCCCTAGAACTTCCTCTATCGAACTCGCCGTCCCTACCGTGCCCCAGCTTCGTCCAGTGCTTGCTTGCCGGCGCTAATAGCGCCGAGGGCTCCGGAGCGCGGCTGATGCCGCCTGGACGACCGCGGGGTTGAACATCCTGCCAACATGAGGTGGATGTGACGTCGCGGTGTGTTTTCCCCTCACCAGCTCACCGTAGAACCGCGGCTAGTGAGGGGTGGTGGGCAATTCACTTGTACTTCAGCAAGGAGACTCCTAGCTTTGGGAGTAGACTTCTACTTCGCGCCAGCGAGGCCGCTTCCGGCCGGGAGTGCCTTTCGCAGGCGCCTTTCCTCCCCCCATTCTCCTTCCCAAGCTCGAGGATGGTCCTTGTGGGGGAGGCGAGTGGGGCTTTTTGCTTGTACTGCAACAGGGGGTGTAGCAGCTCCGGAGGTAGGCTTCGACGAGCACAGGCCATCGAGCTGTAGTGCTGCCCCTCCTCCATGGTGTCACGGGCCAGCTCGTCTTGCATGACACTGCTGCCAAACTATGACGCCGGGAGGAAGCTTCAAGTGCCTCTGAATCTTGACGACATTGTATGTGAAAGGCCTCGTCCTTGTACTCACGGCATGCCGTCCATGTGGCGCTTGTGGTTTGCGAAAAGTGCGGGGAGCCTCTAGTGCCCGTGCTCCGCCCTATTTATACTCCCCAGAGTGCGTTGGAATATCAACCATGTCTTATTTATACTCCGAAGAGTACGCGTAGTGATGGCACCAACGCGTGCGCGGGACAACCGCGTCTTGTTTAGATTCAGTAGAGTACGCAGGGACAACATCCGTGTCTTGTTTGTACTTCGGAGAATACATGGGACTATCAACCACGGCTTATTTAAGCTCCGGAGGGTACGCCAACGCGCACGCGGGACATCCGCGTCTTGTTTAGACTCAGTAGAGTGCGCAGGAACAACATCCGTGTCTTTGTTTGTACTCCAGAGAATGCGTGGGACTATCAACCGAGGCTTATTTAAGCTCCGGAGGGTACGCCACCGCGCGCGCGGGACATCCGCGTCTTGTTTATACTCAGTAGAGTGCTCAGGGACAACATCCGCGTCTTATTTATACTCCGTAGAGTGCGTGCGGAGGCGGACCTCGACGCTACGTCTTATTTATACTCCGTAGAGTGCGCGCGGAGGCGTCCCCCCGCTGCGTCTTATTTATACTCCGTAGAGTGCGTGCGGAGGCGGACCTCGACGCTACGTCTTATTTATACTCCGTAGAGTGCGTGCGGCGGCGGACCTCGACGCTACGTCTTATTTATACTCCGTAGAGTGCGTGCGAAGGCGGGCCTCCGTGGAGTGCGTGGGAACATCGACCACGTCTTTACACTCCGGAGAGTACGCGTGGTAGTAGCACCGACGCGTGCACGGAACTCCGCGTCTTGTTTATACTCAGTAGAGTGCGCAGGGAAAACATCCGTGTCTTTTTTATACTCCGGGGAGTGCGTGCGGAGGCAAGCCTCCGCACGTCTTTGTGGGGAACACGAATAGCTTCGCAAACGACGAACTTTATTAAATTCCTGTTTGCGCGGGTGAGCGAGTACAAAAGGTCAGAGACTAACCACTGGACTCTCATTGCCGTGGCGGCGAGGTGGGGAGCCTCTGCTGCTTGTGCTGCCAGAGCACTTGTACCGGCACGCCTGGCCTAGGAGCCTCCCTGGACTTCCGTGTGCAGGCTTCGGGTGCCATGCTCTATGTGCCGGGCCATGTGCTGGTCGCCGAGGATAGTGATGATACCCCGTGGACCCGGGAGCTTCACGCATAGGAAGCCATGGTGTGGGACTGTCCCAAATGAATTGAGGGTTGGTCTCCCCAAAATGGCGTTGTAGGGATACTAGATATCAACGACATCGAAGGTGGCGTCCCCGCTCATCACGTTGTCGCCTCGGCCGAAGGAGACCTGCAGGCATATTTGGCCCAGCGCCATCAACGGCTGACCTCCAAAGCCTTACAGTGGAATTTTTGGGGGGGCCTAGGCGGCTTCGAGGGATCGCCATCTGGTCGAAGGCCCCTGCGAACAAAACGTTCGCGGAACTTCCTCCGTCGACCAGGACACGCCTGACGTCGCATCCGGCAATCGCAACTTGGATGACCAGGGGATCTTAGTGGGGAAACTCCACGCCTTCGGCGTCGGCGGGCGTAAAGGTGATCTCATGTTGTGCCCAATCCGGCGGTGTATATGCCGGGTACGCCGCCACGTGGTGTAGCCTCCACACGTAGGCCTTTCGCTGTCGCTCCGAAGCGAACTCTAGGGAGGAGCCTCCGGAGATGACGTTTATGATCCTACGCTGGGCGCCCTCGAGAGCGTGGATCCGCAGGGGGCTCTCCTGAGGCTGCAGCTCCTGATCCCGAATTCATAGGGGGCCGTCCAGGGGCTGCTGGACGTGTGCCACAACGGGTGGCTGCACCTCGAGATCCCTGTCTCTGGCGACGCTTTGTCGAAGCGCCGCGATGGTGGTACAGGAGCGGGTGTCATGATTGCCTTGGCCGTGCACCACGCACCACTGAGGGCGGTGTTGGTCGCCATACTCCACGCGGGGCCTGCCCTCGCGGCCCCGGCCTTGGCCTCGCCCCCGACCCCGTCGAGCCCTAGCACCGCGGCCAGCGGGGGCGTTGTCTTCTGAGCCGCCCTCAATGTCGAAGACATGACGGGCTCACCGAGGCTTCTGTTGACCGCGCTTGGGCCTATCGCCTGATGAGTCCTTGTGCTGGGAGGCGTCCTTTGATGGCTCCTACCTGCGCTTGCCCTTTGAAGAGCTTTCCTTCAGCGAGTCCTCACCCGTCGCCGTGTCTTCTGTCAGATTAGCGTCGGCGTCGTTTCCTTGACGCCTTCGCACGTCTTCTTCTGCTCTAGCGTATTCTTCCATCTTATCGAAGAGCTTTGCCACCGTCTTGATAGGCTTTCGCGCGTTGTACTCAGCTAGCGGCCCCAGGCGAAGACCCTGTACCGCTGCGTTGATGATGGTTGTCTCGTTGATATCTTTGACCTGGCAGCGGACTTTCGCGAAGCGTTTAAAGTACTCGCGAAGCCTTCTCGATGACTTTTGCTTGATTGTGAAGAGCTGATCCGCGTCGACACGCTCGGCGTAGTTCCCCTGGAAGTTGTTGTAGGGGCGGTCGCGGATCTGCTCCCATGCGTAGATGGAATTCAGCTCTATGGTGAAGAACCAAGAGAGTGTCATTCCCTGCAACGTGAGGGGGAGTCCCTTCGCCTTCGTGGTGTCGTCTCCGTCTGCCGCTTTGATGGCGGTCTCGTATACGCGCACGAACTCCCGGGGGTCCGTGTCACCCTTGTATGACGTGACGGCACTGGGGAATTTGAAATCCTCCGGCCACGCCACCTGTTGTAGCCCGTCGATAGCGGGGAGTCCGGGTCCACGCGTCGCAGTGAGGCACGGCTGGATGTAGGGACATCACGGCTATCTGCCTGTTCGGGCGTGGGCTCCGGCGCGACCACCGACGGGGTCTGCTGACTCCGAGCCTCTTGCATTCTACGCACGGCCCCACGAAGATCCGCTAACTCCTGCTGGAGTGTGCCAAGGGCCGCCAGCAGGGCGTTCTCCACTGCCGGCGTAGATGAGGCGATGGGCGCACCTGGTCACGCTGCCGGGGTAGCCGCAACCACTGCTTGCGCCCTTGGGTCGCTCGTCACGTCGACACGATGGTCTCCAGCGTCGATGACAGGGCCCGTGTTGCCGCTAGAACCGCCTAGCGCTCCCGCATCGGGTGTAGGGACGGTGGTCGCGCCTCGACGGGCGCCGACGCTACCACTCCTCGGCATCCGGCCGGTACTATCGGGGTTGACTGTCGCGCCAGCGGCTGGACAGGGCGTCACGCGTGGGGCGGGGTCGACCGTCACCTCAGTAGGGGCGGGGTCGATGGTCGCATCGGCAGTGGCGGGGTTGATGGTCGCATCGGCGGTGGCAGGGTCGATCGTCGTATCGGCGGTGGCGGGGTCGATCGTCGCATCGGCGGTGGTGGGGTCGATCGTCGCATCGACGGTGGCGGGGTCGATCGTCGCGTGGTGAGCGTCGTCGTTCTCACTCGCGCCCGTCAATACCGAAGCCCTGGTGTTGACGTGGGGCCTCGCCGTGATCCCTTCCTTCTTCTTCGCCGCCGATGGTGAAGCTTTCTTTAGTGCCATCCTTCTTAGATCTTGAGGCTTGCTCCTGTCGTCCCCACGGACGGCACCAACTGTTGTTGTTACAGACTAAACAGAGAGAGAGGGTGTGTGGTAGTGGAGAGTTAGGTGAGCAATGATGTCTTGGCCCTTCCCAAGGCTGGCATCACACACACACACACACACACACACACATATATATATATATATATATATATATATATATATATATATATATATATATATATGTCCTCGTAGGGAGAGTCTTTACAATCGTACCCTTACATCGAGTATCCTTCCCAGGGTAACTATGTCATTGTACATATCCACCTTGGGTTTATAACTTCCTAGCAGGCTAACTGGGTTTAGGTGGGGGTCACCCCTACAACAATAAACTTTATTAGATTTCCAAATATATGTTTTATGTGCATTAGAAACCTCAGAATTGGCGTTGAAAGCTTCATGAACCTTATGCACAGAACTACAAGCACGAAGATTTGATTGTTCTTGTGTCTTCCGCTTAAGCCAAACTAGCTTTTTTTCTTCACCACCTACACCACCAATTCTATGTGTTACTATCTTGTTTGCATTATGTAAAGGAGGAATCATATAAGCATCCGCATGAACTCGGATTTTCTTATCTCTCCCATAACCGATTGCTTCTTTGTCCTTACACAATTCAGCACTAAGTCTTGTAACTTCGGAATGTATAGATGAAGTACAAATCAATGTAGCATTCACACTCTTGACCACATTAGTGAGGGTGTGGAGGTTGACGCTAAGCTCAGCGACGCAAAGGGGAGGGCACAAGCGTGGAGGCCTGCACGGTCCTCATAGATGCGGAGGCCAACGCAGAGCTCAGCGATGCAAAGGTAAGGGTGCAGAGATGAGGGCATGGAGATCTGCACAGACCTTGGCGATGCAGAGGAGAGGGCACGGAGGCCTATGCCAGTGCAGAGTTTGGTGACGTAGAGGTGAGGGCACAAAGGCCGGCGCAATCCTCATCAACACGGAAGTGAATGTAGAGGTAAGGGTACAAAGGCTAGCATGGTCCTTGTCGACGTGGGGGCCAACACGGAGCTCGTCAATGCAGAGGCGACAGCGTGGAGGCGAGGGTGCGAGCGAGGAGGTGAGGTGCAAAGGCGGGGGCACGGGCACGATGGCCAGCGCGGACCTTGATGACACATATGCGAGGGTGTGGAGGTGTAGGCCGGTGCAGAGTTCGGTGATGCGGAGGTGAGGGCACGGAAGCCGATGTGGTCCTCGTCAACGCAGAGCTCGGTGATGCGGAGGCGAGGGCGTAGGTGCAGAGGCCTACGCTAACCTCATCGATGCAGAGGTGAGGGCGCGGGCGTGGAGGCTAGCATGGTCCTCATCGACGTGGGGGCTGGCACAATGCATGTTGAGGTCGGCTGGTGTAGTCTAGTTACCATCACCACATGCAGAACACTTATAGCCCTCTGGATAGTTGTGGCTATCTAAAGATATGGTGTACAAACCTGATAGCCCTTTGGAGCCATGAAGAGCTAGGTGCTATTTCTAGTTGAATGGGTCGTTGGCTCGCCAGTGGGCGTATGGATCGTAGCATTGAGCTTTTGCTAACACCAAGCAAACCCTCTCGTGGAGGCCTTCTCTAGTGTCCTTGTGCAGTTTCTTGCATGGTCCCCACGGTCGGCACCAACCATTGTAGCATGATCGTTACTACCCTTTTTCATAGAAGACACAAGAAGAGGGAGAGCTAAGGACCACTAACTATGAGAGAGAACTAGTGAATAGAATATGAGTGTATCCCCCTACCTCATACCTCCTTAGAGGTTTATATATATAAATAGGATAGGATGGGAATTTCGTATCTTGCCCCTTAATAACTACAAAAGATAAAGTATATTGGTATATTTCTTTACACATATAAACTATATATTC
Organism: Melocanna baccifera; assembly: GCA_036346265.1. Taxonomy (NCBI): domain Eukaryota; kingdom Viridiplantae; phylum Streptophyta; class Magnoliopsida; order Poales; family Poaceae; genus Melocanna; species Melocanna baccifera. The sequence goes on from CM070678.1 coordinate 24,399,091, forward strand.
TGATAAAGTAAACTATATATTCAGATTTTTTATTTACGTACCTTGGATCTTTGAGATATTCTCTAAGTTTTTCATGAGTTTTCGCTCATCACAGCATGACATGTCACCGGTGCTCTCGCTCCCCACTCTAGAAAGCATGTTTGTCAAAATCTTCTCCATTTTAGGTCCTTGGGACACAGTTACAAATGCCTTGCAATCGAATTGGCCCTTGATTTTCTCATACACTTGGTTAGCAAGTGTTGTCTTGCCGAGACCTCCAAATCCCACAACAGAAACCACTTTGAGTTGCTGTGTGGCCGAGCCGCTGTCTACCTCCTATATATGTGGACTCATCAACCTTATATCTTGCACGGGTGGTGGATGTGGACTCATCAACCATATATCTTCTCGTTCGCCTCGAGAACGAGTTTCTTGAGTTCTTGGGTCTCAGCAGCAATCTTATGGCGAGGCAGCAACTTCTTGAGAGGGGCTGCTTGGTTCGAGCCCTGGGAGCAGCCTGTACGTTGCTGTTTGGTTCGCTCCCTGGTCTGGTCCCAGGCCCATGCAGCAGCGCCAGGCCCAGCGATCCAGCGCCCTTTTTGTTTGATCCAACGAGCTGCTTTCCATTCAGTAGTCTCAGGCACAGGCTTCTAACCAAACAATCCAATCTTCAAGCGTGCCTGACCAGGCAGTAATCATAAATTTTTCAGGTTACACCGAGCGGAAGACCTGAACATCTCTGTCCTGCCACCAAGTCTTGCTTGCCACTTGCAAGAGGCAGAATGTATATAGTGCGCAGCGCACCGTCGCACATCTCCTCAAAAGTTTAACAGGACACAACACTTCATCCGCACAAGAAGTTGGTTGCAAAGACAGCAAGAAATCGACCTCTACGATCCATCCAATAAATACTGACGACCATCGTGTGATCAGCTCAAGCATAACTTTGCATATCACGGGCTACCACTGAGCTATATATATTCAAGCATAAGAGGCCACCCTTGTACATAAAGTCTACACAAGTAGCTAGCTACCAAAAATGATGATCATGATTGCTCATTTTGAGCTCCTACCTCCGAAGGAAAAAAAAAAAAGAAACAGGGGAGAGTCGACTCTGTTCCTTGTTACCGAGTGAATATTTGGTAGGGTTGACGGTCTACTCCCACGATCACTTGGAATTTCCACTGCTTGCGACTCACTAATTTGTTTGCCGTGCGTTGCATGGTTGACTGTCCTGATCACATGAAATTCCAGCCATAACATACAGTATAAAAAAACATGCATGGCAAGACCATGACTGGGCTAGCAGACCATCCATTTTGGTTTGTGGGGTGGACTGTGGACCAGAGGTCAGCTATGCTCTCTTCTTTTTGGTATTCTTACTTGTTGTAACATGTGAATATATCTATAGCTATCTTAGTTATTATTTACCTACGAGCAAGTTATATTCATCATTTTTGCTTTTTGGCCTGGTATTAGTGCAATATTCTTTCAAACGAAAAAAAATCAAAATTTTGGCATTAATTTCCTTGATCGTTGATTGGAATAAGTTCCTGGTATCCTAGTGAAGGTACATACTAAATTTTAAGGGATTTTAAGTTTTGGTTTGAGAGTTAACTCAATTTTAGATTTTAATCCGGTTTTGTCGCAGCAAAGTTTCACGAACCAAAAGATCTCAATTTTTTTAAGCTCTTTCAAGATGTTTGGTTGGCATAGGTTCTTAAAGTCATGATCTAGTCTTGGTTTAAGTTTTAATTCTTTTGGATTTGCGGATCAAAAAGTTTTTATGGATTTTTGGATCTGAAACAGTGTTTTTTTACTGTTTACCGATCTAAAATCACTATAGCAACACGATTTTCAGATGTTTTGCTTCTTGATCCTTGTAGCTTCTCATAGCTAATGAAATAAAGAATTAGTAAATGCTTGAGAAAAATTTGAATGCATTATTTATCTCCTTTGTTGTCATATCCATCCTACAGTAGGGTTGACGGTCCACTCCCACAATCACTTAAAATTTCCACTGTTTGGCAGCTCACTAATTTGTCTGCCGTGCATTGCATGGTTGAATGTCCTAATCACATGGAACCCCACCCATAACATACAATAAAAAAACATGCATGATAAGACCATAACTTGGGCTAGCAGACCATCCATTTTGGTTTGTGGGGTGGACCAGCGGTCAACTTTGCTCTCCACTCTCGTTGTCTCGTTCCCAAATCCCAATTGGCTTTCCTCCATGGCACTCACTGACTTTCCTCTCATCTATATCTTAGAGGCCACTGTACCACCATTGGAAAGTGAGAAGTGAAAGCAATAAAACTTGTAGAACAGATACAGGCGATATAAGGCTATACACTTAGCTGTTTCTCAAAATTCCCTCATATACAACATAAACTCTGTATACAATTAGACACGTAACATACTGATCAATCAATATGCCTGAGCTTGGGCTCCTCATCCGAGGAGCTGCAATAATCTTGTGGCTGTTGATCTCGCAAGCACCATCCACTTGCTGTGTTCATGCGAGGATATCAGGCGGGAGCTGCGTCGCGAGCGAGCGGGATGCGCTTCTCTCCTTCAAAGCAAGCCTGCTGGACCCTGCTGGCAGTCTCTCATCATGGCATGGTGAAGACTGTTGTCAATGGAAGGGAGTCCGGTGCAACAACAGAACAGGCCATGTCGTCAAGCTCAACCTCCACAACGACTTCACAACAGAACAGAGCTTTGGCAACTGGTTCGATACTGGGTTGAGCTTGTCGAGAGGTGAGATGAGCTCCTCTTTGGTTGCTTTACAACACTTGAGGTATCTCGATCTGAGCGGGAATTCCTTCAACTTCACAAGCATACCTGTGTTCGTGGGTTCTCTGAAGAACCTAAGGTATCTCAACCTCTCAGGGGCAGGTTTCGGTGGGAGAATACCTTCCCAACTCGGTAATCTCTCAAATTTGCAATATCTTGATGTTAGTTGGGACTTCGGTATGTTGAACGCGGTGGATCTTGCATGGTTGCCACGTCTCCCTTTGTTGAGGCATCTTGACATGAGTGGGGTGGACCTCAGTTCTGTGAGGGATTGGGTTCGCTGGGTCAACATGCTTCCCGCTCTGAAAGTCCTTCGGTTGTCTGGATGTGGCCTTAACAGCACCATCTCTACTCTATCTCATTCCAACCTCACACATCTTGAGGTCCTTGATCTTTCGTTCAACTTCTTTCACACTGCACTCGAACACAGTTGGTTTTGGGCTCTCACAAGCATTAAGGAGCTCAATTGCGTAGATTGTGAATGGTCCGGATCCATACCTGATGCATTGGGAAACATGACTGCCCTTCAAGCCATAGATATTCGATACAATCGTCTCGTTGGTTTGATACCGATTTCGATTGGGAACCTGACCAGTCTCAATGTTCTCTATGCGTCTGAAAACATGCTGACTGGCCCTCTTCCTGTGGAAATTGGAGCGCTCGGTAATTTGGAAACATTGGATCTCAGCTTCAATAACTTCAGTGGTCCTGTACCTGCCCAAGTTGGAGCGCTCGGTAATTTGAAAACATTGGATCTCAGCGACAATAACTTCAATGGTCCTGTACCTACTCGAGTTGGAGCGCTCAGTAATTTGAAAACATTGTATCTCGGCTACAATAACTTCAGTGGTCCTGTACCTGCCCAAGTTGGAGCTCTCAGTAATTTGAAAACATTGTATCTCGGCCACAATAACTTCAATGGTCCTGTACCTGCCCAAGTTGGAGCTCTCAGTAATTTGGAAACATTGTATCTCAGCTACAATAACTTCAGTGGTCCTGTACCTGCTCGAGTTGGAGCGCTCGGCAATTTGACTGGGTTGGATCTCAGCTTCAATAACTTCAACGGCGTGCTCTTGAAGGAGCATTTTGCAGGTTTAGCAAATTTACAGTATCTGGATCTCAACCACAACAACTTCAATGGTGTGCTCTTGAAGGAGCATTTTGAAGGTTTAGCAAATTTACAGTATCTGGACTTGTCATACAACTCTTTCAAATTAGCTACAAAAGCAGATTGGGTTCCGCCATTTAAGCTGAAGGTCGCAGGTTTTCGGTCATGTCACTTGGGTCCCCATTTTCCACCGTGGCTTAGATGGCAAACGTACATTAAAGTTCTCGTTCTTGGAAATACAAATTTGGATGATGTTCTGCCTGATTGGTTTTGGGTGACATTTTCCCGAGCTTCATTCTTGCATGCATCAGGAAACAAGTTGCGTGGATCATTGCCGACAAATCTAAGTCACATGTCAGCGAACCATATATATCTCGGGTCCAATAAGTTTACTGAGTCAAGTTCATATCGCCTACAAATATAGTATACTTGAATCTATCTTCAAACTCTTTGTCGTGGTCGTTGCCATCGATCTCAAAGCTCCACGATTGAACAGTGTTGATTGCCAATAATCAAATTACAAGCACCATCCCATCATCTATATGTCAATTGGTGGCACGAAACGGTTGGACCTCTCAGAAAGCAGTTTAACAGGAGAAGTCATGCAATCTTTGGAAGGAGTCGAATAACAGATCTGCAATGGCCAATGCGAACTCGCAAATCAATTTGGTTCTGTCATGCTCGGTCTTGCCTTGAACAACAATGATCTCTCGGTGAATTCCTCGATTTCTTCAATTTGCCTCGCAATTATTGTTCCTCGATCTTTCATACAATAGGTTCTCCGGAAGTTTGCCACAGTGGATACCAATGACAATGCCTAATTTGGAAATCTTGAGGTAAGATCAAACATGTTTAGTGGTCATATTCCTAAGAGGCTTACTCACCTTGGTAGGCTTCATTATTTGGATATAGCACATAACAACATATCAGGAACCAGTACCACGGTCGCTATCAAACACGAAGGCAATGACGACCATATATCACAACACAGAGGACTACATTTTGAAGAGAGCATACCAAGTAATCACGAAAGACCAACAGCGTGACTACACCTTTGAAATTTACAATCAAGTGGTAAATCTTGATCTATCAAGCAACGATTTCACAGGACTTATTCGAAGCAATTCATCTACTTATTGGGCTTACCAATTTGAATTTATCAAGAAATCAGTTGAGTGGAACAATCCCAAATCAGATTGGAGATTTAAAGCAGTTGGAGTCCCTTGACCTATCCTACAATGAGTTTTCTGGTGAAATCCCCTCGAGTTTTTCAGCTCTAACTTCTCTAAGCCACTTGAATTTGTCATACAATAATTTGTCAGGTGCGATACCATCTGGACCGCAGCTACAAGCACTCGATAACCAGGTGTACATCTATATTGGCAACCCTGGTCTTTGTGGGCCTCCTCTCTCCAGAAACTGTTCAACTAATGAATCAAAGCAAAGTGTCCATGAAGAACATGAATATGGAGTTCATACGCCATTTCTTTACCTTGGCATGAGCGTGGGATTTGTGGTCGGTCTTTGGACGGTGTTTTGCACCATGTTGATGAAGAGAACCTGGCAGGTTGCTTACTTCCGTATCATCGACAAGCTATATGATAAGGTTTATGTACAAGTGGCTATAAACTGGGCTCGCCTGATGAAAAAAAACCAAGACAATGCAGCATGACAAGTCCCTTTCCACTGCAAGTGAATTGTGCAATATTTCTATATAAATGCTTTCTCACTTGGAAAATAAGCTTGGGTGTTTGTACTATTCTAAGTGGTCAACTACAATGCCTGTAGTACTTGTTTAAGTGGCCATTTGCTGTATCTGTATGCCACATTTGCTATCTGTAAGGTGCTTAATGTACCATAACACGACATTTCATAGTCTTTGTATGTTTGTCTCGAGCATATCAAGTGGAAATGTTGCATAAATTCTGCAAGTTCTGTCCGCCCTGCTCTTTTTTGTTCTTAAACTAGCATCCCGTATTTATGTTCCTTTATTTGGAGAGGTTTTTTTTTGAAAGTATGGCAGGAGCGCTGCAGTATTTAATTAAAGGAGAATAGAAGGGTGCCGGGGAGGAGGAATGTAAGATTGTTGTTTTTCTGCCCAATGATTGATGAGCATGACCGAATGTTATCCGTAAGATGTCATACAGCAGTTAAGCTGTAAACATTTTTTGTTGTTCGTCAGATGTCTTCGATTGTAATCAGTCCATCTAGTTTGGCGGCTTGAATATGCAGGATGCTCTGCCTTATTAGCACTTTGTGTGCAGTCCCCATTTGTAGAAAGGATAATTAAGGATATGCCACTGCTAATAGATGCAATTGAGAATTTGCCCCTCCATGTACACTGACATATGACCCAGGATCCACCGGTCAGTGACATCCACCTGTCAGTGACACATTGAGGATAAATTATCAATTGCATCTCTGTGAGGTGGGCAAATCCTCGAATGCCCCTTGTAAGAAAGATGGCAATATAGCCTCTGAAAGTTAACTGTAACTGAGAGAACCTAAACCTTATGCATGTCACATTATCTGCTAACCTAGCTCTAGAACACCTAGAGGTCGGGGGGTCATGAGACTTACGGTCGCCGATGAAAGCCATCGAGTCGATGAACGTCAGAAGGCTTGCGGTGTTCGGAGAGTCGTCGGAGTGGTGCAGAGGGTCGTTGCCGGTGAGGTCCTGCAGTGGCGGCGCCGGCCTTCCCGTTGCTAGCAGCGCGCAATAGATCGGTTGGCTTAGAGTTTGTACGGAGGTTTTGCTCTCACGAGAAATACTCTTGTCCTGTGAGAAGCCGGAAACCCTCCCTTTTACCTTGCGCTGCGCAACGGGGGACCGTAACCATAAGTTGGTTAGGTACCCCCGATCAGGGCGCTGAAAAAACGGACTAAAAAACGGAGATGTGGGTTTCTCCACGTCTCCCTCGTCTCGGCCGTTTGGCCTGAGATCAAAAGTCTAACATTCTCCCTCTTGATCGTAAGGCTAAACATCATAAGCCCTCTCTCAATAAAAGTTCACACCAAAATAATACGTCACAACAATCAATTAAGCACCGCTGGACATCAATACTTATAGTGCTCCATTCTATATCGATCGGATAACATAATACTTCATGGCAGTTGGTTACTTTATATGGTCCTCTTATTCCAGGATCACAGGCTCTCCAATAAACCAATGCCGGCAACATGATCACGAAAAATATTGGGTAGTAAGCCTTTTATGAGCGGATCCGCGAGCATAAATTTAGTTCCAATATGCTCAACCTTAATTGTTTGATCTAGACTCTATCTTTCACAACATGATACTTTATGTCAATGTGCTTGGCAGCTGCAGTCGACTTGTTGTTACTCGAATAGAAGACTGCGGGTTGATTATCGCAGTACAAAATGAGTGGTCTAGAAATGCTGTCTACCACTCTTAACCCCGAGATAAAGTTCTTAAGCCATACAGACTGCCCGGTAGCCTTATAATATGCCACAAATTCAGCCTGTATTGTCGACGATGTAGTAAGTGTTTGTTTTACACTTTTTCATGATATTGCTGCTCCTGCGAGGGTGAAAATATAACCTGATGTGGACTTCTTAGTGTGTTTACACCCCGCAAAATTAACATCAGAATAACCGACAACCTCAAGGTTATCGCATTTTCTATATGTGAGCATGTGGTCTTTAGTGCCTTGCATATAGCGTAAGACTTTCTTGACGGCTTTCCAGTGGTTCGGTCCTAGATTTGATTGATATCTGCCAAGCATCCCGGTAACAAAAGCTAAATCAGGGCGTGTACATACTTGAGCATACATAATACTTCCGACAACAGAAGTGTAAGGTACAGTCTTCATCTGATCAGATTCATAGTCATTCTTTGGGCATTAAAATTTCCCAAACTTATCGCCCTTAACAATAGGAGCAGGCGAGGCAGAGCATTTATGCATATTGTATCTCTTTAGTACTCTGTCAATGTATGCCTTTTGAGATAAACCCAATGTTCCTTTGGATCTATCTCGGTGAATTTCAATACCAAGAACATAAGATACTTCACCGAGATCCTTCATGTCAAAATTGGACGAGAGAAATCTTTTAGTTTCCCGCAGCATGTCCACACTGCTGCTGACCAATAATATATCATCCACATAAAGGATTAAAAAGGTGTAATTACTCCCCCTGAACTTAACATATGTACAATTATCGACATCATTCTCTTTAAATCCAAAATTCCTTATGACTTCATCGAACTTAAGATACCATTGCCTAGAAGCTTGCTTCAGACCATATATGGACTTCTTTAACTTGCATCCCAAATGTTCCTCGTCTTTCACAACAAAACCTTCCTTTTGTGTCATGTAAATGTCCTCATACAAGTCTCCATTCAGGAATGCAGTCTTAACATCCATTTGGTACAACTCTAAATCAAAATATGTTGTGAGCGCCATTATGATTCTAAAAGAATCTTTAGCTGAGACAGAAGAAAAGGTTTCATTATAGTCAATTCTTTCTCTTTGTGTAAACCCTTTCGCTACAAGTCTCACCTTAAACCTTTCGATATTCCCTTTAGAGTCACGTTTGGTTTTGTAGACCCATTTGCAGCCTACTGTTTTGGCTCCATTAGGAATTTCTACTAAGTCCCATACACCATTATCGCCCATAGACTTAATTTCATCTTTCATGGCATCTGGCCACTTAGATGAATCCTTACTCTTTATAGCTTCCTTATAAGAGCTAGGATCATCCACCTTCCCAAGATCACCTTTATTCAAGTAAACCTCATAATCACTTCGGATAGCAGATCTCCTCACTCGTTCTGATCTCCTGACAGGTTCATTAGCAGGCTCATTAGGCTGTTCATTAACTGTCACAGAGGGGTGTGAAAACTCATCATTAGGTACCGCACTCGTATTTTCAGAGCCCTCAACAGGAGGAGTAGCCACAGAATTAACTAGAGACGCAACAGGAGTTGCAACTACAGGATCAACTGTGGGCACAACCACTTGGGCCACAACCACTTGGGGCATAGGAAAATTAGTCTGTCGGATTAGCGGTGAAGGAATATAAATCCGCTTCTCTTCAAGATCAATTTTCCTGGGCTTCAAGTCACCACTGATGCCATCATTTATCAAGAACACAGCGTGTCTTGTCTCTACAAATTCTGTGGTACATTCTGGACAATAGAATCGGTACCCTTTAGACCTATCAAGGTAGCTAATAAAATGGCAACTCACAGCCTTGGGATCTAATTTCCTAATTTATGGGTTAAATACTTTAACTTCAGCTGCACAACCCCACACATGGAGGTAGTTCAAACTTGGTTTTCTCCCAGTCCATAATTCATAAGGTGTTTTAGGCACTAATTTATTGGGAACCCGATTGAGTATGTGTGCAGCGGTTTTTAATGCTTCCATCCACAACTTTACTGGCAAAGAGGAGTAGCTCAACATACTTCGAACCATGTCCATGGGTGTGCGGTTTCTCCTTTCCGCTACTCCATTTTGCTGGGGATCATCAGGCATTGAGTACTGGGCGACTATACCGTTTTCTTGTAGGAACCTGGCAAAGGGACCAGGAACCTGCCCATAAGTTGCGTGTTGCCCATAATACTCTCTCCCGCGATCCAAACGCACTACTTTAATCTTTAAATTGTGCTGATTTTTAACTTCAGCCTTAAATATCTTAAATTTATCAAGTGCTTCCGATCTCTCTTTAATAGGATAGATGTAGCCATAACGTGAGTAATCATCAGTGAACGTAATGAAAGAATTATAACCATCCACTGATGTCACAGGGAAAGGACTACATATGTCAGTATGAATTAATTCCAAAATTCCTATGCTTCGAGTAGTACCTTTCTTTATTTGCTTTACATACTTGCATTTGATACAATCAAGGCAATGATCATCCGAATCATTAAAGTCTAAAGGGTGGAGAATTTCATCTTTAATGAGATGTTCAATTCTCCCCCTTGAAATGTGGCCCAAACGATAGTGCCACAATTTCAGCTAAGTCTCATCAATTCGCTTGTGTTTTTTATTCACATCACATATATTCATGGATATAAGAAAATCTTGCAGAGATAAGATATAAAGCTTATCGTGTCAGATGGCACAATCAACATTATCATTATTGAAATAAACAAGACACTTTCCGTGTCCAAAATTACGTGAATATCCATCATTATCTAATAATGAAACAGAAATTAAGTTTCTTCTCATCGAGAGAACATAAAGAACATCATTAAGTTTTATTACAAAACTATTATTCAAAACTAAGGAAACTGATCCAATAGCTTTAATTTCAGCTTCCATTCCATTAGCCACTCTTAGGCTTTTTTCCCTATGATATTTCTCAACATATGGAATCCCTGCAAGGAATTCGTAACGTGCACAGTGGCACCAGAATCAATCCACCAAGAGTTTACAGGGAAATCAGCATAAAATGCTTCATCAACAAAAGTAATTTCATAAGTACCTTTCTTGGCGAGCCATTTTAGCCATCCAGGACAGTCATATTTGAAATGGTCCTTTAACTGACAAAAGTAACACTCATCACTTTTCTTCTATCCATTTGAGCTCTCAAGACCTGAAGCGTTTTTAGGCGCTTTATGATGCTGTGGGTGCTGTGGCTTCTTATAAGGGGAGCAAGGATGCTTCTTCTTTCCCTTTCCTTTATAACCTCTATTTCTAGAGGGACCAGCTTTATTTGAGGAGTTGACTTGATTCACAACATCATCAGCCCCCTCAGCCTTGAGCCTCTCTTCCTCCTAAGAAACATTGGCGATCAACTCACTCATTGTCCACTTGTCTTTAATGGTGTTATAGTTCACATTGAAAGTTTTAAATAGCTTAGAAAGAGACATCATAATGTATGGACAACAAAACCATCAGAAATTTCCATATCCATTGTCTTAAGTCTGGCAGCAATGTTTATTATGGTCATAATGTGCTCACGGACATTTCCAGTACCATTGTACTTAGTGTTCACGAGCCTGTGCATCAGTGTGGTAGCATAAACTTTAGAGGATCCTTTAAAATGATCCTCGATGGAGGACAAGTAGTCCTTCATCTTTGCCTTTTCAGTGATTGCTCCCCTAATGGCTTCACTGATAGAGTTCTTCATTACGACAAGTGAAACGCGGTTAGACCGTTCCCACTTCTCAGCATTAGTTTTGTACTCCTTCATTTTGTCATCCAATTTGTCCTCTCCTTCATTAGGAGCGACAGGCTCATCGAACCTGAATGCATAGTCCAGATCCAAGAACTGAAAAGTCGCCATAAGTGTGAACTTTCATTTCTGGAAGTTGCTGCCATTAAGTGGCTCAATTGCATTAACTTGAGCGGAAACAGAAGCAGCTGAAAAAAATTTTAAAAAAATTTACATTAGGGAAACACATAATTGATTTGCATAAAAATTAACCTTACGTTGGTATGATTAACAACATACTCATAAGAATAATTCGCATCACCGTTGGGCAGAAACGAAAAATTTAACATAATTTAGATCATGCAATTACAATTAACGTTGCTCAAAGAGTAATAGCATGGCAAAATTAAACATATCAAAATAAACATAATTGATGACATGCAATTACAATTAACGTTGGTCAAAGAGTAATAGCATAGCAAAATTAAATATAGCCCTCTAATTGAATTTCTTGTTGGTTCCATTCAATTAGGGGTAGAACATCACGCAGCGGAAAAGGGCATAATATTTTCAACAGCTTAAAGACATTATCCAGTGATAATTTCATGAGAGACATCAAATAATCATTAATTAAACATTAGATATATCATAAATACATGAAAAATATATATGCTGAAAATAAAAACCCAACAGCGGTCACCACAAAAGACATAATAACTGAAAAGTCTAGGGGGCCCCTTTTGAAAAATTTTTGAACTAGTCCACCGACCGATCAACATCTTTACTCTTCCTTCCCAGGAAAAATCGGCCGCACCTGCTCCCTATTCCGAAAAAAAATGCTGCTCCACTTATCCACCCACCCACCTAAAACACCTCCTTGGAAAATCAGATTTGGGGTGGCCGGCCGAAACGGCCAGGGGCGGCGCGGCGGTGCTGCGCCGCAGGCGGTGCGATGGAGCGGCTTGATGGGTTCTGCGCTTTGGCGCGGCCGGACGCAGGCAAGGCACCGGCGGGAGTGGGCACAAGGCGCGCAAAGGGGGCGGCGCATGCGCGGCGCCGGCGGGGAGCGGCAGCGACGGACACAGGCGCAGGGGCGACCGGGCAGGTCGGGACCGAGGGCGGCTGCTGGCGGCCACAGGCGCAAGGGCAACGCGGCGGCGAACGCAGAGGCGCGGTGGCCCGGCGCGCAGGGGCATCGCAGGCAGCCAAAACGGAGCGCCGGCGGCGGCAGGCGGCCAAAAACGGCCGGGCACGCGCAGCCAAAACTCCAAACGCGTAAGTCCCGCCCCCGGTTTGCAAAATAATTCAAGTCTGAGGGTTTGGGTGATGGGATTTGGGGATTTCTTTAGGGATTTACCAAAAATCTGAGTTCCCCTCCTTCTAATTTCTAATCCGAGACATTTATCCTCAAAACCGAGTTCGGGAATTGATCTAGGGTTCTAGGAAAAGCTAGCAGTGGCTCTGATACCAAATGAGAGAACCTAAACCTTATGTATGTCACATTATCCGCTAGCCTAGCCCTAGAACACCTAGAGGTCGGGGGTCATGAGACTTACGGTCGTCGATGAAAGCCATCGAGTCGGTGAACGTCGGAAGGCTTGCGGTGTTCGGAGAGTCGTCAGAGCGGTGCAGAGGGTCGTTGCCGGTGAGGTCCTGCAGTGGCGGCGCCAGCCTTCCCGTTGCTAGCAGCGCGCAGTAGATCGGTTGGCTTAGAGTTTGTACGGAGGTTTTGCTCTCACGAGAAAAACTCTTGTCCTGTGAGAAGCCGGAAACCCACCCTTTTATCTTGCGTTGCGCAACGGGGGACCGTAACCATAAGTTGGTTAGGCACCCCCGATCAGGGCGCTGAAAAAACGGACTGAAAAACGGGGCTGTGGGTTTCCCCATGTCTCCCTCGTCTCGGCCGTTTGGCCTGAGATCAAAAGTCCAACAGTAACTACTGGATGTAGAGGATGAGCTCCAAGTAAGTCAGTCAATTAATCATGATGTGCAAACCAGTAATATCTGGGGGTAGCAAAATAGGAGCATCAAAGCAACAAAGCGGCATTGTGGGATCAGCAAGTACCTCTGGAGTTTGGAAACAAATGAGGAATGAAGAAATACGAACTGAGCCACCCTTGGGTCAGAGGGTAGCTCTTGCTTGCTGTTGTTAGAGATAGAAACGAATAGAAGATAGAGTAGGATTACTATTCATTTTCATGTATGCTTCTGTATCTGTATATGGCATACCCCTGTACTCCCCTGTATATATATGGCCCCATGAGCCTCATGGCAATACATATAATATTCATAACTTAGTATCAGAGCCTTAGTCTCTAACCTATTCTTCCGCTGCCGACGTTGTTCTGGCCGCCGCTGCAGCTCAAGCCGCCGCCACTGTCCAGACCATCATCTTCTCAATCCGAGAACCCCCGCCGTGCCTTTCTTCTTGCACTCGCCGGCGAGGGGGAGTCCAGCCGCCGCTCCTCCCCTAATTGCCTGCGTCCAGGCCATCATCTTCGTCGTCTTGGAGAGAGAGAGAGCCGCCGCACTATCGGATCAGATCCGGCCGAGGTGGTGTCCACGCGCCGTTCTCCTGCACGACGTTCGGCGCCGCCGGCCATCTGCGGCTCCCGCCGAACTGCCTTGCCTCCACAGGCGCGCCGCCAGGCCCCGCTAGACCGCCCCGCGGCGAGGGCCCGCCCCGATCTGGAATCCAGATCCGCTAGCCTCTGGGCTCGCTGCTCCCACTTGGCTGCCGATCCGCCTCTGGGATCTGCTCCGGCCGTCGTTGCTCCCACTTGGCTGCCGATCCGCCTCTGGGATCTGCTCCGGCCGCCTCCTCTGGCTGCCCCTCCACACCAGGCCCACCGCCTGATCCACCGGCCCCACGAAGTTGGCTCCCACTGGCCGCCGGCCCCGGGTGTGTGTGATCGACTATGAGTTTGAGGGGGTGTTAGAGATGGAAACGAATAGGAGATAGAGTAAGATTGCTATTCGTTTCCATGTATGCTTCTGTATCTGTATATGGCATACCCTTGTACTCCCCTGTATATATATGGTCCCTTGGGCCTCATGGCAATACATACAATATTCATAATAGCTGTGACCAGAATAGATGAAGAAAAACTATTGTTCCTCACAGTGTTACCTTACTAGTCTACTTTGGCAGGCGAGCAAGAGGCAGCATTATGAATCACCTTCCTTGAATTGTCGCTGCCAACCTCCAATTCTTACGCCCCACAAATGTTTTTGCTGGCACAAATAACGCTGCAATTGCTTAGTATTTGCTTTGGTCCACCATGACAACATGGTCCATATTATGTAGCTGTTGCACTGTATTGAGAGTATGAACTATATGGAACCATTGACCACTTTACGTGGCTGCTTCTATAAGTATACATCCTAATCAACATGGCTAAAACTCTACTGTTGGTTATATTTTGCCATGCCCATTCACTATCTTGAGGAGGGTTGATAACGGAGCCTGTGGGCCACATCCTCCCCTGATTCTTAACCGCCTAATACATAATGGCGGACCTAGGATTTTTTTTGAATGGATATACGGACTTTGAAACTAAATTGCTCGGATATGTCGATACCGATACGCTGATATCACGACACACTGTTTTCCCCAAAACACCAATACAACAATACGTGTATATAGATATAATAAAAATACAAAAAAATATAGAATTTAATAATTTCTTACTAGGAAATGGGCAACATAAGGTGAGCATAATGGCATAAATTAAATAACAAATTATAAAGATTAATGACAGTTGTATACCTTCTCTAAACTATATGTGGTGTTCTCTTCCACTTTCATAAAGCTACAGAACCATTGTAAAGAGTTGAAAAAGCTACACCAAAGTTAAGAACAAAGCTGGAGCATTAAGTGATCTGGTGAAACACTGTTCATGTTAAAACCTAACTTAGTAACTTATCCAACAAAGCAATCAAAGAACAACATGAATCCGCACTATCGGTTCTCACTTCTTAGTGGTTAGCAAATCTGGTACACCATATCCCTCATGAGCACATAAGAGAAATATTATACAGGTCATCATCCGTCGGTGAGCGAGAAGTTCATATGAGGGCAGCGTACTACTTCTACACACACAAAGTAATGGTATTGTCCTCAATTGGATAGAGTACCTGTAACCTCAAATCTACAGACTGATTCTTCATTTTTTTTAAAGCTCAAAGATCAACAAAATAATAAAACACAAGATTCATGAGTTTCCTAGTTGGCCATACTAGAAAAAGCAATGCTAGGGGAACACAAAAAACTTTCCCTAGATAACAAAATTTTGTATATGGTAGACCTAGAACATACATAATAATCTGGAACAAAAGCAAGACTACCTCCCATGTTGACTGTTAGCAGCATCTTGAAATAAAAAACTCAAGTGACATTAAGTGTTTGGTAAGAAAGCAACAGGCCGCAAATTTCCCACACTAGCCCTTTTAGGCCTTGCTCAACTTAGTTTCTGACTTCTGTTTTTTTTTTCACTATTCAGTAATTTTGGCTTTTCTGGTTTTTTGGATTTTTGGGGCCTTTTGGCCTTTTCTTTTTTTCCTATATTCCTTTGTATTATCCGTGATGGGCTAACATATTTTTTCGATTTTTATTTTTTTTAAAATTTAATTATATCAAATAAGCCAACTTAGCTATAGTAAAAAAAATAAACCAGCTACAGTAGAAAAAAATCATAAGCCAACGCTATTCTAAATGCCTCCTTAGCCTTTTGCATATTGATTCATGGAGAATTTATACACAAAAAAATGATATTCATCTTGACTCTTGAGTGATGCTACATAAATGTTACCCAAGGCACACCTTCGCGCAAGGGCTGCAAAAACATCTAGTAGATGCTAGAGAACTAAAGACCACAGCCTGCTAACGCTTCAAATGCCTGGAGAACTAGCTAATAGCATTACTAGCAAGCGCTAAACAAACCTAAAAACTAGCAAGGATTTAAAGAAGAAAATAGTATTTATTACAGCCCTGGAAGATCCCCATAGGCCTTCTGCGATCCACCCAAATACCAGCACAATAACACTTCTGACTTGAACTTTCCTCTATAATCTCCATCTTACATGCATAAATGCAGAGGTTAATTCGAAGATACAGATACATGCATCACAATCTTAACCCGATTTCAGCGATCTAATCACTACCAAGACTAGAACGCTAGTGACAAGGTGCATCTTTCTTCCTTCTTTTTGGATCAACAACTAGCAGCTACCAAAGATCAAAAGAGTAACAGAAATGGGTAGGCTGTTTGGACTGACCCTTTCAATGCTCACGGGAAGAAGGCCACGAGTTGTGATACAAAGCAGCAGAGGGACGGGTTATGCCGGATTTCACCACTGCTGCCATGGTCGACTCACCACTTCTCACGGAGGATGTGGACGGAGGGAGGCGGCGTTGTCGGGGTTCCCTAGTAAATATCTGGAGATCTAGGCTTGATTTGCTGCACATATGCGAGCTGAGGCTCTGAGAGAAAAAGAAAGAGAGAGCAAGAGGAACTGACAGGCTGTGCAAATAAGACAGGCCGCTACGCAAATGGGCCAGCGGGCCAGTAGATGGGGGTGAATGGGCCGAAAGATGCTAGTGAACATTAGGGCTGATGGGGTACAAACAAAATTTGGCCTAACTAAATATATACATATAATTATATATATATATATTATTTTTCAAAAATTTTAAGCGTTTAACTAAATACCCATGAACATGCTAGATCCGCTCCAGGCAAATACAGTAGATCCTACGGCTCTGGTGATCTAACACCTTCCGTGCAAATGGTTGGTGCAGAAAGGGTGATACTGGGTAGTGAGGGTACGAAGGTAATTTGAGCCAAGGCATTTACAACGTCGCTCCGCGTCTCTGTCCCAAGGTTTCAAATAGCCGGCTATAGCCACCGCTATAGCCGGATTCAGCCTTTGGGAAGGCTAAAGGCTAAGAAAACTCACTTTTAGCGCTAAACACTGTTTGCCGCTATTAGCGGGCTAAATCCGGCTAAATCCGCTAAATACACTGATATTTAGCCGGCTAAAAGAGGAAAAACGCTGAAGTGGGTCGAACGGTTCGGATCTGGCCCAACGGCCCAAACGCACAGCCTAACCCTAGCGCCTCATGCGGTCACGCTGCCCCTCACATAGGCTCTCGCTCACACACAGCCTCACCTCCCGAGTCCCGAGTCCCGACTCTAGATCCGTGCCGCCCGCTGCCCGCCGCCACGACTCCCGAGCCCGTGCCGCCAGCCGCCGGCCGCCACGCCTCCAGATCCCGTGCCGCCTGCCGCCGCCGCCACGCCTCCCGAGCCCATGCCGCCGTCGCCGCCGCCACGCCCCGACTCGAACCGTGCCGCCGCCGCCGCCGCCACGCCTCGAGCCCGCCGCCGCCGCCGCCGCCACGCCTCGAGCCGCGCGCCACCGCCGCCGCCACGCCTCCGAGCTCTGTGCCGCCGTCGCCGTGCCACGCCTCCCGAGCCCGTGCCGCCCGCCGCCGCGCCTCCCGGCCGCGCCCGCCGCTTGACCGCCCGCCTTGCTTGCTGCTGAGGAAGACTGCCTAGGAAGACCATGTCCCAACCAGAGCAACATTCAGAGCAGCAAGGCAAGTTTTACACTTTTACTCTCCTCTGTTCCAGTGTTCTTCTTCCTTCCTGTGCTCCATTCAGACTTTAGAGATTGAGATTTGAGAGGTTTTAGTTTGAATAGCTAGCATGTTAGTGCAGGGATGCTCATATATTACAAAATTGAATTAGGTTGTCATCTATTTGTTAGCTAATTTGTTTTCGGTTTGCAATTGCATAGGCGGCCGATCCAGCACTACCTCTGTTTCAGTAACACAAGGGGCAGGAGCACAACCTGCTATCAACTCTGATGACCCTACATGGGCTCACTGTATTTGCCTAGACTTGAAGAAGAAGCATTCGCTGAAGTGCAAGTATTGTGACAAGGTGGTCAATGCTGGAATTACTAGAATGAAATACCATCTTGCTAACATTGCTGGCTTCAATGTTAGCAAGTGCAAAAAGGTTCCTACTGCAGTGAAGGAGGAGATGGTGGCTTTGCTTACAAAGAAGACTGTCGAAAAGGAACAGAAAAGGAAGGAAAAGCAAAGGACCAGAGATGAGATTGACCTAGATCATTCAGATGGTGGTTGTGAACAAGATTCTGACAATGGGAATGAGGTTATTGTGCTAAAGTCAAGAAGGGAATCTGGTAGCTCTAGTGCTACGACTACGATAGCAAGTGCCTCTATTGAGAAGTTCTACAAGCCGTGTTCTATAGAAGAGACTATTCAGAAGAGTAAGGTTCAAACAAAGTTGTCAACTCAGCAAAGAGAAGAGAGGAGGGATAGAGCTTGTGAGTATATATGCCAGTTTTTCTATGAAGCTAGCATTCCACACAACACGGTCAATCTTCCAAGCTTTGCCCATATGCTTGAGGCCATTGGAGCCTTCGGTAGAGGACTGAGAGGGCCTAGTCACTATGAGATGAGTGGACCATTCCTACAAAAAAGGAAGCAAAAGGTGTTTGATGGTTTCAAGAACCATAAGGAATCATGGCAGCTCACAGGTTGTACAATTATGACAGATGCATGGACAGATAAGAAGGGCAGGGGAGTAATGAATTTAGTTGTCCATAGTGCTTATGGTGTCTTATTCTTGGATTCTGTGGACTGCTCATCTGTCAAAAAAAATGGCAAATATATCTTTGACCTTGTGGACAGATGCATCGAAGAGATAGGGGAGGAAAATGTTGTCCAAGTGGTCACTGACAATGCTAGTGTCAATATAGCAGCGGTAAGTCTAATGGCAGCAAAGAGACCCTCCATATTTTGGAATGGATGTGCTACTCACTGTTTGGATCTGATGCTAGAGGACCTTGGGAAGCTTGGAATAGTTGAGCAGACAATTGACAGTGCAAGACAAGTTACTACATTCCTATATGCTCATGCAAGAGTGTTGGATTTGATGAGAAAATTTCTTGGGAAAGACTTGGTTCGCTCTGGAGTTACTTGATTTGCCACAGCTTATTTGAATCTAAAAAGTCTGCTAGACAACAAGAAGAATTTGACAAGACTCTTCAGATCTGATGAGTTCAATGAATTGGGTTATTTGAAGAAGGTAAAGGGGAGTAAAGCCAACAAAGTGGTCAAATCTGAAACTTTCTGGAAAAATGTTGACATGGCTGTTAATTTCTTTGAACCATTGGCTAATGTGCTGAGGAGAATGGACAGTGATGTGCCAGCCATGGGATTCTTACATGGATGTATGCTTGAGGCAAAGAAAGAAATTTCTATGAGGTTTGACAATGATGAGAGTAGATTCAAAGTTGTTTGGGATATCATTGACAAAAGGTGGGACAACAAGCTCAAGACCCCACTTCACTTGGCTGGGTATTATTTGAACCCTTATTATTATTACCCAAACAAGACAGAGATTGAGTATGATGGATCATTTAGAGCCGCTGTAATTTCATGTATTACAAAGATGATTGATGAAGAAGGAACACAAGACAACATAATTGAAGAACTCAACATATATCAAGAACAGCAAGGAACATTTGGTCATGACATTGCCACAAGGCAGAGGAGAAACAAGAACTTCAATCCAGGTGAATAAGATGAATATAATATGCCTGATGAATATCATCACCATTGATTAACTCGAAACTTGTTCATGCAGCAAAATGGTGGCTAAATCATGGCACAATCACACCAAATCTGAGAATATTGGCGACAAGGATTCTAAATTTGACATGCAGCTCCTCAGCTTGTGAGAGGAATTGGTCAGCCTTTGAACAGGTAAGATAATGCTCCTAGTACCTGATATATTCCTATGGTATGAATAAGTTTATGCAGCCCTACTTCCCATTTTTGACCCAGCTTTGTCGTGACTTGTTCTTCGATTTTTTTTCACCTACATGCTGCCAGGTTCACACAAAGAGGCGCAACAAATTAGTTCATGACAGGATGAGAGATCTTGTATTTGTGAAATTTAACTCCATACTAAAGCTCAAGAAAGACAACAAGAGTAGAGATCCCATACTAAAGGAATTAGATGATGTTCTGGAGGATCACAAGAATGAGTTTGTTACTGGCATTGTACCAAATGAAAATGAAGGACAAGAAGGAGATCATGAAGTTGCACAAGCGCGAGGTGGAGCACCACAGGGAGCATCAACAACACAAGCATCAGCCAAAAGGAAGTGGCCTGTGCGCCCTAAGAAGAAGAAAATCAGGAGCTTGGAATCTCTTATGCATGATGTTTCAAAGGCTGCAGCCTCTGAATCTTCTTCTGAATCAGAGGGTAACCAAGATGACGACATTTCAATGCAGGTTCAATCTTCTGATTCAGAAGATGAATAGATATGTTTATTTGGATTCTGCACATGCTCAAGTGTCTTTGTGACTTTTATGCCTTTATGATTTATCAGTTTAGTTTGTGAGTTTATTTGGAGAATTATGGACTGTAATCTATTGAATTTATGTGTTTGTTTGATAATGTCCTGAAGGAATGCACTATGCCTTACTATTTGCTGCTATGAATGTTTTTGTATGCTAAAATATCCTTGATTATATGCTTGTATGTGCATAAAACATTGAATTCTGAGTTTTTTATATATACTTTTACTAATCCGCTAAATGAGGTTATTTGAGGCTATAGCCCGCTATAGCCTTTGTAACCTCTGCGGAACCCATCCGCTAAATATCTTAGCCCGCTATTTGAAACCTTGCTCTGTCCCTAAGCCCACCATGTTCTTCTCCCTCAATTCTTCTCTGTTCTTCCCCAATCCTGTGGCCCCTCCCCTCCCATCCGAGCACCACCTCCCTCACAATCTCAGCACGCCACCGCCTCCCTCACAATCTCCTCGACTGCCTCCCCCCAACTCTCTTGCCCTCAAATCACCCCAGCTTTTTGTGCCCAGCAATAATGTCACACGGTCAAGTCGTGGTCGACAAGAACTGGACCGTGCGGTCGAGGTGGCAGCGGCATCCTGGGCACCGAAAGAGGCATCGAGAGACATCCCGCCTAGGCTGCGCTGCGCGAAGCTGCTTCACCCCCACCTGGAGCCGACCACAGGCCACCCCCACCCAAGCGCCTCTTCTCACTTCGCAAGTTCGCAGGTCCCTCCATCCTTCCTTGCCATTCGCCAAACCCTGGGACGTAGTCGATAGCAGGACGAGGCAGCAGGCAGTGCCGCGGTGGATCGGACACAGGCCGAGGCGCGGCAAGGGCCAAGGCAAAGGGATTTGCTGTCTTGGGCTCACGGGCAGCACCGAGGCGGCGGCGACCACAGAAAGGCGACCGTCAAGCAGCGTGCAGCGCTGCAGGTCTGAAGCAAGCTGCGGAAGGCATTGTAGGCGTCGACCACTAAATTTGTAATTGCTCAAATGCATAACAACTGGAGATATCTATTATCTTATTAAAACAGTCACAAGGTAGAAAGGAGCGAAGGCTGGGGGCGCTGGCACGGCCCTGACCGAGCGCGCCGCGTCTACCCACAGCGCAGCAGCGAGCTCAGTGCTATTCGGCCATGGCAGGCCAAGAATTCATCAGCGAGCTCAGCGAGCTCAGTGCTATTCAGCGCAGCAGCGAGCGCGCCGTGAGCACGCAAAAACAGCACGTCGACAACGGCAGGCGCGGTAGCGAGGACTTCGGATTCTTGCCGTGATCCTTGATCTACACGAAGGTGCCCTGTCCACTACCTCCACCTCATCCTCTTTCCCCATCACATTCCTCGTGTACTTCTATGGTCGCCTCTTGCTGGATCGTGCTGTTTTGCTCATTCTTGGCCTCGATGACCGATTGACTAGGGAATATGGCTCTTCAATTGCTGCAGTGCTCTTGCTTAGCGTGCGCGGCGAGCAGAGCAATCGACGACGGAGAGGTGGAGGAGACTACCCTGGAGCCTCGACGTGGAGCCTCGCGGCCTCACGACCGCAGCCTCAACGACTGAGGCGCCCATTTTCGCACGACATGGGTCATGGCAACCTTCCACGTGGGACCCAGAAATATGTGGCTCACGGGCTATGTTCTTCGTATCGTCGTATGAGCTTCGTGTGTAAAGCAGTGGCAGCTTATATAATTGCTAGCCGTCTTAGCCGAAATCAACATCTATATCATATTGCTAGCCGTCTTCGACCATGAATTCTTGATGAGGCCACTCAGAAGAATTTTCCTTGGTTAACCAGCACAGCGGCAATTTCTAAATGGAAAGCATATGCTTATTTGAGATGGAAATGCACTTACGGGCATAGGCCCTATATCTCAGTCTTGTTCTTTAAAGATATGATACGTAGTTCCTCCTACTTATTCTCGATCTTTTACTATGGTAACTCCAATGCAACCATTTGATATTTCAGACATGCCATCAA
Organism: Melocanna baccifera; assembly: GCA_036346265.1. Classification (NCBI taxonomy): domain Eukaryota; kingdom Viridiplantae; phylum Streptophyta; class Magnoliopsida; order Poales; family Poaceae; genus Melocanna; species Melocanna baccifera. The sequence continues at coordinate 24,421,476 of CM070678.1, forward strand.
TCTTTCATCATAAACTAAACTATATATTCTGATAAAGTAAACTATATGTTCAGATTTTTTTATTTACGTACCTTCGATCTTTGAGATATTCTCTAAGCTTTTCGATGAGTTTTCGCTCCTCACAGCATGACATGTCACCGGTGCTCCCCATTCTAGAAAGCATGTTTGTCAAAATCTTCTCCATTTTAGGTCCTTGGAACACAGTTACAAATGCCTTGCAATCGAATTGGCCCTTGATTTTCTCATACACTTGGTTAGCAAGTGTTGTCTTGCCAAGACCTCCAAATCCCACAACAGAAACCACTTTGAGTTGCTGTGTGGCCGAGCCGCTGTTTACCTCCTTGGTTACCAACTTGATAATATAATCCCTTGGACCCTTGATGCCCAGAGGCTCACGTCAGCATATATGGCTGGTAGTCGAGGATCAATGGTGGCATCGCAGATGGTATATGTGGACTCATCAACCATAGGCTTCTAACCAATCCATTCAGTAGTCTCAGGCATAGGCTTCTAACCAAACAATCCATCTTCAAGCGTGCCTGACCAGGCAGTAATCATAAAATTTTCAGGTTACAGCGAGCGGAAGACCTGAACATCTCTGTCCTGCCACCAAGTCTTGCTTGCCACTTGCAAGAGGCAGAATGTATACAGTGCACAGCGCACAGTCGCACATCTCCTCAAAAGTTTAACAGGACACAGCACTTCATCCGCACAAGAAGTTGGTGGTAAAGACAGCAAGAAATCGACCTCTACGATCCATCCAATAAATACTGACGACCATCGTGTGATCAGCTCAAGCGTAACTTTGCATATCACTAGCTACCACTGAGCTATATATATTCAAGCATAAGAGGCCACCCTTGTACATAAAGTCTACACAGGTAGCTAGCTACCAAAAATGATGATCAAGATGGCTCATTTCGAGCTCCTACCTCCGAAGGAAAAAAAAGAAACAGGGGAGAGTCGACTCTGTTCCTTGTTACCGAGTGAATATTTGGTAGGGTTGACGATCCACTCCTACGATCACTTGAAATTTCCACTGCTTGCAACTCGCTATTTTGTCTGTCGTGCGTTGCATGGTTGATTGTCCTAATCACATGGAATTCCAGCCATAACATACAGTAGAAAAAAGTATGCATGGCAAGACCACGACTTGGGCTACTCAGTTTGTGGGGTGGACTGTGGACCAGAGGTCAGCTATGCTCTCTCCTCTTCGGTGTTTTTGCTTGTTATGATATGTGAAAACATATCTAGAGTTATCTTGGTCATTATTTACCTACGAGCAAATCATATTCATCGTTTTTAGTTTTTGATCTGATTTTAGTGCAACATTCCTTCAAACAAAAAAATTAGAATTTTAGTATTAATTTTCTTGATCATTGATTGGAATAAATTCCTGGTATCCTAGTGAATGTGCATACTAAATTTTAGTTTGAAAGTTAACTCAATTTTAGATTTTAGTCTAGTTTTGTTGCAGCAAAGTTTCACGAACCAAAGATCTCAATTTTCTTAAGCTCTTTCAAGATAGTTGGTTGGGATAGATTCTTAAAGTCATGATATAGTCTTGGTTTAAGTTTCAATTCTTTTGGATCTACAGAAAATGAGTGAGTCCTCCTGCCTCATACCTCCTTAGGGGTTTATATATATAAATAGGGTAGGATGGGAATTTCGTATCCTGTCCCTTAATAACTACAAAAGATAAAGCATATTGGTATATTTATTTACACATATAGCAACATGCTATTAGACTTACTCTAATGCTCGCCCCGCCAGGCACTCCTAACGACCAAGGTGCTCCCCCACCCCTGATGGCCACACACCACAACAACAACAACAAATATTTTTAAAAGGTTGGGGGGACTATTTTATAACAACAACCTTTGCATCCCAAGAGGCTCTAGGAAGATCCATCAAAAGTTTGATCATAAGCACGGATTGACTCATACACTGACCGACACACATTGAACAAAGCAAATCAAAGAGGGAAACCCTAGTATGAAGTATGAAGCAACGAACTCTTTGATTCGACCATGAATTCTTGATGAGGCCACTAAGAAGAATTTTCCTTGGTTAACCAGCACAGCGGCAATTTCTAAATGGAAAGCATATGCTTATTTGAGATGGAAATGCACTTCTGGGCAGAGGCCCTATATCTCAGTCTTGTTCTTTGAAGATATGATACGTAGTTCCTCTGAAATACCCCTCATTCATTAATTATCTACTAAGCGTGATTAGTATTAATCACGCGGGTTAATTAGTTAAGTGGTTAGCGGGATTAAGTGCTAGTTAAAAATTTGGTAGAATTCAAAATTTTGTTGTAATCATTGCACACAATAGCACAAGTTGTATAGACACTAAATAAATCCAATCTTTATTAAAGTTTTGCATTTACATCAGAGGGAATTGAATTACAAGCAAGGATCATCTCATACATCCACACATACATTAGATTTGTTGCACACATGCTAGTACACAGCTATAAGGATGCACAGTAATACACATATTGCATCTCATTCAGTAGGAATCACCGTCGAGCCACACACCCCACCTTTTTCATTTGAGAGCAGCCAATAGATTAAATACCAAAAAAAACCGAACAAAAGAACAAATTCCAGAAACCAATAGAAAAAGGAAGAATTGCCGTCAGAGCCCTCGAGGTTATCTCGGGCGGGGCATTCCGTTCACGGAGATACCTGACCGTCTGGGGGCCAGTCGGCACCTCTCACAACCATAGGGTTCATCATCCGGATTTATAACAAACCTGTTAGAGTTGCAAGCACTGTAGAAAGAAAGCCAAGACAAACACCTGTCCACAGGCCACCCCAACCAGCCAGGCAATTCTTTTTCAGCCACCATCGGCCAGCCTGGCTTCCCAAGGTAAATATCTAGCACAGAAGGGAGCAACAGGACCGAAGCCAGCACTTGTCCACAAGCCAGCAAACCAGCCCGGACCCCCCAGCAAAGCCCCAGCACAGCCAGCGGCAAAGACGGCGGCCGATCCGGCTTTGCCAAGATCTTTTCGCGTAGCACAGCAGCTGGAGCAGGGCAGATACAACCCCCCAAGCCAGAGCAGCCCCAAAAAGATCTCTAGAGATCCATTCATGAACCAACAGAAAGAGCACAAGTAGCTAGCTGAGAGGGGCAAGGAGGAAACAACCAGCACCTTTCCTCCTCCCCATTCCCATCCACAAACCACAAACCCAAACCACAGCTCAACCCCCACCATCCAACCCGGGCCAACACAACCAGCAACCGATCGGAGCCCTGCCAGGAGCAAGAAGCAAGAAGCAAAGGGGACCGCAAGCCTCAAGCCAGAAGGAGGCCATCACTGGAACCGAGCCGCACACAAACAACCGCAAGCATCACCATCACCGCATCCAAACCACCAAGCTCACCAGTGAAGGTAGCTCACATAAACCCCACAACACTAGCATGCATTTTCAGTATTCCCAATTTGTAGCAAATAATCTAGCAATGGAATAAAATCGCCCCACACATAGCATCCCAAAACCATTCTGAGCACCACCTCTGTTGAGCACCATCACACCACAAATCCATCAACAGAGCACTACCATCATCTTTTGCATGCACATGGAAAATAGGAGTAGTAAAAGAGGTAGACTTACCACAGCCGGAGATAGGCAACAGCGCGATGCCGGCGGCTAGACCACGCCCCCGAGCACCACCTCGCACCCCCCCGGCATGCGGGTGGCGCCGGTCCCCGTTGTGCCTAGCCACCACAGCACGCACCCATGCCACCCTTGCATTTGTGCTAAAAGCAATAAAAACATAACAAGCATCAGTAGCATATTTTTTTTCCCAAAAGGAAACTTGTAAGGGTAGAAAGCGGGCCCAGTAGGGCCGGATCCGGGCCGAAGGCCACGGATCCGGCGACGGCGTAGTCGGCGCGTGGGGGGAGGTCGGATCTGGGCTTCAGGCCCCGGATCGGGTTGGCGCGCGGCACCGTGAGCTGCGAGGGAGGCGGCGCGGAGTGGTAGAAGGGGAGAGGCGGCGGCGCTGGAGTAGAGGCGAGGTAGCGGAGGCGACGGCGTGGTGCAGAGAGGCGGCGGCACGGCGCAGAGAGAGGGGAGAGTAGGCGGCGCTAGGTAGGAGAAGAGGGGGAAGAGAGAGAGGGATGGAGAGGGAGGGGAAGGCGTGATGGTAGAGGGGCAGAGGGAGGCGGCTCGGCGCAGAGGGAGAAGGGGCAGAGGGAAACGGCGCGGCGTGCAAGGGGGAGAAGAAGTGAGGGAGCGGCGGCGCCAGGAAGGAGTAGGAAGAAGTGGGGGCGGCGGAAAAAGGCAAGAAAGGGGGGAGCAGCCAGGGGCCAGGAGAGAAAAGGAGAGGGGGTTGGGCCGGCGCAAGAAAAAGAAAGGAGGTGGGCCGGCCGGATGAAAAAAAATAATAATAATAAATAGTTATATATATATATATAGATATATATATAGGCATATGTACATAGATATATATATAGCTAAATAAAAATAAAGATTGATAAGTAAATGCATTGATTAAGAATAGAGTTTGTAGATAAAAGAATTTTAGAAGTGGATAATTGTTCCTAACACCGCATTTAGACTTCTCGCCGCATAATAAAAATAAATGAAGATTTTATTAACGTGTCCGAGAGCCTAGCTGAAAGTGTGTTGCATGAGTAGTTTTACTCTTCAAGGTTGTTGCATAGGTATATTAGTATTAGTAGTCGCTAGCCTAAAATTTTGTTGCTCGTTAAAATTAAGTATTGGGAGTAGTAAGTCGTAAGCTAGCACTTCTAGTCCGGTCGTTAGTAGGTTAATTTAAGGGTAGTATCGCCAACACTTGGAAAATCCAATAACTACCAAATTCCAAGACTTAGAAGCCTCACGACGACATTATCACATTTATTAGATCTGGGTATTTCTCGTCGGAGTCTTAAGTTAAGTAAGCAGCATACTATTATTGCAGCAGGCAATCCGACCTCACAAGGGAGATAATATCTAAGTGGTGCGGGGATTCAGCAATCTTTGTATAACTCAGGCAAGCATCCCATTGATCAATTCCTCGAGTATTTTCGATATCTCGATATTTTGATATTATTTAATATCACCCTGCATTCAAATAAAAAGTATTTAAATCAAGGTCATTGAGAAAGAACGGTAGGCGACTGATGGAGCAGTCAGCCTTGTAAATTAATAAAGGGGTGGGCAGAGGTTGCCTTGGCAGGTATCAGAAGGGCAGGTTGGGGACCTCTGCATAGGGTATAATCTAAGGAGTTAACCCACTTCATCTGTATGAAGGGACCGTATTAATACGTATCAACCACATCCCGTCTGAAGACGGACAGGGCTAGTAGTTCTATCAGGGTTGTTATATTCTCCACATGGGTAAGTATTAATCAAAGGAAATGAACCCAAGACTGGTTGTGATCAGCAAGGGGGGATCCGGACCTCGTAACCTAGACTGATCTGATATTCAGCAGGGGGTACGTAAATCACAATAACCCGAGACTGATCTGATATTCAGCAGGGGGGTACGTGAATCGCAACAACCCGAGACTGATCTGATATTCAGCAGTGGGGTACGCGAAGGCGATATATTACGCAGTGGAGTGCTGGGTAGGGTTGAGCAAACCGGCCCAACCAACGGCTATATCCCTTTTGAGTGAGTTGGGCGAGGGTGATTCCCGTCAGGCTACCAATTGAGAATAGTCGGGTGGAGATATAATATACTTGATAGTTACGAAAATTCTGTTTTCTGATCTGGGCACCGCATCTTAGGAAATGCGGCAATCTGTACGTCATTAGGATTAGAATGGTGTTGGGTAAAGTGATACAAGCCTGCGCAGTGCTAACCAAATCATGAATTCATGCCTGTCTCCGGGAAAGGAGATTACGGGAACTTACGGAAGTTCTTCGCTGTTCATACAAATGTTCAGTAGGTTTCAAAATACAAAAAAATCGAAATCTTTCACAACCAAAAACCCTATTTTCTCTATGAGCATAAAGATTGGTAATTGAGCTTGAGAGTAAAGCAAAGGAGAAAGAATAGATGGAGGCATATGTTGCATAATTGTTGTATAAGCTTGTTGAGTACTCTGTACTCACCCTTGCTATTATTTCCTTTGTCTAGAGGATAGCTTTTACACTGCAGCCGCAGGAGATGAGACCAGGCAGGAGGGGCCCTACTCCCCTGGAGAGGGCTATGGTTCGGAGGATGAGCCGTATGGGGGTCGCCCCTCATACGATGACTGGGAGGATTAGAGTGGTTGGAGCAGTTCGGGCTCCACGCCTTAAGTATCTGTGCTGGCCATATATTGTATTTTGTACTCTCTTCTATTGTTTAATTAGAAACCTGTCAGACTTTTGTAATAGCCTTGTAACAGCTAGACTTATCTTGCTGTATAGACTTTTAGCCCTGCGTGGCAATGCAATTATATGGATTGTATTATTTCTAATTATTGTTCTGCTGCAATATTCTGATGGGCTTATTACTCGTTAGAGCGGTGTTTTATCAGCTAAAGCGAGTAATAATCCGTTGACTAGCATAATTACCCCCTGGTAATTGTGCGGGTCGTTTCATCCTCCTACTTATTCTCGATCTTTTACTATGGTAACTCCAATGCAACCATTTGATTTTTCAGACATGCCATCAATCTTTCATCATAAACTAAACTATATAATCCGATAAAGTAAACTATATATTCAGATTTTTTTTATTTACGTACCTTCGATCTTTGAGATTTTCTCTAAGCTTTTCATGAGTTTTCGCTCATCACAGCATGACATGTCACCGGTGCTCCCCACTCTAGAAAGCATGTTTGTCAAAATCTTCTCCATTTTAGGTCCTTGGGACACAGTTACAAATGCCTTGCAATCGAATTGGCCCTTGATTTTCTCATACACTTGGTTAGCGAGTGTTGTCTTGCCAAGACCTCCAAATCCCACAACAGAAACTACTTTGAGTTGCTGTGTGGCCGAGCCGCTGTCTACCTCCTTGGTTACCAACTTGATAATATAAACCCTCGGACCCTTGATGCCCACAAGCTCACTCACGTCAGCATCCTTTTGTTTAATCCAACGACCTGCTTTCCATTCAGTAGTCTCAGGCACAGGCTTCTAATCAAACAATCCATCTTCAAGCGTGCCTGACCAGGCAGTAATCATAAATTTTTCAGGTTACACCGAGCGGAAGACCTGAACATCTCTGTCCTGCCACCAAGTCTTGCTTGCCACTTGCAAGAGGCAGAATGCATATAGTGCACAGCGCACAGTCGCACATCTCCTCAAAAGTTTAACAGGACACAACACTTCATCCGCACAAGGAGTTGGTTGTAAAGACAGCAAGAAATCGACCTCTACGATCCATCCAATAAATACTGACGACCATCGTGTGATCAGCTCAAGCGTAACTTTGCATATCACTAGCTACCTCTGAGCTATATATATTCAAGCATAAGAGGGCACCCTTGTACATAAAGTCTACACAGGTAGCTAGCTACCAAAAATGATGATCAAGATGGCTCATTTCGAGCTCCTACCTCCGAAGGAAAAAAAAGAAGAGGGGAGAGTCGACTCTGTTCCTTGTTACCGAGTGAATATTGGGTAGGGCTGACGGTCTACTCGCACGATCACTTGAAATTTCCACTGCTTGCGACTCACTAATTTGTTTGCCGTGCGTTGCATGGTTGATTGTCCTGATCACATGAAATTCCAGCCATAACATACAGTATAAAAAAACATGCATGGCAAGACCACGACTTGAGCTAGCAGACCATCTATTTTGGTTTGTGGGGTGGACTGTGGACCAAAGGTCAGCTGTGCTCTCTCCTCTTTGGTGTTCTTGCTTACTGTGATATGTGGAAATATATCTACAGCTATCTTGGTCATCATTTACCTACGAGCAAGTCATATTCATCATTTTTTGTTCTTGACCTGGTTTTAGTGCAACATTCCTTCAAACAAAAAAAAATCAGAATTTTGTCATTAGTTTTCTTGATCATTGATTGGAATAAGTTCCTGATATCCTAGTAAAGGTACATAATTTTAGTTCGAGAGTTAACTCAATTTTATATTTTAGTCTACTTTTGTTGCTGCAAAGCTTCACGAAACAAAATATCTCAATTTTCTTAAGCTCTTTCAAGATGTTTGGTTGGGATAAATTCTTAAAGTCATGATCTAGTCTTGGTTTAAGTTTCAATTCTTTTGGACCTGCGGATTAAAAGATTTTATGGATTTTTTTGATCTGAAACAGTGCTTTTTTTTATTGTTCACCGATCTGAAATCACTATAGCAACACGATTTTTAGATGTTTTTGCTTCTTGATCTTTGTAGCTTCTCATAACTAATAAAGTAAAAAATTAGTAAATGATTGAGAAAATTTTGAATACATTATTTATCCTCTCTATTGTCATATCTGTCCTACGGTAGGGTTGACAGTCCACTCCCACAATCACTTAAAATTTCCACTGCTTGGCAGCTCATTAATTTGTCGGCCGTGCTATGCATGGTTGAATGTCCTAATCACATGGAACTCCACCCATAACATACAATAAAAAAACATGCATGGCAAGACCACGACTTGAGCTAGTGGAACATCAATTTGGTTTGTGGGTCAGCGGTCAACTGTGCTCTCCACTCTCGTTGTCTCGTTCCCAAATCCCAATTGGCTTTCCTGGCACTCACTGACTTTCCTCTCATGTATCGGAGTTATTAAAAGTCCATGCTGTTTGCTCGCACCACAGAGCGCCACGCCCGCGCGAGGGCCTTCGCGCGCGACGCGTGGCACGCCGCTCCCCGGCTCCTTCCCCTCTGCGCGCTGCGCGCCTGCGCCTCACTCGTGCCTCCCTCCCTCGTCCTCCCACGCCGCCTCCCCCCCTCCCCCGCCGCCCCCGCCGCCTCCCCCCTCCTCCTCCGCTTCCCCGCCGCCCCCTCCTCCCTCGCTCCCCCGCCGTCTCCCTTGCTCACCCGCCGGCCGCCGCTTCCCCCCTCCCCCTTCCTACCCCGCCGCCTCCCCCTCCCCCTCCTCCCCCGCCGCCTCCGCCGCCTCCGCTCACACGCCGGCCGCCGCTTCCCCCTCCCCTTCCTACCCCGCCTCCTCCTCCCCGCCACCCCCTCCTCCCTCCTCCTCCCCTCCCCCCCCGCCGCCCCTCCTCCCCGCTCCCCCTCCTTCCCGCTCCCCGCCGCTGCCCCCAAACCCCTCCTCCCCGCTCCTCGCCGCCTTGGAGGGGGCCGAGCCAGAGGCCCTCCGCCGGCGACTCCTGCGTCAAGATCGACATGGGCATCGGCGTCGCCGTCACCGTCGCCGACCTCTTCTACCTCGCGCACATGATCCTCAGGTTCTCCTCCCCCTCCTCGCCGCCCCTCCTCCCCGGTCCCCCCTCCCGAAATTTTTCTATTTTAACCCTTTTTTTGAAAAATATTCACATTTAGACCCCTGGCAGTTTTAATTCCATTTTTGGACCCAAAGGTCGGCGCCGTCTCCCACGGCGCCGAGATAAAACGTCTCGGCGCCGTGGGACATGGCGCCGAGGTCGCGTACCCGCTCCAGCGTGCCGTCCTGCGTGGCGCCGAGGTGGTACCACCTCGGCGCTGTTGGTCGTGGCGCCGACCTCGGCGCCGTGTGTCGTGGCGCCGACCTCGGCGCCGTGTGTCGTGGCGCCGACCTCGGCGCCGTATGTCGTGGCGCCGAGGTCGGCGCCGTGGGTCTTGGCGCCGAGTTGCTGAAACCTAAAAGGGCAAAAATCCCCCTTGGGATCTTTGGATGGTTCGGACGCACGTGAACTAATTTTTGTATACACATTCAAGATTTTGGTTTCTTGCTACAGGTCTCAATGATCTAATGCATTGAGATTTTAAACTTATAAAAACACATATTTGATTGACATCCTGGTGAAGACGTTTAGCTTCTGGCAAGATTCGAAGGCCTTGCTGACAGAAAGGTTTACAGTGTGAATCGATACTTCATTAGCGGCCATTCTGTTGAGCATCTTTGTTTTGCCATGGAACTCTGTACTGGTAATGTTCAGAATTCCACCACTAGTCCTAACATGCATGCCTTAGGGAAAATAACTTGCTGGGTCTATTACATTTTGTCTACTGGGTGTAGCGTGGTTGTTTCCCCTTTTTGTCGCGCCCTGAAGATGGCTCCGCTACATCCTTCTTCCTGTCACTCTTGGTCTTGAGAGCTGCCTCACGAGCTTGAAGCTCTTCCTCCTGACGCTTGATGGCTGCTTCACGTAGACTTAACTGCTCCCGCCTCCTTTGCAACTCATCCTCCTTGCCCTTCAGACGGATTTGGTCCACCCTCACGCGGCGCTCTTGCTCAAGCCGCATCTGTCGTTCCACCTCGCGAGCCTGAGTCATCTTGACAAAGTATTGTCCTTTGTTTTCCACCTGCACTGTCCGGTTACCTGGCCATGCCGGCGACACCCGATCCACCCATTCGATGAACGTGCAAGCCTACGTGTGGCGTGGTAGATGTCATGGATAAAGTTGAAAAACGATAACCAGAAACAAATGATTTAATTGTCGTCGTTACCACGAAGTCGTCATCCAGGTCTGGACACTTGAAGAACCTACGGCCGTATTTGGCTCGTTGTACTCGATCCGTCGGACGCACAACATCGTCCAAAGCCGCAATGGCACCGGACGCTCATGCCACTCCGGCACTCCAAATGGGTCGGACCTCCAGGAAGACATTGATGTGTAGTAGTATTGAGATGTCTTGAGGAGGAGATGTGGTATGGAAGACATAGGATGCCTTAATGTAGGCAGGTTATCTGGTGCAGTGGGCATAGTCCATGGAGGCATGAAGGCATAGTCCATGGACGACGGTAGGGGCCCCCGTTACTATCCGGAGGTCGTGAACACGTGACAGCTGCGTCATGAAGGCATCCAGCGAAGCAATAAATGGCTCTATGTAGGCTTTTCAGAGACTAGTCTCGTAATAAAAGCGGCCCCGTCTCGTCTTGTCTCTGCGTAAAGCAGGCCACTCTTCCCCCTCGCTGCACAAAGCTGCCGAGTCTTGTGCTGACACTGCGTAATGACATGATGACACCTCCTCGGGCCTTTTCCATCCGCGTGCACAGTAGGGGCCCCCGTTACTATCCGGAGGTCGTGACCACGTGTCAGCTGCGTCATGAAGGCATCCAGCGAAGCAATAAATGGCTCTATGTAGGCTTTTCAGAGACTATAGTCTCGTAATAAAAGCGGCCCCATCTCGTCTTGTCTCTGCGTAAAGCAGGCCACTCGTCACCCTCGCTGCACAAAGCTGCCGAGTCTTGTGCTGACACTGCATAATGACATGATGACACCTCCTCGGGCCTTTTCCATCCGCGTGCACAGTAGGGGCCCCCGTTACTATCCGGAGGTCGTGAACACGTGTCAGCTGCGTCATTTTCTTGGTCCCCCGGCCCCTACGTAGAGAACTCTTTAAATCGAGCGAAGCCCGGCCCCTTCTCCGTCGTGCGAAACATACCATGTCGGAAGTCGAGGTCGATCGGAGTTGGGTCCCGAAGGAAGACCTCCCATTGGAAAGGAGGAGAACTTGATTCACGATGCCGCCGATACCAAGCGGCGTGCTCAACCTGCATGGCGAAAAATGCAGACACAATACGGACGCGGTTGTGCAGGTCTTGGATGGCCCGATCGATGGCGAGCGGCGTTTCTTCCGATGCCCACACTCGGGGTAGAAATTGCTAATAGTTCAATTTTCATTACTACTTATGGATCCTCCTTGTTAACCGTTCTTTCTCACGGATGGTGAAATCGACTTCTCACGCTGGATCGACCCGCCTCACGAGCGGCATGTTGTCATGTGCGTGACTACATTATGGGAGCGAATATTTGAGTTGGAGGAGCGAATCGAGACTCTCAACGAGGAGAACAACGACCTCCGCCGCAGATGCAACGCGAGAGGGGCAACGAGGAGGTCGTGAACATAGGAAGCTCGTCACGATCACGGATGTTGCTGCGCGAACCCTAGCTGCATATGTGCGTGCCACTACAACGACGCCAGCCACGTCGAGGCGTCCACCTCGACAATACTCCATGTGGGTGCCACGAGGCTCGTTTGGTTTGTAGGCAACGAGGTGTATGGTTGATCTCGCCTATGTTGCTAATGTTTTATGCTATGTTGTACCATGTGTTTGTTGTTATCGTGTCGTCTCATCTTTGGAGAGTTCATGTATGTGCATGTAATGCAATGAAAGTACTTGTCATATTAAAATGATGCCTTTATTGTAGTTAAAATAATTTCACAAGCGCATGACAGTACGAACACAACAATTGCATAAATGATTGCGCGAAACCATGCGACGTTACAACATCTCAATTACAAAAAAGCATTCCGAATATATTATATCGTGTTAGTCAGAAATTTAGGAGCCACTGTAAACACAAATAACACATGAATATAACATATACTCGTATGTACAACAAGTAGCTCGTTACAAAACCCGTCACTGCCTCCTAGCCTTACCCTTACCAAGTGCATCGCTGCCTGGAGTGTAACGGCTAGGCTCGCGGCGGCGTCTGCGTGCCACACGCTGAGTCGAAGGCGCGTCAACGAGCTGAGACGGGCCTATCTCATCGTAAGTACGCTCCACCTCGTCCTCGTCGTCGTGGTGACCGCCCTGGGCTGGGAAAGTGATACGGGGATGGGTCCCGATCTTCTCAGTGAGGAACCGTGGATAGTTGATGTGAAGTAGACGATGTCGCTAGCTGAACACTCGTGCCCATGCACGAACCCTCAACTCTTCGGAATACGCCCAAAACACACCGGATAGTTGTCGTCGCGCGACCACAAGCGATTTAACGTCAAGTCCCCAATTCCCAGCGGAACGACGGCTTGACCTTGAGTTGCGAACGAACAATGGATCGCCTAATTTCTCTCAAAGTCCTCGCATGAACTCTGGTGTTGAAAGAACAAGCAATAGCTATGTTTCAATCTGATGCATAAAACTTGGTCCCCTTCTAAGGGTGCCAATACAGGGCTTATATAGCCTCTTGGGACGTGCATAGAGTCCTCCAAACCTACTACAACTCAACCCTATATGGTTTTAAATACGAACTCTTAAAAAAGGAAACTAAATTTTACAGCCGTCATATTGTTTCGGTCATAACTTTTGATCCGTGACGAATTTGATGCTGGGGCCAGATCCATTGCGTAGCCCTTGAAAATATCTTTCCAACAAGTACAAGAACGCCTGAATCGGACTCCGTTTGTGAAAGTTATGACCTTTTAGTAACTGCCTGACAGGCTGTCCCGAACCGAGTCCGAATTGAATTCTGAGTTGAATCCGAGTTGGATTTGGATTGAGCACGTGGGAAGTCTGAGTTGGGCTTCAAAATAGTGTCCAAAACTTGTGCTCTAAATCCTTGGGCTCCGTCCTTATACTCTCCCGCCACATGGGCTTTCTTTCCCCCTTCCACATGGGTTCCAACCAGCCACATGTACGTTTCTTGTTGGCTCCATCCGCGTGGGCTTTGTTCCTTCATATCTTTGGCACATAATGTGGTTATCCGCTTCCTTTTGCATCTTTATTGTTTTGCCACTGACAAACCTAAGAATACACCAGGTAATAACGTGATGTAGTATTTCATCCTTATGAATAACAAAATTAAGTATAGTTTGAAATGAGTTCACCTGGCCATATTTCATGCGGCTCAATAATTCTTTCCAATTGAATAAGATATTTAACGGAAAAGTACAAAACACGTGCATATCCGCATCATCCTCCCCTTCTTCAAGAAAAGCCGTCCTCGGCTTTTGATAACTGAAATTGTGCTAAACAAAGAATACAACGTATATGCATGGTATATATATTAAATCGTTAATATTTCTTGGCTTATATCATCATAAACTTTTGGAGGTGTAGTAAATGAAAAGAATAACACATATGCCTGGTATATATAAGAGTCAATTGTTGTGACATTCTCACTATTTTGCACAAACTGTTGAATATAGCAGTGACTAAAAGATGTATGCATTGCATTATTATTTTTCACATCATTCTCCCTCCCATAAAAGAAAGTCGTCCTCGACTTTTCCAAGGACATGAACAGATCCTTAATGAGCAAAATCAGATTTAAATGTGTAGATATGGAAAAGAAAATGTTGAGTGTTTTCCATGCTTCAGCTACGCTACTCTGATTATTTTTACATGATTGTACACCAAGAATCGAACAACTAGATTTGTGAAATCTTTCTAAACGAAGACGTACTATTGGTGAAATTCATCTCATCATGATCATAACATGGTGCAAAAGATTGTTTATCCATAATATGTAATTTCAAGTCGATAAGCTTATCACATGTAATGCAAATTCTATGAACATAAAATTCATCATCTATACCATAATGGCCAATCAAATTGAACTTATATGTGTAGGCATGGGTACTAACTAGTGATTTTGAACATGAAATTTCAGCAACCTTATTAATCACACTAGATAGCTCTCTAAGAGTGTTAAACATGATATAGCATAAAGAATCATTAGGAGATATTCTAGTAAAAAGTTCTTTGTAAGTAATCAATTCCACATTATGTAAATTAAGCATTGAAATTTCGGAACATGGAGTGTTCAGTTCATCATATGAGTTCTCACAATTACTCACCTTTGCACAATTAAATTCGGCCCCACTATTGTTATCTTTATCGTCCTCCTCAGATGATGTAGGTGTTGGGGGTTTAAAATTATTAGGATGCACCCATGGGACAGCAGGTACTTCATGCCGTCCTGTGGTTATCTCCTCCTCATTTGCCTCCAAATGTGTCGGTTGTTGAATGTTCAATTCTTCATCTTTAATGTCAACCTGCACAGTATGAGAAACAACACTAGAAGTAGATATTAATATGTTAGTTTCAGATTCATCCTCCCTTTGTCTATCTTCTTCTTCTCGCTTTTCTTTTGGTGTCTCTCTAACACTCTCAATTTGGATGCTCTCAACCTCACATATGGTGGAATCACATAACTCACTCTTTTTATCACTCTCACTCAATTTGGCTATGTGGCTCTCTTTCTCACATGGGTTGTGGTGTATCTCGGGAGCTATATGTTGTTTTGGTGGACCGTGCACACTTGTGTCATTAGCAGGTGCTCCCCCACGTAGAATGTGGTGTGCGAACATGGCACGCAGCTCCAAAAGTTATTATTCATGGTCGTATGCAATTGTTGAACCTCCTTCTCGAGGTGGTTCAGTCCTGTGAACTTTCACGAGCTCATTGCGCACGCTAGTGTTACCATCAAGAAGTTGTTGTTGTAGCATTTCGCGCAATCGAGTGTACTCGGTCCACGTAACGGTGCGTCCGGATTAGGTGGATCCTCCTCGTGACGACATGGAAACAACTCTCAAACAAGAAACGAGGTTACATCCGGGTTAGTAAAACAAAAGCTCTCTCTATGCTTGCAACTTATGCATCCGAAAACAAGGTAAGCTTACCGTTCCAAAGTGAATCAAGGACAGCGAATCGACACTGTGATAGCGAGCGACCTCAACCGGTAATGTATGAGCGTAACCAAGAGCAAGGGAGTACACAAACAGTGTAGGTGGAGCTTGGACAGGTATGTGGAGAACCTATGCAATCTGATATTCAAGGTATTGTAAAGCTAAGTAATAATCCAAGCTAGAGTATTTGCCTATGTCTTGATCCAATTGGTTAAAGCGAAAAGTATGAGCACACGCATAGCGATAAATGGGACTTAATGCAAACAAAGGAAATGAGCTAGAAAGAGGCAATCTGAAATTGAGATGAATAACTAGCTCGTTTTGCACTAAGTACAAGGAGAGACGCTAGCCAATTGCAATAGTTATGAATGTAAGGGCACAAGATTGCTCTATGAGAATAAGTGCACAAGCTGAAAATATGAACTAGGGTTTTTTTTTTACAGAGTTTTGGCCAACACTTTCTATTTTCACTGTTTCTTGATCAAATCGCAGGAAACTTTCAGGCTTTCTTCTTTTGTTTTCTTTTCTCTTTTTTTTTTTGGCCAAACTACTGTTTTCTTCCCTTTGCACAAATTCAAGAATTCAGCAAGTGTAAATAATACTCAAGAACAGCCCTAATAGCAATATCAAAAGCTAGTCTCAATTGATGAAAAGATATAAGTGAAGCTCAACTGTAGCAATTTTTTTTTGTTTTTTTCGGTCAGCTAGGGTTTGGCACAGGTAGTGATTTGTTTCTTTCAAGCCAAACCGCAGCAAACTTTCGGTTTTGAAGGAAGTGAATACTATCTCAAACTCTCCCCCAAAGAGAATTTGGATGGATCTCTTGAGAGCAATGTGGACAGCAAGGAATTTAGGATTCAAGAGTAAATGCAATTTACTCTTTTTTGTTGCTAATTGAGGAATTCAATCAACAATTTTGTAGGGTTTATGTGGACACAAAGATCAAGCTACGCGAAGGAAACACACGGATCAGCACGAAAACAAAACTCTAATGGTCGAAAACTTAACAAAACGCACAAGAACTAAACAGATTAAACTACGGTTTTTGGTATTGCAATTTTCGGTTTAATGGAAGATAGGACAGAAAAACGAATCTAACTACGGGTAAAGAAGTTCTCACCGAGTAAACCTAGAATATGATACCATATGATACGGGGAGTGGGTCCCGATCTTCTCAGTGAGGAACCGTGGATAGTTGATGTGAAGTAGACGATGTCGCTAGCTGAACACTCGTGCCCATGCACGAACCCTCAACTCTTCGGAATACGCCCAAAACACACTGGATAGTTGTCGTCGCGCGACCACAAGTTTACTTAACGCCAAGTCCCCAATTCCCAACGGAACGACGGCTTGACCTTGAGTTGCAGAACGAACAATGGATCGCCTAATTCTCTCTCAAAGTCCTCGCATGAACTCTGGTGTTGAAAGAACAAGCAATAGCTATGTTTCAATCTGATGCATAAAACTTGGTCCCCTTCTAAGGGTGCCAATACAGGGCTTATATAGCCTCTTGGGACGTGCATAGAGTCCTCCAAACCTACTACAACTCAACCCTATATGGTTTTAAATACGAACTCTTAAAAAAAGGAAACTAAATTTTACAGCCGTTATATTGTTTCGGTCATAACTTTTGATCCGTAACGAATTTGATGCTGGGGCCAGATCCATTGCGTAGCCCTTGAAAATATCTTTCCAACAAGTACAAGAACGCCTGAATCGGACTCCGTTTGTGAAAGTTATGACCTTTTTAGTAACTGCCTGACAGGCTGTCCCGAACCGAGTCCGAATTGAATTCTGAGTTGAATCCGAGTTGGATTTGGATTGAGCACGTGGGAAGTCTGAGTTGGGCTTCAAAATAGTGTCCAAAACTTGTGCTCTAAATCCTTGGGCTCCGTCCTTATACTCTCCCGCCACATGGGCTTTCTTTCCCCCTTCCACATGGGTTCCAACCAGCCACATGTACTTCGTTCTTGTTGGCTCCATCCGCGTGGGCTTTGTTCCTTCATGTCTTTGGCACATAATGTGGTTATCCGCTTCCTTTTGCATCTTTATTGTTTTGCCACTGACAAACCTAAGAATACACCAGGTAATAACGTGATGTAGTATTTCATCCTTATGAATAACAAAATTAAGTATAGTTTGAAATGAGTTCACCTGGCCATATTTCATGCGGCTCAATAATTCTTTCCAATTGAATAAGATATTTAACGGAAAAGTACAAAACACGTGCATATCCGCATAGTGTCACTCGTCGTGGGGGACGAGCTCTGAACTGTGGACCCCTGCCGCGTCGGGTCTGCAAGTCTGGTCGGAGGCACGAGTACGTCCCTCGCCGCGCCTGTCCTGCAACCACAATGACCAGCCGCACGGCGTAGCCGACCTGCTAGCCTCTGTCGTCCAACATTTTGTTAACCAACAAGATACGAAGAATATAGGTGAATAATTTTGTGAGTGGCTTTGTCGAAGCTTACCTCTAGGAAGCTACGCGTCCTGACGTCGCCGACTGTCCTGGAGAAACTCTCTATGTCCTGTACGGACTGCTTCAGTGTGTTGCCCTGCAAACAAGCACAAGAATGGATATTTGGCTATATGTAGTGGTTTTTATGTCTATTGGAATATAAGCAATGAGATTGAACATTACCACTCGGTCCGGGATCGTGCCGTCTCCACTGCGTCCCAAGTCGAGTAGGCGATCGTGGCGGTGTCTTCATCGCGGAGGACTCAATGTCGGCATAGTCATCTTGAGTCCATTGTCCCTTAAGCTTGGTCGCGTCGAGCACGGTACCAAACTTGGTACCGCCGGAAGTGCGCGTTCTTTGTGCGGCTCGTCGTTGTCGTCCACGTTGTCTGAAAGTGTCCCCACTCCTGAGCATACGTGGTGGTGCCGCTCAAGTCTGTGACCTTCTTACGCCGTTGACGATCAAATCTGCATGTCACGTAACCCAATAAGTAAAATTAGTGAAAACTCAATTAGAATCCAAGGTTAGAAATGAAATTGCATGGCACTTACTTGTGCAAGGCCACGACACACGGCGCCGAGGTCGGCGCCACAACCAACAGCGCCGAGGTGGTACCACCTCGGCGCCACGCAGGACGGCACGCTGGAGCGGGTACGCGACCTCGGCGCCGTGTCCCACGGCGCCGAGACGTTTTATCTCGGCGCCGTGGGAGACGGCGCCGACCTTTGGGTCCAAAAATGGAATTAAAACTGCCAGGGGTCTAAATATGAATATTTTTCAAAAAAGGGCTAAAATAGAAAAATTTCGGTCCCCCCTCCTCCCCCGGTCCCCCGCCGCCTCCCCCTCCACCTCCCGCCTCCTCCGCCGCCGCCTCCCCCCGTCGCTCCCCGCGCGTCCGTAGCTTCCTCGGCGCAGATCTGGTGGATAGACCGAAATTTCCTGGCTGCATTGCCTGGTGGATAGACTGAAATCTCGCTGGGCAAGCACTGACTTCGGTCGACCGGTGTTTACTGCAGCAGCATTCTATTTATGTGCAAAGAGGCATAAGGTGCTAGCAGAATCAGTAATAATGCTTTATTTGCACTTTTGCAGTTGTATAAATGATCCTGCCTCTTGTAGCATTGAAGCTTTCCCCATTTTTCTTGCAGTTCAAAGTTGACAAACTGAAGCTGATAGACCTATGTGGTAAACCTAGCTCTGAATTTACAGTGGTAATAGACTTGAACTATCTTATCTTTCCATGCGCATTGTTTGTGCCTGCATCTTGTCTTTGCAGGTGACAGGTGTGTCTGGAGGGTGTGTATGTGTACAGATGCGCGTGTTTGGATTGGTTCTTTGTATCATCACATTTTGACTGTTAATTATGCTGATTGCAGGTTTCAACATCCATGGCAGGCCTTTGTTTTGATGTTTTTGGGATTGCCAAGGAGAAGAAAGATCCAAAATGCATCAAAGGGAATAGAGTTATCTTCAGTACCATGCTCTATCATTGATGCATCCACTCTTAGTATTCATGAGCTACTCATTCATTATACATGTGACAACTGACAACTTAGTATGGAAAGTTTGTAGTTTGTGAGGATTTTTGTATAGTACTCATATGATTTGTAATTGTTGATGCAGAGCTCTTTGGATGTTTTGCCTAGCAAAAGGAGACATGCGGATGATAGTGATTTTTCCGGTGAATCCTCAGGGGATGACCAAGATGAGCTAGATGTATGTACTCGCTTGGTGTTGATTACTTGCAGATTATTGATAACTCTTTTTCTTTTTGAAGTGTATTCCGTAAAGCTATAGAAAAGAAGTTAAGCTAAAGCTGCATTTTATTTTCAGGTTCGGTTAAGTTAAAAGGGCTGCGACTATGATGCTTGGTACTTGATTAAACTAGAAGACACTCATGATTCTGAAGCAAAATGGTGCTTATTTATTGCCAGGAAAAAAACAGTAGCAATATACGCCTTGCTTGATGAAAAATGGTTTTAAAGAGGCTTTTTTTGTTAGGAACTTTTCCTGTAACTTTAAACCAACAAGTCACAATGTTGTAGATTTAAACAATATTACTTGTTGCAATTGTTTAAAAACAAAAAGAACTTGTTGCAAAGTGAACAAACAAACATGGCAGCAGATGCATTTCAGTAGTTCCATAAATATGGTCTGATATTTACATAATGCAGGCTGCACTCTTTTTAAAGAATCCAGATCTCAGCAATTAGGTTATGGGTACAACTATACAAGCATAGCCTTTTCGGTCACCTCTTTACCTCACGGAAGTACGATCAAATAAAGTCGCATTTACATCTTGAATGGCTTAAAAGAAACAAGACAAATGCATCATGTATTCATGTTAATATGAGCAATGATTCCTTGATTACCATGTGTGGAGTCTTTGCAAAAAAGTATCAACACCATGTATGGAACCAAAGGAAAATTTTTGTTGTTAATACAATATTTTCACCTCTCAGAATAATGACTGACACTATTATTATATTATATGTTTAGGGCTTGATTGTGAACTCCGAAAAGACTCCCTTCACCATTCAAAAACCTTGGGCACATGAGCATGAACCTTTGACAACCTTGTTAGATGCTGTCGGTATTCATCGTGTATATATCGGGACGGTGTAAGAAAGGTTATCGTGTTTGGTTGTCGCACCATGCTGCTCAAATCTTACTCCAGTAATGTTACCTGCCAAATCATCCTTTTCTTCTCATTTGTGCAGCTTCTTTACTTGACATTTATAACCACTATTGTGTACGACTTCTACAACTATGAAATGGAGACACCACAATTCGTTCAGTTTTTTGTCAAGTTCTCACAGTTTGTTAGCTCGCTACCTCGCTTAGTAAAGCTTTAATTTCAGACTATTTTATCACTATTTGTTATTAAGTGTTAGGATCCCTGTATTTCTTTTTTATTCAGAACTTGGCACTTTTTGGTGCACGGCTTTTCTTCTTGGGGATAAAGAACTCTATTCCAAGAAGGCTATTAAGCTCTTTGTATTTACATACTTTACAACAGTACATGTCCCACTTTTGCTCTTGATATGCCCATTGATATGTCCCACTTCGTATGTAGGCTATTTAATTTGTCTTGCTCAATTCTATTTTCGGTATACCGCGTTGTATTTTTTATGTCATGGTAGTCTCATTTTGCTACAGAAACTGTTTGTGACCATTAAAGAGACTCTCTCTCTATCTGTTGATTCGATGTCTGTTCCGCAGGTCTTGATTTTGGTATGATGAGTAAAACCCTAGGTCTTTAAAGAGGAAGGCGCGCAAAGCGCGTCCGATGTTCTAGTATCTTAAGAGGCCACTGTACCACCATTCTCTGCACTGAGAAAGTGAGAAGTGAGAGCTTCAAAACTTGTTGAATAGATAGAGGCGATATAAGGCTATACACTTAGCTGTCTCTCAAAATTCCCTCATATACAACATAAACTCTGTATACAATTAGACACGGAACATACTGATCAATCAATATGCCTGAGCTTGGGTTCCTCATCCGAGGAGCTGCAATAATCTTGTGGCTATTGATCTCGCAGGCACCATCCACTTGCTGTGTTGATGCGAGGATATCAGGCGGGAGCTGCGTCGCGAGCGAGCGGGATGCACTTCTCTCCTTCAAAGCTAGCCTGCTGGACCCTGCTGGCCGTCTCTCATCATGGCGTGGTGAAGACTGTTGTCAATGGAAGGGAGTCCGGTGCAACAACAGAACAGGCCATGTCGTCAAGCTCAACCTCCGCAACGACGACTTTGGCAACTGGTTCGAGACTAGGTTGAGCTTGTCGAGAGGTGAGATGAGCTCCTCTTTGGTTGCTTTACAACACTTGAGGTATCTCGATCTGAGCGGGAATTCCTTCAACGGCACAAGCATACCTGTGTTCGTGGGTTCTCTGAAGAACCTAAGGTATCTCAACCTCTCAGAGGCAAGTTTCAGTGGGAGAATACCTTCCCAACTCGGTAATCTCTCAAATTTGCAATATCTTGATGTTAGTTGGGACTTGGATATTTTTAATCTGTTGAACGCGGTGGATCTTGCATGGTTGCCGCGTCTCCCTTTGTTGAGGCATCTTGACATGAGTGGGGTGGACCTCCGTTCTGTGAGGGATTGGGTTCGCTGGGTCAACACGCTTCCCGCTCTGAAAGTCCTTCGGTTGTCTGATTGTGGCCTTAACAGTACCATCTCTACTCTATCTCATTACTGTTATGAATATTGTGCACATCTATTCATGAGGCCCAAGGGGCAATATATATACAGGTACAAGGGGATGTACAAAAGGAATACAACACAGCATAAAAGGAAATAGCATATTAGGAAACAAATAAGAGTCCTAATCTATTCTATCCTTAACACCCCCCCTCAAACTCATGGTGGATCAACAACACTGAGTTTGGAGAGGTAAAAGCTGTGCTGTGCTCGAGTCTGGGCCTTCGTGAAGAAATCCGCTATCCAAGCTCGAAGGCACATATCAAGAGTAATCACCGATCTTGCACACAAGACCTCATGAAGGAAGCATCAACACCAATATGCTTGGTGAGCTCATGCTTCACGGGATCACGAGCAATACCGATAGCACTGTCTTTGTCGACAAGAGAGGAGTCGGTGTAGTGTGAAACACCAAAATCCTCAAGTAACCACCGTAGCCAAGTAATCTCTGTTTGTCAAGAGAGCCATAGCTCGCAACTCACCTCTGCACTCGAGCGGGACAACTGCGATCTGTTTCTTCGTCTTTCGAGCAATAAGAGAACCACCAAGAAAAACACAAGTGGCGAGAGAGAGACCGGCGATCGGAGGATCGCTGGCCCAAGTAGCATCCGAATAGGCACAAGTCAGAATGAATGGAATGTGGAAAGAAGAGACGGCGAGAGATAGTCCCACGAAGGTATCGCAGAACTCGAAGAAGGTGGCTGTAGTGGACACGAGTGGGAGCTGAAACAAACCGACTCGAATATGAGCGGATAGGTGATATCCGGACGAGTAATGACAAGATAAACAAGACTCCCAACAAGGTGGCGATAGCGAGTCGGATCGTAAAGAGGCTCGCCATCCGAGGGTCGGAGGTGGACATTGAGCTCCATGGGAGTCTCAACGATCTGTTGTCGATGAGAGAGGCGCGATCAAGAAGATCACGAATATATTTCTCTTGGGACATAAAGAAACCATCCGGAGTGGAAGTAACCTCAATCCTAAGGAAATAAGCGAGAGGACCAAGATCCGACATAAGGCGCTCACTAAGACGAGCCTTGACAAAGGCAATGTACTGAGAATCATCTCCGTAATGATCATATCATCAACATACGTAAGAAGAAGAGTCCGACCACGGGACGAAGTGTGGACAAAGAGCGCAGGATCATGATCACTAGCGGAAAAGCCAGCAGCGAGTGACCACGAGGAGAAGCGCTCAAACCAAGCACGAGGGGCTTGCTTAAGGCCATAGAGAGAGCGGCGAAGGCGGCATGACCATGCCCTCGAGAGCAGAATACCCGGTGGCGGATGCATGTAGACCTCCTCACGCAACTCACCATTAAGAAAGGCATTCTTGACATCAAGTCGAGAAAGCAGACCGATGGCGAGCAGAGCGCCACCGGCGTAAGAGTGCGAACGGTGGTCATGTGGGCCACGGAGCAAAAGTCTCGTCATAGTCAACGCCATGCTCTGCTGGAAGCCACGAGCAACAAGGCGCGCCTTGTAGCGCTCAAGAGAGCCATCGAGCGAGTCTTAATTTTATAGACCCACTTACACGTGATGGGGCGAGAATGAGATGGCAAAGGAACAAGATCCCAAGTACCCGATGCGCTCGAGGGCAGCAATCTCCTCGGCCATGGCAAGCTGCCACTCGGGGTGAGTAGCGACATCCCGGTAGGAGACAAAGCTCACGAGTAGGCTGCGCGCCAAGGCAAAGCGGGCGGAGGCCGAATCGACCGGCGATCGCGAGAGCGTAGCGAGGAGAAGATGACCCATCAGGGGACGATGGAGCATCAGAAGAAGGTGGATCATCAGGAGAAGATGACTCAGCTGGAGAAGCCTCAATACGAGGTCGGCGAGTGTAAAAGAGAAGGGGAGGTACTGTAGTGAGAGGAGCCTGGGGAGTCGGAGGAGACGACGCAGGCGGTGACAACGGTGGAGAGGCCACAGGGGGAATATGTGGAGACTCAGTGGGACAAGTGGACGAGGGCAAAGCAGATATAGGTGTATCTGGAAAGGTCAAGAAAGACAGAGACTCTGCAGAGGAGTCGAAGGAGAGGCAGGACGTGGGTAGAATGGACGAGACTCGTCGAAAGTCACATCCCGAGAAACCCGCATCCTTCGACCAACCGGATCCCAGCACCGATAGCCCTTGTGCTCGGCACTGTATCCCAAAAAGACACACTCAACAGACTGAGCGGTTAGTTTGGTACGTTCGCGAGGGGCGAGGAGAACGTAGCAAACGCAGCCAAACATATGAAGGGCAGAGTAGTCAGGCAGAAGACCACAGAGACGCTCAACAGGGATCGCACCCTGAAGAGCAGAAGATGGCTGGATGTTGATGAGATAGGTGGCAGTGGAAACAGCCTCGGCCCAAAAGTGAGGTGGGGTAGAGGCGGCGATCATCAGAGTACGAGCCGTCTCAAGGAGGTGACGATGCTTGCGCTCAGCGACACCATTCTGAGCATGAGCACCAGGACAAGAGAACTGAGCGAGAGTCCCCTGCGCAGCAAGGAAACTGCGCAGGTAACGAGAAAGGTACTCGCCAGCAGAATCAGCACGAAAAACACGAATAGGAGTGGAGAACTGTGTGTGGATCATAGTGGCAAATTGTTTATAGATAGACAAGACCTCACTACGAGAAGACATGAAATATATCCAAGTGTGGCGAGAGAAATCATCTATAAATATGATATAATAACGATGACCCCCTTTCGAAACGAAGGGAGCCGGACCCCAAACATCTGAATGAACAAGATCAAAAGGACGCTGGGACACAGACTCACTGTGAGGATAGGGAAGCTGAATTTGTTTACCTAACTTACAGCCCTGACAATCTAAAGACACGTCTCCTGAGACAGACCCCAGAAGACCACGACGAACTAAGGATGACAGACGAGATCCACACAGATGACCAAGACGGTGATGCCACTGCTGAAAAGAGCCGGTAGACGAAGTGGCAGAAGCGGAGAGACTGGCGGCGATGGTGGCAGCGGAAGGAAGGTGAAGCCAGTCAAGCTCCCAGAGACGCTGTGAGTCACGGCGCGAGGCCGAACCAACGAGCTCCGTGTGGCGGTCCCGAACACAACAAGAGTCGAGTCGAGAATGACACGATAACCAAGGTCGATGTCTGTCCCAGCAGAAAGAAGCTGCATAGTGAGGCGAGGAATATGAGCAACTGAAGGAACATGAAAGGATGAGTTGCTAAGAGATCCTCGACCAGAGACAGAAAGAGATGTACCATCAGCAGTAAGAACACCGCGGGAGAATCAAGAGGTGTAATAGATGACAGAGTAGAAGCATCAGGAGTCATGTGAAAAGATGCTCCAGAATCAAGAATCCACGGGGAGGTACCTGACTGTGTAGAGGGTGGTTTCTCGGTGCACGAAGAGTCGATGAGCGAACTCGCAGAACTCGCCGAGGAGAACACGGCGGCAAGCAAGCGGCGAAGTCTGGCTATCTCTCTTTCGGTGAAAGAAGGCTGCTGACGAAGTCGATGCAGACGTCGTCGTAGAAGCACCGGTGCCAATAGAAGAACGGCGTGAAAGATGCCGCTTCTTCTTATAGCACTGGGACTCAATGTGGCCGGCCTTGTCGCAGTAGGAGCAGTGAGGACGGCCACCTCCAGACGGATGGCGGCCACCACCACCTGTGGCGGCCGCTGGAGGAGGCAGTGTAGCGGTGAACGGGCGGCGAGCACAGAGGGGAGTGGCATCAGACCAGCACTACTCAGGTGAGTCTCCTCTGCGCGTATCTCGGTAAGAGCCTCCAAGAGAGTGACACGAGGGTGGCGTGCAAGAAGCTGAGCACGCCGTTGCTCGAACTTCGGGGCGGCGAGTAAGGAACTCGTGAGACCCGCTGAAACTGTGTCAAGACGCATACCAGCAAAGCATGGGCGGGAACGGCGGCCGGCAGGTGCGGAGAGAGTCCAAGCGGCGCCGATGCAGCGAGCTCGGCGTAAAAGACATCAACAGTAGCATCACCCTGCTGAAGAGAGTGCTCTTGGCGAACCACGGACAGTACAGGGCATCACCAGAGGGCTCGTAGCGCCGGCGAAGATGAGTCCACATCCGAAAGCGAAGGAGTCCCACAACCTCGTAAGAGAAGCGAGGCCGGAGGCGGCGATGAAGACAAGGCGGCTCGGCGTCGTCATCACACCACTGAGTGTAAGTGGTCAGACGATCCTTGTAGAAATCCAGAGCCTCCTGGTAGGCAGAGGCAGCTTCATCATCAACAATCGGCGGCCTCGGTAGCAATCTTGTCGGTACCGTCGGGGCAATGCAACAGGCGTGGGCTCCGTCGGAGGAATAGGGCAAGGCGGGCAGGTGACATCGCCAGAGAGGACGCCCCAGAGACGTAAACCACGCATGTGAATGCGCATGTGAGACACGAAGTCGGTGTAATTAACACCATCAAAGACCACCGGCGGCGAGGAGAAGCGGTGCCCATTGGTAGGCGGCGCCGACGGCGCGGCGACCAATACAACGAAGTCTAACGGCGGCGCTGAGCGGCGCGGCGGTTAGATCGGCGTTTTTTCCCGAAACCCTAACTAATGGGCCTCGCCCGACATAACGCACTCACGCACACACGCACACACGCTGGCGAGGAGGCGGCGCGCGGAGGCGGCGGCGTACCGGGCGCGCGCGCGGCCGGGCGCGGAGCGCGCGGCGGTGCGGGTGGTGGCGGCGCGGGCGGAGGAGGCGGCGGTGCGGCGCGGCGCGCGCGGCCGGGCGCGAGGAGGCGAGGCGCGCTGGGCGCGGTCGCGGGCGGCGCGGAAGGAAGGGCGGCGCGCGTGGAGGCGCGGAGCGCCGCGCGCAAGCGGCGCGGTCGCTCGCGGGCGCGAGAAGGGCGGCGGCGCGTGGAGGCGCGGGAGCGGCCGGCGCAAGCGGCCGGCGTGGCGACGGCGGCGTGGAGAGGCGGCAGCGCGCAACAGAGAGTCGGCGCGGAGGCCGGCGTGGGAGGCCGAGCGCCGAGGCGCGGCGGCGCGCGAGGCGGCGCGCGGCGAGCGCGCAGCGCGGAGACGGCGGCGGGCGCGCGGAGGCCGAGGCGACGCCACCACCGATGGGCGGAGCGGAGGCGCGCGCGAGTCGGCGACGGTGGTGCAGAGTCGGCGGCGCAAGACGGAATCTAGGCAAGCCAAAACCCTAATTTTGGCTCTGATACCATGTTATGAATATTGTGCACATCTATTCATGAGGCCCAAGGGGCAATATATATACAGGTACAAGAGGATGTACAAAAGGAATACAACACAGCATAAAAGGAAATAGCATATTAGGAAACAAATAAGAGTCCTAATCTATTCTATCCTTAACAATTACAACCTCACACATCTTGAGGTCCTTGATCTTTCGTTCAACTTGTTTCACACTGCACTCGAACACAGTTGGTTTTGGGCTCTCACAAGCATTAAGGAGCTCAATTGCGTAGATTGTGAATGGTCCGGATCCATACCTGATGCATTGGGAAACATGACTGCCCTTCAAGCCATAGATATTCGATACAATCGTCTCGTTGGTTTGATACCGATTTCGATTGGGAACCTGACCAATCTCAATGTTCTTCATGCGTCTGAAAACATGCTGACTGGCCCTCTTCCTGTGGAAATTGGAGCGCTCGGTAATTTGACTTCGTTGGATCTCAGCTACAATAACTTCAGTGGTCCTGTACCTGCTCGAGTTGGAGCGCTCGGTAATTTGGAAACATTGGATCTCAGCCACAATAACTTCAATGGTCCTGTACCTGCCCAAGTAGGAGCGATCGGTAATTTGGAAACATTGGATCTCAGCCACAATAACTTCAATGGTCCTGTACCTGCTCTAGTTGGAGCACTCGGTAATTTGACTTGGTTGGATCTCAGCTACAATAACTTCAGTGGTCCTGTACCTGCTCGAGTTGGAGTGCTCGGTAATTTGACTTGGTTAGATCTCAGCTACAATAACTTCAGTGGTCCTGTACCTGCTCGAGTTGGAGCGCTCAGTAATTTGACTTGGTTGGATCTCAGCTACAATAACTTCAACGGTGTGCTCTTGAAGGAGCATTTTGCAGGTTTGGCAAATTTAGTGCATTTGGATCTTGGCCACAACAAATTCAACGGTGTGCTCTTGAAGGAGCATTTTGAAGGTTTAGCAAATTTACAGTATCTAGACTTGTCATACAACTCTTTCAAATTAGCTACAGAAGGAGATTGGGTTCCGCCATTTAAGCTGAAGGTCGCAGGTTTTCGGTCATGTCAATTGGGCCCCCATTTTCCACCGTGGCTTAGATGGCAAACGGACATTGAAGTTCTCGTTCTTGGAAATACAAATTTGGACGATGTTATGCCTGATTGGTTCTGGGTGACATTTTCCCGAGCTACATTCTTGCATGCATCAGGAAACAAGTTGCGTGGATCATTGCCGGCAAATCTAAGTCACATGGCAGCGGACCATATATATCTCGGGTCCAATAAGTTTACAGGTCAAGTTCCGCAACTGCCTATATATATAGTACGCTTGAATCTGTCTTCAAACTCTTTGTCAGGGTCGTTGCCATCAGATCTCAAAGCTCCACGACTGTACGAGCTGTTGATTGCCAATAATCAAATTACAGGCACCATCCCATCATCTATATGTCAATTGACTAGCCTGCAACGATTGGACCTCTCAGGAAACAGTTTAACAGGAGAATTCAAGCAATGCTGGAAGGAGTCGAATTACAGATCTGCAATGGCCAATGCAAACTCGGCAAATCAATTTGGTTCTGTCATGCTCAGTCTTGCCTTGAACAACAATGATCTCTCGGGTGAATTCCCTCGATTTCTTCAATTTGCCTCGCAATTATTGTTCCTCGATCTTTCATACAATAGGTTCTCCGGAAGTTTGCCACGGTGGATACCAATGACAATGCCTGATTTGGAAATCTTGAGGGTAAGATCAAACATGTTTAGTGGTCATATTCCTAAGAGGCTTACTCACCTTGGTAGGCTTCATTATTTGGATATAGCACATAACAACATATCAGGAACCATACCATGGTCGCTATCAAACCTGAAGGCAATGACAGCCATATATCACAACACAGAGGACTATATTTTTGAAGAGAGCATAGCAGTAATCACCAAAGACCAACAGCGTGACTACACCTTTGAAATCTACAAGCTAGTGGTAAATCTTGATCTGTCAAGCAACAGTTTCACAGGACATATTCCAGAAGCAATTCATCTACTTATTGGGCTTACCAATTTGAATTTATCAAGAAATCAGTTGAGTGGAACAATCCCAAATCAGATTGGAGATTTAAAGCAATTGGAGTCCCTTGACCTATCCTACAATGAGTTTTCTGGTGAAATCCCCTCGAGTTTTTCAGCTCTAACTTCTCTAAGCCACTTGAACTTATCATACAATAATTTGTCAGGTGCGATACCATCTGGACCGCAGCTACAAGCACTCGATAACCAGGTATACATCTACATTGGCAACCCTGGTCTTTGTGGGCCTCCTCTCTCCGCAAACTGTTCAACTAATGAATCAAAGCAAAGTGTCCATGAAGAACATGAATACAGAGTTCATACGCCATTTCTTTACCTTGGCATGAGCGTGGGATTTGTGGTCGGTCTTTGGACGGTGTTTTGCACCATGTTGATGAAGAGAACCTGGCAGGTTGCTTACTTCCGTATCATTGACAAGCTATATGATAAGGTTTATGTACAAGTGGCCATAAGGTGGGCTCGCCTGATGAAAAAAAACCAAGACGATGCAGCATGACAAGTCCCTTTCCACTGCAAGCGAATTGTGCAATACTTCTATATAAATGCTTTCTCACTTGGAAAATAAGTTTGGGTGTTTGTACTACTCTAAGTGGTCAGCTACAGTGCCTGTAGTACTTGTTTAAGTGGCCATTTGCTGTATCTGTATGCCGCATTTGCTATCTGTATGGTGCTTAATGTACCATAACACGACATTTCATAGTCTTTGTATGTTTGTCTCGAGTAAATCAAGTGGAAATGTTGCATAAATTCTGCAAGTTCTATCCGCCCTGCTCTTTTTTGTTCTTAAACTGGCATCCCGTATTTATGTTCCTTTATTTGGAGAGGATTTTTCTTTTAAAGCATGGCAGGAGCGCTGCCGTATTTAATTAAAGGGGAATAGTACAGAGGTGCTCAGGAAAGGCGAAGTACAGGACCGGCAAAAAGGCGCCGGGGAGGAGGAATGTAAGATGATTGATGAGCATGACCGAATGTTATCCGTAGGATGTCATACAGCAGTTAAGCTTCTAAACATTTTTGCTGTTTGTCAGATGTCTTCGATTGTGATCAGTCCATCTAGTATGGCGGCTTGAATTTGCAGGCTGCTATTCCCTATTAGCACTTTGTGCGCAGTCCCCACTTGTAGAAGGGATAATTAAGGATTCACCATTGCGAATAGATGCAATTGAGAATTTGCCCTCTATATGCACTGATATATAACCCAGATCCACCTGTCAGTGACATATTGAGGGTAAATTATCCATTTCATATATGTGAGGTGGGCAAATCCTCGAATGCCCCTTGTAAGAAAGGTGGCAATATGGACTATGAAAGTTAACTGTAACTACTGGACGTAGAGGACGAGCTCCAAGTAATTCAGTCAGTTAATCACGATGTGCAAACCTGTAATCTCTGGCGGTAGCAAAATAGGAGCATCAAAGCAACAAAGCGGCATTGTGGGATCAGCAAGTACCTGTGGAGTCTGGAAACAAATGAGGAATGAAGAAATACGAACTGAGCCGCCCTTGGGTCAGAGGGTAGCTCTTGCTTGCTTGCTGTGACCAAGATGATTGATCTATTCTTACTCAAAACCATGATGTCCTCCTCTTTAAATAGAGGGTGGACTTACTTATTCATAATCTAACTTACTTATTATAGAGTTCTTATTCTAATCTTACTCAACTAGGAAATTTCTATCTTTGGAAGCTAATGTGTTCAGGACTCTGCCACCTTATCACAATCCGGATCGACTGTTGAGCTGTTGCCGGCTGGAAGCTCTTTTTGGTCTGCGTCTGGAATATGTCTTGCCCCACATGACAGATGCCTTGAGTGCTCATATTTAACATTTAGTAATTGCAGCAACTGAACAACATGATAAGCATATAGTACAGTAAGATAACTATTGAGGGCGTCTATAGACTTTGAAGTAGACACCACTGTTTGCATATTTCAAGGGCAAAGAACTTTCATATTCAACTCAAGAGATGTATTGGAAACAAAAGGATACACATGAAAATATATGATGAAGTAGCGATTCTGTACAAGACAAAATATATGGCCGGCAGCTCCAAGAACCTTGGTTTTCAGGTTCAGCGATCTCGTCAAAGTGATTCCCTCGTTTCCTCCAGTATATCAACAAGAAGCATATGCAACTCAGGACAAACAGAATTACAGCCCAAAGTCTCACCAAAGGGCGGCGTCTTGGACAATAACTCCGTGCGTAATTTTTCACTGGGTGACATTTTCCCTGCGACCAAGACACACTTCAGCATTAGCTCATCCAGTCATCCTAGCTGCACACCTAAGCAATACAACAATTGCAGTGAAGTAGTCAAACTAGGGATAGAGAAATACAGAGAAAAAAGAACAAATTGGCAAAAGCACACAAAGCACTCATCAAGGTTACCAAAAACGAGCAGAAATTTTTTGAAATAACCCTTGAAAAAATTTCCAATAAGGCACACAAGTCACAAGAACGCACTCGGCATTACTAGAAATCAAGAAAGTGAGGTGGCACTCTTGAATTATGTGATGGTATGTGTATCCAATCCATTGTAAGTGGTCAGCAACAGTGCCTGTAGCACTTGTTTAAGTTTGTGTGTTTGTACTATTGTTTAGTTTGCTGTATCCGTATACCGCACTTGCTATCTGTAAGGTGCTTAATGTACCATAACACGACATTTCATAGTCTTTGTTTGTTTGTCTCGAGTAAATAAAGTGGAAATGTTGCATAAATTCTGCAAGTTTTGTCCGCCCTGCTCTTTTTTGTTCTTAAACTAGCATCCCGTATTTATATTCCTTTATTTGGAGAGGATTTTTTTGAAAGCATGGCAGGAGCGCTGCAGTATTTAATTAAAGGAGAATAGAAAGGTGCCGGGGAGGAGGAATGTAATATTGTTGTTTTTCTGCCCAATGATTGATGAGCATGACCGAATGCCGGGGATCAGTAAATGAGGAATGAAGAAATACGAACTGAGCCGCCCTTGGGTCAGAGGGTAGCTCTTGCTTGTTGTGACCAGAATAGATGAAGAACTGACCACCATGACAACATGGTCCATCTTCTGTAGCTGTTGCACTATGTGAAAGACTTAAGAGTAAATTTCACAAAACCACACTATCTATGGTAAAACTATCACAAAACTACACCATCTATGGTAAAACTATCACAAAACCACATTTTGAAGGACTGATTTCAGAGAACCACACTTACTTTTGCATAACGTTGCACAAAACACACTTTCAAGCAATATCATCGCATCCAACAGGCTTGACATCCCAGGTGCACTCGTTATATTAACAAGGTCATCTCATTTTTATTTGTTGACGTGGAGGTAATTGCCACGATGAATAACAGTTGACATATCAGTTTGCCCACATGTCATGGTGGGGCAAATGAAATGGCTTGAGCTTCTTCTCCCCGAAGCCATCAATAATTGTGGGAGACGCGCATGAAGAGATGTGAGAGGCCTCCCAGACTAAGACTCGGTCAATGGCTTCCAAGAGAAAAAGCCGAGGCCCTTTTGTTAGCCTCGCCAATCACATAGAAAATCTGACGTGTTAAGGTCCATCCACTGTGGCAGGTTCATCCACGCCAACAAATGAAACAACGTAACTTGTTAGTCTAACGAGTGGACTCAAGAAGTCAAATCCATTGCATATGAAGGTATTGCTTAAAAGTGTAGTTTGTTAAATGTTATGCAGAGTAAATGTGTTTCTCATAAATATGTCTTTCAAAGTGTGATTTTGTGATAGTTTTGATATAACTAGTGTGGTTTTACAAAATTTCCTCATTAGTTAATTGTATTGGGAGTATGAACTATATGGAACCAATGACCGCTTTAAGTGACTGCTTCTATAAGTATACATCATAACTAACATGGCTAAAACTCCACTGTTGGTTATATTTTGCCATGCCCATTCACTATCTCGAGGAGGGTTGATAACAAAGCCTGTGGGCCACATCCTCCCTTGATTCTTAGCCGTCCAATACATTTTTTTTTTGGATAAGGGAAACTTTATTAATTTTCAAGGTGTTAACATCAAGAAGATACAAGACCCTGAAAACAATTCCCGACCTCTGCATAACCAGGATGCACACAGCCAAAAGAACAAAAAAAATACAAGCAATTCTAATGACAATCAATCCGCAGATTAGACCGTCGCCCATGAGGCTGGGTAAAAAACTCCTTGGCCACCCACTCCAATTGTTGAGACGCCTCTGCAACCAAATCCTGCGAAGATGACGGCTGTAGGATAATCCATGTACGAAGCCAATGGATTACTGAGAAGATAACCTAAAAAGGGGAAGCATTATGTTTTTTATCAAACATCAGATCATTCCTGCATAGCCATACAGACCAACACGTAGCAGCCGCCCCTAGCAGGATCAAAGGCTTCAATTCTGACCCAACACCCCCTAGCCAAGAACCAAACAAATGAGACACACTACGAGGTTGAGAAAGTCCTGAAGCTGCATGTGTAATAGACCAAACAGCACGAGCAAAACGACAATCAAAGAACAAATGGTTGATTGTTTCCTCCTTAGGACAAAAGCAACACTTCTTGTCTCCGTGCCAGTTACATTTGGCGAGATTATCTTTTGTCAACACGACCCCTCTACGTAAGTACCAAAGAAAAATTTTGATTTTCAGAGGAGCTTTCAGCTTCCAAATCCGCTTATTGAAATTAGGGACATCCACATGAATCATGGCTCGGTAATGTGATTTCACCGAGAACTGTCCGGTTCGATGAAGGTTCCAACGAAATTCATCAGGTTCCTGGCTCAACACAATGTT
This sequence comes from Melocanna baccifera, assembly GCA_036346265.1. Lineage (NCBI taxonomy): Eukaryota > Viridiplantae > Streptophyta > Magnoliopsida > Poales > Poaceae > Melocanna > Melocanna baccifera. The sequence goes on from CM070678.1 coordinate 24,455,565, forward strand.
AGTAATGCGTGAAAGTAAATCATTCCATGCTACTAACGTATGTCCAATGAGATCTCGCCGCCAAGAGATATTGGGGGGCGAGGTGCTCAGGACATCTGCAACAGAAACCTGCTTGTGACGGGCTATATTATATAGAATAGGATACTGTTCTCGTAGGGTTACCTGCATGGATCTAGAAGGCGGGCTCGGCGGCCGCCTCGGTGGCGCGTAGGCGCTCGGCGGCAGTCAGCCGCCGCGCCTTGGGTCCTCAGCGGCCGGCCGGCGTCTGGGCAGTCAACATCGGTCCAAGGCGGAGCCAGGCGGGCGAGGCGCGGTGGTCGGGTAGGCGCATGAGGCGGCGGCGCGGCGCTTAGGCGGACGTCGAGGCCGTCTAGCGCAGGGGTGGACCCGCCCTTCGGGCATGCTCGGGCGGCCGCCCGAGCTCCGTCGCCGGTGGACCCCCTCCCACCCCCCGGCGCCTCCTTTTCGCTCGAGCCCCCGCAGCCCCCGCCCCAAAGAAGAACATGGGGGAGGAAGCAGCCGGGCCTGGAAGGGCCGGATCCGGGCCCTAGGCCTTGGATCTGGAGGTGGGGCAACGCAGGCACGAGCGAGAGAAGGAAGGGAGAGAGGAGAGAGGGGAGAGGGTGGCGCGGCCTCAAGGCAGTCGGCACGAGTAGGGGTGGCGAGAGAAGGAGGGGGGAGAGGAGGCGGAGAGCAAGAGGCGGCGGCGTAGAAGAAGAAGAAGGGGGCGGCGGCTGCATAGAAGGGAGAGAGAGGAGGAGAAGAAGAAGGGGGTAGGTGGGAGCAAGAGAGAGAGGAAGGAGGAGAGAGGGTGAGAGAAGGGGGAGAGGCGGCGGCGAAGCGGGCGAGAGAAGGGGAGGAGGAGCGGCGCAAGAGAGAAGGAAGGGAGCGGCGGCGGTATAGAAGAGGAAGAGCAGGGGCCAGGTGGAAGAGAAAAAGAAAGAGAGGTAGAAATTAAATAGAAAATTTAAAAAAAAGAAGATTAATTAAAAGTTTGCATATAAAATTTTGATAATATAAGTCCTAAGGTAACAATATCTATCATTATCTATCAAATTTACAATATTATAAATTATTTTAGGTAATAATTCTCCCTCCAAACATCATATATCTTGACATTGCCAGTAGGATATCATGTTAAAGTCGGCCACCTAGGCCCCGCCTAGGCGCTAGGCCCCTGCTTGCCGCCCGCCTAGCGCCTAGCGCCTACTTGAACATTGGTTACCTGACTAAGCCACTTGTCTTCCCAGAACCGAATTTGAGATCCATCTTTAACGATGAACGAGCCGAAGCATAGAAACTCTCCCTTCACCTTCATAAGGCTAGCCCAAAAGTGTGAGTCCCCAATTCGCCACTGTGCTTGTGAAAGCGGTTTGGATTGAAGGTATTTATTCCGTAGAATCTGTTGCCAGGTGCCATCCATTGTCAACAATTTAAAAAGCCATTTACTGAGAAGGGCCGTGTTCTGAATACCCAAGGCATGAATGCCTAGACCCCCTTGGTCTCTAGGTTGGCACATGATTCTCCATTTAGCAAGACGATACTTTCGTTTGTGGTTATCGCTCTGCCAAAAGAACCTAGAGCGAAAATAATCTAGTTTTTGAAGTACCCCTTTTGGAATCGCAAAGAAAGACATCATGTACATGGGTAAACTACTGAGGACTGAGTTAATCAGCGTTAATCTCCCACCCGTCGAAAGGTGTTTGTCCTTCCAACTACTGAGACGTTTCTCGAATCGTTCCTCAACTCGTTTCTAATCGGCATTTGATAGTTTCCTATAATGGATAGGAATCCCTAAATACTTTAATGGAAAATTCCCTTGATTGCAACCAAATAATTCAGTGTATTGATCAACCGCTTCCTGTGCCTCCCCGAAGCAAAATAATTCACTCTTATGGAAATTGATTTTTAGACCCGATAGTTGCTCGAAAGCACAAAGTAATAACTTCATGTTACGAGCCTTCTCCAAGTCATGGTCCATAAAGAGGATTGTATCATCAGCATACTGTAGTATGGATAAGCCGTCCTCTACCAGATGCAGCACCATTCCACTAACCTGACCATCTGCTTTTGCTCTTTGAATCAATATTGAAAGCATATCAGCAACAATATTGAAAAGAATTGGAGATAGTGGGTCACCCTGTCGAAGACCCTTTTTTGTTTGGAAATAAGACCCCACATCATTATTTACGTTAACTACAACAGAGCCACCCGATATGAAGGATTGCACCCAAGATATCCACTTTGGTGAGAAACCCTTCATCCGTAATGTCTGCATTAAAAAGGTCCATCATACTTTATTGCAAGCCTTTTCAAAGTCAATTTTAAAAATGACTCCACTTTGTTTTTTCCGATGCAACTCATGTATGGTCTCATGCAAGATGACGACACCCTCTAGGATGTTACGACCTCGCATAAAAGCAGTTTGAGTTGGGCTAATGATGTGATCTGCAACTAAATTTAATCTGATAGTAGCTACTTTGGTGAAGATTTTGAAACTGACATTTAAAAGACAAATAGGTCTGTATTGTTGGATTTGATTGGCAGACCTGGTATTTTTTTGAATGGGTGTTCGCACATCGAAACTAGATTGCTCGGATATGTCGATACCGATACGTTAATACCACGACACACCGTTTCCCCCAAAACACCAATACAACAATACGTGTATATAGATATAATAAAAATACAAAAATATAGAATTTAATGATTTCTTACGAGAAAATGGGTGACATAAGGCAAGCATAATGGCATAAATTAAACAACAAATTATAAAGATTAATGGCAGTTGTATACCTTCTCTGAACTATCTGTGGTGTTCTCTTCCACTTCCATAAAGCTACAGAACCATTGTAAAGACTTGAATAAGCTACACCGAAGTTAAGAACAAAGATGGAGCATTAAGTGATCTGGTGAAACATTGTCTATGTTAAAACCTAACTTAGTAACTTATCCAACAAAGCAATCAAAGAACAACATCAATCAGCACTATCAGTTCTCACTTCTTAGTGGTTAGCAAATCTGGTACACCATATCCCTCATGGGCACATAAGAGAAATATTATACAGGTCATCATCCGTCGGTGAGTGAGAAGTTCATATGAGGGCGGCTTACTACTTCTGCACGCACAAAGTAATGGTATTGTCCTCAATTGGATAGAGTACCTATAACTCAAATCTACATACTAATTCTTCATTTTTTTTAAAGCTCAAAAATCTACAAAATCATAAAATACAATATTCATGAGTTTCCTAGTTGGCCACACTAGAAAAGGCAATGCTAGGGGAACATGAAAAACTTTCCTTAGATAACAAAATTCTGTATATGGTAGACCTAGAACATACATAATAATCTACAACAAAAGCAAGACTACCTCCCATGTTGACTATTAGCAGCATCTTGAAATAAAAAAAACTCAAGTGACATTAAGTGTTTGGTAAGATCCCCATAGACCTCCTGCGATCCACCCAAATACCAGCACAATAACACTTCTGACTTGAACCTTCCTCTGTAATCTCCATCTTACATGCATAAATGCAGAGGCAAATTCGAAGATACAGATACATGCATCAAAATCTTAACCTGATTTAAGCGATCTAATCACTACTAAGACTAGAACGCTAGTGACAAGGTGCATCTTTCTTCCTTCTTTTTGGATCAACAACTAGCAGCTACCAAAGATCAAACAAGTAACAGAAAAGGGTAGGCTTTTTGGACTGACCCTTTCAATGCTCACGGGAAGAAGGCCACGAGCTGTGATAGAAAGCAGCAGAGGGACGAGTTATGCTGGATTTCACCATTGCTACCATGGCCGACTCACCACTTCTCATGGAGGATGTGGACGGAGGGAGGCGGCGTTGCCGGGGTTCCCTAGTAAATAGCTGGAGATATAGGCCCGATTCGCTGCACATATACGAACTGAGGCTCTGAGAAAAAGAAAGAGAGAGCGAGAGGAACTGACAGGCCGTGCAAATAGGCTAGGCCGCTAGGCAAATGGGCCAGTAGGCCAGGAGATGGAGGCGAATGGGCCAAAAGATGCTAGTGGATATTAGGGCTGATTGGGTACAAACATAACTTGGTCTAACTAAATATATACATATGGATTATACCTTGTATAATTTTTTTCCAAAAATTTTAGGTGTTTAAGTAAATACCCATGAACATGCTAGATCTGCTCCTGGCGCAATACAGTAGATCCTACGGCTCTGGTGATCTAACACCTTCGGTGCAAATGGTTTGGTGCAGAATGGTGATGCTAGGTAGTGAGGGTACGAAGGTAATTTGAGCCAAGGCATTTACAACGTCGCCCCGCGCCTCTGTCCCCAAGCCCACCATGTTCTCCTCCCTAAATTCTTCTCTTTTCTTCCCGAATCCTCTGGTCCCTCCCCTCCCAGGCGAGCACCAGTCTCACCTGATTCAGCACGCCACCGCCTCCCTCACAATCTCCTCGACTGCCTCCCCTCAACTCTCTTGCCCCCAAATTGCCCCAGCTTTTTCTGCCCTAGTCACGGTCAGCAATAATGTCACACGGTCAAGTCGTGGTCGACAAGAACTGGACCGTGCGGTCGAGGTGGCAGCGGCATCCTGGGCACCGAAAGAGGCAGCGAGAGCCATCCCGCCTAGGCTGCGCGAAGCTGCTTCACCCCAACCTGGAGCCGACCACAGGCCACCCACCCCCACCCTTGTAATTGTAATTGCAAGTTCGCAGGTTCGCAAGTTCGCAGGCCCCTCCATCCTTGTAATTGTAATTGCTCGAACGCGTACTGTTGCACAACTGGAGATATCTATTATCTTGTTAAAACAGTCACAAGGTAGAAATGAACGAAGGCTTAGGTGGCAGGCTGGCACGGCCCTGACCGAGCGCGCCGCGTCTACCCACAGCGCAGCAGCAGGCTTAGTGCTATTCGGCCATGGCGGGGCATCGCGTGAGCACGCAAAAAACAGCACGTCGACAACGGTAGGCGCGGTAGCGAGGACTTGGGATTCTTGCCGTGATCCTTGATCTACACGAAGGTGCCCTGTCCACTACCTCCACCTCATCCTCTTTCCCCATCATATTCGTCGTGTACTTCTATGGCCGCCTCTTGCTCGATCGTGCAGTCTTGCTCATTCTTGGCCTCCATGACCGATTGACTAGGAAATATGGCTCTTCAGTTGCTGCAGTGCTCTTGCTTAGCGTGCGCGGCGAGCAGAGCAGTCGACGACGGAGAGGTGGAGGAGACTAAACGACTGAGGCGCCCATTTTCGCACGACATGGGTCATGGCAACTTTCCACGTGGGACCCAGAAAGATGTGGCTCACGGGCTATGTTCTTCGTATCGTCGTATGAGCTTCGTGTGTAAAGCAGTGGCAGCTTATATAATTGCTAGCCGTCTTAGCCGAAATCAACATCTATATCATATTGCTAGCCGTCTTCGACCATGAATTCTTGATGAGGCCACTCAGAAGAATTTTCCTTGGTTAACCAGCACAGCGGCAATTTCTAAATGGAAAGCATATGCTTATTTGAGATGGAAATGCACTTACGGGCATAGGCCCTATATCTCAGTCTTGTTCTTTAAAGATATGATACGTAGTTCCTCCTACTTATTCTCGATCTTTTACTATGGTAACTCCAATGCAACCATTTGATATTTCAGACATGCCATCAATCTTTCATCATAAACTAAACTATATATTCTGATAAAGTAAACTATATGTTCAGATTTTTTTATTTACGTACCTTCGATCTTTGAGATATTCTGTAAGCTTTTCGATGAGTTTTCGCTCCTCACAGCATGACATGTCACCGGTGCTCCCCACTCTAGAAAGCATGTTTGTCAAAATCTTCTCCATTTTAGGTCCTTGGAACACAGTTACAAATGCCTTGCAATCGAATTGGCCCTTGATTTTCTCATACACTTGGTTAGCAAGTGTTGTCTTGCCAAGACCTCCAAATCCCACAACAGAAACCACTTTGAGTTGCTGTGTGGCCGAGCCGCTGTTTACCTCCTTGGTTACAAACTTGATAATATAATCCCTTGGACCCTTGATGCCCAGAGGCTCACGTCAGCATATATGGCTGGTAGTCGAGGATCAATGGTGGCATCGCAGATGGTATATGTGGACTCATCAACCATATATCTTGCACACCGAACAATCCATTCAGTAGTCTCAGGCATAGGCTTCTAACCAAACAATCCATCTTCAAGCGTGCCTGACCAGGCAGTAATCATAAATTTTTCAGGTTACAGCGAACGGAAGACCTGAACATCTCTGTCCTGCCACCAAGTCTTGCTTGCCACTTGCAAGAGGCAGAATGTATACAGTGCACAGCGCACAGTCGCACATCTCCTCAAAAGTTTAACAGGACACAGCACTTCATCCGCACAAGAAGTTGGTGGTAAAGACAGCAAGAAATCGACCTCTACGATCCATCCAATAAATACTGACGACCATCGTGTGATCAGCTCAAGCGTAACTTTGCATATCACTAGCTACCACTGAGCTATATATATTCAAGCATAAGAGGCCACCCTTGTACATAAAGTCTACACAGGTAGCTAGCTACCAAAAATGATGATCAAGATGGCTCATTTCGAGCTCCTACCTCCGAAGGAAAAAAAGAAACAGGGGAGAGTCGACTCTGTTCCTTGTTACCGAGTGAATATTTGGTAGGGTTGACGATCCACTCCTACGATCACTTGAAATTTCCACTGCTTGCAACTCGCTATTTTGTCTGTCGTGCGTTGCATGGTTGATTGTCCTAATCACATGGAATTCCAGTCATAACATACAGTAGAAAAAAGTATGCATGGCAAGACCACGACTTGGGCTACTCAGTTTGTGGGGTGGACTGTGGACCAGAGGTCAGCTATGCTCTCTCCTCTTTGGTGTTTTTGCTTGTTATGATATGTGAAAACATATCTAGAGTTATCTTGGTCATTATTTATCTACGAGCAAATCATATTCATCGTTTTTAGTTTTTGGTCTGATTTTAGTGTAACATTCCTTCAAACAAAAAAAATTAGAATTTTAGTGTTAATTTTCTTGATCATTGATTGGAATAAATTCCTGGTATCCTAGTGAATGTGCATACTAAATTTTAGTTTGAAAGTTAACTCAATTTTAGATTTTAGTCTAGTTTTGTTGCAGCAAAGCTTCACGAACCAAAGATCTCAATTTTCTTAAGCTCTTTCAAGATATTTGGTTGGGATAGATTCTTAAAGTCATGATCTAGTCTTGGTTTAAGTTTCAATTCTTTTGGATCTGCAGATCAAAAGATTTTATGGATTTTTTATGTGAAACAATGCTTTTTTTACTCTTCACCAATCTGAAATCACTATAGCAACACGATTTTCAGATGTTTTTGCTTCTTGATCTTTATAGCTTCTCATTGCTAATGAAGTAAAGAATTAGTAAATGCTTGAGAAAACTTTGAATGTATTATTTATCCCCTCTGTTGTCATGTCCGTCCTACATTAGGCTTGATGGTCCACTCCCACAAACACTTAAAATTTCCACTGCTTGGCAGCTCACTAATTTGTCTGCCGTGCGTTGCATGGTTGCATGGTTTGCCACGGTGGATACCAATGACAACGCCTAATTTGGAAATCTTGAGGGTAAGATCAAACATGTTTAGTGGTCATATTCCTGAGAGGCTTACTGACCTTGGTAGGCTTCATTATTTGGATATAGCACATAACAACATATCAGGAACCATACCATGGTCGCTATCAAACCAGCCATATATCACAACACAGAGGACTACATTTTTGAAGAGAGCATACCAGTAATCACGAAAGACCAACAACGTGACTACACCTTCGAAATCTACAATCAAGTGGTAAATCTTGATCTGTCAAGCAACAGTTTCACAGGACATATTCCAGAAGCAATTCATCTACTTATTGGGCTTACCAATTTGAATTTATCAAGAAATCAGTTGAGTGGAACAATCCCAAATCAAATTGGAGATTTAAAGCAGTTGGAGTCCCTTGACCTATCCTACAATGAGTTTTCTGGTGAAATCCCCTCGAGTTTTTCAGCTCTAACTTCTCTAAGCCACTTGAACTTGTCATACAATAATTTGTCAGGTGCGATACCATCTGGACCGCAGCTACAAGCACTCGATAACCAGGTATACATCTACATTGGCAACCTTGGTCTTTGTGGGCCTCCTCTCTCCACAAACTGTTCAACTAATGAATCAAAGCAAAGTGTCCATGAAGAACATGAATACAGAGTTCATACGCCATTTCTTTACCTTGCCATGAGCGTGGGGTTTGTGGTCGGTCTTTGGACTGTTTTTTGCACCATGTTGATGAAGAAAACCTGGCAGGTTGCTTACTTCCGTATCATTGACAAGCTATATGATAAGGTTTATGTACAAGTGGCTATAAGCTGGGCTCGCCTGACGAAAAAAACCAAGACGATGCAGCATGATAAGTCCCTTTCCACTGCAAGTGAATTGTGCAATACTTCTATATAAATTCTTTCTCACTTGGAAAATAAGTTTGGGTGTTTGTACTACTCTAAGTGGTCAGCTACAGTGCCTGTAGTACTTGTTTAAGTGGCCATTTGCTGTATCTGTATGCCGCATTTGCTATCTATATGGTGCTTAATGTACTATAACACGACATTTCGTAGTCTTTGTATGTTTGTCTCGAGTAAATCAAGTGGAAATGTTGCATAAATTCTGCAAGTTCTATCCGCCCTGCTCTTTTTTGTTCTTAAACTAGCATCCCGTATTTATGTTCCTTTATTTGGAGAGGATTTTTCTTTTAAAGCATGGCAGGAGCGCTGCCGTATTTAATTAAAGGGGAATAGTACAGAGGTGCTCAGGAAAGGCGAAGTACAGGACCGGCAAAAAGGCGCCGGGGAGGAGGAATGTAAGATGATTGATGAGCATGACCGAATGTTATCCGTAGGATGTCATACAGCAGTTAAGCTTCTAAACATTTTTGCTGTTTGTCAGATGTCTTCGATTGTGATCAGTCCATCTAGTATGGCGGCTTGAATTTGCAGGATGCTCTTCCCTATTAGCACTTTGTGCGCAATCTCAAATGCCCCTTGTAAGAAAGGTGTCAATATGGACTATGAAAGTTAACTGTAACTACTGGACGTAGAGGACGAGCTCCAAGTAATTCAGTCAGTTAATCACGATGTGCAAACCTGTAATCTCTGGGGGTAGCAAAATAGGAGCATCAAAGCAACAAAGCGGCATTGTGGGATCAGCAAGTACCTCTGGAGTCTGGAAACAAATGAGGAATGAAGAAATACGAACTGAGCCGCCCTTGGGTCAGAGGGTAGCTCTTGCTTGCTTACTGTGACTGTTCCGGTTGCCACCGGTGATGATCCGTCCGCCTGAGCAAGAACACTGGTCACCTGCACACGCACATACACATGCAAAAGAGAACACAGGGAGATGCTATTTTGGTGCAGCAACTGAACTGCTTTTCTGTTGTTCATTCATCTCTTAAAATAATCAATCAACATGCAAAACTAACAGACCGCTTCCACGATCCACAATTCACGGCAACCTCCTCCACAGACCGTGCCATCCCACAGTCCTCAGAATATGCCGTGCTTAACTTAAAGAAACTGACGCGCCCATAACAACCGTTTGGGCTCACAAGAAACTCTGACGAAGCTCATGCAGAAAAGAAACGACAGAGGAAACGAGACAAAGAGTAGTGCAGAAAACTGCAAATAAAATGAGACAAAGCAGATGAACATTGCCTGGATTACTTATCAATCTCCTCCTAATTCCGGCGTTGTTCATTTGAGCCTGGTGACGCCGATCCTTTCACGAAGTTCTTGAAACTTGGTCTTCCCAAGTTGCTTTGTCAAAACATCTGCTAGCTGATCTTGCGTTCTCACAAACTCCAAGCTGATCTCCCCGCTGTCAACACATCCTCTAATGTAATAAAACTTTGTATCGATGTGTTTACTCCTATCATGGAGCACATGATTTTTACTGAGAGCAATAGCGGACATATTGTCCATCTTCAGTTGTGGCGGGGACACCTGGACTCCAAGAATATCACTGAGTAGTCGACGGAGCCAGACCCCTTGACATGTCGCTGCTGCTCCTGCGATATACTCCGCTTCGCATGATGATAATGCAACCACCCGTTGCTTCTGTGACTGCCAAGTCACTGGGTTTCCGCCAAGGAAGAATACAATGCCAGTTGTACTCTTCCGGTCGTCCACGTCACCTGCCATGTCACTGTCGCTGTAGCCGACTAGCTTGAGTTCGGCATTGCCCCTTGTATATGTCAGACCATAGTCAGTCGTACCTGCAACATGTCTAAGCAAATGCTTCATTGCTGCCATATGTTCCTGCTTCGGTTCCTCCATGAAGCGGCTCAGGTATCCAACTGAAAATGCCAGGTCTGGTCGGGTGTGTAGAAGGTACCGAAGGCTCCCAATGAGGCTGCGGTATGTTGTAGCATCCACTACAGGTGAGGAACTCTGCTTTGACAATCTCAGCCGTGTCTCCATGGGTGTGGAACAACTATTACAGCTGCTCATCCCTGCTTTCTCAAGCAGTTTTGTAGCATAAGTCTTCTGACACAACTCAATGCTATGTCTCTTCTGCCTTACCTCAATGCCAAGGTAATATGACAGGGTACCCAGGTCACTCATACTGAAAAGTGTCTTCATTTCCATCTTGAAAGTATTGATCTCATCTTTTGACTCCCCTGCGATGACGGGGTCATCCACATAGACTCCTACCACTAGCCTTGTACTCTCGACGCCACGAGTGTACAGCCCATGCTCGCACTCACTCCTGATGAAACCGAGTGCATTCAAACTTGCATCCAGTTTTGCATTCCATGCCCGCGGAGCTTGACGTAGCCCATAAAGAGCTTTATGTAGCTTGAGAACCATCTGCTCACAGCCAGCAGCAAAGAACCCTGGTGGTTGTGCAACATACACTTCTTCCATCAACTCTCCGTTGAGAAATGCAGTTTTGACATCCATGTGATGCACAGACCAGCTATGGTTTGCTGCCACAGCTAGCACCACTCGCACCGATTCTATCCTTGCAACCGGTGCAAACACCTCCTCGTAGTCTATCCCTTGACGTTGCACATATCCCTTGGCGACGAGTTTGGCCTTGTGTTTTACAACCTCACCATGCTCATCGCGCTTAAGTTTGAATACCCACTTCAAGCCGATGGCACGGTGTCCAGGGGGAAGATCCACCAAGGACCATGTCTTGTTCTCTTCAATAGAGGCCATCTCCTCCAACATTGCCATTCGCCACTCCTTAGTCTGCTTTGCCTCCTCAACAGTTGTCGGTTCATCACCAATTGCCACCAAAAGCTCCTCAGTCAACTGCCGCTCGGCCAGACCAGGAGGTGAGGTAGCACCAAGTAAATTGTCCATGGTGCGAAAACGAAATGGTGCATCATCATGGTTGGCATCCAAGTTGGGTTCACCTGATGGTGGCGATGCGAACTCGATGCTGGCTCCAACTGGCACAGAAGGTGTGCGGGGCTCAGACCCGCACGTGGGTATCGCCGCACTAGCTGGTGATGAAGATGATGTTGTTGTTGTAGCTGGCGAGGTTGATGTAGCAGGGAGACTGGTGCTGCCTCGATCTCTGGAAGCCTGCACGTAGTCAACGTAGAACGGCTCGTTGTCGTCGTCTGGCCCAGCTCCTTTGTCAACGCCCCAGTCCCAGGGACGACTCTCCTCAAACACTGCGTCCCGTGAGACATACACACGTTTTGTGACTGGATTGTAGAATCTGTAAGCCTTGGATCCTTGCTCATACCCAACAAACACCATGGGCGTGCTCCGGTCGTCGAGCTTGGCAAGGTGCTTCCCGGTTGTCTTCACGTGTGCCACGCACCCAAACGTGCGGAGAAAATGTACGGGAGGCTTGCGCCCATGCCATACCTCATGTGGCGTCTTCCCCTCAACACTCTGGGTGGGAGCACGGTTCAGAATAAACACTGCAGTTGTCACTGCTTCTCCCCAGAACCAACCTGGCAGTGACATCGCCTTCATCATGCTCCTGGCCATCCCCATCACCGTCTGATTTCTTTTTTCCACCACGCCATTTTGTTGTGGTGTATACGGCGCTGTAAGGTGCCTCTGGATCCCTTGCTTGGAGCGGTAATCACTGAATGCCCGCGCTGTGAATTCACCTCCTCGATCGGTGCGTAGTGTTCCCAGCTTCCGTTCTGACAATGCTTCAGCTCTAGCCTTGAACTTGACAATAGCTTCAGCTGCTTGATCTTTAGAGCTCAGCAAGATGAGCCACATAAATCGGCTCAAATCGTCAACGAGGAGAAGGAACATTTTGTTGCCACTAGGTGTCGATGGAGTCACAGGACCACAGATGTCCCCGTGTACAAGTTCTAGCTTGTGTGTTGCATGGTATTTGGCTTCACTTGGGAACGCCAGTCGCCGTTGCTTCCCTGCGAGGCAACTGTCACAAACTTGATCGACGTGATCAATGTTTGGCAACCCTCGCACCATCTGCTCCTGTGCCAACTTCCGCAGCCCTTTGAAGTTGAGGTGGCTGTATCTAGCGTGCCACCGCCATGCCGCGTCTGTTCCCACCGCTGCCAGGCACACCGGCCTCCCGATGTTCAGTGCTAGAACATAGAGATGGTTTGCCGAGCGGTGCACTTTGGCTAGCAGACGCTTCTTCTGGTCCCAGATCCGGAGTACTCCGTCTTCGATCAGGATCTTGTACCCATCTTTGTCAAGCTGCCCCAAGCTGACGATGTTGGCAGTGAGGCGTGGGATATGATACACTTTGGTGAGTGCCTGGTGCTCCCCGTTCTTGCACGAGAAGAGCACTGTCCCGCAGCCTTCAATCCTGACCACGGATCCATCCCCGAATCGGACGGTGCCTTGCACGCCGGAATCCAACTCGGTGAAGGCTGAGCGCTCACTGGTCATGTGGTTGGTGGCGCCCGTGTCAAGGATCCAGCGCGCGTTGTCTCCCTCCTGCTTCCCGCCGAGTTGGACAAACAACTTATCCTCCTCCAGGTGAATCGCCGAGGGAGCCACTGGCAGCATAGGATCTGCAGCCCCAGCCGATGGAACAAGAGGCCTGGAGCGTGCATGGGCTCCCACCTTCTTGCCACCTGGCTGTGCGAGGGAGCTGACTTCCTCCACCCGGATTGCCGAGCATAGCACCGGAGGGGTCGCCGTACAGGCCGCTGGAGGATCCACCACTGGAAAAACCGCCAGGCGGGCCACTGGAGAAGCCGCCGGTGCGGCCGCCGAGCAGGCCGTTGGCGCAGCTGCCGAGCGGGCCGCTGCAGGTGCTGCCGAGTAGGCCGCCGGCGCAGCTGGCGAGCAGGCCGCTGGAGGAGCCGCCGAGAGGATCCACTGAGGAGCCGCCGAGCCAATCGCCCGATCTGAGGATGCTTGTGTCGGTGCATTTGCAAGGCTGGTCAGTGGAGTGGGGAAAGTAACATTAGTGCTGTCCAGAGTGGTTGCCAGCAATAAAGTATTTTCCCCCTTCCTCCACTTGGGTTGCGTGCACTTGTGCATCCCGTTTCTTCTTGCGACACTCTCGAGCCCAGTGCCCGGTCTTGCCGCAATAGCGGCACTGGTCGTCGGCTACCGAAGTCCCGCCAGCGCTGCCACCTCCGCTCGGTTTTGGTGGCCGGAACCCGCCTCGGCCTCCGCCGTCTCTTCCACGTCCACGACCGCGACTCCTCTTCTGGCTTGACGCAGCTCCCTTCCAGCGCTCATGAGAGCCTTCTCCGGTGAATTGTAGCCGCGATGTTACTCGCGCGATCAACTCCTCCTCGGTGAGGTTCAGTCTTGCCATAGAAAGCGCCGCTGCCGCCAAGGTTGTGACGCTCCTCCGCTGCCTTGAGTCGTCCCATGAGCTCTTCCACGGAGAGCTCGCTCAGATCGAGCAGTGTCTCGATTGACAGTGCAATCTGCTCGAACTTCGGTGGAAGTGCTTGGAGGAATTTCCGGATTACCTCCTCGTCCGAGCAGTCTTCGCCAAGAACTGCGAGTTGGTGCGTGATTCCATTGATGCGGACGCCAAAGTCGTCAACGGTTTCTCCGTCGTGAAATTTGAGTGCATCAAATTCCCGACGAAGAGTATTCGCCCTCGCCTTGCGCACGCGTTCCACGCCGACGTGCGTGGTCCTGATGGAGTCCCACGCAGCCTTGGCGGTGGCCTTGCTTGCGACAGTCCCGATCATCTCCATTGGAACGGCCTTCGCGATCGCCTCGAGGGCCATCCGGTCTTCAAAGAAGTCGGTGGTGCCGATACTCACCGCCGTCCACAAGCCCCTTGCCTGCAGCATGACCGCATGAGCGCTGCCCAGTCGAAGTAATTCGTCTTCGTCAGAGTCGGGAATGAGCCGCTGCCACTGATCTCCTTGGTGACTCGGTGGATCACCAGTCCGCGCTCGGTGCTGCCGCCACCTCTGCCACCGCTCCCCGATGGCGGTGTGGACTCCTCCCGAGTCCGCCGTGGTGGTGACGAAGAGCGTCGGCACGGCATGATCGTCTACTCCCAGGTGCGGTGACTTTGATACCAATTGTTCCGGTTGCCACCGGTGATGATCCGTTCGCCTGAGCAAGAACACTGGTCACCTGCACACGCACATACACATGCAAAAGAGAACACAGGGAGATGCTATTTTGGTGCAGCAACTGAACTGCTTTTCTGTTGTTCATTCATCTCTTAAAATAATCAATCAACATGCAAAACTAACAGACCGCTTCCACGATCCACAATTCACGGCAACCTCCTCCACAGACCGTGCCATCCCATAGTCCTCAGAATATGCCGTGCTTAACTTAAAGAAACTGACGCGCCCATAACAACCGTTTGGGCTCACAAGAAACTCTGACGAAGCTCATGCAGAAAAGAAACGACAGAGGAAACGAGACAAAGAGTAGTGCAGAAAACTGCAAATAAAATGAGACGAAGCAGATGAACATTGCCTGGATTACTTATCAGTGACCAAGAACATTGTGGGATCGGCAATCTGGGCGGGGCTTGCAGCAAGCCATCCCCTACATGTGCTGGTCGTTTTTCCAACGAGGTGATGCGCTCCTTGACGCCAGCAATTTCTGTAGTAAGATCAGTCTTCAATTCTGTCATGTTGAGCGTCATGGATGTCGTGAGATCGGCGTTTTGCTGGGTCAGCACCGCCATCTCGGAAGTCCCCTCCATTGGCTCTGATACTAAGTTGTCACGGGCACGGATCAGCGAACGGAGGCGATAGTCGTAGAAAACTGGAGGGCGAGGACCTGGCGTCTTGCGGCGGCCGGGAGGTCCCGTGATGACAATAGCGAGGTAGAGGGTTTAGCGCAGGAGGAGGGCACCGAAAATAGGCTAGGGTAAAGATGATTGATCTATTCTTACTCAAAACCATGATGTCCTCCTCTTTAAATAGAGGGTGGACTTACATATTCATAATCTAACTTACTTATTATAGAGTTCTTATTCTAATCTTACTCAACTAGGAAATTTCTATCTTTGGAAGCTAATGTGTTCAGGACTCTGCCACCTTATCACAATCCGGATCGACTGTTGAGCTGTTGCCGGCTGGAAGCTCTTTTGGTCTGCGTCTGGAATATGTCTTGCCCCACATGACAGATGCCTTGAGTGCTCATATTTAACATTTAGTAAATGCAGCAACTGAACAACATGATAAGCATATAGTACAGTAAGATAACTATTGAGGGCGTCTATAGACTTTGAAGTAGACACCACTGTTTGCATATTTCAAGGGCAAAGAACTTTCATATTCAACTCAAGAGATGTATTGGAAACAAAAGGATACACATGAAAATATATGATGAAGTAGCTATTCTGTGCAAGACAATATATGGCCGGCAGCTCCAAGAACCTTGGTTTTCAGGTTCAGCAATCTCATCAAAGTGATTCCCTCGTTTCCTCCAGTATATCAACAAGAAGCATATGCAACTCAGGACAAACAGAATTACAGCCCAAATGCTTGTGCCAAGCACAATCCATAGTCTCACCAAAGGGCGGCGTCTTGGACAATAACTCCGTGCGTAATTTTTCACTGGGTGACATTTTCCCTGCGACCAAGACACACTTCAGCATTAGCTCATCCAGTCATCCTAGCTGCACACCTAAGCAATACAACAATTGCAGTGAAGTAGTCAAACTAGGGATAGAGAAATACAGAGAAAAAAGAACAAATTGGTAAAAGCACACAAAGCACTCATCAAGGTTACCAAAAACGAGCAGAAATTTTTTGAAATAACCCTTGAAAAAATTTCCAATAAGGCACACAAGAACGCACTCGGCATTACTAGAAATCAAGAAAGTGAGGTGGCACTCTTGAATTATGTGATGGTATGTGTATCCAATCCATTGTAAGTGGTCAGCAACAGTGCCTGTAGCACTTGTTTAAGTTTGGGTGTTTGTACTATTGTTTAGTTTGCTGTATCCGTATACCGCACTTGCTATCTGTAAGGTGCTTAATGTACCATAACACGACATTTCATAGTCTTTGTTTGTTTGTCTCGAGTAAATAAAGTGGAAATGTTGCATAAATTCTGCAAGTTTTGTCCGCCCTGCTCTTTTTTGTTCTTAAACTAGCATCCCGTATTTATATTCCTTTATTTGGAGAGGATTTTTTTGAAAGCATGGCAGGAGCGCTGCAGTATTTAATTAAAGGAGAATAGAAAGGTGCCGGGGAGGAGGAATGTAATATTGTTGTTTTTCTGCCCAATGATTGATGAGCATGACCGAATGCCGGGGATCAGTAAATGAGGAATGAAGAAATACGAACTGAGCCGCCCTTGGGTCAGAGGGTAGCTCTTGCTTGTTGTGACCAGAATAGATGAAGAACTGACCACCATGACAACATGGTCCATCTTCTGTAGCTGTTGCACTATGTGAAAGACTTAAGAGTAAATTTCACAAAACCACACTATCTATGGTAAAACTATCACAAAACTACACCATCTATGGTAAAACTATCACAAAACCACATTTTGAAGGACTGATTTCAGAGAACCACACTTACTTTTGCATAACGTTGCACAAAACACACTTTCAAGCAATATCATCGCATCCAACAGGCTTGACATCCCAGGTGCACTCGTTATATTAACAAGGTCATCTCATTTTTATTTGTTGACGTGGAGGTAATTGCCACGATGAATAACAGTTGACATATCAGTTTGCCCACATGTCATGGTGGGGCAAATGAAATGGCTTGAGCTTCTTCTCCCCGAAGCCATCAATAATTGTGGGAGACGCGCATGAAGAGATGTGAGAGGCCTCCCAGACTAAGACTCGGTCAATGGCTTCCAAGAGAAAAAGCCGAGGCCCTTTTGTTAGCCTCGCCAATCACATAGAAAATCTGATGTGTTAAGGTCCATCCACTGTGGCAGGTTCATCCACGCCAACAAATGAAACAACGTAACTTGTTAGTCTAACGAGTGGAATCAAGAAGTCAAATCCATTGCATATGAAGGTATTGCTTAAAAGTGTAGTTTGTTAAATGTTATGCAGAGTAAATGTGTTTCTCATAAATATGTCTTTCAAAGTGTGATTTTGTGATAGTTTTGATATAACTAGTGTGGTTTTACAAAATTTCCTCATTAGTTAATTGTATTGGGAGTATGAACTATATGGAACCAATGACCGCTTTAAGTGACTGCTTCTATAAGTATACATCATAACTTACATGGCTAAAACTCCACTGTTGGTTATATTTTGCCATGCCCATTCACTATCTCGAGGAGGGTTGATAACAAAGCCTGTGGGCCACATCCTCCCTTGATTCTTAGCCGTCCAATACATTTTTTTTGGATAGGGAAACTTTATTAATTTTCAAGGTGTTAACATCAAGAAGATACAAGACCCTGAAAACAATTCCCGGCCTCTGCATAACCAGGATGCACACAGCCAAAAGAACAAAAAATACAAGCAATTCTAATGACAATCAATCCGCAGATTAGACCGTCGCCCATGAGGCTGGGTAAAAAACTCCTTGGCCACCCACTCCAATTGTTGAGATGCCTCTGCAACCAAATCCTGCGAAGATGACGGCTGTAGGATAATCCATGTACGAAGCCAATGGATTACTGAGAAGATAACCTAAAAAGGGGAAGCATTATGTTTTTTATCAAACATCAGATCATTCCTGCATAGCCATACAAACCAACACGTAGCAGCCACCCCTAGCAGGATCAAAGGCTTCAATTCTGACCCAACACCCCCTAGCCAAGAACCAAACAAATGAGACACACTACGAGGTTGAGAAAGTCCTGAAGCTGCATGTGTAATAGACCAAACAGCACGAGCAAAACAACAATCAAAGAACAAATGGTTGATTGTTTCCTCCTTAGGACAAAAGCAACACTTCTTGTCTCCGTGCCAGTTACGTTTGGTGAGATTATCTTTTGTCAACCGGACCCCTCTACGTAAGTACCAAAGAAAAATTTTGATTTTCAGAGGAACTTTCAGCTTCCAAATCCGCTTATTGAAATTAGGGACATCCACATGAATCATGGCTCGGTAATGTGATTTCACTGAGAACTGTCCGGTTCGATGAAGGTTCCAACGAAATTCATTAGGTTCCTGGCTCAACACAATGTTAGCAATGCGTGAAAGTAAATCATTCCATGCTACTAACGTATGTCCAATGAGATCTCGCTGCCAAGAGATATTGGGGGGCGAGGTGCTCAGGACATCTGCAACAGAAACCTGCTTGTGACGAGCTATTTATATAGAATAGGATACTGTTCTCGCAGGGTTACCTGCATGGATCTAGAAGGCGGGCTCGGCGGCCGCCTCGGCGACGCGTAGGCGCTCGGCGGCAGTCAGCCGCCGCGCCTTGGGTCCTCAGCGGCCGGCTGGCGTCTGGGCAGTCAACATCGGTCCAAGGCTGAGCCAGGCGGGCGAGGCGCGGTGGTCGGGTAGGCGCATGAGGCGGCGGCGCGGCGCTTAGGCGGACATCGAGGCCGTCTAGCGCAGGGGTGGACCCGCCCTTCGGGCATGCTCGGGCGGTCGCCCGAGCTCCGTCGCCGGCGGACCCCCTCCCACCCCCCGGCGCCTCCTTTTCGCTCGAGCCCCCACAGCCCCCACCCCAAAGAAGAACATGGGGGAGGAGCAGCCGGGCCTGGAAGGGCCGGATCCGGGCCCTAGGCCTTGGATCTGGAGGTGGGGCGGCGCAGGCGCGAGCGAGAGAAGGAAGGGAGAGAGGAGAGAGGGGAGAGGGCGGCGCGGCCTCAAGGCAGTCGGCACGAGTAGGGGTGGCGAGAGAAGGAGGGGGGAGAGGAGGCGGAGAGCAAGAGGCGGCGGCGTAGAAGAAGAAGAAGGGGGCGGCGGCATAGAAGGGAGAGAGAGGAGGAGAAGAAGAAGGGGGTAGGTGGGAGCAAGAGAGAGAGGAAGGAGGAGAGAGGGTGAGAGAAGGGGGAGAGGCGGCGGCGAAGCGGGCGAGAGAAGGGGGAGGAGCGGCGCAAGAGAGAAGGAAGGGAGCGGCGGCGGTATAGAAGAGGAAGAGCAGGGGCCAGGTGGAAGAGAAAAAGAAAGAGAGGTAGAAATTAAATAGAAAATTTTAAAAAAAGAAGATTAATTAAAAGTTTGCATATAAAATTTTGATAATATAAGTCCTAAGGTAACAATATCTATCATTATCTATCAAATTTACAATATTATAAATTATTTTAGGTAATAATTCTCCCTCCAAACATCATATATCTTGACATTGCCAGTAGGATATCATGTTAAAGTCGGCCACCTAGGCCCCGCCTAGGCGCTAGGCCCCTGCTTCCCGCCCGCCTAGCGCCTAGCGCCTACTTGAACATTGGTTACCTGACTAAGCCACTTGTCTTCCCAGAACCGAATTTGAGATCCATCTTTAACGATGAACGAGCCGAAGCGTAGAAACTCTCCCTTCACCTTCATAAGGCTAGCCCAAAAGTGTGAGTCCCCAATTCACCACTGTGCTTGTGAAAGCGGTTTGGATTGAAGGTATTTATTCCGTAGAATCTGTTGCCAGGTGCCATCCGTTGTCAACAATTTAAAAAGCCATTTACTGAGAAGGGCCGTGTTCTGAATACCCAAGGCATGAATGCCTAGACCCCCTTGGTCTCTAGGTTGGCACAGGATTCTCCATTTAGCAAGACGATACTTTCGTTTGTGGTCATCGATCTGCCAAAAGAACCTAGAGCGAAAATAATCTAGTTTTTGAAGTACCCCTTTTGGAATCGCAAAGAAAGACATCATGTACATGGGTAAACTACTGAGGACTGAGTTAATCAGCGTTAATCTCCCACCCGTCGAAAGGTGTTTGTCCTTCCAACTACTGAGACGTTTCTCGAATCGTTCCTCAACTCGTTTCCAATCGGCATTTGATAGTTTCCTATAATGGATAGGAATCCCTAAATACTTTAATGGAAAATTCCCTTGATTGCAACCAAATAATTCAGTGTATTGATCAACCGCTTCCTGTGCCTCCCCGAAGCAGAATAATTCACTCTTATGGAAATTAATTTTTAGACCCGATAGTTGCTCGAAAGCACAAAGTAATAACTTCATGTTACGAGCCTTCTCCAAGTCATGGTCCATAAAGAGGATTGTATCATCAGCATATTGTAGTATGGATAAGCCGTCCTCTACCAGATGCAGCACCATTCCACTAACCTGACCATCTGCTTTTGCTCTTTGAATCAATATTGAAAGCATATCAGCAACAATATTGAAAAGAATTGGAGATAGTGGGTCACCCTGTCGAAGACCCTTTTTTGTTTGGAAATAAGACCCCACATCATTATTTACGTTAACTACAACAGAGCCACCCGATATGAAGGATTGCACTCAAGATATCCACTTTGGTGAGAAACCCTTCATCCGTAATATCTGCATTAAAAAGGTCCATCATACTTTATTGCAAGCCTTTTCAAAGTCAATTTTAAAAATGACTCCACTTTGTTTTTTCCGATGCAACTCATGTATGGTCTCATGCAAGATGACGACACCCTCTAGGATGTTACGACCTCGCATAAAAGCAGTTTGAGTTGGGCTAATGATGTGATACGCAACTAAATTTAATCTGATAGTAGCTACTTTGGTGAAGATTTTGAAACTGACATTTAAAAGACAAATAGGTCTGTATTGTTGGATTTGATTGGCAGACCTAGTATTTTTTTGAATGGGTGTTCGCACATCGAAACTAGATTGCTCGGATATGTCGATACCGATACGTTAATACCACGACACACCGTTTCCCCCAAAACACCAATACAACAATACGTGTATATAGATATAATAAAAATACAAAAATATAGAATTTAATGATTTCTTACGAGAAAATGGGTGACATAAGGCAAGCATAATGGCATAAATTAAACAACAAATTATAAAGATTAATGGCAGTTGTATACCTTCTCTGAACTATATGTGGTGTTCTCTTCCACTTCCATAAAGCTACAGAACCATTGTAAAGACTTGAATAAGCTACACCGAAGTTAAGAACAAAGATGGAGCATTAAGTGATCTGGTGAAACATTGTCTATGTTAAAACCTAACATAGTAACTTATCCAACAAAGCAATCAAAGAACAACATCAATCAGCACTATCAGTTCTCACTTCTTAGTGGTTAGCAAATCTGGTACACCATATCCCTCATGGGCACATAAGAGAAATATTATACAGGTCATCATCCGTCGGTGAGTGAGAAGTTCATATGAGGGCGGCTTACTACTTCTGCACGCACAAAGTAATGGTATTGTCCTCAATTGGATAGAGTACCTATAACTCAAATCTACATACTAATTCTTCATTTTTTTTTGAAGCTCAAAAATCTACAAAATCATAAAATACAAGATTCATGAGTTTCCTAGTTGGCCACACTAGAAAAGGCAATGCTAGGGGAACATGAAAAACTTTCCTTAGATAACAAAATTCTGTATATGGTAGACCTAGAACATACATAATAATCTACAACAAAAGCAAGACTACCTCCCATGTTGACTATTAGCAGCATCTTGAAATAAAAAAAAACTCAAGTGACATTAAGTGTTTGGTAAGATCCCCATAGACCTCCTGCGATCCACCCAAATACCAGCACAATAACACTTCTGACTTGAACCTTCCTCTGTAATCTCCATCTTACATGCATAAATGCAGAGGCAAATTCGAAGATACAGATACATGCATCAAAATCTTAACCTGATTTAAGCTATCTAATCACTACTAAGACTAGAACGCTAGTGACAAGGTGCATCTTTCTTCCTTCTTTTTGGATCAACAACTAGCAGCTACCAAAGATCAAACAAGTAACAGAAAAGGGTAGGCTTTTTGGACTGACCCTTTCAATGCTCACGGGAAGAAGGCCACGAGTTGTGATAGAAAGCAGCAGAGGGACGAGTTATGCTGGATTTCACCATTGCTACCATGGCCGACTCACCACTTCTCATGGAGGATGTGGACGGAGGGAGGCGGCGTTGCCGGGGTTCCCTAGTAAATAGCTGGAGATATAGGCCCGATTCGCTGCACATATACGAACTGAGGCTCTGAGAAAAAGAAAGAGAGAGCGAGAGGAACTGACAGGCCGTGCAAATAGGCTAGGCTGCTAGGCAAATGGGCCAGTAGGCCAGTAGATGGAGGCGAATGGGCCAAAAGATGCTAGTGGATATTAGGGCTGATTGGGTACAAACATAACTTGGTCTAACTAAATATATACATATGGATTATACCTTGTATAACTTTTTTCCAAAAATTTTAGGTGTTTAATTTAATACCCATGAACATGCTAGATCTGCTCCTGGCGCAATACAGTAGATCCTACGGCTCTGGTGATCTAACACCTTCGGTGCAAATGGTTTGGTGCAGAATGGTGATGCTAGGTAGTGAGGGTACGAAGGTAATTTGAGCCAAGGCATTTACAACGTCGCCCCGCGCCTCTGTCCCCAAGCCCACCATGTTCTCCTCCCTAAATTCTTCTCTTTTCTTCCCGAATCCTCTGGTCCCTCCCCTCCCAGGCGAGCACCAGTCTCACCTGATTCAGCACGCCACCGCCTCCCTCACAATCTCCTCGACTGCCTCCCCTCAACTCTCTTGCCCCCAAATTGCCCCAGCTTTTTCTGCCCTAGTCACGGTCAGCAATAATGTCACACGGTCAAGTCGTGGTCGACAAGAACTGGACCGTGCGGTCGAGGTGGCAGCGGCATCCTGGGCACCGAAAGAGGCAGCGAGAGCCATCCCGCCTAGGCTGCGCGAAGCTGCTTCACCCCAACCTGGAGCCGACCACAGGCCACCCACCCCCACCCTTGTAATTGTAATTGCAAGTTCGCAGGTTCGCAAGTTCGCAGGCCCCTCCATCCTTGTAATTGTAATTGCTCGAACGCGTACTGTTGCACAACTGGAGATATCTATTATCTTGTTAAAACAGTCACAAGGTAGAAATGAACGAAGGCTTAGGTGGCAGGCTGGCACGGCCCTGACCGAGCGCGCCGCGTCTACCCACAGCGCAGCAGCAGGCTTAGTGCTATTCGGCCATGGCGGGGCATCGCGTGAGCACGCAAAAAACAGCACGTCGACAACGGTAGGCGCGGTAGCGAGGACTTGGGATTCTTGCCGTGATCCTTGATCTACACGAAGGTGCCCTGTCCACTACCTCCACCTCATCCTCTTTCCCCATCATATTCGTCGTGTACTTCTATGGCCGCCTCTTGCTCGATCGTGCAGTCTTGCTCATTCTTGGCCTCCATGACCGATTGACTAGGAAATATGGCTCTTCAGTTGCTGCAGTGCTCTTGCTTAGCGTGCGCGGCGAGCAGAGCAGTCGACGACGGAGAGGTGGAGGAGACTAAACGACTGAGGCGCCCATTTTCGCACGACATGGGTCATGGCAACTTTCCACGTGGGACCGAGAAAGATGTGGCTCACGGGCTATGTTCTTCGTATCGTCGTATGAGCTTCGTGTGTAAAGCAGTGGCAGCTTATATAATTGCTAGCCGTCTTAGCCGAAATCAACATCTATATCATATTGCTAGCCGTCTTCGACCATGAATTCTTGATGAGGCCACTCAGAAGAATTTTCCTTGGTTAACCAGCACAGCGGCAATTTCTAAATGGAAAGCATATGCTTATTTGAGATGGAAATGCACTTACGGGCATAGGCCCTATATCTCAGTCTTGTTCTTTAAAGATATGATACGTAGTTCCTCCTACTTATTCTCGATCTTTTACTATGGTAACTCCAATGCAACCATTTGATATTTCAGACATGCCATCAATCTTTCATCATAAACTAAAATATATATTCTGATAAAGTAAACTATATATTCAGATTTTTTTATTTACGTACCTTCGATCTTTGAGATATTCTCTAAGCTTTTCGATGAGTTTTCGCTCCTCACAGCATGACATGTCACCGGTGCTCCC
The DNA here is from genome assembly GCA_036346265.1 of Melocanna baccifera. Classification (NCBI taxonomy): domain Eukaryota; kingdom Viridiplantae; phylum Streptophyta; class Magnoliopsida; order Poales; family Poaceae; genus Melocanna; species Melocanna baccifera. Next base: position 24,479,930 of record CM070678.1, read on the forward strand.
CACTCTAGAAAGCATGTTTGTCAAAATCTTCTCCATTTTAGGTCCTTGGGACACAGTTACAAATGCCTTGCAATCGAATTGGCCCTTGATTTTCTCATACACTTGGTTAGCGAGTGTTGTCTTGCCAAGACCTCCAAATCCCACAACAGAAACTACTTTGAGTTGCTGTGTGGCCGAGCCGCTGTCTACCTCCTTGGTTACCAACTTGATAATATAAACCCTCGGACCCTTGATGCCCACAAGCTCACTCACGTCAGCATATATGTGGCTGGTAGCCGAGGATCACTTGCGACCCAGCATCCTTTTGTTTGATCCAACGACCTGCTTTCCATTCAGTAGTCTCAGGCACAGGCTTCTAATCAAACAATCCATCTTCAAGCGTGCCTGACCAGGCAGTAATCATAAATTTTTCAGGTTACACCGAGCGGAAGACCTGAACATCTCTGTCCTGCCACCAAGTCTTGCTTGCCACTTGCAAGAGGCAGAATGCATATAGTGCACAGAGCACAGTCGCACATCTCCTCAAAACTTTAACAGGACACAACACTTCATCCGCACAAGAAGTTGGTTGTAAAGACAGCAAGAAATCGACCTCTACGATCCATCCAATAAATACTGACGACCATCGTGTGATCAGCTCAAGCGTAACTTTGCATATCACTAGCTACCACTGAGCTATATATATTCAAGCATAAGAGGCCACCCTTGTACATAAGTCTACACAGGTAGCTAGCTACCAAAAATGATGATCAAGATTGCTCATTTTGAGCTCCTACCTCCGAAGGAAAAAAAATGAAACGGGGGAGAGTCGACTCTGTTCCTTGTTACAGAGTGAATATTTGGTAGGGTTGACGGTCTACTCCCACGATCACTTGAAATTTCCACTGCTTGCGACTCACTAATTTGTTTGCCGTGCGTTGCATGGTTGATTGTCCTGATCACATGAAATTCCAGCCATAACATACAGTATAAAAAAATGCATGGCAAGACCACGACTTGGGCTAGCAGACCATCCATTTTGGTTTGTGGGGTGGACTGTGGACCAGAGGTCAGCTGTGCTTTCTCCTCTTTAGTGTTCTTACTTGCTGTGATATGTAGAAATATATTTAAAGCTATCTTGGTCATCATTTCCCTACGAGTAGGTCATATTCATCGTTTTTGGTTTTTTGCTTGGTTTTAGTGTAACATTCCTTCAAACGAAAAAATCAGAATTTTGGCATTAATTTTCTTGATCGTTAATTAGAATAAGTTTCTGGTATCCTAGTGAATGTGCATACTAAATTTCAAGGGATTTTAAGTTTTGGTTTGAGAGTTAACTCAATTTTAGATTTTAGTTCAGTTTTGTTGCAGCAAAGCTTCACGAATCAAAAGATTTGAATTTTCTTAAGCTCTTTCAAGATATTTGGTTGGAATAGGTTCTTAAAGTCATGATCTAATCTTGATTTAAGTTTTAATTCTTTTGGATCTGCGGATCAAAAAATTTTATGGAATTTTAGATGTGAAACAGTGCTTTTTTTACTGTTCACCGATCTGAAATCACTATAGCAACACGATTTTTAGATGTTCTCATAGTTAATGAAGTAAATAATTAGTAAATACTTGAAAATTTTGAATGCATTATTTATCCCCTCTATTATTATATCCATCCTACAGTAGGATGGTCCACTCCCACAATCACATCAAATTTCCACTGCTTGGCAGCTCACTAATTTGTCTGCCGTGCGTTGCATGGTTGGATGTCCTATTCACATGGAATTCCAGCCATAACATACAATTAAAAAAAAACATGCAACTTGGGCTAGCAGACCATCCATTTTGATTTGTGGGGTGGACTAGCGGTCAGCTGTGCTCTTCTCTCTCGTTGTCTCGTTCCCAAATCCCAATTGGCTTTCCTCCATGGCACTCACTGACGTTCCTCTCATCTATATCTTATACAATTAGACACGGAACATACTGATCAATCAATATGCCTGAGCTTGGGCTCCTCATCCGAGGAGCTACAATAATCTTGTGGCTATTGATCTCGCAAGCACCATCCACTTGCTGTGTTCATGCGAGGATATCAGGCGGGAGCTGCGTCGCGAGCGAGAGGGATGCGCTTCTCTCCTTCAAAGCAAGCCTGCTGGACCCTGCTGGCCGTCTCTCATCATGGCATGGTGAAGACTGTTGTCAATGGAAGGGAGTCCGGTGCAACAACAGGACAGGCCATGTCATCAAGCTCAACCTCCGCAGCGACTTTGGCAACTGGTTGGAGACTAGGTTGAGCTTGTCGAGAGGTAAGATGAGCTCCTCATTGGTTGCTTTACAACACTTGAGGTATCTCGATCTGAGCGGGAATTTCTTCAACTTCACAAGCATACCTGTGTTCGTGGGTTCTCTGAAGAACCTAAGGTATCTCAACCTCTCAGACGCATGTTTCAGTGGGAGAATACCTTCCCAACTCGGTAATCTCTCAAATTTGCAATATCTTGATGTTTGTTGTAACTTCCATGCTTTTAACGCGGTGGATCTTGCATGGTTGCCACGTCTCCCTTTGTTGAGGCATCTTGACATGAGTTGGGTGGACCTCAGTTCTGCGAGGGATTGGGTTCGCTGGGTCAACATGCTTCCCGCTCTGAAAGTCCTTCGGTTGTCTTATTGTAGCCTTAACAGCACCATCTCTACTCTATCTCATTCCAACCTCACACATCTTGAGGTCCTTGATCTTTCGGAAAAACGTCTTTCACATTGCACTCGAACACAGTTGGTTTTGGGCTCTCACAAGCATTAAGGAGCTCTATTTCGGATATTGTGAATGGTCCGGATCCATACCTGATGCATGGGGGAACATGACTGCCCTTCAAGGCAATAGTCTCGTTGGTTTGATACCGATTTCGATTGGGAACCTGACCAATCTCAATGTTCTTCATGTGCCTGGAAACATGCCGACTGGCCCTCTTCCTGTGGAAATTGGAGCGCTCGGTAATTTGGAAACATTGGATCTCAGCCACAATTACTTCAATGGTCCTGTACCTGCTCAAGTTGGAGCGCTCGGTAATTTGACTTGGTTGGATCTCAGCTACAATAACTTCAATGGTCCTATACCTGCTCGAGTTGGAGCGCTCGGTAATTTGGCTTGGTTGGATCTCAGCTACAATAACTTCAACGGTGTGCTCTTGAAGGAGCATTTCGCAGGTTTAGCAAATTTAGTGCATTTGGATCTTAGCCACAACAAATTCAATGGTGTGCTCTTAAAGGACCATTTTGAAGGTTTAGCAAATTTAGAGTATCTGGACTTGTCATACAACTCTTTCAAATTAGCTACAGAAGCAGATTGGGTTCCGCCATTTAAGCTGAAGGTTGCAGGTTTTCGGTCATGTCACTTGGGCCCCCATTTTCCACCGTGGCTTAGATGGCAAACGGACATTGATGTTCTCGTTCTTGGAAACACAAATTTGGATGATGTTATGCCTGATTGGTTCTGGGTGACATTTTCCCGAGCTTCATTCTTGCATGCATCAGGAAACAAGTTGCGTGGATCATTGCCGGCAAATCTAAGTCACGTGTCAGCGGACCATATATATCTCGGGTCCAATAAGTTTACAGGTCAAGTTCCGCAACTGCCTACAAATATAGTATACTTGAATCTGTCTTCAAACTCTTTGTCAGGGTCGTTGCCATCAGATCTCAAAGCTCCACTACTGAACGAGCTGTTGATTGCCAATAATCAAATTACAGGCACCATCCCATCATCTATATGTCAATTGACTAGCCTGAAACGGTTGGACCTCTCAGGAAACAGTTTAACAGGAGAATTCATGCAATGCTGGAAGGAGTCGAATAACAAATCTGTAATGGCCAATGCAAACTCTGCAAATCAATTTGGTTCTGTCATGCTCAGTCTTGCCTTGAACAACAATGATCTCTTAGGTGAATTCCCTCGATTTCTTCAATTTGCCTCGCAATTATTGTTCCTCGATCTTTCATACAATAGGTTCTCCGGAAGTTTGCCACGGTGGATACCAATGACAATGCCTAATTTGGAAATCTTGAGGGTAAGATCAAACATGTTTAGTGGTCATATTCCTAAGAGGCTTACTCACCTTGGTAGGCTTCATTATTTGGATATAGCACATAACAACATATCAGGAACCATACCATGGTCGCTATCAAACCTGAAGGCAATGACAGCCATATATCACAACACAGAGGACTACATTTTTGAAGAGAGCATACCAGTAATCACGAAAGACCAACAGCGTGACTACACCTTTGAAATCTACAATCTAGTGGTAAATCTTGATCTGTCAAGCAACAGTTTCACAGGACATATTCCAGAAGCAATTCATCTACTTATTGGGCTTACCAATTTGAATTTATCAAGAAATCAGTTGAGTGGAACAATCCCAAATCAGATTGGAGATTTAAAGCAGTTGGAGTCCCTTGACCTATCCTACAATGAGTTTTCTGGTGATATCCCCTCGAGCTTTTCAGCTCTAACTTCTCTAAGCCACTTGAACTTGTCATACAATAATTTGTCAGGTGCGATACCATCTGGACCGCAGCTACAAGCACTCGATAACCAGGTATACATCTATATTGGCAACCCTGGTCTTTGTGGGCCTCCTCTCTCCACAAACTGTTCAACTAATGAATCAAAGCAAAGTGTCCATGAAGAACATGAATATAGAGTTCATACGCCATTTCTTTACCTTGGCATGAGCATGGGATTTGTGGTCGGTCTTTGGACGGTGTTTTGCACCATGTTGATGAAGAGAACCTGGCAGGTTGCTTACTTCCGTATCATTGACAAGCTATATGATAAGGTTTATGTACAAGTGGCTATAAGGTGGGCTCGCCTGATGAAAAAAAACCTAGACGACGCAGCATGACAAGTCCCTTTCCACTGCAAGTGAATTGTGCAATACTTCTATATAAATGCTTTCTCACTTGAAAAATAAGTTTGGGTGTTTGTACTATTCTAAGTGGTCAGCTGCAGTGCCTATAGTACTTGTTTAAGTGGCCATTTGCTGTATCTGTATACCGCATTTGCTATCTGTAAGGTGCTTAATGTACCATAACATGACATTTCATAGTCTTTGTATGTTTGTCTCGAGTAAATCAAGTGGAAATGTTGCATAAATTCTCTGGAAAGTAAATCAAGTAGAAAGGTCATAGTACAGAGGTGCTCTGGAAAGGCGAAGTACAGGTTAGACAAAAAGGCGCCGGGGAGGAGGAATGTAAGATTATTGTTTTCCTGCCCGATGATTGATGAGCATGATCGAATGTTATCCGTAGGATGTCATACAGCAGTTAAGCTGCTAAACATTTTTGCTGTTTGTCAGATGTCTTCTATTGTAAACGGTCCATCTAGTATGGCGGCTTGAATATGCAGGATGCTCTACCCTATTAGCACTTTGTGTGCAGTCCCCATTTGTAGAAGGGATAATTAAGGATTCACCACTGCAAATAGATGCAATTGAGAATTTGCCCCTCTATATGCACTGACATATGACCCAGATACACCAGTCAGTGACACATTGAGGATAAATTATCGATTGCATCTCTGTGAGATGGGCAAATCCTCGAATGCCCCTTGTAAGAAAGGTGGCAATATAGCCTCTGAAAGTTAACTGTAACTACTAGATGTAGAGGATGAGCTCCAAGTAATTCAGTCAGTTAATCACGATGTGCAAACCTGTAATCTCTGGGGTAGCAAAATAGGAGCATCAAAGCAACAAAGCGGCATTGTGGGATCAGCAAGTACCTCTGTAGTCTGGAAACAAATGAGGAATGAAGAAATATGAACTGAGCCGCGCTCGGGTCAGAGGGTAGCTCTTGCTTGCTGTGACCAGAATAGATGTAGAAAAACTACTGTTCCTCACAGTGTTACCTTACTAGTCTCCTTTGGCTGGCAGGCAAGCGGCAGCGTCATGAACCACGTTCCTTGAATTGTCGCTGCCAACCTCCAATTCTTACGCCCTACAAATGTTTTTTGCCGGCACAAATAACACTGCGAGTGCTTAGTATTTGCTTTGGTCCACCGTGACAACATGGTCCATCTTCTGTAGCTGTTGCACTATGCGAAAGAGTTAAGAGTAAATTTCACAAAACCACGCCATCTGTGGTAAAACTATCACAAAACCACATTTTGAAGGACTGATTTTGGAGAACCACACTTACTTCTACATAATGTTGCACAAAACACACTTTCAAGCAATATCATCGCATCCAACGGGCTTGACATCCCAGGTGCACTTGTCATATTAACAAGGTCATCTCATTTATATTTGCTGATGTGGAGATAATTGGCACGATGAATAACAATTGACATATCAGTTTGCCCACATGTCATGGTGGGGCAGACGAAATGGCTTGAGCTTCTTCTCCCAGAAGCCATAATAATTGTGGGAGACGCGCATGAAGAGATGTGAGAGACCTCCCAGACTAAGACTAGGTCAATGGCTTCCAAGAGAAAAAGTCTAGGCCCTTTTGTTAGCCTCGCCAGTCACATAGAAAATCTGACATGTTATGGTCCATCCACTGTTGCAGGTTCGTCCACACCAGCAAATGAAACAACGTAACTTGTTAGTCTAACGAGTGAACTTAAGATGTCAAATCCATTGCATATGACGGCATTGCTTAAAAGGGTAGTTTGTTAAACGTTATGCAGAGTAAATGTGTTTCTTAGAAATATGTCTTTCAAAGTGTGATTTTGTGATAGTTTTGATATAACTAGTGTGGTTTTACAAAATTTACTCATTAGTTAATTGTATTGGGAGTATGAACTATATGGAACCAATGACCGCTTTAAGTGACTGCTTCTATAAGTATACATCATAACCAACATAGCTAAAACTCCATTGTTGGTTATATTTTGTCGTGCTCATTCACTATCTCGAGGAGGGTTGATAACAGAGCCTATGGGCCACATCCTCCCTTGATTCTTAGCTGTCCAATACAGAATGGCGGACCTAGGATTTTTTTTGAATGGGTGTTCAGACTTCGAAACTAGATTGCTCGGATATGTCGATACCGATACGCTGATACCACGACACATCGTTTCCCCCAAAATACCAATACAATAATACATGTATATAGATATCATAAAAATACAAAAAATATAGAATTTAATAATTTCTTACGAGGAAATGGGCAACATAAGGCGAGCATAATGGCATAAATTAAACAACAAATTATAAAGATTAATGACAGTTGTATACCTTCTCTGAACTATACGTGGTGTTCTCTTCCACTTCCATAAAGCTACAAAACCATTGTAAAGACTTGAATAAGGTACACCGAAGTTAAGAACAAAGATGGAGCATTAAGTGATCTAGTGAAACATTGTCCATGTTAAAACCTAACTTAGTAACTTATCCAACAAAGCAATCAAAGAACAACATCAATCAGCACTATCAGTTCTCACTTCTTAGTGGCTAGCAAATCTGGTACACCATATTCCTCATAGGCACATAAGAGAAATATTATACATGTCATCATCCCCAAATTGGCAGCATACTATTAGCAGCATCTTGGAATAGAAAACTCAAGTGACATTAAGTGTTTGATAAGAAAGCAATAGGCCCCAAATTTCCCACACTAGCCCTTTGGACCTGCTCAACTTAGTTTCTGGCTTCTGGTTTTTATTTTTTTCACTATTCAATAATTTCATCTTTTCTGGTTTTTTGGGCTTTTTTGTCTTTTCTTTTTGTTCATATTCCTTTACATTGTCCATGATAGGCTAACATGTTTTTTCTATTTTTAATTTTTTAAATTTAATTATATCAAATAAACCAACTCAGCTACAGTAAAAATAATAAACCAATTACAGTAAAAAAAATCATAAGCTAACGTCATTCTGAACGCCCCCTTAGCCTTTTGCATATTGATTCATGGAGAATTCACACACAAAAAATGATATTCATCTTGACTCTTGAGTGATGCTACATAAATGTTACCCAAGGTACACCTTCGCGCAAGGGCTGCAAAACATCTAGTAGATGCTAGAGAATAAGAGAACTAAAGACCACGGCCTGCTAACGCTTCAAATACCTGGAGAACTAGCTAATAGCATTACTAGCAAGCGCTCAACAAACCTATAAACTAGCAAGGATTCAAAGAAGAAACTAGTATTTATTACAGCCCCGGAAGATCCCCATAGACCTCCTGCGATCCACCCAAATACCAGCACAATAACACTTCTGACTTGAACCTTCCTCTGTAATCTCCATCTTACATGCATAAATGCAGAGGATAATTCGAAGATACAGATACATGCATCAAAATCTTAACCCGATTTAAGCGATCTAATCACTACCAAGACTAGAATGCTAGTGACAAGGTGCATCTTTCTTCCTTCTTTTTGGATCAACAACTAGCAGCTACCAAAGATCAAAAGAGTAACAGAAAAGGGTAGGCTGTTGGGACTAACCCTTTCAATGCTCGCGGGAAGAAGGCCACGAGTTGTGATACAAAGCACTGCTGCCATGGCCGACTCACCACTTCTCACGGAGGATGTGGACGGAGGGAGGCGGCGTTGTCGGGGTTCCCTAGTAAATAGCTGGAGATCTAGGCCCGATTTGCTGCACATATGCGAACTGAGGCTATGAGAGAAAGAGAGAGCAGAGGAACTGACAGGCCACGCAAATAGGCCAGGCCGCTAGGCAAATGGGCCACCGGGCTAGTAGATGGGGACGAATGGGCCAAAAGTGATGGATAAGTCTCTGTGTTGCTTTTTGCTTTTGCAGCATCTTAGAACAGCATCTTGACTAGTCTTTAGGACAGCATCTTAGAACAAGCATCTTATAACAGCATCTTGACTAGTTTTTAGGACAGCATCTTAGGACAAGCATCTTAAGACAGCATCTAGAACAGAATCTTAGACTAGCATCTTAGCATATGCTTAGCTGGTTAACAGCCTATAAATTTGTATCCCCAACCCCTCAAGTTGGCATGGCATTGTGTGAGAAATAACAAGAGAAAATTGCTCTATCTCTAAGTGTCATCCTCTCGATGAGAGTAAGGATCTTGCTATCACCAAGAGTAAGAATCGAGCGACTAACAAAAAGATGCTAGTGGACATTAGGGCTGATAGAAATGAGCGAAGGCTCAGGTGGGATCGAGGCTGGCACGGCCCTGACCGAGCGCGCCGCGTCTACCCACAGCGCAGCAGCCAGCTCAGTGCTATTCGGCCATGGCGGGGCATCGCGTGAGCACGCAAAAAACAGCAACAACGGCAGGCGCGGTAGCGAGGACTTGGGATTCTACACGAAGGTGCCCTGTCCACTACCTCCACCTCATCCTCTTCCCCATCATATTCCTGATGTACTTCTATGTCCGCCTCTTGCTCGATCGTGCAGTCTTCCTCATTCTTGCTCAAACTAAGGCTCTCAGAGAAAATGAAAGAGAGAGCGAGAGGAACTGACAGCCGCACAAATAGGCCAGGCCGCTAGGCAAATGGGCCTTGGCGGGGCATCGCGTGAGCACGCAAAAAACAGCACGTCGACAACGGCAGGCGCGGTAGCGAGGACTTGGGATTCTTGCCGTGATCCTTGATCTACACGAGGGTGCCCTGTCCACTACCTCCACCTCATCCTCTTTCCCCATCATATTCCTCGTGTACTTCTATGGCCGCCTCTTGCTCGATCGCGCAGTCTGCTTGCTCATTCTTGGCCTCCATGACCGATTGACTAGGAAATATGGCTCTTCAATTGCTGCAGTGCTCTTGCTTAGTGTGCGCGGCGAGCAGAGCAATCGACGAAGGAGAGGTGGAGGAGACTACCCTGGAGCCTCGACGTGGAGCCTCGCGGCCTCAACGACTGAGGCGCCCATTTTCGCACGACATGGGGTCATGGCAACCTTCCACGTGGGACCCAGAAAGATGTGGCTTACGGGCTATGTTCTTCGTATCGTCGTATGAGCTTCGTGTGTAAAGCAGTGGCAGCTTATATAATTGCTAGCCGTCTTAGCCGAAATCAACATCTATATCATGCAAAGAGAAAACAATAAACAGCAATAAGAAGCGGTGGTGGGTGCTAGCAAGAACATGCAAGAAGAAGAAAACTGATGCAAGAAGATGCAAGAAGGGTGTAACACCTCGATCCATCCCTTAAGCCCATAATATTACCACCACTTTAGAACTGTACAGTTTACATTTATTGATACTAGAACCCAACAGTAATTCCTCAGTTTGACTCAATGTTCGTCGGTAAACTCATGTATGTGTTATTCACCATACACCTTGTTAGACCATGTGGCCATGTCTAGGACATTTTAGGTGATGAATAATTGACAACGTTGGTTATGATATTACTTATGATGTGTTACGTGTACGGATTGGTGTATGTTGCATGATACGCTTGTGTGAGGTATTGTGCGGATTGATTTGAGTCAAGTCGTGGACTTGTGCTCGTACGTGGTTGTTTGTTTATTCATACGCAGGTGTTGCTTGAGGCGGAACATAGTCGATGACGGGACTGGAACTAGGTTCGGGTGGAACTGAAGTTTCGGGACTAAGTTCAGGGAGGAACTGAGGTCCTATCGGTCAAGAATGTCATGCGGGATGTTCAGGCTAAAGAACAATGCGCATGGAGATGGCGCGGCGTTGGAGGCGCGGAGATGCGTCATGGCGGAGGCATGCGGCAAACCTGCATGTGCTCGGACGGGGCGTATACGAGTTGTATACGGATTAGTGTTGTGTTCGTAGGTGGTAAGAGTTGTGTTCGTATTGGAGATGGCCGTATACGAGTTATGTACGGAGATATGCATGTCCGGCCGAGGGACGGAAATCATGGCGTGTGTGATATATAGCGTTGGCTTGCTGCCAAGTTTTTTGTAAGGCGAGGAGATACTTTTTGGGGCTGTTTTAGTGCAGCTTTTGAAAAGAAAAAAAGTGTTGTGGCTTTGGTGTGCAGCCGTGACTTTTGGAAGAAAGATTGGCGGTGTTTCTTTTTTTCTTGGATCACATCGTCCGTTAGCGCATCAGGCATTTTTTTATGTGCATGGCAGTTAGTTTTCCGGCTGTGATTCTCGGAACGGAAGGAAGCGATTAGATTTTTGGCCGGCCGTGATTTTTCATCTACGGCGACGCTGCACCGATTTCCGAGCGAAAAGAAGTGCGGCGTGCTGATTTCGAGCGATCTAAAGAAAAAGTGCGGCGGCCGTTTGGCTTGCGGTGTGCATCTCGAGAAAAGGAGTCGGCGCATGGCTGTGCGGAGGAAGCCTCACGGCGAGCTTGAAGAGCGCAACAACAGATCTCGACAAAGGCACACAAGGAATCGGCAGCCACGCCACGAAGATCGACGATTCGCTATTTTCTCTGCACAACAGATACAACGTGCCACGCACCCTTCTGGCTGTCAGCTAAGTTTTTCTTTCTACAAGTCCTCGCTTGGTATCTCGGTTTCTCACGTTCCATGCATTAGTGCAAAAAGGCAACAAGTAGTATCATGCATAGCCTCACGTGAAGAACACATAAATCAATAAGTAAGCATAGATTTGGTTCTAAGCAAATTGCAGAAGTCACATTAGTCAAAGTCAATCTGACTTGCTATCTGTGCATTGAGTATTTGAGGAGAGAGGAAAATATGATTAGTGCATAAAGCTAGGTAAGGTTAATTAAGCTTTTTGTCTCATGCATGCGGATCATGTTACAAAAATAATTAAAGATTGTATTGCATTTCTTTTTGTTGCCAAGAATAGTATACTTGTTTGCATGCATGCTGTGAAGTTGTGCTACGCCTAAACATCTTCAAGTTGATTTATTTGTTTTTTGCTTAATCGAGTAATTAAGGGTTAATCAAGTCTCGTCATTATCTGCACCAGCTAGCTTGTTTATTTTATATCTCGAGTTTTAGACCTCCGTTTGACGTGATTCCAGTTGGATTAGTTCAATAACTTTGTCTAGTTTATTCTGTCAAAGTTTGAGGTCATTCGGAGTTACGGTTTTTGATCGAGATCAATTTTAGTGAGGGTTCAATATTCTGTCCAGATTTTTTAAATAAGGTTTAAATAGGTTTTGTGTTTAAGAGGGAGTCTTAAAAGTTATTTTTAGCTTCCGCAATCATTCACCCCCCCTCTGATTGCCTATCTTAGTGTGAATCGATCCTACAAGTGGTATCAGAGCAAGGTTTATTTTTTTCCTAATTGATCTTAACCGGTAATTAGAAAACATGTCGACGGATAGGTATTCCACAAAACCTTGTGTTTTCGATGGTGTTGATTTTCAGTATTGGAAAGCAAAGATGGAGGCATTTATTCAAGCTCAAGGATTTGCAATATGGGAGAAGGTCTACAAGCCTTATCAAGTGCCCGAGAACGATGCTGTGTCAGCGGCAAATATGGCACAAGTGGAGGCTAATAGCAAGGCGAGGAACCTGATAATTCAAGGACTAGGAAGAAGTGATTTTGACCGTGTTGTGCATCTTAAATCTGCATATGAGGTATGGAAAGCACTATGTGATTATCATGAGGGTTCATCTACTATTAAAGAGGTACGTCAAGATATGTACAAAAAGGATTACATGCGTTTTGAGATGAAACCTGGTGAATCTATAGATGAATTGTTTGCTCGCTTTAATAAAATTCTTAGTAACCTACGTGCTGTTAATGTTACTTATACTGATGCTGAAAATGCACGTCAATTACTTGGAGCATTAGATATGTCTATATGGGAGATGAAGGTTACATCTATTAGAGAATCTACTGTCATAAGTACACTTACATTAGATGTGCTTTATTCTAAATTGAAAACTCATGAATTAGATGTTTTTGCTAGAAAAAATAATAGTAATAAATCAATTGCTCTAACTTCACAATCTAGCAAGTCTAATGGTGATAATTCGTCCACTAGCTATGCTTTGTCTTCTTTGTCTTCATTAACCGATGAACAGCTAGAGCAACTCCCGGAAGATGATTTGGCACTTCTCTCTACACGTTTCACGAGAGCTTTGCAAAATATGAGATCAAGAAAGAGAGGAAATTTTGGTCCTCAAAGGTGCTATGAGTGTGGTGATCTAAATCATATTCGTCTTAAATGTCCAAAGTTTCTAGCAAGATTTGTAAAGAAAGAAAATGAGAAGGAAGGAGAAATAGAGAAAGAAAAGAAGAACAAAAGGAATGGCTATATAAATCGCAAGGTGGTGCATCGTGTTCTTTCGGCTCTTCAGCAAGTTAATTTGAGTGATGTGGACACGGACAGCGAGGATGATGCTCCCAAAGGCAAGAAAGATTTAATTGGGTTGTGTCTGATGGCAAGTAGCAGAAGTTCCACCGACAATGATGATCTTGACAGCGACAACTACAATGACGTAGAACCTTCTTATGATGATTTAGCTAAAGCTGTTGCTAAACTTGGTACTTTGCTAGAAAAGAAAGATAAAAAGATTAAGAAACATGATATTTTGATTGAATCCTTAAATTCTGAAATTGCAAGACTTAGAGCTTTAATTCCTGATGATGATTCTTGCAAATCATGTGACTTAATTTATTCTGAGCTTACTTCATTAAAAGATGTGCATGCTTCTACTTTAGAGCAACTTAGAGATGTAAATGCTAAATTTGATGAATTAAGATTGTTACATGACTCTTGTGATGAAAAATTAAAATATGCTAATGATGAAATTGAAAAACTCAAGTTTAGTTCTTCTACATGTTTAGAATCAAGTATTTCAAATGTTCATTCTAAAGCTTGTTCTAAATGTGAATTATTAGAAGCTAGACTTAATTCATCTCAGGAAATAATTCAACAGATGCTTTATCATGAGATATCTTCTTGTTCAAATTGTCCTAAGCTTAACACAGAAATAGAAGCTTTGACTAGACAACTTAATAATTTTGCTGAAAAAGAAAGATTGGCTCAGTCTAGTGCTTCTAAGAATTTTGTGAATGAATCTTTTAAGTGCTCAACTTGTCTCACCTTGGCTAAAGAAAATGAATATCTTAAGAACACTTTAGAGAGATTTTCTTTTGGCAAGAAAAATTTGAATATGATTCTAGACAAGTCAAAAGTAAGTGTAAATAATCGGGGTCTAGGATTTAATTATATTGAGCATGCCAAGAATAATCCTCCTCAGATTGTTAAGCTTCTTGAACCTGGAAAAATTGAAGTAGAATCTGAACCGAAACAAATTATTTTTAGGTCTGCTAGTATTATGTCATCTACTAATCAAGTGAATGCAAATGTTGCTTCTACTTCTCAAGTTAAACATAAAGTTAAGTACACTTGCAGTCATTGTGGTAAAGATGGACATCTTGTGCAATTTTGCTTTAGACTAGCCAAACAACAAATGAAAGAAAAGGCTAAGGCTTGGTCTAATTTGAGAAATACACATTCTTTTGTTCCTAGAACTTATGCAAAAGCTAGGTTTTTAGAGAATCTTTATGATAACTTTAAATCTGATTCACATGCTAGTTTGGGATTTAATTCAAATAATTCACGTTCTTTTTGGCGTTTTGATCGACCACATGTACGTGATTTTGGTTCTAGTTTTGTTACTATTCCTCCACGTCGTGTATCTCAGTACTGGATTTCTAAATCTTATTTCACTAACCCTGGTACTGTGAGATCGATGTTTCCTGTGATGTAAGAACAGCTGACGAGGATGGAGAACATGACCTTGATTGAGTCTCAGTCTTTTATATCATTGTTTGATTGGAACACTCAATAGTTCTTCATTCTCTTTGATGGCTTCCAAGAGATTTCATTTTTGAGAGACCATGTGGCAAAGGTAATGTTGTTCTTTATCTTATGGAGTTGGATTCTGAAATTATTTTTACTCTCATAAACCGCTTAATACTTCTCAGTTTGTTCGTTTGTAAAGTGAATTGGGTGTGTTGCACTCTATATGATTATTTTGAGGGGGAGCTTATGAGATTATTCTAAGGGGGAGGAGCTTATGAGATTATTCTAAGGGGGAGCTTGTTGTTTAAAATTTCAGAAGCTTTGTTTATTATCCTTGTCAAATAACTCATCAAGTCCAAGTCATTGAAACCATTTGAGTAGTAGAGCTCTCTTTATCATATTTATTCATATGCTGTGTAGCATTGATCATGACTGGTTATAATTAATTTGTTACATTTGAATTAAAAACATGACATGGCGGAATACTTTGACTATATTGATTATATTTATTACTTTGCGATGTCCATTGAAAGGGATTAGCATGATTGTGAGTCTTATTTTAACTCTTGGCTATGAGGCTCGCATGTTTCATGTTTCAATTTTTTTATGATCACTCAATTTGGCATGTTGTTAAAAAAGAGTATAAAAGAAAGAGAAAATTGAAAAGATGTATGCTTCAAGCATGCCATGGTGAACAAAAAGAGAAAGCACAAAAAGTGCGTAAAATAAAAAGAAGTATGCTTCAAGCATGCCACCATAAAAAAAGAGAAAAGTATTATGAAAAGAAGTATGCTACAAGCATGCCACATGCCTAAAAATTGAGTGTGGAGCAAGTATGTTAACATGAGACTGCTAGCCCGCCTAGAGTTAAGATTTGCTTTACTTTTAGGCTTTGACTTTTCATTGTGATATCTCATTGTGCTCTTTATAATTAATTTGGTCATTGTTGCGATGCCTGTCATTGATATAAATCGCTTAATCATATTGACGGACTTGTTTTGACAATGCTATGTGATATATGGCTTTGTATGATCTAGATAGCTCTACTCAAAAATATGACTTGGTTGCTTTATTAAACCAATGCAACATGCCTTGAAAAATTTACAAAGCTTCTAGATTTTTATTCTTATTGCTCGTTCTTAGAATTATTCTTATTCACTGAAATTTCTTGATGATTACATTGCCAAAGGGGGAGAGAAATTTGAGAGTTTTGAGAATTACTTTTTAGTTGGAAGGGAGAGTTTGGGAGTTTGGCTTCAGTTCTTCACTTAGATTTGTTGGAAATCATGTTATCTCAATGTGTTGTCAATGTATTCATCAAGGGGGAGATTGTTAGACCATGTGGCCATGTCTAGGACATTTTAGGTGATGAATAATTGACAACGTTGGTTATGATATTACTTATGATGTGTTACGTGTACGGATTGGTGTATGTTGCATGATACGCTTGTGTGAGGTATTGTGCGGATTGATTTGAGTCAAGTCGTGGACTTGTGCTCGTACGTGGTTGTTTGTTTATTCATACGCAGGTGTTGCTTGAGGCGGAACATAGTCGATGACGGGTGGAACTAGGTTCGGTGGAATGAAGTTTCGGGACTAAGTTCGTGGAGGAACCGAGGTCCTATCGGTCAAGAATGTCATGCGGGATGTTCAGCTAAAGAACAATGCGCATGGAGATGGCGCGGCGTTGGAGGCGCGGAGATGCGTCATGGCGGAGGCATGCGGCAAACCCGCATGTGCTCGGACGGGCGTATCGAGTTGTATACGGATTAGTGTTGTGTTCGTAGGTGGTAAGAGTTGTGTTCGTATTGGAGATGGCCGTATACGAGTTATGTACGGAGATATGCATGTCCGGCCGAGGGACGGAAATCATGGCGTGTGTGATATATAGCGTTGGCTTGCTGCCAAGTTTTTTGTAAGGCGAGGAGATACTTTTTGGGGCTGTTTTAGTGCAGCTTTTGAAAAGAAAAAAAGTGTTGTGGCTTTGGTGTGCAGCCGTGACTTTTGGAAGAAAGATTGGCGGTGTTTCTTTTTTTCTTGGATCACATCGTCCGTTAGCGCATCAGGCATTTTTTTATGTGCATGGCAGTTAGTTTTCCGGCTGTGATTCTCGGAACGGAAGGAAGCGATTAGATTTTTGGCCGGCCGTGATTTTTCATCTACGGCGACGCTGCACTGATTTCCGAGCGAAAAAGAAGTGCAGGCGTGCTGATTTCCGAGCGATCTAAAGAAAAAGTGCAGGCGGCCGTTTGGCTTGCGGCTGTGCATCTCTGGAGAAAAGGAGTCGGCGCATGGCTGTCTGGAGGGAAGCCTCACGGCGAGCTTGAAGAGCGCAACAACAGATCTCTCGACAAAGGCACACAAGGAATCGGCAGCCACGTCACGAAGATCGACGATTCGCTATTTTTCTCTGCACAACAGATACAACGTGCCACGCACCCTTCTGGCTGTCAGCTAAGTTTTTCTTTCTACAAGTCCTCGCTTGGTATCTCGGTTTCTCACGTTCCATGCATTAGTGCAAAAAGGCAACAAGTAGTATCATGCATAGCCTCACGTGAAGAACACATAAATCAATAAGTAAGCATAGATTTGGTTCTAAGCAAATTGCAGAAGTCACATTAGTCAAAGTCAATCTGACTTGCTATCTGTGCATTGAGTATTTGAGGAGAGAGGAAAATATGATTAGTGCATAAAGCTAGGTAAGGTTAATTAAGCTTTTTGTCTCATGCATGCGGATCATGTTACAAAAATAATTAAAGATTGTATTGCATTTCTTTTTGTTGCCAAGAATAGTATACTTGTTTGCATGCATGCTGTGAAGTTGTGCTACGCCTAAACATCTTCAAGTTGATTTATTTGTTTTTTGCTTAATCGAGTAATTAAGGGTTAATCAAGTCTCGTCATTATCTGCACCAGCTAGCTTGTTTATTTTATATCTCGAGTTTTAGACCTCCGTTTGACGTGATTCCAGTTGGATTAGTTCAATAACTTTGTCTAGTTTATTCTGTCAAAGTTTGAGGTCATTCGGAGTTACGGTTTTTGATCGAGATCAATTTTAGTGAGGGTTCAATATTCTGTCCAGATTTTTTAAATAAGGTTTAAATAGGTTTTGTGTTTAAGAGGGAGTCTTAAAAGTTATTTTTAGCTTCCGCAATCATTCACCCCCCCTCTGATTGCCTATCTTAGTATGAATCGATCCTACACACCTAAAATAAAAAAACAAAATAAGGGTGAGTCCGTAGAATCAGCAAGCACACATATATTCTCATATGCAACAGTAATTCATATATCACCTCTAGATATCATGATTAGACTTTAATGTCAGGCTTGGCAATTAGCTTTAAGATTATATCTTATTATAACTACTTCCTATTGTGTGCCTTATGCTTTTTTTTAATAATTGGTAAATGAGTACAGTTACCTCAATATTCACCGGTAAGCGTGTGAGCTTACCGTACTGTTGAGTCAAACTGATGAATTGCTGCCGGGTCCTAGTAACAATAAATATAAATGGTACAATTAGTGGTGGTAACATTCTGGGCTGTGTTACAAAGGGTTAAGAGGTATTTGATGGCAATAAGGTGTGGTCGAAGCTAGCAAGAACAAGTGCATTAGGTGATTTGCAGAGCGTAAATCACTCTTTTGCTGTTGCCGTATCACTAGATGATGCTAATTGGATGATATGCATGACCAGGTAAATAACTCCTTTCATCTTTATTTGCTACCCCTTAGAAGTTAAAACAGAAAGCACACATATATTCGTCTTTCTTTTCCTTGCTCCCAATGTATAGCCATAAACGACAATGGGAATTCTTTGCTCTCCTTAAAAAAAACAATGAGAAATCTTTGCTCTTCATTCTAGAATGCACCCAATGTTCTAAATCTATTTGACACATCCAATCCTGACGCCAGCTTGAGTCTGAAGCTAGCACGGCGTTTCCTATATGCACACGCGGAAGATTTTAAAAAACATTGACGCATGATGTTGTAGATTTATTCGACGTCAGGCTATAAGAAGTAAACATATTAGCTACGCTTCACGGTGTGATACAGATCAGAGCCCTTTTCAGGCGCCTGTAACCTGAAGATATCTTTCCCATCCTCGCGTCGCTGTGACGTTTTCGTAAGACTATGTGCGTGGTATCACTAGCTCTGGATGTGCTACTTCCCTGAGCTCTCACTGTCATGATCAGCTGACATTCACATGGCCAGAGGTCGATGTAATTGTAATTTTGCTTGCCATTCACATGGGTGGTGAAGTCGATGTAGCTGGAACTTTCCAAGTTCTGCTAGTTGTATCAGACCATACAGTGTTAGGTTTCTCAGTGCCCATATTTGTGGAGGTAGATTTTTTCTCTTCCAGGCATTGTGAATTTCAGGCCAATCCAGTGGCACCGACTGTCAGATTTATCGTCTGAACTTTAGTTTTAGATGTGTCCTGAGCTTCTTGTAGGTGAACTTGTCACACCTCACGTGTCTATAGCTCCATCAGTTGCTGTCACTGGTAGTTTTACAACGTTCTAGATGATATGTTTAGTTGAGAATTGAAACTTATTTTCCTTATTATTGGATAGTGGAGGTGAAGAATATACTGCTGCAAACTTGTTAAAATTTCTGTATTATATTTGTACAAGAAGGTAGGTACAAAATTTGCTACTTTGCACCTGGAGCAAAGTAACTTTTAACATATAACCTATGTTATCAGAATTTTTGTTCAACTGAACTACAAACTTAGGGGGTGTTTGGATGAGTGGGTTCTTTGGGAATTTTTTGCTATCTGTGTTAAGTTTGAACTAAAACTTACGGATTTGAATCCAAATTCCCCCTCCAAACATGCCCTTAAATAATTAGGTAGTGATCACTAAAAAGCTTATATGGGGTACCATCACATTCCAGTCCACGTTAAGTACTCCACTTGCCAACTTTTATTAGGTGCATTTGTAAGTTGTGACTTCAAAATTGTACCCTTTGTTCATGTTCGTAATTGGGCTTCAACATTTTGTATATGTACTTCATTACTACTTCTAATCGATCGGCAGAATCATCATAATGCATAAAGACATATTACAACACAATATTTCATTGATAAGGTTCAGAACATGCATATATAGAAATACACACTACTGGTACAATCTCACCATTCTCCCTTCACGTACTCGTACATCCATCCCCCCACAGTCCACTCAAATACGTACATCTACGGCACACGTACGAACGTAGTGGTCACTCGCTTAAACTTGCACCGTACACGTACACCCAGGTATGCTCACTTGCCGGGGACGAAGTTGGTGGCGTACGCCCAGGCGTTGTTGTTGACGGGGTCGGCGAGGTGGTCGGCGAGGTTCTCGAGGGGCCCCTTGCCGGTGACGATGGCCTGCACGAAGAAGCCGAACATGGAGAACATGGCGAGGCGGCCGTTCTTGATCTCCTTCACCTTGAGCTCCGCGAACGCCTCCGGGTCGTCGGCGAGCCCCAGCGGGTCGAAGCTGCCGCCGGGGTACAGCGGGTCCACGACCTCGCCCAGCGGCCCGCCGGCGATGCGGTACCCCTCAACGGCTCCCATCAGCACAACCTACACACATATGCATATCATGGATGAGTGCGTAGTTGATTTCGATTGAGATGAACTGAAATGGAGTTGAATCAATTACGCACCTGGCATGCCCAGATGGCGAGGATGCTCTGGGCGTGGATGAGGCTGGGGTTGCCGAGGTAGTCGAGGCCGCCCTCGCTGAAGATCTGGGAGCCGGCCTTGAACCAGACGGCCTCGCCGAACTTGACGCCGTTGCGGGCGAGGAGCTCGGGGAAGACGCAGCCGAGAGCGCCGAGCATGGCCCAGCGGCAGTGGATCACCTCCAGCTCGCGGTTCTTGGCGAACGTCTCGGGGTCGGCGGACAGCCCCGCGGTGTCCCACCCGTAGTCGCCGGCGAACTCGCCCTTCAGGTAGCTCGGGGGCTCGCCGGACAGCGGGCCCAGGTACAGCACGCGGTCCGGGCCGTACCACGGGCTGCCGCCGGACGCCGCCGTGGGCCTGGCGCGGCCGCCGGTCTTGCGCATCGTGATGCGGCCCTCGCCGAACACGTCCCTGCTGCCGATCTTGCCGGCCAGCGCCGGGGAGGAGAGGGCCATCGTGGCGGCTGCCATGTCGATCGGATCCTAGCTAGCTTCCTGCGATGCTTTGCTTTGCTTCGAGTGTTGTGTGTGTGTGTGATGCGGTGTCTCGCAACATCCTTGCTCATATATGGGAAGCATTGGATAGAGGAGCTTATCTTGAAGCGATCTTTTGCTGGGTTGGGATTGGCTGGATGCTCCGGGAGGGAGGTGACGTGGAAGCTCGTGTGCCCCAGGGGCCTATCACAAGAATCTCGGGGTGTGCCAGGTGGGATTGGGACCATCCAACCAGGAACCGCCACTTGGCCGTCGTGGAAGGGAACGGATGAGATTGGCGTAGCGTCGCGCTTCCTGCGAATCGTGAGGACCAATTAATGAAGCCCAACGAGTGGCTACGCATACCTCTCTGGTCTCACCACGTGTGTTCTTCCCAGAGCGACACCGAACCAACCCTTGAAAGCCCCGTAGAGCAACTCTTCCGTTGCAACCAGGGACCTAAGGGCTGGTTAATCAAAACGTAAATAACCTCTACAGCACCGACATCTATATAGAGTGAGTGAGTGATTTAGTATGGAAGATACAAGAGCTCCTCCATCAGCACCTCCTCTGTTTTAGCACTAAGTCCACCATAGTTACAACGTAATCATTACTATCAAACACATCTAAGGGAGGCATTCATTCTAGCTTTTGTTAGCGGTTTTAAGTTCACCATAGTTACAACGTAATCATTACTATCAAACACATCTAAGGAAGGCATTCATTGTAGCTTTTGTTAGCGGTTTTAAGTCCACTATAGTTACAACGTAATCATTACTATCAAACACATCTAAAGGGGCATTCATTCTAGCTTTTTGTTAACGGTTTTAAGTCCACCACTAGTTACAACGTAATCATTACTATCAAACACATCTAGGGGGCATTCATTCTAGCATTTGTTAACGGTTTCTAGCTTTCGGTTATTGATTTTTATTTGAAATTATACTATAGTGACTGTTAGGTTTTTTAAGTTATTCAATTAAAATAAAATGAAGAAAAATGAGAAAAAATAAAAAATATTATTATATCTCTACTAACAATGCAAAAGAAGAAGGGTGAAAAGCTAAAGCAAAAAAGAAGAAGAAAAGCCAAAGCCAAAAAAATAAATAAAATAAAAAGCTTTTAAAAGTTAAAAGTCAGTTGAAACTGAAATGAACGGACTTGTATGTACAATTTCAGAACTCAAATACATGAACGAACTAAGTTGAAATGAAACTGTAGCTTATGGACTGAGCTGGACCAGTTACGGTAAGAGGCCACGGGACTCACTCTTGTACAAATTGTGTGGCCTAGCCCATCCCAGATGAGACGTCCAAACAAGGCTTTATGTGCTTGTTGGCCGCCAAATTACTTCTGTGTACGGCAAATACTCGAATGATAATGAGACCTTTTTTGGTTTGCACTACAGAATGATAATGGTTTTTTTAAGGGAGCTTTCCAATAGCTTATGGTTTTGTTCTTTTGAGTTTTTGGCTTTTAGTTTTTGACTTTTAATTTTTTTTCAAAAATCAAAATAAATATGATAACTTTTTAAAGAAGATTCTTTAAATAACTTCCTAAGTCCAAAACTATGTGAATTCATGGCACAAGGATACTAGATCGCCTCCACACCATGGAATTCATCCCCTTCGTCACAAACAACTGATCCGGTAGCACCTTGATTTTTAAAGGAGTAAAATGCACCATCCACATTGCATTTGAACCAACCTGTTGGAGGCTTTTGTTGGAATACAAATAGACTATATTAGCACAGATTAAAAAATTTTACCGCGTAAACTAGGAAACCATATGAGTAAAAGATCATATATCGTTACCACTAGACGTGTAGTGCAGCGAAAATAGAATTGAAATAGATGATTCAACGAAGAGCACATCTGGCCAATCGTATTGTCCTCACGATCATCCCGATCAGTGCCGCAGTTGCAGCAGTGCCTCTACCGAGGTCCACACGTCTAGGGATGGAATACCATGCATTGACGTGCTAGCACCGGCGTGCACAGTAGGTGTTATGAGACGTGGTCGCTAGAGTTTCGATGGGTGTGTTTTGGGATGTCTCCCTTAGCCTCCGCACCTTTCTTTATATAGCCTCCAATCGAATCATTATCTGATACGATCAAATATCGTATCCAACTTAAAAAGCCTTAGGCTGCATCTTTATCCAATACGAGTAGAAATTGTATCCCACTCGAAAGATATCATTCGAACTCGGATACTATCATATGAATTCTTATCGTTTTAGCCCATTAAGTGTGTGACCTTGTTGGTTTATATATATTTGGCCATAGACCCAAAACATTTTTCCAGGTCATAAGTCGGTAGCGGTCTCTAGCAGGACATAACAACTAACAAACATATATATAAATATCATATCGAATAAATCTATATAGTGCTTATGTACTAATCCCTTTATCTCATGGTACCAAATCGAATTCAAGATGAGAAACGTGTCATCCTACGATAGCTTGATTCTTTATTCGAACCTATAGTGGATTACTCAGTTGTGATTGACTCCTCAATCACATTCGATATAGCCATATACTTTCTTAATTCAATCATATCGATAGGCCTAGAGATATATCTCCTGTTATATAGGAGGGGTGTAAGTTCAAGCTCCATTATGTTGGTTTTGGTGATAATGACAAATACTTGTATGAGACTAATGTGTTTGATTGATTATGATATGGTTTAGTCTCATTTGGATAAAAATGTGAAATCAAATAGGTATGCACTCGACACTTACATTTATTTACATCTTAGTGCATTCCTTGGATCCAAAATATAGATTAAACTCCACCAAAAGTCTAAGATGAATATGTGCATATGCTTTTATTATATATTCTTGTATGCACATATTTAGGGAGAGTTCACTCTATATTTTGTGATTTCATTAGTATTGATCCATGTTTCCTTTTTCACATACATTGTAATCTCTACTATGAAATATATCATTTGAGTATATAAAACTTGTGTAGTTCATATATACTCACATTGAATCATATTGCTTTATACTCAATTATTTGTGTTTGTAAAAAGGGACTAACATGTATGTCAAGTGATTGAAAGGTTTACTCCCGGATGTTGATTGACTATATAGAGATGCATGAAAAGATTGATAAGAAGATCAATATGGCTCGAGACAAAGGTTATGTTTCATGATGATGAAGACTTTCGATGGCTTCATGTGTTGAAGATCATCAAGCAAAGGTTCGAGATGAAAATGGCTTTATGAGTTGAAAGCCATCAAAAGAGGATACATCATGTGTTGATGCATTTCAAAATCTCAAAAAAGAGATTATCATGAGTTGATCATCAAGTCAAGAGAAGACAATGACCTAGACTTAAAGTGAAGATGATCATCATCAAGCTTCAAGGAAATGCTCAAGGCAAAGGTATGACTAGCTAGGGCTAAGGATGTGTTCCTAGTCTTTTACCGGTCTTGGTGTTTGGTTGGAAGACCGGATTGCTAGTATAGGTTTGCCATACTATTAAGAGGGGTCTTATCTAGTAGCTTGAGTCTCATCATGTGTTGATAGCTCAATCTTGCTTATGCTAGCTCTCCATGGCATGATGCTATTATTTGCGAACATGTTTTACGAATAGTTGAGGCTCATGCATCTAATCCTTACAACATGTTACTATATTTTGCAAATGTGTTTTGCAAATGGTTGAAGTCCATGTACCTTTTTCTTGTGGTATGATCTAAGTTTACAAATGTATTTTGCAAATTGTTAGAGGTCATACAATATCCCTTGACATGGTCTAATATTATTTTTCTCGAACTTAGACCGTGATAATGACTCCTTGGATCTCCTGTGTTTTCTTCATTGATATAATATGTTTGAGATCATGCAAATAGATGGGTTGTGTAGCCATCTGAATAAGCTTTCCATAGAGTCCAAGATCACTCAATTCCGATATCGGAATCAAAAGTTATGACTGTTTTCCCAAGTGTTGTCTGAGCTGAAACAGAAGTGCGGTAATACCGCACCTACCTGCGGTAATACCACAAGTTACACAGCGGTAATACCGCAAATACTGAGTAACGGCTATTTTTCTAGCCGTTAAAGTGGAGTGCGGTAATACCGCACTTATAACGGCGGTAGTACTGATTTCCCTGATTTTTTCAGGAGTTTGGCTCCAACGGCTAGTTTTTGTGTGTAGGGTATAAATACCTACTTGTGGCCGGTTGGAGAGAAATTCTTGGCACCTCATTTCACTCCCTTGAACTAGTATGAGCTTCTCCACTCTATTGTGCATGTGTTGCACCTTGTGAGTTAGGAGAGAGGTCTTTAGTTGCATGTGTTGCATCTAGAGGTGGATTTTGCATCCACTTAAGCTTGTGCATTCGTTGCACGTGGTGAGAGTCAAATAAAGGGCTTGGCTTGTTACTCTTGGAGTTTGCCAACTCCTAGACAGCGTTGGAGGCGTCGTGTACGGTGATCTTCTCAAAGAAGGTTGTGAGAAGACCCGGCGTGTTGTGAAGGTTGGAGCTCACCTACCCGGAGCGGGGAAAAGCTACCATTAGTGGAATTAAGGTGTTTGGCTTAATTCGTGGAGCCAGTCCAATTCGTTTAGGTTTACCTCAACATAGATTAAGGGAGACCGGCAAGTCTCCGAACACCACGGTAAAAAGTAATCGTGTCAATTGTGGTTTATTTACTTGTGCTCAATTTACCTTCAAGCAATTTACATTCATATAATTATATTTGTCTTGTCTCTTTAGTATAGCAAATCTTGACATAGACATAGATTATTGGTGCACTTAGGTGAACTTATTTGTTTTCGGTGATATTTTTGCTAAACCAATTTGAATTAAGCTTTCGCATTATATACTTGATTTTAGCCAAATAGATATTGTTTTTAATTGTAAGATAATTTTTAAGACCGCCTATTCACCTCCCCTCTAGTCGGCCTACTCGATCCTACAAGGGGTAAATTCTATCTTAATCACTCATACTCCTCCGTATGTTTCATAGTAAACTTGAAAGTTACCTTTATTACCACATGTTCACGGAGTAGTGTTTGGCAACTCTAGGTAAATTATTACACATGTAAAAAATAATGATGATCTTAAGTCCAAGCATCCTACATACACTATGTATGAGACCAACTGATAATACTTAAGAATATAACAATTTCCACAGTGTCTCATAGTGGGTCAATCCAATATCATATTCTCTAACATATGTCCACATTATTGTTTTGGTATCCCATATCTATGATCCGTGAAATATGATCATTAATCAATACATATGTTAATCTGGAAATTATAATTGTTTCATAAAATAATATAAGATCAGGAATAATTTAAAATAACATCAAAACATAAATAAAAAGTTTTACTAACAAGTCATATACTTGTTGATCAAAATAAAATATATTTACTTAAAAGATAAAATGATATATTATTTAAAAGATTATAAATATAAAAATAATACAGTTATCTGCATAAGGCATATCGCTAAGAGCTTTGACCACTCCGACATTTTCATCGGCTGCACTGTCACTTCCTTCGCTTGCTTTGGCTGACAGGGATCAAAAGCAGTGTCTCTTGCCCACTGGACCGCCTGCCTAGGGTTTGGAACAAATTCCCCTCGCCGACGTTTATTTCGGGCCACGACGTCCACACACCACAAAGAATGATAATGGGTTTATGACCGTGTACGGCAACTCCAGTTTTCACTGTGTCTACATGAAATGAAATCACCACGGATGCAAAACAGATTAATTTCGAAAGGTTAGAGAGCTAAGAGTGAAAAATTAGAACTTTGTGACAGCTGACGGAGATAAAATAGACTTTTTTTTAAAAAAAATAACTCGGTCACATATAGTTTGGCGAGTGCGTCTTGGAAATATTGATCAGCAGAGTGCGCCACTATACGTGGAGCTACGAACCAAATTGACCCATTAACCACGTCTTGTCGGGACGATGAAGTTATAATGTACGACTCTATCCATTAAAATTTAAATCTTAGCGCTCATTTATATACATGTGTAAAACTATAAACGAGCTGTACTTGAGTAAGCCTGGCTTTTCAAGTTCGAACTTGAGTTAAGGTTCGAGCTTGGATCTGAGCTTGAGCTCGGCTCGGTCTAAAGTCGAGTAGACTCAAGATCAACTCGTTGAAACTCGATAATAATTAAAATAATTTAATATATACTAATTTTCAACAATAAAAAAGTTCAAGCTCGAGCTCGGCTCGAGTAAACTCGATAACAGTCAAAATAATTCAAATATACACTAATTTTCAACAATAAAGAAAAATCGATCTCGAGTTCAGTTTAGGTAAACTCGGTAAGAGTTAATATGTATAACTATTTAAGTTCGAATCAATACTCGCGAACTATTCTAACTCAGCTCAGTAAAGCTCACGAGCTCGAGATTAAACTCGAGTTCAGCTTATTTAAAGTTCGAGCCGAGCTCAAATCGTATCTAGAATGAGTTGAGCTTGAGTAGCTCGTGAGCCTCGAACTTTTTTTATAACCTTATATATGTGAATGCGCTTTCAGTAGGAATTTTATGAAGTCACAGATTTATCCTCAGCCTTCTTTCTAGGTGTGTGCTAGGAGAGCATAATCCCGTGTGTGGTATGTATGTGTATACGTCTTTCTTGTAATAAAAGAAATAAATTGACCCTCTATGAAGTGCAAAGATTAACTCGTCGAGTGAGTTTGTAGATCGGTGATTAGCAGCATGAAAGGCTGTTTGACTAAAATCATTTATGCCTTATTTGGAACGTGAAAACTTTAAAGGAAATAGTTCATTTCCGATTCAAAAAATTCTGCATTCAAAACAGGGTCTTAGCTTCAAGAGCATGACATCCACGGTGGAACCTAAATTGTCAAGCTGACATGTCATTCGTGATGAACGAAGAAAATGCCATGCATGTCATATCGTTTTATCTTTCTTTGTAAGGGCTTGTTTGAAACATGGGAATTCTTTTTAAAAAATGAAGTTTAATTCCAATAAAAATCTGGAAAAAATTCCCGTATTACAAAAGGACCTAAAAAGAGAAACCGTATAACAATGCACCTCATCGCAATTGTCATCGCCGTTCTCTTGCGGGCGAAGTGGTCGTCACCTTTTTGCAAGCACGCATGCGACTAGTAGATAATAGGGCTGTAAATGGAGCTCGCTTGAGTGAGCTTGGCCTGTCTGGTTCGAGCTCAATAGAAGCTCGAGCTCGGCTCATCGAGGCTCATTAAGCGGACAGTGCAGTCAGAAGACTCAGAACTTGCCCGAACAACAGCTAGTAGCTAAACAATTCATTCGGACATCAAAACAGCCAGTAGCTAACAATTCATTCGGACACATTACAATAAATTGAATAATGCAATAGCAGCAAGATTTAGCTACAAATCACAACAAAAGAAGAGAGGTTAAGAGCATAGTTCATACTCTATCTGCGGACTGTGGTAGGCATTGATGTCACGGTGGTGTTGGCCGATGGGGACTTGCGGAGCCAAGGAGGATCTTTCAACTTCCAAGTGGAGGAGGAACACGATGTCGGTGTCCGAGGACCGAGGTTCCAAGATCTGTGACGGCCGACGGCAGAGAGCATTACAGAGGGTTCAAGATCTTAGATCAGGCCAACGAGGAGGGACAGCGGGGGGGCAAGGAGGGGCGGCGACACGGGGGGAGAGGAGGGGCGGCGGGACCGCGCGAGGGGGGAGAGGAGGGGCAACGGCGTGGGGGGAGACCAGGAGAGGGGGGCGAGGAGGGGCGGCTGGGGGTGAGGAGGAGCCGAGGACGGGTGGCGGGGGAGCTGAGGTGGGACCACGGGGGGCGAGATTTGAGAGGAGAGGCGGGTGGGGGGACAGGGGATTTCATTTGAGAGGAGAGGCGGGTCAGCGTGGGGGTGTGGGAAATGGGGGAAGGGGTAAAAAATTTCAAGCTCGCGAGCTATTCGAGCTCGACTCGTTGAAGCTAGCGAATTTAGGATGAAGTTTGAATTCGGCTCGTTTGGAGCTCAAGCCAAGCTCGAATCGAGTTTAGAGCGAGCCAAGCTTGAGCAGCTCGCGAGCCTCGAGCTTTTTTACAGCCCCAGTAGATAACACAAGAGCAATGAAAAGGCCCAGCAATCAATGGACATGAGCCAGCCACGCGACAATGACCATTGATCCTAATCGGCACAGACAATGCATGAAAAGATTAGGGAACCATAACAGGTCTCCATCTGTAGGAATATGGCATATCACCATTATTCTTGTGAACCAGAACTTCAAGAGACTGCTTCACAACCAGACATGTCACTTTGCCGATGAACTTGCACTTATCCAAAATACCAGCATCTTGGATGGTTGGCTCAACTTGTCTAAAGATGCAGAGTTGCCGACTTGCGGTGACACGTGACGCACTAGCGAGCTTGCTGTGATGACAAAGATTCCATGAAACAACCCCAAAATTCAAAATTTTGAATTTGATTTCTTGGATTTTCGTTTGAACCTTTGAGCCAATCCCAGCCCTTGGTCATTGCTTTGAGATTTGTGCTACCCCTTCCCCCTCTCCCCTGCGCTGGCACGATCCTGTGCGCCCGGCCGCTCGCTCGCACGTGCCAGCGCCTCCTCGCCCGATCTTGCGGCACCGCCCTTCCTCTCCCGCATTCCCACCTTGAACCAGCTCTTGCCACCGTGGTCCCCACCTGCCAATGCCCCGCTCCACCTGCCCGGTCATTCGTTCCCTCGCTCTTCGCGCCAGATTCAACGGAGAGGCGCTCCGTCGTGCACCCGAGCTTGCCTCGTCGTCCACGTGTGCCATGGCCGTACCGAGCTGTCTCTCCCCCCACTAGCTCTTGCAGAGACGTACACCAACCTGCCTACAGTGCACCACCCGTGGGCGAAGCTCCCAAGGCTCCCTCCTCCACGCGTCGGCGGACCTGAAACCAGGCCACTGCTGCAACCGCCTCTCCTCCCCTTTATAACCCGATTGGCCACTGCAAAACACCTCCCAACACTCCCGTGAATCTCCCTGAGCAGCTGATTGTTCCCCCTCTCGTCGCAGCACCCGCGCCACCCTGCCCTGGTCCTGGTAAGCCCCAACACCAATCCTTCGATTCACTCGATGAAAACCCAATTAAACTTGGCCAGAGCATCCTCCAAGCGCCACGTTTAAGAATCTCAAGCCATTTGTTTGAGAGCATTCGTCATTTGAGCCCACACCGTGAGCCCTTCTTTCCGCCACCACCTCTCCGGTGCCAGCCCATCTAAGGCGTCCTCGAGCTAAACCTGTGCATTGCCTTTGCTTGCCAACCCCCACTGATGGTGAAATCGAAGCCCATCTTGTTCAAGCTTCCCCATAACTCCTCCGAGCCGCCACCCCAAACGCCACCTTCCCTCACGGCCGCGACCCCCATCTTAAGCTCCCTCATTGGTTCGACCCCAAAAATGGAGCCCCCTCATCTCTCTGAACCCGTTGGTACCGGTCCTAGCCTTTGAGAATCGCGAACGTAGTCGAATTGGGAACGGGGGCGGCGCTCTGTTCCTCGCCGCGATGGCCGACCGGAGGTAGACGAAGACCCCCCCCACAAGTCGGCGTGGTCGCATCCGGGCCACTCGTTCAAAATCCGACGGCCCCGCCCCGCGCGTTCGCTCCCAGCGCTCGCCCAACCTCACGGCCGCTCACGTCGCTGGATGGGCCGACGGCCCATCGGCTGGTTCAAATCGCGCCACGCATGCGCGCACGCTCCCGCGCGGAAATCAGGCCGGGCGGCACTGTTCATTACTGTAGCAAATCCGGCAAACACATTTATTTGATTTCCCAGCTCCAGAAAATTACAAAGAAATATTCGTTTGATTCGTCTCGCCATTCTAAATCCTTTTCCGCAATCCAAAGCCCCAAGATCCACCTCCAAAAATACCAACCCAACCCATTTGCTTATTTTTGTATTTTATTTCTTTTTAATAGAATTTTATTTATTTTCCTAGCTTATGTAGACATGAGCACGGATTGATGACTATTTTTGGTGTGTTTTTCGTTAGCTCCCGACGAGTCCGCGACGACAGTGCAAGGTCCAGAGCAACCGTCAACTGTCTACGATCTTGTTGAAGTTGTCGACCCGCAAGGCAAGTTGCATGTTTTTGAGCATATTGAACCCACGATTTTCGTATTATTTAATTACGATATTTGCATTACTGTTATTTGCTAAACGTATTTAATTAAAATAAATATTTAGAATGACATGTTAATTTTTAGTTATTTCCTACCACGGTACAAATGCCCTGTTTACTTTGAGGCCATATTCACCTTGACAAATTTAGTACTATTTAATCAATGTATAAAAATAAATGTCACATCCCCTCACATAAAATAACGAGCTATCAGTTAATTGGTAGTTCATCGGTAAAATGTTTTAGACATGTTCTAGGGTAGGGCGGAAGCTATGGATCGGGTGCCCTGTAGTGGTCAAGTCCACAACCCTACCCTAGGGTGGAGAGTGCAACAAACAGGGTATCGGATTCAAGATTGGCCGATACCGGTTGTGGTTGGCAGTCTTAGGAGAAAATGTAAGGACTAGACCCTTATGCTGAGTATAGAGCACAGTAATCGCTCAACCACAAGTATTGAACTATCAATCCTGGTTTAGTATCTGCTCAAATCGGTCTTACCTCTAGGCATGTACAGAAGGAAGTGTTTGGTATGGGAGGGGGTATAAGCATACCAAATACAGTAGATTCCACTCGGGACAGGGAAAACATTCGGCCTAGATAGGAGATGTTTCCCCCGGGTCCAAAAAGGAGGTCTACCGAGCAGAGGCTAAATAAAGAATTGAGCAGCGAAAAACCTTGTTTTCTCGATTCAGTCGCACGCTGGATGAGCGTGTCTATTGCATTACATGGGCAATTGAGAAATCTTGTGGGTAAAGCTGAGCAACTCTGCAGAGTGAAATTAAATTGTATTTGAATACGTCGTGATTTCGGTTAATGGAGCTGTGTTTGATGGGTGAATCCAGTAGCGAGGCATAAGTAGTGTTTTTGATATTTCAAGTTGTATAATTGAAGAAGTTAATGTTTTAGACCCCCAATTTCTTAATTATTATTACTGTTTTCGCTTTGAAGTTGTTTTACAAACTAAAACTGCATCCACATACAATAATAAACCCTGTTATCCTCTTCCTTGTTGAATTCATGCATGTAATTATTTAGGGTTTACCCCTGTAACTTGCTGGGTACAATGTACTCACTGCTTGCAAATCAACATCAGAAAGCATCCAGGAGGTCAACGTGCAGTTCGTGGAGCAGGACTCCGATGATAAGCTTCTGCAGAAGATCCGTGGTTTTAGACCTTAGTCGCGTTCAGACTCGTTGTTGGGACTTTTGTGACGTATTATATTTGGGCTTGCCGCCGTTGCGTCAAAACCTAACCGAAGTGCAGTATGTGTAAATATAATCTGGATCTTCTTTTGCCTGTAAGTGTGTTCTGTTGTGCTATCATTGCTGTACGGTACCTCGTAACTGTGCACTTCTGTACGGATGCGGGTTTGCTGACGCTCCCAGAAACGGGGGCGTTACATTCCACTCCAGGCAAACAGGGCCTTCCGCAAACTGGTGTAACCTCCTGTTCTTGTGAGAGAGTAGCACACTGAATCTTGTTGTGCTATCACACGTCAGATATTCGCTAAAGACAGTCAGCGAGGTTTTTGGGTCTCAAATTGAAGCCTGATGTCTAGACAGACCCTTAGTATTGCACTTGAAATTATCCTTTATCTGCTGGGGTCTCACAAGTTGACTAGTTTGCCTGGTAGGCGTAACGAAACCCTTTAACGGAGGAGTTTCATAATAATCCTACAAAAGATATCCTGTGAAATTCCTGCATTCCAAACCGCACCGTTGCATTCCATCCATGAAAATTCACAGCGGGTGGTGTTAGGTTTTTTTACTGTTCATTTTTTGTTTTGTGCTGATTATTTTTTATTTTAGGTTTTTTTTTCATATTCCTTTGTATTATTCGTGATAGCGTAACATGTTTTTTTTCTATTTTTAGATATTTTCAAATTTAATTGTGCCAAATAAGCCAACTCAGTTACAGTAAAAAATAATCCAAATATAGTAAAAAAATTATAAACCAACGTCATTCTAAATACCCCTTTAGTTTCTTGTCAAACATGCATAGTGTGCATTGTAGAGGTGGTCGTGGTTTGCAATTGATAAGAATCGTGGTAGCGTTGGCAAAACCCATAGAATCGATTGCAGCTTGGGAGGGTTTTGAGTAGTTATCACTAGGAGTGGAAACGAGCCGAGCCGAGCCGGCTCGAGCCAGACTCGGCCGAGCTCGCATTGAGCCGAGCCATGACTCGGCTCGGCTCATTTAGGAATCGAGCTAAAATGCAGACTCGGCTCAGGCTTGGTAGTTGGCTCGAGCCGGCTCGCGAGCTGCAGTAGAGGCTCGATGGCGGAGGATCTGGAGGCGGTTGAAAAGGTGGAGGAAGTCGTTGTTGCTCTCGAGCTCGCCCCCGCTACTTCCTCTAGAAGCTACCACTTCCTGCCACTGGATTTGCTCTCCTTGACGCCAGATCCGGCGGATCCGCCGCCGCCGCTCCCGATCGCCCTTCTGCCGGATTCGCCTCGCCTCCACGGCGCGGGAGGGAAGCGATGGCGTGCTCGGGAGGGCGCGAGGAGGCGGTGGCGCACTGTGGGGCGCGGAGGAGGCGGGGAACGGAGGAGGCGGCGACGCACCGGGGGGTGCGGGAGTAGGGGAGACCGAGCAGAGATGTAAAGGGGCAGCGGGAGCGCAAGTGGGGTACTAAAGTGGAGACCTAAGTCATCGAACGAAGCAGCGGAGTGCAGAGCGGAGATATACATTGTAACATCGCCTCGGCTCGGTCGGCTCGCGAGCAGCTCGGGCTCGGCTCGTTAGGGAGCCAAGCTACAGCAGAGGCTTGGCTCGTTGGAGAAAATTTTGAGCTCGAGTCGAGCCGACTACAAGCTCGAGTAGCTCGCGAGCCTCAAGCTTTTTGTCCAGCCCTAGTTATCATGCATGGGAGCATTGCACGCTGCGTAAGAGTAATATTAATATTTAGAGGGCACAGCCGCACAAAGGAGATTTAAAATATGAACAACAATACATAATAGATTGGTTCGTGATTTGCATACCGTGCACCTCATAGAGCGATTGATGCTGATAACGTATTGAGAAATCGATAGAGAATGAATGAATGACAATGTAATCCGCACAATCAATCACCAAGAACGCAATAGATCAAACACAGAAGACACCAATTGAGAAAGAACACCAGAACGTAGTCTTTATTAATTCAGATCTGTTTACATGGTACAATACCCTCTCTATTTATAGTCTAAGCCCACTAGGGGTAATTCTGGTATTTGCTCACACCGTAATCTTCTAGATTTCATAACAAAAACCACCTAGAGCAACTCTCTCGTTGCAACTAGGGGCGGACCTAAGGGTTGGTTAGCCGAGGATAGAGCCCACCCTACCGCCGACTGAAATGTGGATTCCCTCTACAATACCGACATCCATCCATGGAGGGAGTGAGTGATTTGGTCTGAAAGGTAGAAGAAGAACTCCTCCACCAGCACCTTCTTTGTTTTAGTGCTAAGTCCACCACTGGTTACGACGTAATCATTACTATCAGACATATCTAAGGGCATATTTATTCTGGCTTTTGTTAGCGGCTTTTAACTTTTGGCTATTTGCTGTTGGGTGAAATTACACTGTAATGGTTGTTAGTTTTTCTGAGTAATTCAATTAAAGTGAAATGAAGAAAAAATAGTAAAAAAAGTATTGTTATATCTTCACAAACAATGCAAAGGAAGAAGAGATAAAAGCAAAACCAAAAAAGAAAAAGAAAAGCAAAAAAATCAAAATTAAGAAGCTAACGCGTTCATTCTAACTTCTAAAAGTTAGAAACCAAGCCAAAATGAACGGAGTTGTATGTACAATTTCATAACACAAACACATGAACGAACTAAGTTGAAATGAAACTGTAGCTTATGGACTGAGCTGGACCAGTTACGGTAAGAGGCTACGGGACTCACTCTTGTACAAATTGTAATCCATCTCAGATAGGACGTCCAAACAAGGCACTATGGCCTTGTGCTTATGGGCCGCGAAATTACTTCTTTGTACGGCAAAAACTCGAATAATAATGAGGCCTCTTTTTGTTTGACTACGGAATGATAATGGTTTTTTTAAGGAAGGGAGCTTTCCACTAGCTTATAGGTATATTCTTTTGAGTTTATAGTTTTTTGGTCTTTGGTTTTTAAAAAAATCAAAATAAATATAATAGTTTTTTAAAATAGATTCTTTAAACAACTTTCTAAACTTAAAACTATATGCACTATCTACATAAGCGTTTCTGCCATTCGCTGCGACTTTTCAAAGCTATGAGCCGGAGTGCAAAAAGAGACTCGTCACGGCATTCGTGATGAACAAAGAAAATGCCATGCATGTCATATTGTTTGATCCAAACATGGGAATTCTTTTTTAAAAAAAATAAGTTTATTTCCAGTAAAAAACTGGAAAAAAATCCTGAATTACAAAAGGACCTAAAGAGAGAAACCGTATAACAATGCACCTCATCAAAATTGTCATCACCGTTCTCTCTTGCGTGCGAAGTGGTCGTCACCTTTTTGCAAGCGCGCATGCGACTAGTAGATTACACAAGAGCAATGGAAAAGGCCCAGCAATCAATGGTCATGAGCCAGCCACGCAACAATGACCATTGATCCTGATCGGCAGACAGTGCATGGAAAGATTAGGGAACCATAAAAGGCCTCCATCTGTAGTGAACCGAAACTTCAAGAGACTGCTTCACAACCAGACATGTCACTTTGCCAATTAACTCGCACTTATCCAAAACACCAGGATCTTGGATGGTTGGCTCAACTTGTCTGAAGATGCAGAGTCGCCGACTTGCTGTGACGCGTGGTGCACTAGCGAGCCTGTTGTGATGGCGAAGATTACACTCCGGGCAAACAGGGCCTTCCGCAAACCGGTGAGAGTAATGGGTCTGTTTTTTTTTCTGTGGTTTATAGTTTTTGGTTGAATATTTTAAATTTTATCTGTTTACGACAGAGATTACGGAAAGAGAGATACTCGCTTACGATTTTGGATGGTACAAATGTTGCGTTTTTAACGTATACTATAATTAATTTATAAACTTCATCTTAAAAAATACTCCATTTGAAAGTTAAGTACTATAACAAAAATCAAAAACTATTTTAAAAAGCTGAAAAAAACATACCTAATATTTAGAGGGCACAGTCGCACAGAGGAGATGTCGATGATGGACAGAGACATGGATAGATCAGGAGGTTGCCTCCAATTTGGTCAAGAGACCAGCAATATCCAGAAGTACCTCGTTACACCTGGTAGGCTTACAAATCATTCAAAGTTGCCAGTAAAAATGATCGCTACAAACATGTAAATTCTATCAGCCAGCTCTGCTAACGGTAAAAACGGATACTAATGGACTACGTTTAACCTTTATTTATGGTAAAAAATAAATATATAGCTACAGGCAAGGCAGCCAAGGGACGGCTGTTACGCTACGGCGAGCAAAAGCGAATGGAATCGCAAACACAGAAAGGTCAGGTACACGTGGTGATGTGGAGGCCCCACAAGTCACCAACAGCTCGATCGCCACACGGCTGGCTATATAAGCAGACGCGGACGCCACCAGAAAGGAAGAAAGCAACCGCACCGGAGACTCGGAGTCAGACGCCACCGTCGTCTCGTCTCTTCCTCAGCCAGCCAGGCCCACGGGCCACCGTCCGCCGATGGCCGCCGCCCAGGCCTCTGCCGCCGTGGTGGTGGTGTTCGACTTCGACAAGACCATCATCGAGTGGGACAGCGACGACTGGGTCATCACCAAGCTCGGCGCCGCCGACGCCTTCCACCGCCTGCGCCCGACCATGCGCTGGAATCCCCTCATGGTACGCCATATACTCGCGCATCTTGCCCTGTGCCCTGCACACACGTGCACAGATGCACCCAGGTGACCAGGCCAACCTTGTCGTGATGGCTTCCTCCAGGACAGGATGATGGGGGAGCTGCACGCGCGGGGTAGGTCGGCCGACGACATCCGCGCGTGCCTCAAGAGCGCGCCCCTCGACGCGCACGTCCTCTCCGCCATCAGGAAGGCGTCGGCACTGGGGTACGCATCCATCAGTGCATCACGGCGATGGGTTCCCTTGGCATCCTGCATAGTAGTAGGAGCTCTGATGGCTTGGATCTCCGGTGATGGTGTACAACTATACGTTGCAGGTGTGATTTGAGGGTGGTGAGTGACGCCAACGCCTTCTTCATCGAGACCGTCCTGGAGCACCAAGGGGTCCTCGGCTGCTTCTCCGAGATTAACACGAACCCCGCGCGTGTCGACGCGGATGGCAGGCTGAGGATCTCGCCGTTCCATGACTCCACGAGCTCGCCCCATGGATGCAGCCTCTGCCCTGAGAACATGTGCAAGGTATGGACAATAAGATGCCAGATCGGCTCACTTTTTTAACGTCAGCTTCAGTGCTTCACTCACTGCACGTGGCTGACGGAGAAAGAAGAAACAGTAAGATCAGTCCAAAAGAGACACTGCAGATTACTGGAAGGAAGAAAACGATGTGTTCTGCAATCGAAATATTAGACATAATAATGCATTGTTCAATAATTAAAGTTTCTTTGTGGTAAACTTGTGAACAATGAGAACCCATCATGGTCCACCATGAACTAAAATTTTGCTTGCCATATGCAGGGCAAGATAATCGAGAGGATTCAGGCGACAGCCGGTGCCAAGAACAAGCACTTCATCTACATTGGTGATGGGAAGGGAGACTACTGCCCCTCTGTTCAGCTAGGGGAAGGGGACCATGTCATGCCAAAGGAGAACTACCCACTGTGGAATCTCATCAACAGCAACGCTCAGCTTCTCAAGGCTGAGGTTCATCCATGGAATAGTGGTGAAGAACTCGAAAGGACCCTACTTAACTTGGTCAACAAGTTGATCACCCCACCTGCACAAGCGTCCCGATTTGACTGCAAATGTGAGATAAGCAATCCAGTATCCACTGAAGTAGGTCATCATGCTCTCCGCGTGCCACATTGATCAGTAACCAATTCTTAGCTCACCATTATAGGCAAGATTGCCCTACCATTTCCATATGCCTCTCCTCAGTCTGCATTCATCCTAATTGTCAAAATATTGGACAACAATATGCAAGAAGATATATCATGTGGCTCTAACTCAAAACAACTTCTCTGCTGCTCTCGCAGCAATCACAATGTTTCCATGTGTCCGGCAAGTTCCTAGAATTGTCTTCCACATGGATGCATCTGGATACAATCGCATCTGATTGATAAAAGATTCAGCCTCAGCTAGTTTTCCCGCCATTGCCAGAATGTCAACCATGCAAGCATAGTGCTCCATTACAGGAATAATTCCATACACACTACTCAACAATTTAAAGTATTTCCTTCCCTCATCAAGTAATTGAAATGAAACTGAAATTTTCAAAATCTTGAACCTTTTTTTATTGCTTTTGATCCCCTGCTAATCCCAGCCTAAATCCGCACTTAACCCAGCCATCCCCGGCCCAAGTCCACTGCCGAACCCACCCCGCCGCCCGTTTTCGCACGATCATTGTTCACGGTCCGAAAACAGCCGCCGCCGCCTGATTTTGGCCGACCGCCTCGCCTCACCGCTTCACCGCCGCTGCTTCGCCCCTGCCACCCTGTCAGCGGTCTTGTACCTCGTTTGACGAGCCTCTAACAAGCATTAATTGCTCCCCGCCCGCGCGACACGCTGCCAAGACGAGAATCGACCGCCGCCGTCCATTTCCGTCTCACAGCTGACCTCACTCTCTCACAGCTGACCTGACCGACCTCTGCAGCTTTTGACCACCGCAACACCAACCCAAGACCATCAATGCACCACCTCTGTCGGTAGAGCCACGCCTCCCCGAGAATTCTTGAAACAAGCCGAGCTCTCCCGCCGCCGGTACCAGGACACGGCCCAAAACCACCATCTCGCCCTATTTAAACCCCAGGACCCCTCCGTTGGGAAGCACAGGCCCTACCCCTCCCCAATTGCTCTGAAGCTTGCCCCACCGCCGGAAATCGCTGGAAGGAGGTGGGCCTCCTCATCCAATCCAGTGATTTACCCCATTACATTCCAATTGCTTTCGCTTGTAGCTTCCTCAAGCCCCCAGGAACACCCCCGAAGCCTCACCCAAGCCTCCCGAAACCCCTGTTGCCCTGGCCACGAACGCCGCTGTGGACAGCCCAAAATAGGAATTCCCTGACCAAACCGCCACTCTCCCGATCTTTCTCTAACCCTAAGGATGCTCAATCTCTAATGCAATTGTCCCGATAGCCCTCCGATCATCTTGGTGCCATTCAAAAGTTCCGCGGTGGAAGAACGCCGCCGCTGGCGATCGCCGGAGTTTCGCCGCCCCTAACCCCTAACATGGGAACCCTAAGCCGCTAGGAACCCATCCATGTCTTTGAAACCCATCACAAGTCGCTGTAGCACCGTTGGTCACCGCCGCCACCTGCTCTGCTTTCCCACCGTAGCGTCGATTCAAACGGAGAAGATGAATAATGCCAGGTCCGTGATGAACAGTAATCCGACCCGCATGAACAGTAAACCCTAAACTCGTTACTGTTCACCAGATCCGTTAACACATATATATAAGGCTGTAAAAAAGCTTAAAACTCACGAGCTACTCAAACTCGGCTCTTTCTAGGCTAGATTTGAGCTCGGCTCGAGCTTTAAACGAGACGAACTCGAGCTTGATCTCGAGCTCGAGAGCTTCACTGAATCGAGATCGAATAGTTCGCGAGTCTAATTCGAGTTTAAATAGTGATACATATTAACTCTTACCAAGCTTACCCAAACCGAAGTCGAGCTCGAACTTTTTTATTATTAAAAATTAGTGTATATTTGAATTATTTTGACCGTTATCGAGCTTACTCGAACCGAGCTCGAACTTGAACTTTTCTTATAGTTGAAAATTAGTGCATAATAAGTTATTTTAATTATTGTCGAGCTTCAACGAGCTGAGCTCGAGCCTACTCTAGCTTCGGTCGAGCCGAACTCGAGCCTAGGTTCAAGCTCGGATCCCAACTTGAGCTCAGCTCGAGCTCGGCTCGAGTTTCTATCGAGCTCAAGTCTGGAAGGCCAGGCTCACTCGAGCTCAGCTCGTTTATATCCCTACATATATATGTCCATTTTGACCGTTTCGAGCCCGTCTACCCATATTCGAGCTCCATTTTCCCATACCAAACCCCTAAAAACCCTAAACCTATTTTATTTGGATTTTTACGGATTTTATTTTCCTTCTTTTAATCCCAGCTCATTCCTTCGAACGCAGATTTAATTTATTTTCTTTCTGCGCTAGCTCTCGACATCGCCGACCAGCCAGCTCTGGAAGGAGAAGCTCAAGCTCCGGTTCAAGATTCAAAAGAATACGAACTAATTGAATATATTGATCCGCAAGGCAAGTCACATGTTTTTTATCATATTGAACCTACATTCCTTTAACTATTAATTTATCAGTATTTTCATTATGTTATTTGCACACTGTTATTTTGTGTACAATAATTGTTTAGAATGACATGATATTAGTTATGTCCTACCACCCGATAAAGCCCAGTTAAATTTGATGGCCACATTCACCTTGACAAAACCTAGTAATATAAATTATACTACTTAATTAATCATAGTAGTACAGCAAACTCAATTGTTTTTATACTACTAAGAGACCCGGCACCTTGTCGGTAGAGTTTTAAAAAAATGGTTATAGGATAAGGAGATATCACGGGAAGCCACAAGATGAATGGGTCCCCTGAGTTTGTCCTAGGGTGGAGGCTTGGACCGGAAAGGGATGCGGTACGGATAAGAACTAGCTTAGTGTCGAAAGGCACTAATGCGTGGGTTTGTGGTTGGAAGTGCCACAGTGAAAATGTAAGGATTAGAACTTTATACCAAGTAAAGAATATAGTGAATGATCAACCACAAACGTTGATTCGTCAAACCTGGTCGAGTAACTGCTCAATTCGATTGAACATCTACATGAAAGATAAAAACGATTGGGACGTAGTATAAGAGAAGGTACCATACTTATGAACGATAGATCCTCACAAATCGGGTAGATGTGTTCCGACCTTGGCCTGTTGGATACCCGAGTTTGTGCAGGCCAAGAGTCTATTGGGTAGAGACTATATAAAAAATTGAGCAGTGAAAAGCCTTATTTTCTTAACTCTATCGCGGAAGTTAAGGGATCTTATGGGTAAAGCTGAGCAACTCTGCAAAGTCAAATATAAATGGTATTCGAATACATCGTGCTTCTGGTAAATAAAGCTGTGTTTAATGGGTGATTCTATAAATGAAGCATAAGTAGATTTGAAAAGATTTTAGGAATACTGAAGTTTGGTAATCAAGTTTGAAACCCCAATTCATTAAGAAGTTATGTTTTATTGTTTTATATTCAAAATGTTTACAAAAGAAAACTGCATCTACATAAAATAATAGAACCATTATAATCTCATTCTTTGGAAAACCTTACATGTAATTAAATGGTGTTTACTCGTGTGACTTGTTGAATATGGTGGTTTGTACTCATACTTGCTAATAACATAAACAGAAAATACGCCGCAAGAGAATGAAGAGTTTTATAAAGATGAAGATGATGGCACATATGACGAAATTGATGTGTGATTTTAGGGTTGTTCTGCACTCAGGCCTGCCTGTGGTGCCTTTTTGTTGTATAATATGCAAGGGCCGCTGCCCCGCTGTAAGACCCGGCCTTTAGGCTATTGTCTTGTAATAAAGTTTGATTTTTACTCTTAAGCATGTGTTAGCAATGATGTACACTCGTCTACAGTATCTCACAGCTAAACAGTCCTGGACAGCTGTGGGAGGAACAGGAGACGCCTCTGGAAACAGAGGCGTTACAGTAATCCTGCATAGCTACACGCTGAGAAAACACCTACAAATGTGATCTCATCAGGTCTCTTCCCCTCATCTATCATTTCTTAGAAGGCCTCCAGTGCCTTGTATCCATGACCATGGTGAGAATAACTACATAATCATATTCCATGCAATTTGATCATGTGTTTCTAACTCCTAGAATAGCATCTCAGCAACTGTTATGTTCTCGCAGTTCACATACATGTCAACTAGAGCACTGGAAATCAGGGATAGAAAACCCGCCGGTAACCGGATTTACCGGTGGGGAGTGGGAGGGAATACACTGGCGGTTTTTGTTTAAATTCAAATTTGAAAATTTGAATGTAAAATTTGGTTTCCCTAATAACGTTTACATTGTTTAATACTAATAGAATGTATTAGAAAACTACATGCACCTTCCATGCTTGACTTGATGCTTTTTGCTATGAATATATTAGGAATTTTCAATTGTTAATTACCCATAACCGGTTTTTAGCGGTTTTTTGGATAGTAACCGTCCGATTTTTCCGGTTACCGGTTTTAAAACTGTCCAAATTCAAAATTTGATATTCAAATTTTGGCCCTTTTCAGGTTTTTCTGGTCCAGCCGGTTACCGTTACCAACCCCCTTGCGGGATTTCCTCCAGTTCCAGGTTTTTGATCCCTGCTGGAAACAATTGAATTGTTCCAACCTGATTTGATGGTCCATGAATGCAGCTAGAGCCCACTACCTATGGATGCCAAATCAGAGCAAACACTCAACGAGATTGCTAGTGTGACATCATTAGGCTTTTTGTTTTCTTGTAGCATTGAACGTAGGGTTGCAAACGGTATGGGTTAATCCCGACCGATCCGGTACCGAATCCGGTTGGTACCAAATATAGGAAGGCAATTTAGCATCCGGTACCGAATCCGATCCGTATCAGAAAATTGTTGCTAGATATGGTAACGAAAACGGTAGAGCTAAAATCCGACCAAATAGCATCGGTAAATGGTAAATCGGATACTATCTAACCAAATATCCGAACAAGCAAATTAGTACCCTAACTGGCCCAGTTCATCAACTATCATTGACACCAACTGGCCTAGATTTTATCAAAGTTGTAACCTAACTTTAGAGTCCAGTTACTTTAACCAGTCGCCACCAATGCTCCTCGCTTATGTTGAACTTGTATATGAATTTATTGCTTATGTTGAACTTATGTTGTATCGGCTATTATACTTAAGTAATCTAGATGAATTTATTGCTAGTTAAAGGCTTGAAGTGATAGTAGTATGGTTCAATATATATTCCTTTATGTATACACATACTATCCGTCTATATTATTCGTTTTCGATCTGAAACCATTATATATCTATCCCGATGACATCATATTCGAAACTCCGAATAATCCGAATTCGTATTTGTATCCGGTTTTACCGTATCCGACTTCGAATCCGGGAAAAAATATGGGTTAGGATATGGTATAAACAATATCCGTCTAAATCCGACCCGATTGCACCTCTAATTGAACGGAAGCATTCTATCACCTTCTCACCTTCATCAGTTTTAGCATACCCTGACATAATCACTGTCCATGAGAAAACATCTCTTTCTTTCAGTCAATCAAATACCAAACGCGCACTTGTAAAGCACGCGGATTGTGCATACATGTCAACAAGCATTCTTGAAACATCAGTATCTCTTTGCAACCCACTTTTCAGAACACATGCTTGAACCTGAGAACCATACCTCAAGTCCATCAAGCTAGTGCAACATCTCAAAACTCCTACATAAGTATATTGTTGGATAAAAATCCTTCACAAATCATCTGCTTGAAAATCCTCAAACCTTGCTCACAGTTGCTTCCACTATAAAATCCAGAGAGAAGTGTGTTCCAAGAAAATGTGTCAGCATCATGCATAACAGCATAACATCAAAAGCGGTCGTTGCATCTTGAACAGCACCAACTTTCACATGCATATTTAGAACAGCATCACCCACTCCTTTTAGCATAGCAAATCCACTATTCACAATATGTGCATGATCGCTGCAACAAAGGTCCACATCACCAGTTTTTGATGCAACAACTGCAATGCCAACAAATGTATATTGGTTTGGTTTGAATCCCATGTCTGCCATCTGTATGAAAAGATCAAATGCTTCCCAAGCCATATCATGTCGATCGAAACATGAGATCATCACGCTGCAATGCACCACATCAGGTTCATCTATCCTGGCAAAGACTTCATACGCAGATAGACACCTTGAGTACTTTTCAATAAGGCAACTGCTCAATACACTGTCAGTTTCCAGCCCTCTCTTG
The DNA here is from genome assembly GCA_036346265.1 of Melocanna baccifera. Classification (NCBI taxonomy): domain Eukaryota; kingdom Viridiplantae; phylum Streptophyta; class Magnoliopsida; order Poales; family Poaceae; genus Melocanna; species Melocanna baccifera. Next base: position 24,523,881 of record CM070678.1, read on the forward strand.
ATGACCAAAGCATGAACAGCTTGACCAGATTTTGCAAGACCGAGTTCCACGCGACACTTAAGAACAGTAGGTAAAGTATACCTGCTTATCTCATCACCGGATTCCACCAGTTTCTCGAAAATCAGCATGACCCTTCTGTAGTCACCATCCCGAGCATACACCATTGAGCAGAGCATTCCATGAAACATCACTTCGTTCCGGCGAGCCCAACAATGCTCTCTCAGCAATGTTCACCTCCCCACAGCTCGTGTAAGCCTCAACCAGAGAGGAACCGACATACGAATCATGCAAACCTTGCAATTTTGGCACCTGAGCATGCACCTGACGCGTAAACTCCAAGGGCGAACCCACCGAACAGGCCTTGAGCACTGAAGCGAACGCAAACCCGTTTGGTGCAACTCCTCCTTGATCCATCTGAGCAAACAGATCCAGAGACTCGTTGGAATCCCCCCGCCGCAGTCTGAGCGGATATCATGGCGGTCCAGACGGCGACGCCCCTGTGCGGCATTCCATCGAACACCTTCCGGGCGTTCGCCAGGCGGCCGCACTTGCAGTTACAATACATGTTAAGCAGGGGGTCTATAGGAACGTGTCCAGCTGCAGCGCGGAGCGGAGCAGGCGCGCCTGGCCGCGCCGGAGCGCGCGTCGGGCGGCGCAGTCCTGCAGCGCCGCGGCGTAGGACAGGAGCTCCTCTGCGCGGGCGTCGCGCGGAGACGCGCATTGGCGTGGAGAGGAGGAGAGCGCGCAGCGAGGCGCGTCGGCGGTGGAGAGGGGGCAGCCGGTGATAAGGGAGGAGGGCGGTGGTGGGAGAGCGGACCGTGAAGAGGTGGGAGAGCCATGCATTTGGGATTTGGCGCCACCTGCTGAAACCTGCAACAGTGCAAAGGAGCACCCAGAGAATTGAAATACGCCTACCTGCTAAGAAGGCGTATTGCAGAAACATACCCAGGTAAACTAGAAACACGCACTATAGAGCGGAAAAGAGAAGCTCCCGTACTACCGGTGCCCGGCAAACCATCCATGGTTCACCAGAATCACCACCAAAAACTCTACTCCAGGCACACAAGGCACATGCCAATGTCACACGGCTCAGCACGAATTTATCTGCGTTTTGCTAGTATTTAGTACAAGTAAATACCAGAAGCCACAAAATATTTATGCTAAGTAACAAAAATTGGACAAAGGTTAAGACTTCATTAGTTCAAGCTAGTTCCGTGGAACAGCATATCTACATTTTTAAGTCTCTTGCACATAACAAAGGACATGATATAGCTTGTAGCATCATGCGCCTGAGTCAAGTTAGCTAGCAGTTACTACTATAACCGTAAGCCTGGCTGGAGTTGGGCAGCGTGTCGCAGATTATTATCCTAGAACCCCGCTTCCATTCATCATCATCAAGCAGGAACTGAACAAGGTACTGCATATGACATCATTAGGATGCGGGAGCCCAAAACAACAACAGTCGTCCCGACTCCAGAAAGGCAGTTGTCCCGTAAACTCACCGAAACGACTCTCCCAAGTAAGCATTAGCGAGTGATTTCTTTTCTATCCATCAATCAGTTTCTTCCACCTCATCGTCCGACTGCGGATTCTCTACCTCGCTACCACTACTCATGCCATTAGTTGCCGACAAGAAGTAATCCTTAACTGAGCTGTCTTCAACCTTGTACTTCACAAACTTCACGACTGCTGCCTCCTCATTTCCGCAGTCCTTCCTTTTCCGTATGCCGTTAGTCATCACCTTCATAGACTTAGCAGCGGCCATAAAAGCATTACCTGCTGTTTCCATCTCCACAGTTTCATCCTCACCAGCTTTTGTGTCCATACCCTCCCCACCACTCTGCTTATCAATGAAGAAAAGGTCAGCATCTGAATAAGTCATTCTGCTCTGACAACCATTCTTGGCTTCATCATACATCAGCCTATCCCTAATCCTATAACTGTTCTCTTCAAACACCTTGAGCCCCTTATCTTCAAGGTCTACAAGCCACTCTGCAAAAAAGCAAACATGTAGAACTTTAGTAGTCACTACAAAACACAATAACGAGACCCCACTTTGTAATGAAAATTGATGGGATCATGTCATATCTGTACATACTGAGAAGAGCTTGAGGCGTGATAGCAGTTGGTTTGCTGAGTTGGTTAAAGCCAGCTTGACAAGCAGCCCACTTAGTAAGATAACTGGGAATGTTTGAAGTCGAGAAGGCATTGAAAAATGACATTGCTCTCCCTTGATCTCCTTTGCTCCTATCAGAAAGAAATGAAATGAGAAGAAAAGAAAATTTCCATGATCAGCTAATTAATTACACTAACTTTTTATCACCTGGCATCATTGATGGCATCATGAGTGATAATCAATCTTGACACAAAAATAGGCAAAAGGGAACCATCAGCTTGATCAACTTCAACTCCTTTGTTAATGAAAGAATAATCCACCAAGATCAGGGCATCATAAAGGATATCTCTCACCAAGATTTCATCATCAGCACTCTGAGTTATGCACCAGAAACCAAAACGCAACATCAATACAAAAAGAAAATGTTCTAAAAACAAGTCTACCAGGCCGTATACTCATACTAGGTCACCTCACCTGTTACTAGTATGCAAAACCGGGTAATCAACAGGTCTACCAGGTATAACCGGGCGAGTATACGGAATACTCGACTAACATGCCGTTTAAAAGCTGTAGAGTAGGTTTGCAGTAGCAGCCTAGCACTTTATAAGCTTTAGTTTAGCATTTATTCATATGACACCTTTTGGTTTGGTTGCTAATTAGCTATATAGAAGGCAAATTAGTTAACTGAACATTTAGTGATAAGATGGTAACAACAGGTCTTACTTTTATTAAAAGCTATATAAGTAATTAGGTATGAGTTATGGAGTTTTAGAGTTGTCGTGCTCAGATCATATCCTTAAACCTTTTGTTGTTAGCACTTTACTACATGTACATCTAGTGATGTTACTGCCATATGATGGCATGGTTGGAAGTTGTCAAGGTGGAACAATATATAACACGAATTATGAGCTCAACTTTATTGCTAATTTCCACTTCTCAATTTACAATTACATCATTTTTTTCTCTAGCATTGATCATTCTTCCTGATTTACAATACATTATTGATTACATATATGCTCACTTGCTCAGCTTGTGATCCTTCTTACTTTCTCATTTACAATTTCATGCTAAACTCCATCTTGCTGCTATATGAATATACATGTATAAATCCACATTTTAAATAGAAAAACCAGTTACAAGACCGATTACCATATAATCGCTGCAAGGTGAGGTGACCGAGTGAGTACCAGTTACCGAGTTTTAGAACCATGAAAGAAACCCAATAATGTCATTATCACAACCATGGTTCCAAATACCGGCGGTAACCGGCCGGTTACCGCCGGTAACCGGTCTTACCGGTGCCGACCGGGATTCCAAATACCGCCGGTTTTTTATTTAATTCAAATTTAAACTTTTGAATGTAAAAATTAGGTTCTCTAATGATATTCACATTGTTTAACACTAATAGAATGTATTAGGAAGATGCATACACTTCCCGTGCTTGATTTCATACTTTTTGCCATGAATATGTTAGGAATTTCCAATTTCAAATTTGAAAAACCGGGTTTTCCGGTTTTAAACGGTTTTTCTCCGGTTTTTTGGGCGATTACCGGCCGGTTTTTCCGGTTACCAATTTCAAATTCAAATTTTGGCGCGTGAAATTCGACCGGTTTTTTTCCGGTTACCGGCCGGTAACCGGTACCGGCCGCCTGGCGGGATTTACCCCGGTAACGGTTTTTCAAACCTTGATCACAACTCATATTCCATGAGGGGAGAACTCTTAGCCCATTTTTTCTAATGACATTACCAGAGCAAATGGAAGAAATTTGAACAAATGGTCAACTGGTCACAAGGGAAACATAAGTATTACTATATACAATATTCTATTAATATTGATAAATTATATATGAAACATAACTGCTGGTGAACTTAATTAATTAGTAAGGAACTAAGATGGCACGCATCATAGTTCCCAAATAAGTAAACGCTATAACCAAGAATATTTGGTCAGACAGCCCAAGTATGCCAGTTTTGCACAACACAGCATAATCATACATAGTCATTATCATTTGAAATAAAAGGGCATAAGAAGATCCACAGATCAGACTTCAACCTGTTTGCATTTCGCAAAGATGAGATACAATTCCATGCCAAGTCATGCTCCTTGAGGATATATTGACAGCAAACATAGCATAGTAACACCAGCATGGGAAACACAATAGTCCTAGAACTGTTCTCCTCTTTAGTTTCCACAAGTTAAGAAAGACCCCTGAGTCCATGCACAAATGAAGTACAAAGGAACAAGTTGCAGAGCTCTTATCTCACAAAGGTAATTTGTGCTAATTAACTCACACAACAGATAAGATAAAGCCTGACCAGCACACACATTTCTTAATTCCTATTAAGTCAATTGCTACTCCCAGGTTTCTTCTGATCCATACAACTACAACAAATACTCTGAAAATACTACATTACTTTCAGAAAGGTTTATGCTGCAGTAAGCAGCTGGTGCATACTACTACAAGGTTGCTAGCCTAAACATACACTACAACCACTATATCCCCAATCGCTCATGAGTCAAGAAACACATACCAATAGTGAGTAAACGGGCAGCGGAGGGTTCACAAGCATGTTCAGCAGGACCCCTGCGAGCAAAACGGTCATCACAATCTAAGTCACTACACCTGAAGCTAAGAGGAACAACTAGAAAATGGGTCAGCATCCACACACCGAAGAATTGCTGGTTCTGGAAGATCGAGATGGAGCTGATGGCCCAGATCCTGAGCTCCTTCTGCAGCTCGGTGCGCGGCACCCCTGAGGAACCCTGCACCTTGAGGCAGAGCCTGAACAGGAACGCCTCAGCCACCACTACGCCAGCTAGGTAGGCGACGATGCAACCCTCCTTCATGAGCTCCTGCTGGGCCTCCTCCCCGACCAGCGGGAACAGCACCTGGAATGGGCACCGGTCCCTCGAGTGGTGCACGCTCCACACCTTGACCAGCTCCCGGAACCCCGGCAGCAGCCTCCCGGCGTCGGCGTCGGCGTTGACCCCACCGCCGAAGGCGGCGGCGGGGCGGCTGCTGCAGATGCTGATGTAGCTGAGGACGGCCTCGACGAGGGCCTCCGTCTCCCTGCGGGGCTTGGCGGAGTGGAAGAGCTCGGAGACGACGGGGGCGAGAAGCGCGAGCGGCTTGGCGGCGGCGGGGGATGAGGCGGTGAAGGCGGAGAGGAGGTGGAAGAGGGAGCGGAGGTCGTCGGGGGCGTCGTGGAAGGATAGCGCGGAGAAGAACCAGACGGCCTCGAGGGGCGGGTCCGGGTAGGTGTTGAGGACGCGGGAGAAGAGGGAGCGGAAGTTGGTGAGGTCCGGGTCGGGGGCGGCGGAGACGGCGGCGAGGAAGCGGGAGGCGGAGTCGCGGAGGAGGGACTCAAGGCTGGGGAAGCAGCAAGCGGCGCCCATGGAGGGGAAGTCCACCACGATGGAGCCGGCTGCCATGGCAGGCGCGCGGGGGAGGAGGATTCGTTCGAATTGGAGCGGGAGACGCACGGGTGGGGCTGAAACCCTAGCCCTAGGTTTGGACTGGAGGGGGAGGAGGGGAGTGGGGTTTCGGGGAGAAGCGAAGCGGTCGAGGGGTTTGGGTTTGGTTGCGAGGGGTTTGAACATGGGAGGGGACGCCGGGACGGTATTACACTGAGCACTGGGGCTCGGTGGTCAGTCGCTGAAACGGGGCTATGGTGGACGACTGGCTGGGTTGGACCTGAGCTGCGCTAAAGGCCCAGGAAGAAACTTGAGCTATCATATGTTGCTAGCGTAAGGCTTTTCGTTTTTTTTTTTTTTTGTCAGGAGGAAAGTGCACCATATTTCTGTAAAACAAAAAAAGTACAGTAGTACACCACATGTCCTTAGCGCTCGTTCTAGCGATGGCTTCTGACTTTTGACTAAAATTTCACTATGACTGACTTTTTTTACTGTAACTGATTTGATCTTTTTGAACATAATTAATTTTTAAAAAAATAGAAAAAAATATGTTAACCTATTAGAGATAATACAAAGGAACACGAGAAAAAATACAAAAAAACCTAAAATATCTAAAAACATTCAAAAAAAGATGAAATACTGAATAGTAAAAAAAAGCTGAAGCTAGAAGTAGAAGTCGAAAAAAAACCAAAACGAGCGGGGCAGGCTCGTATAAAGGTGTATCACTTTAATTCCATGAATTTGAGAGCTGCTTATTTAACTCTTGAGCTTGTAATCTTGTACGAGTGTGTCATTTTAATTCCGTGCTCTTTATTTCCAGAGCAAGGAAGAGTTAGGGCTTATTTTAAACAGCTTTTAATTTTTTTATTTTGAAAATCAAAAGCCATTTGACAGCGTTAGCTTCTTAATATAGTTTTTATTTTTTTTCCTTTGTATTATCTATAGAGACATAACAGTGTTTTTTATTTTTTTATTATTTTATTATTTTTCTTTAATTAAATATATCAGAAAAAACTAGCAGCCGCTACAGTGTTATTTCAGCCAAAAGCTACAACACTTTTAAAAGGGGCCTTAGTATCAAGTATAAGGGCTCATTCAAAATGAATAATAATGCAGGATACATAGGAACTAAATGTTATATCCAGTGAAATTTGGAATTTTTGATACTCCATAGAAAAGAAAAAATGCAGGAGATTTTAAAGAGAAGTGTTCTTGGAAGACAACAGGGGAGAGAAAGAGATTGTGCATTGGACTTCTTGTAGAAATTCTTGAGATAATAATGTTTAGAAACCTCCAAAAAAATGGAGGAAATGAAATAATCCTATAGGCATTTTTAAGTTCATTCCCACATTTTATATGGGGCAGTGATCCAAAAGGTGCTCGAGTGGCCGTCGAGGTGGCGCGTAGGAGCTAGGTGGCAACAAGCCGCTGCACTTTGGGCCCTCGACAAAGCTAGGTGGGCCAAGCAGGGTGTGGCACCGGGCAGGCACTCGAGGTGGTAGCGTGGCACCCAGGCAGACGCCTAGGATGCCTAGCGCGCATATGCGGGGAGATAAAGAAGGGAATGGTAATGCAACACTTCACAACAGAGCCACTAGGGTTGCGAAGAGTATCAAGCGATCTAGAGGGAACATTTTCACTTCGTGCCACCTCCTCCTCAAAGCTTCCCACACGCCGCCGACCGTCGTTCACTCTTCGCCAAGTTTGGTTACGCCGCAACCGAGATGTGTTCCTCTCCTTCGCCTCCACTCCCTATTCTGGCATTTCTCCCTTCACTGTCACTCGTATGGTGTGGCTACACTAATCTTCTCACGTTCTCCCTCCCTTGTCCCCCCCCCCCTCCGTTGCCCCCCTCTTCTCCTCTACCAATGATGGTGGAGATGAGGACCTGACTCCCTACGCACTGCCTCCATCAACGACGATGAGGACGACACACTGTCAATGGGACAGGGGAAATTTGGAGGCACCAGGGGATGATGGGACTGGGGATATTGAGAGACGTCAACGTACCATCGAGGAGGAGCTAGGGAAGGGAGGCAACTGGCCGATTGGGAGGTTTGAGGGGAGGCAGAGGAGACATTGTTGCTTGATTTTGTACTCTAGTAGATATACTCTGCGTTTTATCCTAACATGCTCCATTTTAAATCCTTTCTTTCTAGTAACATGGTCTATCCATATTTGTGTAAACTTGACTTTTCAAGATATACTTCCTATAAACTTGTCTATATCGGTGATCCTTGTTCTAAGATATCTATTCTTAGTTCTTGAACCAATTGAATTCACAGTAGTCTTTTCACTAGTGCTTATTTCATATGATTAAGAACACCTTATGTAAACACGACATTCTTTTTGGTAATGTCTGCACTGTTGTACTCTTATTGCAACAATCTCAGCATCATTTGTTTTACTTTGGGCTTGGCATCCTCATTTATGAATGACACAATATAACAGTTTGCAACAATACTCACGCTTCTTTATGTTATGCAGTATGTCGTCTATTGTGTTAGCACCAGAGGTGAGCACCAACAAAGATAGCCTCAAGAGAAAGTCGAGTGATGTAGGGTGGGAATGTGTTGGTGAATCCAAACAACTTGGACTAGGTGAAATGCATTTTATGTGATAAAGTTGTTTCCGGTGGGATCTATAGGATCAATCAACATATTACACATATTAGTGGGAATGCTTCCAAATGCCCCAAATCCACAGAGGAAGACCAAGAGAAGTGTCAAAACTATATTGCAGAGGCAAGGGACAAGAAGAAGAACAAGAAAGCACATGAGGATGAGGTTAGGGATGATATAACCATTCGAGGTGACGGTGAGGATGATGAAGGGCTCGAAGAGATTAGAGGATTGGCACCTCGAAAGTTAGACCCCATGGATACGTTTGTCAATCCAATTGATCCTCAAGGTACTAGTTTTAGCACTCAAGAACTTAAGTGGTAACAAAAGATTACAGAGGTAATTTGGAAGGTGAGGCTTCATAAGGTGAAGTAATATGTGCAAGATGGCTTTATGTATCCAGTATAGCTTACAACATACATAGTGAACTTGTTGATAACTTGATATCTTGATATGCATTGCCATTAATTCATGTTGATATCTTGATATGCATTGCCATTAATTCATGTATGTATTAACCTTTTATCATGTTTTCATTTTTACTCTTTAGGTGTACTGCTCAGTATCATAAACAATGATGAATTCAAGCAAATGATGGAAACCATTGGTTGATTTGGCCCAGGATTTTTAGGTCCTTTCCAATACGAATATTGGGAGACATTGTTGAAGAAGGTGGCGAGAACAAGAAAGAGAGAGTCATGACCGGATCCCCTATCACGACAATGCTTGGATGGATCAAAGGAGGAGAAGCATAATGAACTTATGTGCATATTGCTCATTAAGGACATATTTCCTAGAATCAAAGGAGGCTTCAGAATATGCACACACAAGTGAGTACATCTTAGAGTATGTGGATGCTTGTATTGAAAAAAAAGATCTACAAAATATTGTGCAAGTAGTGGCAGATAATACTTCCAACAACATGAGAGCAAAGGAATTGTTGAGGGCCAAAAGGCCAATTGTAACATCCTAAAATTTTAGACGTTTAAAATTGTGAAGAATTTAAAACTTTTATTGCATCATGTTGGCATTTTAAATTTTTGCTAAAACATTATTAGGGTTTTTTCCAAGTTTCATGCTATGCAAAGTAATAACACGGAATAAATCTGAAATGCAAATAAAAATCATAACAACAAAAGATAAGGAAAAATTTTGAAAACAATGGAAAATGAGTTCAACGATTGAGGACTTAATTCAAGTCCAATTCGTTAAATCTAAACCCGATTCAAAGATCTGATAAAAGAAAATATTGGAGTTAAAAATATAGCTTGAGAAGAACATAACATTAAAGCATGAAATTAGTCGCAATTCAAAATCTTGAAGCGGGAAATTCAAATTGGGAGTTACATTTCAAACCAAAACTAAAAATTTGAAGATGAAAATCTTGGACTAAAAATTTACTTTGAAAGTTAACTTTAAAATATCATTTTCTTTAGATGATCGATAGGATAAAATATGAAATTCAGTTCCCCAAAACTTCCAATTAGGCTAGTCCTTCTCTTCTTTTTGCTAACTCTTCTTTCTTTCAAGCCCACCAGTCAGCCAATCCCTTTCTCATTCCTTATCTTTTTCCCTTCCTTGCTCCTAACGTGCTCTCAGCCAGGCCGGTTGGCCACGGCTCCTGCCAGTCGGCTAAGTTCCGTGCGCCTAAAGCCACGCCCGCACTACAACGTGCTAGAACTCCCGATCCAGCCTTGCCTGCACCACGCCCTATGCGCTCGCGCTAAGGCCCCGCTCGTTTCAGCTTTTTTTCAGCTTCAGCTTTTTTTCACTATTCAGTAATTCATCTTTTTTTGAATTTTTTTAGATTTTTTGGGTTTTTTTTGAATTTTTATTTTTTTTCCCGTGTTTCTTTGCATTTTCCGTAATGGGCTAACATATTTTTTCTATTTTACATTTTTTAAATTTAATTATGCCCAAAAAGCAAAATCAACTACAGTAAAAGAGAGCCAGCTACAGTGAAATTTCAGCCAGAAGCCAGAAACCATCGCTAAAACAAACGCCCCCTAAGTCATGTGCCCTGACCTGTGCACGTGCCTGACTACACTTGGCCGTACACCACGCACTGGCGCCATGCCGACCATGCGCCCACTTGCGTCCACACACCTAACAACCGACACTACGTCGCCTCGTCATGTTCTGCCATGCCCTGCTCCTGTTGTTTCGTCACGCTAATGCCCCATCCCGCATGGTGCCTCCGATTACCAACTTAAATAATAAAATTTAATTTAATTCATTTAGATTTATTTGGACTTTTGAGTTATTTTAATTTATTTGGATTTAGTCATTTGGTGCGTAATTAGAATTTTGAGTCTCAAAGAATCAAAAGTTCAAATGAGAACAAGATTCAACTAGAGGCAAGGACCAAGGATGCAAGATCATCAACTGAGAAGACACTGAGTAATATCGAGACCACGGTAAATTGAGTAAGGCAAGTCATCACTTTGATCATATTGCACCTAACTTTTGAATGCATATTATTTTATTTAAAAATATCAAATTGCATGCTTTACTTTATTATGCAAATTATATTTGCATTAGTCCATAGCTAATTCCCTATGGATAATTACTCAATTTCATCCCACTTTTTGGCTTTGGACCTAAAACCTTATCACCTTAGAAATAATGGTAAACATACTAGTGATAAGTCTGTATCTAAGAATCATGTTTAGCCTTACTTAGGTACTCGGGGCATTAATTTATTCTGGCATCATTTCAAACATGAAAAGTTGGTTGGGGCAGTCGCAAGTGGGAAGTGACTGATCGGCCCATGTGTAAGTTTATTATTGTATTAGTTACACTTTTCACAAGATATGTATTTGATATTCAGTAATATATATAAGTACTATCTACTGATCTAGTTAATAGTACGGTGGAATCACAGAGAATTTTGGATTGTAAAATCCGAGTCCGACATCAACTATCTTTTGGAGCTCATGTGCAACTCACACCATAAACTTGATGTTATAAGAAATTGGTACCATGGCAAAATACAAGAAACACTTGATCAAGAAAAATCATCAACCGTTTTTATTTATTCACACCACAAGACGTTGGCCTTGATGACTAGACACACAAAGAAGAGAGATATAATAAGGCCAAGGGTGACTAGATTTGCTTCGGTCTTTCTTACTTTGCAAAAATTAATTGAAAAGAAGGTTGAACTAAGGATGATGGTGCTAAGTAAGGAATGGAAAGAATCCACTCACACTAAAAAAGATGAAGGCATCACGGCAACGGAGATACTTATTAGTAGGTCCTTTTGGAATAGTATGAGCAATATTTTTAAGGTATAGCCTTCCTTGCTACCTTGTTATTTTATATTTGTATACTTATATTGTGTGCTATTTCACTATTTGATAATGCTTGTATTTTGCATTGCTCATTTGCTTGAAGGTTTTTGAGTCATTGGTCAAAGTTCTTTATATAGTTGATAGAGATGGTCTATCCATAGCCTTTCTTTATGGAGAAATTTTAGAAGTCAAGAAATAAATCAAAGAGTTTTTGAATAATTCAGAGAGTAACTAAAAGTTGATAATTGAAACAATTGATAGAAAGATGAAGAGAAGGCTTGATTCTCCATTGCACTTGATGGCATACCTATTGAATCAATATTATAGTTGTTGTGATCAATCAATCTTTTTGGAACAAACTATAATGGATAGGTTCATCGAATGTGTTGAAATCTTTTATCATAGTGATGACGAAGCAATGGATCAAGTGATCAACGTCAATTTTGACATTTTTAAGGAAAAAAGGGAGACATTTAGAAAAACTCCCGCAAGACTTGTTCTCCCAATAAACTTGTTCTCACTTCTAAAATTAAATGAACCAATGCATGCAAATAGCCTTTTATAGATTACTAATATTTTGTTTTCTATTATGTAGCTAATTGGTGGTCTAAGTATAAATGTCATGTTCCTCGTTTACAAAGATTGGCCATAAAAATCCTTTCTTTGATCTCAAGTTTATCCGGATGTGAAAGAAATTGGAGTTGGTAATTCACTAACTCTCAAGTCTCATCTCTTAGGTCACTATTTCAATCGAAGTATTTAAGTTTAACTAACCTTCACTTTGTAACTCGTAGATACATACAAAGAAGAGAAATAAGTTAGATGTTCATCACCTCAACAATCTTGTCTATATTCAATTCAATGTAAGACTTTTGAACAAAAAAGAAGAGCAAATCAAAGAACATAGATGTCCTTCTAGCTTTGCACACTTCTTTTGCTCAAAGATGGGTAATTGAAGGCAAGGATGATGAGATTGACCCCGAGAAGGGTCTTTCATGAAAGCTCATTGAAGAAGCAAGTGAGGCTAACAAAGCCGCACAACCTCGTAGGAGCACAAGAGTGAGAGAACTTTATAAGAATGATTTCGAATCCGAAAGCGAAGAGGAAGAGGAGGTGAACGAGGAACTTGAGGATATTGAGCTCGAATCCAATTAAGATGAAGTGATTCTATCAAAGGATTACGGATTAGAGGACGAAGATTGATCTATATTTGCTACCTTGTTGAAGTTTCTTTAAGAACTATTTTACTATCTTGCTTGTGACTTATGGTTGTGAACTAGTTTTATACTTTTATTTAATCTATGTGACTATGTCTTATTGTCTTGTAGTCATTTCTTTCATTCTTTCATAAATTAGCCCTTTAATCCATATAATTGTTCAGAACAAAGAGCTTGTGAGATCTTTCACGCAATAGGACATTGATCATGAGCATCCTACAGTGAAGGTTTATGATGATGATGGTATTCAGGAATCTGATTTGATTGGTTGTGTTCAAGTTTGGCTAAAGGATCTGCAACCAGGTAAAGTGACTACAATATTTGCTGAAGATCCACCATCAATGAATATGAATGGAAAGTCTGACCATATGTCATACTTTCTCTCAAGAAAACAAAACACAAAGTACAAGACAAGGGTAATCTCTGTATCAGATATGTACAAATTATTGATGCATGGATATCTTTTAACAAGTCTAATATCATACTGCCTTTGTCTGAACACACAGTTAAATTTTAAGTAGCTTTAGAATGTTGACTTGTAGTTAGCTATATAATGTGTTTGATTTAGTTTATGATTGGATTAGTAGGAAGCAAAATACTTGAGGTGTTACAATTAGAAATTGTTCTGTGGAAGCATGTCTTTATTCTTATATAATTTGTTTGATTTTGTTTATGATTGGATTAGTAGGAACCAAAATACTTGAGGTATTATAATCAAAATTGTTCTGTGGAAGCACGTCTTTACTGTTCCTATCATGTGGCTGACCACATATTGTGAATGAAAGCTTAAACCCAGTTTAAACCAAACTTTCAACTTCGTTGTTGAAGATGGCCTACATAGTTACATGATATGCTCATGCTGGAAGTATATTATCGTGACACTTTTTGTAGAGTAAGTCCTATTAAAGTTTTAATCTTATTACTGGTTGAGTAGCTTTTCAACTACGAGATGTTTGTGTGCTGTGGTAATATTGACTATGTTTTCTGTTACGTCAAACGATGCATCCTAACTTTGACGAAGGTTTTGATCAAAGAAGATTACAAGGATAGCTTCAACTTGGAGGAAGCCAAAACTGGGAGGCTGAACTTGCATCTGAAGTGGTCGCCACAACCAATCTTCCGTGATTCGTGGGCAGAAGGAGGTCTCTCTAGGCATAGAGATTGACACCAGCCAGCCACCCATTGTTTTTAAGAACCAGTTGTACACATTGACTAGTGATCCAGTGTACCACCTGAAAGGCAAAAAAAAATTATGGTGAAGGGTGGTTGGTGGAACATTAAAGGTAGAATATTTTCATGATATGCTTATAGACTCGATTGATTTCTATTATGCACACATACACTTAATGTGGTTGCGTAATAATCAAACAAATATTCTCTATGTATAATGCAGGATGGCACAGATTGATCTACTTTGGGGGTAAAAGATGTGAGATGCTCAATTTATCTTCCATGCATATTTTTATTCTACCAAATCGTAACTACATTTAAGAATTTACAGTAGGGTGATTTACATGAAGCATTTGCATCAAGAATTTATATCAAGTGATGAAGTGTCCATCATTATCTATCAAATTTACAATACTACAAGTTATTTCAGATACCAATATTCTTCCTCTAAACATCACGCATGTCTTGACGTCGCCCGCAGCACACTATGACAAAGTCGGACGTCTAGTCCCCACCTAGGCGGCTTAGACACTAGACCCTAGTTTGTCATGCGTTTAACGTCTAACGCCTACTTAAACATTGTATATGGGAATGCAATCCTGTAAAGTTCCTGCCCAAATCCTATGTTCCAAAACGACGATCACATAGCAATGCAACGAAGGATTTTCCCATCTGAATGAATTGGTTTCAAGAGGCCAAGCTGGCTGCAGATTAGCAAAGCTCAGCTAATACGGCCTGCGCTTAGCCTTGCTATTTGTTCGATTTAGTAAGAGATTGCGTAGTATTATCGTTGTACCAGGCATCGCTATGTCAAGGATGTTCAGATTTTTATGGCTTTTAGCTTTAGTTTCTTTGAAAGTCAAAATAAACAATGCGACTTTGTCAAACGGCTTCTCAAAATCGCTTCTCTCCTAGCTCAAAACCATATACCCCGTTCACATCGGTGTCTTACCGTCCACCACCATCTCAAAAAGCACAAATAAAAACTACTAATCATAGCAAAATACTAGTTTCTTTGAAAGTCAAAATAAACAATGCGACTTCGTCAAATGGCTTCTCAAAATCGCTTCTCTAAACAATTTCCCTAGCTCAAAACCATATACCCCATTCGCATCGGTGTCTTGCCGTCCACCACCATCTCGAAAAGCACAAACAAAAACTACTAATCACAGCAAAAAAACTACAATATAAAATAATAGAACCAAAAAAATATCAACCATAGTCCAAAAGAACAGAGCCATACTCAAGTCGCACATACATAGCAGCAGCTAAGAACAACCTTTGACGAAACACATACATAGCAGCGGCCACGAACAACCTTTGACGAAATGTGATGACAAAGGTGACAATGAAGAACGAAAGCATGATCCAGTTGCAAAATCACCGTAACCAAACATGAGGCCAAGCATTCCGTCGATATTAAAATGTACATACAATAGATAGTATTGAATGTAGGGACGCTCAGAATGATAATGGTTTGTAACTTTTTTCACTGTAACTAACTTATTTTTTACTGTAACTGCTGAGATAGCTTATTTAGTGTAATTAAATTTAAAAAATAAAATAAAAAACATGTTAACCCATCTCAGACAATGCAAAGAAATACAAAAAAAATAAAATAAAAGGTAAAAAAGCCCTAAAACCCAAAAAAATCAGAAAAAAACGAAATTAAAAATAGTAAAATAAAAATAGAAGCGAAAAGCCATCGCCCAAAACGAATTGGCCTAAGGTTTTGCATGAAGTACGACGACTGCCCGACAAAATGGAGTGAAAGAAGCTTCCCCACATGATGATAACAAAGAAAGATCACTTTGTAAGATAAAATTATCAAAAGCATCAACGCCCGTCCTGAAGTTACAAGCCAATGATTCCAACATGAATACAACGGAAGATCATCATCCTCTTATCGTCATCTACCAAAGATACCCAAAAGTTTTTGTTCCTTCCAAATGTTGAACTAGAATCTTATCTTTAAATCTAAATAAACCTATAGGGGAAAGACAGGCCTTTCCCCTCAAAAAAAATAATAATCAGAATCAAGCTGCTTCCCGGGAATGATCGAGTCACTTCCTCGTGGACTCTGGACAGCTCTCTATGGAACTCAAAAGAACACCATATGACTGGCCCAAAAGACACCAACCATCTCCAACAACTCCCTGTTTTGCTGCACCAGGGGTAAAATGTCTCTGTTCTCACCGGGGAGCAGCTACCAAAAATAGTGTCGCCCTGTCCCTTTCCCTTGTTTATGCATAGTACATGTACAAGCTGTTGGCCGCAGCACAGGCAATTAAATTTTCGGTAGGGTGCCATGCCAAATGGAGCAATTTTGTGGTCAAGTCGTAGGAATTTCCATTGGCATCTATTCCAGTGCTTTCTGCACCTGCACAAGGTTTAGCGTATTAGTAGTTGGAATGAAAAGCTTCTACAGCTTAACGATTTACATCGTGAAGCTAACCTCGTCTAACAACCCTTGTCAAACTGCTTAGAGATCTGGCAGGCCTCGTGGGATTCTGGAGCTGCCTCCTGTGTCACACATAAGACAAATAACAGAATCAAGAGGGGGTTAGTACCGCAGTACTAAATTCGAGTAAATGGGACAGTATATGTACTAAATTTGAGTGAATGGGACAGTATATGTGCATTATATAAACACTACACGAATCAATTTTACAGGCAGAAAAAAGCAGTTAATATATGCTGATTTATATGTATGCATAATTTGCTACAGTGTAAAGAAGTTTTGCTTCCACCATTTCTTTCAAAAAAAAACATTACCTTGTAGGGTTTCGAGTTGCTTCAAGTGTTGTTGCCTCATTGCCACCAGCACCACAACCAAACACGCGGAAAATATTGCTGAAGGAACACAGATTAACTAACAATTAGTTCAATGAAGGAAACCCATCTGTACCACAAGGTCCACAACTGAGATGAGCATATGAAACTACCTGTAAGAACCAGTTGCTACTCGCAATCCATCTCCGCTTTGACAGCACTCAAATTTGTCAAAAATTGAGTCAGTTTCATATAAATCACATAGCTGCAGTTTCAGAAAAGCAACACATGAATCAGGGTTACTCAAAAAAAAAGTTTTCTGTTCATTGCCCTCAAAAAACCATCGGTTACCTTAGGCCTTAGATACTCATGAACCTGGAACGTGGCAACTGGACCAGAATCCATATTAATATCCCAAAGCTGTAACAACAGATAAAAATGGTAATAATGGAAAAGCACCCAAAACAGAAATATTTGCAATGCTATTGTTAATGCAGACAGATAACACCTACATGACTACATGAAATAGTATACAACAGCAGCTTTCCCAGATGAAAAAACTAGTAAGAACAAGAAAGAATTTAAGCAGCACAAAGATATAGACAACAGTAGTGATGTAATAGTGTTTGCAGGACCATTATTCTGACTTGTCAGATCTGAATTACATCTGAGGTAGTCTTTACAATGCGATGCAAATATGTAGGAGCACAAATGTTTATCTAAAGCAGAGCTGGAAATTACATTGGATTTTCTGAAGGTGAGAGAAAAAAGATATCCAAGGTAGCCATGTTAATCTGGTTATGTGGTCTAGGGATACATGATCTAACAAACTGAGATTACAAGGTAATCAACTAGCTTCTTAATGTCTAAGGAAAAACGAAAGAGTTACGGGTGTGGTTAATGTAGCACCGGCGCACTGTTCACGTGATCACGTCGTAGTATCTCGTCAACTTGGGGTCTCCTAGGGCTACAGTCATGACCGAATGACTGTTTATGGTACTGTTCATACACGTGAACAGTGCCCACGTGTTATAGCAGCGCACATGGCGAGGTTAAATTAGTAAAGATAAAGATAAGAATAGTTAATTTTCTTATTAGACGAGTTTACGATTATATATATATATTCTATTTATTTGAGATATGTTTTCTTAGAGATAAAGATTATATCTTGAAGGTCAAGTCGAGCTATATCTATTATCAATCAAGCAATGAAGATAAATTAATCTAGTCTCTTCCTTAAGTTCTATCATCCCAGTCTATGATCAAATCTCTCATCTCACCAAGCCGACGCCGTCTGGCCTTTCTCCTGGTGATGTTTACCTCAATGAATTAAGGTTCATCACAGAAAGGGGTGTCAACAAGTCAACTGCAAATTATGAAATTTAAAGCAATAACAGAAGTAACAGGTACAGACCTTCAGAGACATGTAGTCACGACTCAGAATATGTCTCCCATCCTTGGAAAACTTTATGTCTGAAATTGAGGCTATAATCTCAGTAAAAAATGACCTCGAACCAGGGGCCTCATGCTGCTCGAAGCTATAGAGAAAAAAAGGAATAGCTATAAAAACAGTACAAACCAAGTCACCAACTTCAAGATAATCAACTCAAGACAAGTCAATATCATCCTTATGTTCCTTACAGTATGTTGAATATTGAAAAGAGTAAGTATCAAATGAAAGCTCACAGTTGGGAATGAGCATCGCAAAGGGCTGATTGCCGCAGGTCAACAAGTCGAATGGAGCCCTTTGAGCTACTATACGCCAATGTGTTACAGTGAGTAGGGTGGAATTCTGCGGATGTTATCACCTCTGCACATCGTATAATAAAAACATAACTACCAGCAAACAAGTCATGCAAACAGATGACACCTCTAAAACATGTGGTAAAACAATAAAGGTTAGTTAGAACAGACCTGTAACAACACATATTTGATGACCACACATCTATTTTACTAAAACCAATTTTAGCTCAATATTGTGTTATTTGCATGCAAGGAAATATTGTTAGCATAATGCAGGAACATTGTCTAAACACATGTATATACAGTATGTTTCAAAAGGATTAGACCATTAGTGAATCATTACTTCTTGCTATAGTTGTATAGAAGGGTATCCTTTTCCCACTATGGGAGTTGAAGTTGGAACTTGGAAATGCTTTTATTCTCACACTTATACCTATACCAAGTAAAATATCATCTAGTCAGCACAGCTAAGAGTTTGTAGAATTGGAAGTTATACCAGTGAGATCCTCCATGTTTGTAGGTTTAACATCAATAATATTAAAACTTTGATTGCTTATTTCCAAATTCCAAAGATTTATCCGCAAATCATCTGCTGATATGAAAGTTTCGCCATCACTGTGGAGAAAAGAACAGGAAACAATATATGTCACTACTCACTACATAAACATGGACAGGGTACAGCTAACCTGAATGTATATGAGGTGCACATCAGCAAAATATATAGTGACTACACATGGAACATGGGAGATGGTGTCATAAATTATCTGTAGTACAATCTTTGAATCTTATAGCTGCTTGCCTGCTTGCATACAGCTCACCCACACATAACATTCTACATATAAAAATTTTCAAAACAGACAAAAATATACTATGGGGAATGACTTGGCAGAACTTTGCCTAAAATGAAATTATGTTCTGTAGAATTGGTCATGATTTTGTAAGGTTTGGAAGTGAACTTTACAAAATTATAAAACGATGTTACTATATTAGGCAGTATTTATGAGTTTGTGAGACCCTAATTTGAGTAGAAGTAGTTGAAGTGCATTAAGGCATATGTGACACTGCTGAGATTATCAACCACAGAGAGCCTAAGGTATATTCAAAATTTCATTTCAGTACTTCAGAGGGCAAACCATTTTGACATATTCTGGGGTGGAGATTTAGCATTACATGCGGTAGCTAGGAAGTTAGGTTGCTTGGTTGGTTATAGATATATGAAATGCATAGTTATCATGTGTAAGGTGAAAGCAAATAGGCTTCTTTTCTTCAGGAAGCACTCAATTTAGAACAAAAAATAGCCATGCTCACGTTCAATAGCTAAGCAGTTTAAACATTAGCTATGATACAAACTGTAAAAAAGCGAGTAATGTACAGGACCTGTTATTTGAAACAGAGTTTATATGGTAGTCATGTGCATGAGCATAGACTCTTCGGCAACTCGCAGCAAGACTTGTTTCCTGGCTTGTAACCTGGTGTACGGTAAAGATCGGGTAAACGCAACAAATCAAGAAAGTAAAAGTAAATTAGAACATATAAAGACAGATAAGACAACAGGAATCAATTTAAGATACATCTTCAGGTCAACAGGAATGATAGGAATCAGCACAATAATAGTGTCTGACAGATCTACAACATTTTTTCTTGTAGTGCATAAATAAAAAATTTGAGTTGAGTACAACTACCACAGGCAGGCGAAGTAAAGGAAGTCCACCAGGTTTTAAAATGCCACCATTTGGGATAAATGAGTTTGAACAGCACACAGTACTGCCAGCTGGGCTACCATTTGCAAGAGCATTTGAAGGGGGCAAATTCATCTCAGATACCTTTTTAACCTTCTTTTCTTGCACCTACAAGTCACATAATAATCCTCAAGTTAACAATAGCTTGAATAAGTACAAGACTACATTATTGTCAGGTGCATCTTACTTGTGAAAGCAAAATATACAGAACTGGAAAAGACTGTGTAGATGAAGTGATTCAAAAGTCTTTGGGCAGAAATGTGTAAAATTTGAACATCAGAAAATTCAAAATCATCAATGAGTTGCGCATACACATGTGCAGCACTCAAAGACTGTCAGATGCACGTGTGTTAGATCGAAGGTTGTAGTTGTGTATCGGCACTGGACGATATACGCCCGCGTCGTTGGGTCGTGAGGACTCCGTGCTGTTCATAACAGGAGCGAAGCGCAGGGGAAGGGCACCGAAAACAGGGAAGAATTGGAGGAGACAGACTAGAAGATAGTAATACTCGTTGTCCCTCTGGGTTACAATAGCCCTCAATTTATAGAACTAACCTGATCTAGGATAGTATGCAAACTGTCCGTAAGGGACTCTTAACCAAACAACTAGAAGCATACTAATTAGAGATAAGTATTCAATTACAACTCCAACTGGCTAAGCCGAGTCCGTCTCATCCGTATTCTCCAGTGCCACCGAACCAGACGTATTCTCCTTTCCTTTACGGTGTCTCCGAGTATACGTACGCCCCCACATAACAAAGATGTACACCAAACAGACCAAGTAAAAAAACATAATTGATAGTGAGGAAACTTCCACAACTGTTGATTGATGAAGCGTACCTTCCAAAACTTTATTGTTTTGTCATTTGTGGACAGAAGAAACAATGCACCATTTGCTGCTTGGCACCACTTTATCTTGTTAATCTTCTCTTCAATTTCCAAGCTTTTAAGGTAATCAAACTATTTCCAAAACAAAACCACTTGGTCAAATTATGAGTAATTCAGAAAACAAATACTGTCACTTAGCAATTCTTATAGAAGTATACCTCTGGTTCATGGCTTTGAAATTCGGTTTTGTAGCGAAACTCAGGATGCTTGCTGACAGAATAATCAGCTTTCTCAGCCTCTTTTCTACAGGCATTCTGAAGAAGGAAAATAGAAACGAAATATATTTAGCTATCAGAGCACAGTACACAAGTCCAAGAAGCAGGTGTATAGTTTCAAAAAAAAACTGAGGACGTGACAATCAGTTCTGTATACATACATCTTTGACATCTGTCCTTTCAAACAAAACAACTCGTCCCCCTCTGTCCCCGGTGGCAAGATGATGTCCTGATTTATTGAACTCTATTGCTGAGATGATGTCAACTGCAAATAAAAAGAGAAAAACATTAAATTTTAAGTTAGTATGCAGCCATCATACATGGCAGTCTATTATTGGACATACAAGAAGCAATGGTGAAAACATGTATAACAGCAGGTAATAATCCATACTTAATGATTTTATTTACTGATATGCACATATACAAACAAGTGCTAAATGCTTAAGCCATAACTGGAGGAAAAGATACCACAAATAGCACCGTTTTCATCAAATAGTTTCAAGCCTTGAGTAAATTGGAAGTGGAAGATTGATTAATGACAAGTTTAAGTCAGCAAAGCAAAAAGATAATGAAACAGAGGTTCAACATTAACCAAGAATAATTGATAGTGTCAAACTAAGTGCTTTGGTTCTATCTATGATAACCAACATAATAGAAAATAGAAAGAGCTTGAAACTTCTCTGAGCAAGCATTAGAAGGCTCATGTGGTTCACAAATATGAACATCAAATGCGGATGAAATTGGCTATGGAGAACAAAGCAACTCATATAACAGTTGGATCAACATAGATCTGCGTGGCACATCTTCAGGTTCTATTACTCAAAAGTACTTTTTAGGTGCATATGTAGTGATTGTGCAACATGCCCGTTTAAATTGGGGTAGAAGAACAATAATCAACTATTGATTTGTAGATGAAAAGGAATACATTTATTTCATTTCTTCGAAGACATATCCATATTTATCTGAATATTTCATCAGCTATTAGACAGATGGACACCCATTGTGTACTTTACACATCATTACCAAAGCAGAAACATGCATCCCAAAAAGTATCGATGAGTCGAAGTCGTGTGAATCACAAAATTCCATATTGGGCATTTTTCATGGTTGCTTAGCATTACATGAATTTGTTGGCTAGCACCCACATCCCATGCAGCATTCAACAGGCGTAGCTCGCACACAAGCTCTAGTGCGTGCCCTCACTTCATATCACCAAGCTTAGAGAAGTATATGAACGCATCATTGTATTTGTTGTATATACTTGCTTCACGACAACATGTATTCTCTGGCTAATACCAACCGCTAACTTTATATGTAACCGCGATTACATACTATATATTTCAACTACGGCACTCAGCTAGACTCCTATAGGACATATTCTACCCTTCTGTCACCCATGGAAAGACCTCAACTGCACCACCGAAAAGGCACAGTGCTATACATCTACTAGTCAAAACTACCTACGTACTAGTATCAACAACAGGATACAGCACTGATCTGGAGGGGATGAAGCAGCAAATTCCACATCCCCAATACCAAAGCATCCAGCTTTGGCGCATCCCATCCGAAGCCACCACTACCGCCGCAAAATCATGGCTCGATCTAAGAAGGAGGCCCCCAACCATGACATCACCAGCACCCATTCACAGCTCCTAGCCTCGTACCCAGCTTCGGAGCACAGAACCACTAAGATCCAGCAGCTACCAGCAGCAAACAAACCAAAACCCACGACAAGAGAGTGCGCAAAGGGATCGATCGGTACCATCCTGGACCTCCTCGCCGGCGCTGCGCTCGCCGAACACCTGCGAGAACCTCCAATCGAGCGGCGTCTGGGGCGAGGCCGCCGCGGACTCCGGTACGGCTGCCCCGTTCATCGTCGTCCGGCGATGCGAGCCCCGGCGGGATCGGATGCGTAGGCGGGCGGGGCGGGGCGGCGGGGGCTGGATCGGGGGGCGGGGGTCGCCGGCGAGAGGAGCGCGAGGCGGCTACGCGGCTGCGGCGAGGCCGGCGAGGGTTTGGGGTTTCATGGGGCGAAATGGCCAATGAGAGAGGAAGAGAGAGAGGAAGAGGAGCGAGATGGGGAGAGAGAGAAGAGGAGGGGGAGGTGGGGGGCAGGGCTCTGATACGACGACGGAGAGGGAAGAAACAAGAGAGGTATAGATAAACATCATTATGTTTCAACTATTATTAAAATTTGTGTCGATTAGACTAAAGATGTAATGGTTACAAATTTTATCCCTCTTCAAAAAAAACCATTGGATCTATACACACCCAACCAAAAGAATTGTTCCTCTTTTTTCGCCTTTCTTTTTTATCCCACATATCACGCGTACACATATGTGTTGTCCTACACATGTTTAGAATTTTTTACAAGACACCAGAACTTATGAAGTGGGGATACATATTTTCGCACTAAACGTCTTTCATTTTTTTCTTTTTTTGAGAGGTATTTCGCAGAGACATACGTAACTGACATCCCACACACCACACGTACACATATGTGCTCTCTAACACATATTTAGAATTTTTTGCGAATACACCAGAGCTTATAAAATATGAACATATATTTTCTCCCTAAACATGTGTGTATATATATATACCTTAAGAATTATTGGTGAGCATGGAAGCCCAGACCAAACTCGAATGCAGGTGGGCAGCGAGTGAGCACAACGCTCTAGCCAACCGACCAAAAATTATAGTCGGTTCTATAACTTTTTTTATTTTCTAATCATGCTTCTTGTCCTCTCCGAGGAATTTGTTGATTTGTTCCTCCGCCGCAGCAGAAAAATTGGAAAAACACTAATCTGGCAATTATACGGTTTTACGGGTTAGCCATGATCGTCCGACGAAAAAGTGATAATGATAGTTAACTACTAATTACATCGCCATACATTGCTATGGACTACTGAGAGTAAGGGTCCTCAATTAGATTTAATAAGTCATAGTTTATAGTTCTTATTTGATATAATTAAATTTAAAAAAATAAAAAATAAAAAAACAGGTTAGACCATCACATTTAATGCAAACAAATACAGCAAAAACCAGCAAAAAAGCTGAAAAGCTAGAAAAATAAAATTTACAAATAGTGAAAATAAGCTAAAAGCAGAAATTGTAGCTTCTGCGTTCAGCTTCTCCGTCCGCGGAGGCTTTTTTTTTTACTGTTGTTCTTTTCTATTTTCTTTTTTCGATTTTTTTCGTTTTTCTCACCTTCTTTGCATTGTCCGTTATAGGTTAATATGTTTTTTATTTTTATTTTTTTAAAATTTAATTATACCAAATAAACCAACTCATCTATAGTAAAAAATAAACTAACTATAATAAAAAAAGCTACAAATCACCGTCATTCTAAATACCTCTTATAATAAAAAATAAACTAGCTATAATAAAAAAAGATATAAGTCATCGTCATTCCGAACATCCCTCAAGCTAAAATGCGCGGACTTTAAAACCATGATAGTCACTGTCTTACCATGTACATAGCATTGTATTGCTATGTGAAAAGCTCCAAAGCACTGCGTTTCGATCGATCGGTGGTACATGCACTATTTGATACTACTATATATGACGGTAGTAGCTTTTAAACCCGTCAAAACGATACGGATTCGTTAACGATCGTAGCACAGGAGTAGTTGGTGAATGACAAGAATATCAGTGGGTGCTTATCAGATTTGCTGTGTTTTTCCTCGATGGTCTAGATCGTGTGTACCCGGACAACTCTGACGATGGTTCCTTTGTCTGTGGTAAGGAAAGCATTTCGTCATGGGTCCTATTCTTTTCGGCTTCTAGAAATAGTTTTTAGTTTTTGCTATAATAACTAACTTTTAAACAGAGTATTTTTTTAAAATAGGGTCTACAAGTTAATTGTAGTACACGTTAAAAAACTAATATCTGTATTATCAAAAATCGCAAGCGAGTATCTCTCTTTCCGCAATCTCTATCGCAAACAGCCAAAAAGCCATCAGTCGCAGCTAAAAGCCATCAACCGTAGCCGCAAAGAACAAGCCCATGATCTTTTCGATAAAGAATTGGCTACTTAAGCATGGTTTGCAAGTAGGTTACAGCTCTCTGAATACAGCATTACCCCATCTTATTTATGTAAGTAGGTTACAGCTCTCTGAATACAGCATTACCCCATCTTATTTATGTAAGCTTCATGCTTAATCTTAATCACATATGTGGTCTTAATTAAAAATACAACATTCGAGTATCACTTAATACTAGCGTTTCCAAGTCATAAACTCTCCCCAATTACGTACACGCTCATAATGAAGTTTCCGGTCTACTTATAAAAAGCATGGTTCGAGATTTAGGGGCTAAACATTTACGTTGGCCGTAGGGTTTTTTCTTTTTTTTTTCAAGCTGCATTGATAAATGACTTGGCGAATTTATGGCAATTCGTATATCACTCCACGAACTAATGGTTTTTTTCGTGCCCATACGATCTCATCTTTGATGGTAACATCTTAGACTGTTGCATTTTTACCTGTATCCAACTACTGAACTACAGGCTAAAGAAACCTTTGAAACGAAAATCGACATCTAAGATCAACAAGGCCCTTGGATTCAAGGTTGTTAGGGTCGGGATCTTGAATCGAGTCAAATTAAGGTAGTGGTCAGCGTGCGATGAGAAGCCACGCGTTCAAAACACTGTTCATGCGATGGAATGCACTGTTCACTATTTTGTCTTTTTCTCTTTTTGTCGTATTTTTGTGTTCTGTTTTTTTCCCTATTCCTTTGCATTGTCCGCTCTAGATTAGCATACTGCTTTTATTTTTATATTTTTTTAAATTTAATTATGCACAATAAGCCAACTTAGCTACAGTAAAATTTCAGTTAAAAGTCATAAGCCATCGCTATTCCGAATACTACCTAAAAATGCTTTGATAAGATTGCACTGTAGGGTTGAATAGTAGTGTCTGTTATAAATAATGTGGTATAAGCATAAATTTAGATATAATTCTAGTATAATAAAGCATAATTAGAGAACAATTTCAGCTGTATACAAATGACATAAATTGCATATAAAAAATGTAATTCTACTATATCATGTGTACAAGAGCATATATCAAATGCAAGTATTAACAATACTGTTGGAATGAACATGTCTAGCATTTACATGAACCAAAAAACCAGCATAAAGCTTAAGTTTTAATTTGTTACTTTTGCTCTCAGAGTAGAGTTGCACAAGTCTTTAAACCTGGCCTTCTCATACATTATCTATACTCTTCACCAAGTGATAAGACAACTAAAGATTAAATCTGAGCTCTAATCAATGCATTCTCTGTCATCAAATTTTGCATATTCAAAAGATAGCAACTTCTTAATTTCGGTATGACAGAAGATCTTCACCAAAGACTACAAGGCAATAATCTGACAAAAGCTTAAAGTGATTTGAATATAATCTTAGAATTTCAGGCTATACAAAGGTAAACTTCTACTAATTAGATATGAATCACAATACTAGTTATTCAAGTCAGATACTCACAGAGCAAAAAGATCTAACTAACTGACCAAACTAAGAATTCAAAGAGTAGAGTGACAGACAGTAGAAAGCACCACAGATTGAGCTCAATTTTAATCTAGATGTACATACCACTTTCAGTATTAAACATATCTCATCATTGAGCTTTAAATCGAGCCACAAGCAAACAATGTCTTCTAGTGCTTGAACTTAAATCAGAGATTAAAGAACAACCACAGTGCACAAAGTTTGCAATAAAAAGAATCGGAGTACTCACGGTGCAGACAACACAGGCACACCTCAAGGTGCTGACCTAGAAAACCTAGCACCCCTCTGTGTCGCCACAAGAGAGGAGTGTGGTAGACAGAGATACAGCGCCCCTTTGCCGTTCAGAACTTATCAGAATTAGCAAAGTTGAGGTGAAGGGGATGTCGTACAAGCACACAGCAAGCATCGGCCAAGTGCCTCACCACCAGGTACTAGGGGCCAAGTATCACCGTCGAGCCCGGCGGTTAAGTACTGAAGAAGAAGCCCTAAGGACCATGATCCAGAGACAAATCGGGAAAGAAAAGAGGGGATTAAAGAGAGAGCTCACTCGGTTTTCCGATGCAAATCATGGGAGGAGGCGACCTTCTTTTATAGCCGAGAGGAGGAGTAGAGGCTATCGGTGCGGTGGTCACCAACGGCTGGAGCCGAGGCTCTGGGCCACCAGCGCCCCTCACCTCTCTATCAAAATCGCTCACCTCAGATCGGATCTGAGGAATGAGCCGTCGCCGCTTCCCATGGAAACCAGATTGGGAGGAAACGCCCGCCTGAGAGACTGGATGCGCTGCCGCACGGGAGGACCAAGCTATCTGAACGCGCCGCTGCCGAATGCGTCGCCCAGGAGAGCGCCACCTGCGAATGCACCGCCCGGGAGGAGAGTAGGTCTCCTCCCCTTATCCCTTCACTCTGGCTCACCGACAGGTGGGCCCCACGATCCCTCTTTTTCTTTCCCCCCCTTTTTCAATTGTGAAATTCCTAAAATTCCCCTCTTGAAAACAACATAATCATCTTACCTGATTCTACCAAAAATACATTTTCTAAAATCTTCTAGGTATCTCAGTAATGATATATTTTTTTCATGAAATGGATAGCTCATTTTCTAGAATTGCTCAATTTCTATATAAATGTAACCCAATAAATTATCTCACTAATAGAGATAAAACAAGAAGTATCTAGACCGAGTTTTGTTGTTGGGCCAGACTACATTAGCGTAGAGTTATATATAGATATTACACTTGTTACAACTATATACCAAATAATATATTTTAAATTATATATATTAGAATTGTATAGCAAATACAATTCTATTACTCAAATTTAAACCCTGCAATTGTGTAGGCAATTTAGCTAGTTTTATAAAAATCATAACCAACATAAAGTCCTTGTATGGGTGGGTTGGGTTAAGACTAGAAAGCATTGTATTATGCTAATCTTAGCTAAAAGGCCTTATATTATGCTAATATTAGCTAAAAAATTATAAGACATTATATTATGAAGGTACTTTTCAAAATCTAGTGGTATTATTTTGAAATGATCAATCTACCCCGCTCCAAATAGCTTCAGTTTCTGGCTTATTTTAGCTTTCAACTTTTTTAAGCCAGAATTAACTTGGAATACATCGGCTTCTAATTTCAGCTTTTTAGGGTTTTTTCATCTTTTTTGCCTTTTCTTTTCTCCCTTCATTTCTTTGCATTTCCTGTGATAGTATAACATGTTTTTTTCTATTTTTTTTATTTTTCTCAAAAAAGCTAACAATTATTACAATACAATTTTAGTTATAAGTCAAAAGCCACAACCAGAGCAGGGCCTATAGGAATTAACTCTCAGCCTAAGTGCACAAGTCATGTACAATTATAGGAATTTGGTCCTTTAACTTTTTCTCACATAACATTTTAGTCCTTAACTTTTAAAAGGCTCAAATTAGGTTCCCCCATATTCCTATCTTGGTCATTTGAAGACTTCATTTGAGATGACATGCCTAGTAGATGCTAAAAGGGGTACTGACCTTGGTAAACCCTCTTTTAAGTTGACTCAAGACAAGTGAAATGCCTCTATTCCTGTCCAAACTACACGGCTAGGGTCATTTTGTAATGCATGAATTTCATAGGAATTGGTTCATTACCCACATAAATAGGATAAAAATACTCGCTTTTCAACCGAGCCTAATTGTTTAGAGCATGTATCTTTTTTTTGGTGCATGTACTCATTTGACACGTGTTAGAGCACATACATAACAACCACAACAATCATTAAAATACGTATGCTAGGGTTTGAGCTTCGGTTGTCACCAAAGCAACCTGCGTGTGAGGTGTCTAGATAGTAGAACTAGCAAAAGCTGAAAATATAATAAAATTTAACCAAAGCTACACCTTAACAAAAACAATAAAATTAAGAGGAGGGAAAAGGGGTGGTAGTGGCGGCCATAGCTACTGTTCATATTATACTAGTATGCTACTCATTAAGTATTTAGCAACATGGCTTTTTGTTGGAATTGGGTTAAAACATTGGGGGTTGTTTGTAGCTTTCTAGAGGCTAGCAATAAGGCTATCGGTTGTGATTGGCAAGTTAACGAGGGATGAAAGTTGAACGACATAATATGGAAGTATGAATGGAGTGATAGATCCAAGTAGGCGAGGGTAAAAGATATATTTTAGTGTTTATTTGGTATATCTCATCAAAATTCCTAAGTCAGAAGCGACCCAAAACTCAAACCTCATAGGGCTAATGCTTCTAAAACCTTTAGATTTTTTAATACTTGCATGCAAATTTCATCAATATTTAATCTTTTTTGCAAAAAAAAACTACCTTGAGTTACTCAAATATGATAGTAGGACCAATTTTGAGTGCTCCGAGAGTGGAGGGATGAACATAACCATGAGCAAAATGTGAGATAATCATTAACCATGCAATCAACCATTAGCAGCTTTAACCTCTACTAGATCTGACGTAGTACTATTAACCAATATTAAAAAATAAAAAGAAAATAAAAGTAGACCTAACTTCTAAAGCCCAAAACAACAAGTGGACGGACGATTCTGCCCTTGGACGTCGACCCACCCACCGTTTTCCCCTCCCCATCTCCCACCGTCTCGCCGCCCTCCTCCCTCTCGATCTCCACCCACCTCGCATCCTCACCTCTCCCCGGCGCTTCACCGAGGTACCCAGCCTCCAAAACCCTAACCCCTTACCCCTTCCGATCCACCGCGCTCTCTGGTGCAATCCAGTCCCAGATCCCGTGCAACCAGATCTGCTCCCTCCGATTTGTCCTGACTCGATTCCTCTTTCTGTGCGGATGCCGCAGGGTTTAGATCCGGCAGCGATGGCGACGAGGCTGGCGCAGCTGCGGGCCAAGGCGGCGCAGGCGTCGGAGCTCGTGGCGAAGCACGGCGGCGCCTACTACAAGGAGGTCATGGAGAAGAACAAGCAGCACGTCGTGCAGCCCCCCACCGTGGAGAGGTGCCAGGAGCTCTCCAAGCAGCTCTTCTACACCCGCCTCGCAAGGTGATGCCTCTGACTGGATTGCTCATGTGACATGGTTCCAAGTGGGCGCTGTTGCCTATAGTGTGATGCGATCTGCTCGTGCTTGTGGTAATGGGGGGTGTTCAGGCTGGGTGTTCCGATGGGTATAATATGGTGTGGGTTGAGGTTTTCCTGTAATTGCCTACTATTGCGATTCCTGCGGTTTGCTTGCCTCCAATTATCCTAGTTAAACTTGAACATACTATGATGTGGCCTGCTCGTGGCTAGCATTGGGGTTGCCAGGCCGAGTGTTCCATGCCGTCAGTAGATTTACATTGTTAGCCAGATAATGCGGTTATTTGGTGTTTGTTGCTATAATTGGGCTTTTGTTGATAGCATGTCCTATTTTGGGGTTCAATGGGCAGTGGCCGCTGCAACTTGTATTTGGGTGACTCAACTAATACAATTGTTCACATGCTGTACTCTTTATGAATTGTGATTAATATGTAACTTACAGCATATAGGAATGTTAGATATTTCTATCTATATGTGCTATCGGTAATGTAGCTTACATGTGTGATTTCTAAACCTTTAACCTGTATATGGTGCATTTCATCTAGTCATGCAGACACCTTGTTGTGGAAGGCACATTACATATATCTGTCTTGGAGTAGGCACAACTTTGAGGTTTCATAATGAAACAAACCTGTGCAAATTGCAATGTTTGTGCTTAAGTACCATCACCTGTGTAACTATGTGTTTCTTGCTATGTTTTTTGTATTTTTCTTGGACCAGTGGTGCATGGAGACATCAGACATATAGCACAAAGCGCAACTGTTTAGAAGGTTGAGAACTGAATGTCCTGGCTTAGTCTCTTGTGAAGTTGATATATCATGACAGTATGGCACAAAAGGAAGGATAGTTTGTATGATTCGATAAATGGATCTTAAATAAATAGTCTCTGTGTAACATTTGCAATTTGTTCTGCATGTTTTAAGAAAAAAATGGATTCAACTTTTGGCTACAAACATTTCAGTAAAAAAAATCTTGCTGGTCTGAGCTATTGCTGGGAAATATTCTTGGATTTTTTTGGTGTGGGTGGGTTGGGGGGGGGGTTGTATGCATATTTGACTGACATAGTACAAACTTGAGTACCTTTTATTGCTTGCCTTGTAAAAGTTTGGTGCATGTTTGAGTCTTTTGTCTTCACACGAACTGCCACATACTAAGAGTGCAAAGTTGGTCAGTTGCATCCGTATTCGGATTATGCTTTGCTACTCTGTTTACTTTGTGAGATCTACCTATGTATGGCTATAAAATCCAGGTGAAATACTAGGTATTGAGCTCTGTTTGGTTTGACATATAGGATGGGATGGGCACTTAGACCTGGTCTCAATCTTGTAATCTTGCTGAACCAGCTAACCAGCTGAGTTCAGTAGCAAGCAAGTGAAAATAACCAGTTGAACCTTAACTCATGGTGAGTGCAGTGTTGGGTGGTGTTTCATGGAAAAAGTAAGAAGTTGGATCTTAATCTGATGACACACATTATTTTAGCAGATGGGTTTATGATAGCTCCTTACAAGTAAATAGATGTTGTTTGACCAGTGATCTACCTGTTCAGATAATGAAGTAGAGATACTGGAAACTGGTTGGGTCAATGACCAGTCTGCTTCAAATCTACTACGCTACTATGTGACTGAGTAGAAATGCGTCCATTAATATCCGAATTTTAGTTCTTTTATCTTCACTGCAAAATGTGAGGCCATAGTAGGTATTAGGTAACTCTGAGGAGCAATCATGGCTATTGATCAAGAGTTACAAGAGTAATCAGTTTCCTCTCATGGGACACTAATAAATTAGTCAGGTGTAGTCATGACATATATAAATTGATTGTTGAAAACATAAAAGAGCAGAAATTATTTTACACACTGAGATGCATGCAGCGATTCAGTCACAGATGAAGGTACCGGCAATGCATCGTTTAATCTTTGGAACCTTAATCAAGGAAAGGAATCTACTATCATTTATGTGTATTAATCCTTTGGCTTTTAGGTTTTTGCATTACAATTCACAAAGAGTGTTTTTGGGGTTTGAACTTTTCAATACATTGTTCAACTTACATTTCTTATCGTGGCTTTTATGAAATATTGTGGCAGATGCTGCATCATGATCATATCCCCCTTTAACGATGGCTAACTAAGACATTGACTTCAGTAACGTGACACAGAAAGAAAAGTTGGAAATGGAATTGATAGGTGATTAGTTGATGTAGATTGTAGAAAGAACAAGTTGATGTAGATTATAGAAAGAACAAAGGTAGGTGATTAGTTGATGTAGATTGTAGAAAGAACAAAGGCTAGATCTGCAGTTCCCAGGAAAAGACTAAACATGCATATTTTTCTGTGTTTGCTGTCTTCAAATTGGATGCTAATCTCTCATCAGTCATCACTTGATATGTACAACTATGCTGATCAGTGCGAGGAACATTTGGTGTTATTCCTTCCCACGGTGCCGTGCTTTTAAACTTTTATTTTGTGCTGTTTGAGCCATTTTCCTGAACAAGCCATGGTTGTTCTGCAAATATTCCTTTGTTATGACTTTTATTACTATGGAGTTCTGATCAGTGGCTTATATCTATTGGACTATTGCTGTTTTCTTCAGTCTACCAGGCCGCTATGAGGCATTCTGGAAGGAGCTTGATGGTGTCAAGCAGGTATGGAAGAACAGGAAGGAGTTCAAGGTGGAAGACCTTGGAATTGTGACATTGTTTGGGGTTGAGCTTTATGCATGGTTCTGCGTAGGCGAGATTGTTGGCAGAGGATTCACCTTAACCGGCTATAAGGTCTAAATGTGTTCTCCTGGTTAAGACCTGGCTTATGATATATACTTTTAGCTGATGCTTGTCGAAATGACAAAGATACCTGCCTTCTTTCACAATTTTGTTTCTGGAAATTTTTTTAGTGCTCAATGTCAGCAAGACCAGCACATCGCTGCAACACTGCCTCAATAATTTGCTCGCTCGATTGTCCATTTTGGTGTGATGTAATTTGTCGTCCACATTGCACCTGCTGCATCGCCATGCAAACTCACTCATTTGTGTGTTTTCTGCTCTCAAATGAATCCACTCCGGATTGCAGATCAGTGTGTACCATGATAACTGTTCTCAACAATTTTAACATGTTCTGTAGCGTGCTGGGAGCTTCAAGTCCGTGCGTATTGCATATTTTGTTGAAGTTATGGTTTTGTGCTATCATTTACTGTCTTTGCAGTAGGAAATGTTGGAAGCATCGCTATTTCATTGCACATTAGAGCATATGCATTTCTAGGTAAGCCAATGTTATAGGAGAGGAATTTTTTTACCACCGATGCCAAGGAACGTGGGGGGTGAGTGCTAAACCCGGATTGCATGGCGTCGAATCAAACCTTGGCAGCTGCTGCTATGTTAGAAAAAGTTAAATATTTAGCACCTGTAGATGTGTTAAGGGTTGGAGTAAAAATAGTTAACAATGGATTTATGGAGAAAGAGAGATGATGTGTTTATCTTAACGAGTATTTTAAATGTTAAGGGATATTTTAAATGCTAAGGGATGAACATGCTCTTAGAAGTTGCAAAAGATTTGGAAACCGGTGTCCTGAGTACCGATACTTTATCATTTCCAAAACTCTAGCAAGTGCTACCAAATGGGCAAAGCCCAACGACCCATCTAATCGAGATAATTAGTAGAGTTAATAACCTAAAACAGAACAAATTTCGACATCAAAAGGCTGTCTGGCAACCTGAAGAACGTAGTGGCGTACTAGCAGAACTTCTTCCTATATTAGTAGGTTTAGTTGTCGAGCAGCACGATGAGGGTGGTCAAGCTGCTGTGAGCATCCACCCCTTGCTCGCCCTGCACGTCCTCTCCGTCGCGGCCTCCTTGGTGGTGAAGAGGAACAGCACGCGGCCGCACGCCAGCTTGAAGAGCGCGAGGCACGCCAAGAGGCTGATGGCCAGCTCCTTGTTCCGCAGCGTCTCCTGGATGCTCCTCATCTCCTCCATATCCCACCTGCACGCGCCGATCCAACAAATAAAACATTCAGAATTGGTATCACATCGTCAATGGACATGCATGAATCTGGATCGTGCTACATTAAACAATGCAGAGCGCTCGCCTCATTGCTGCATTCTCTCTGCTTAGATCATCTAGTATGCCTGAGACTGTTGACTTCCAGTCTTTGAGCTCGTCCAGATACTTGGAATTATTGTTTTTGATTTCTACTTTTTGGACTGTGGTTTTAGTTTTTGATTTATGGTTTTTAAATTCTGGTATAAGATAGTACGTAAAGAAATAATCGTATATGATTTTAACCGATATAGCCGAACTTAATATTACTATATCCTTTCTGTAGACTGAGGAATTTTGGCAGAAGACTTGAAAATTCACATTTTTCCTGCTAAAGAACTACCTTTAGACTTATCAACAGGAGCTCATCGGAATAAATCCAGTAAAATCCATACAAACAATCCACCCAATATGCATTCTTTGAGAACCTAACACTGGCATTTAGCCAGAAAACCAAGTGCTATACCAGTTGGGCTAACCGACAGACGGCAAACAAAATGAAATACGGGCATCTTCTTTTCAAGTTCTAAAAGTTACTTTTCGAATTTTTTTTTACAGTAATTAACTTTTAAAAGAAGTATGCATAACTGAACAAAAGGTAAGGATTATGCGTTCATCGCAAATGAAGGAAAAGAAGGGAAAAGAAAATAAAGTTGCTGGCGATTATGAGCATACGCGCATGACCTTTAGGCCCTTAAAGTCCGTTATTCCAATATTTTTGCACCAACTTTACGTATCCATCCACTCAGGCGCCACGCCACGCCATGAGAGTTAAGTCATGGAGCACTGGAGCTGCATCCATGCACGCTTGTTGGTGCACACATGAGCACATATTTTTACTTTCTATCAGCAGGCTGCAGCCGAATTATCAGGACTGGTAAATATCTCTCCCATGCAAAATCAATTGTTCCTGCACTGTTATTTTTCAAATGTTGAACTGAAGTGCCAAATAGTTCAGATCTAACTCCCTGCTAGAACCCCATGCATTGTACAAACAAAAGGTGTTCTATGGTGCTTCGAAGGTACTCTTACTACCTCAACTCAAAAACATCTGTCGTTGATTAACGAATGGGTATTTTTGGCATGAACATTTGTAATTATTAACCTTCCGACAAATTGGAATCCCTTGCCATGTCTTCCGACGACATGAAATCCCCTGCCATGTTCTTTCTGCCGCCGTCATCTATTACCCGACCATCCTCTCCACAGTGCTTCCATTCGCCAATCGTAAGTACTACTTGGTAAATTGGCTTGAAATTGACAAACTTGTAATTTACATGGTTTCGAGAATACTTCTATATATTTTTTTTCATATACGATAGGCATGGTGTAATTGATCTACAAATGATGTTGCCATTGAAATTGTTGGACTCCTGAGGGCAAATTGGTAATTTTCTAATTTGATAAAGGGAGAAATGATTGGTCCCACCTGCCAGTGGGATAAAAGAAGGATAGAACCGAAGCCCTCATGGACGTGCGCGGTGTGAAAACAGTGCAGAAGAGTTCAGACCGTCCAATGAAAAGTTCGGACCGTCCAAACTTGCACCGAAAGTTCGGACCATCCGAACTTGCACCGAAAGATCGGACCATCCGAACTCGCACTAGCACTACTACAAAACAGGCTATACTGGATGGGTAAATCACAGACGGTTCATATAGAACCGTCTGTGCCTAACTATCACAGACGGCTCATACTGCCACCCGGCTGTGATACTATCACAGACGGTTATTAACACGACCCGTCTGTGATAATAGAGACATCAAAGATGGTTCGTGTTAATAACCGTCTGTGATAGTTCACGAGACGGTTTGTTATACGAATCGCTCGTGATAGTAGAGACATCACAGACGGTTAGTGTTAATAATCGTCGTGAAGTGTCATAGACGGTTATTGTTAATAACCGTCAGGACACTTCACGCACGGTTATTAACACTAACCGTCTGTGATGTCTCTATTATCACGCACGGTTTGTATAACAAACCGTCTTTGATACGAATTTTCGCGAGCGGCACGTGTTAATAACCGCTCGTGATAATTGCCTTATTAATACTTGGATTTGGACGGTGTCGACAGATCTGTTTTTTTATTGCATGCGCTGCGTCGGTGGAGCAAGGCGGCTGGCTTTTGGGAGTTCGGGGGTGAAAATATATCGCCATCTTCTTAGTGATCTTCTTAGTGACACAAACCGTCTGTGATATTGCCTGTATCACAGACGGTGCGAAACAGGAACCGTCTGTGATATAGTGTCTATCACAGACGGTTGTTGTGTGTAACCGTCTGTAAAAGTCGACTATCACAGACGGTTGTTTGCAAAAACCGTCTGTAATGTGAGTTATCACAGACGGCTCGAGAGCCGTCTGTGATAACCACCTATTATCACTGACACATAAAAACAGACGGTTCGAAAACCGTCTGTGATGACGGTTCCGAACCGTCTGTGATAGGCCTGTCTGTAGCAGTGTAGAGAGTTCGGACCGTCCAACCTCGCATCCGAAGGGATAAGGGGGAGGAGACTGGGTCTCCTCCCGAGCGATGCCTCACCCGGATCTGGACTTCATCTCAACAGGTGATTTGGGCGGCGAGTAGGGAGGCAACGACTGGAGAGGCAGTGGTGGAGGTGCGGGTTGGCCCAGGCTCCTCAGAGCCGGTCGCTCACAGCCATCACACCGCAACCCCCTACCTTCTCTATTTAAAGCCGCCATCTCTTTCTCCGTGAGGATCTCTTATCTTCAGATCTCACATCTCTTTCTCTTTAACTTTCTTCCTTGTTGTTATTGAGCAAGCTCTTTCGTTTGGGTTCCTGAGTGCCTTGATTCTGGTGGGGTGAGAGGGAAAATTTGAAGGATTTACTCGAGAAGGGAAGAAGGCAGTGGTGATCCTTTGTTGTTCTTGAGTGCACTCGGCCGAGTGTGTTCTGGTGGGCTGTGAAGCATCTCTGACCCTTGACTTCACTCTTCAGTTTGCTGAGGTGTGAAGGCCGGCATTGTATCTCCGTCAACCTTCGTCCTCGCTTGGTTTTCTGGGACAACGCCTTAAGGCATACCTTGCTCTGATTTCTTCTCAGTGGTTTTGAGTACCACTAATGTTGTGAGTATTGCAACATTTGTTTTACTTTGCTCCTGTTCTTTACGAATATCTGTTATGAAGAAAGTGCAAAGTGCAATGTGATGAAATGTTATATTTATGAGATTATGTACGAATGTGAGGGTATATTGATCTTGAGCTTGTGGCTAGCTTTACTATTGAGTTTGTTGTGATTATTGAATCACTTGTACATAATATTATATCAGTTAAGGAATTAGCTTTCAGTTGATTCAGTTGTAGCCGAGTTCTGTTGCTTTGTTATAATCAATATTTTTTCAGTCTATTAGAAGGTTATATTGATTAGAGCATTCAATTAATGTTTAGCAACATTTGTTCATGGTCCAGTGATCTCCTTTAATAGAAAGCTTGATTTAGAACTTAAGATCTAATCTACAATTATCATATATAATCAAGATTAATATTTGTCATGGTGGAGATGGCCAAGAATAGATCTTGTGCAACTAGTCTTCTGAGAGTAGATTATAACATTCAAAATATTAATAACATGTTAAATTTGATCATATATGTTATATTAATTTTATTATCAAAATTCAGTTGGTATGACTTAATTTATCTACATGTATATATGCTGATTTTAGACTCTTACATGATATATTTGTTGAGCATATATTTTAATTTGGATGGCTTAGAAAATTCATATGCTTATATGGTAGTCAAGTCATTTATATGCCTTTTTTATACCATGATTATGTTTTTAGTGAATATGCTGGAATTAAATTTAAATATATTCTTTACCGTAATCTTGACAATAATCCAGAAAACCAAGCATTAAAGAAATGGCTTCCTCATCTGATGTTGTTAAGCCGTAAGTGTTTGACAGTGCTAATTTTAAATGTTGGCAGGCTAAAACAAAACTTTAGCTGACTGATCTCAAATTATTTTGGGTAATTTTGAATCCTCCAGTATTCCTTTTGGAAACTGCTGAAATGATGCGGTGGGAGAATGCGAACAATTCTGTCTTAGTCCGTTTGTTAGCCATCCTATCTAATCGACTGTTCGATATTTACGTTAACTTCACAAATGCCAAGTAACTCTGGGATGAACTTGAGAAGAGGTATTCCGAAGGGGATAACGAGAATGAGTCCTTTGTAACTGCTAATTATTTAAACTATAACATGGTAGAGGGATGGTTTGTAATGGAGCAGTTCCATGAGCTACAGCTCCATGTACATGACTTGAGTCAGTACGACTGTATCCTACCAGAAAAGTTCCAAGTAAATATCATCCTGGCTAAGTTACCGCCCTCATGGTATAACTTTGTTACCGCTCGCCGACATATGAAGGAGTGCTTGACTCTCAATAAGTTGTCAGCAGCTATAAATATGGAAGAGCGTGCTAAGAGCCGTTGATGGTGTAGGAAAGACTTAAGTCCAAGCTCAACAAGTGAATGTCAAGAGTGCTCCAGACAGTAGGAAACTAAGGTTCAAGAACCAGCCCAGAATATGCTCAAAGTCAAGAAAATGAAGAAGGAAGAGATTGTCTGCTTCGTCTGTGGTGCGGCTGGCCACAAGGCCAACCATTGCCGTAACCGCAAAGGCAGGGGTCCCTCTCCCGGTTCGCACAAGAGCCGTAAGGCTGAAGTAAATGTCTCACTGGCCAACTCCAGCTCAGAAGAGTATGTACCTATGGCCTTTATGGCAAGTCCATTAGTGGATTGATACGGGTGCTACTAGATATATATGTGCTGATCGATCTTGTTTATCTTCATTTCAAAGTGAAGGTGGTGGATCCATCCTAATGGAGAACGGAGCCACTGCGACAGTACGTGGAATTGGACAGATTTGCTTGAAGCTTACCTCGGGCAAAACATTCATCCTGAAAGATGTACTGTATGTGTCTGCTATGACTTGCAATCTCCTGAGCGGGTCAATGCTTTGTAGGCAAAGAATAAAGCTTATTTTTTGAGTCCAATAAGGTCGTGTCGACCAAGGTAATTTTATGGGTAAAGGTTATGATAGCGGAGGCATGTTCCGCTTATCTATTTTTGATTTGAATAATGTAAACATCTTTAATATTTTTTATTACAGAAAAATTTATGATATTTGGTATTCATGTTTGTGTCATATTAATTTTGAAGCCATTGTACGGTTCAGCAAAATGAGTGTAATTTCAAACTATAATTATGAGAAGGGTTCAAAGAGTGAAGTGTGTGTGCAAGCAAAGCAGCCCCGAAAACTTTTTCATAGCATTGAAGGGCGAAACATTTCTCCCCTTGAGCTAATCCGTTCTGATCTTTGTGAGATAAATGAAATATTAACCAAAAGTGGCAAACGTTATTTTCTGACTCTCATAGATAATGCGACTAAGTATTGCTA
This sequence comes from Melocanna baccifera, assembly GCA_036346265.1. NCBI lineage: Eukaryota > Viridiplantae > Streptophyta > Magnoliopsida > Poales > Poaceae > Melocanna > Melocanna baccifera. The sequence goes on from CM070678.1 coordinate 24,563,559, forward strand.
TATTTGTTTACTTAAGTAAAAAAATAAACCATTTGAACACTTTAAAGTCTATAAAGCCGAAGTTGAAAATTAACTAGAAAAGAAAGTCAAACGGTTAAGGTCAGAATGTGGCAGTGAATACGTCTCAAATGAATTTGCTCAATTCTATGAAGAAAATGGAATAATACATGTGATTACTCCATCATACTTATCCCAATCAAATGAAATAGCCGAAAGAAAGAATCAAACACTTTATGACTTGGTTAACACCATGCTCTAGAGTTTAGATATACCAGACTATTGGTGGGGTAAATCAGTTCTCACAGTCAATTTTGTCCTGAATAGGGTTCCACCTCGCAATCAGGAGGAGACACCTTATGAAGGATGGAATAAGAGAAAACCTAACTTATCATATCATCAGACATGGGGATGCCTGGCAAAAGTGCATGTGCCGTTGCCGAAGAAAAGAAAGCTTGATCCCAAGACTATTGATTACGTCCTTTTAGGATATGCTATAAATAGCACGACTGATAGATTTCTAGTGGTCAAATCCGAGGTGAATGACATCGCTACAAATATAGTGATGGAGTCTCTTGATGCGACATTCTTTGAGCATGTGGTTCCTATAAGACCAAATGAAGTCATTGACTATACTGGTTCAAATGAACACTTATTCTTCCTAGTGTGGATAACACCGCTCCAGAGTTAGAGTTGAGGAGGAGTAAGAGGCAGAGGACTGAAAAGTCACTTGGTGATGATTATGTAACTTATTCGTGAATGAGGAACCATGGACCCGTTCAGAGGCCTATGCATCCCCGGATGTTGATTACTGGAAGGAAGTAGTCCGTAGTGAGATGGATTCCATCATAGATAACGGACATAGGAGATTATAGATTTTCCATCTAGATGCAAACCAGTAGACTGCAAATGGATCTTCAAAAGAAAGCATAGATCTGATGGTATTATTGAAAAGTACAAGGCCCGCTTAGTGGCTAATGGTTTTACGTAGAAGGAAGGAGAAGACTATTTTGATATATACTCTCTAGTACTCGTTTACCCATAATTCGGGTGCGTTTAGCGCTAGCTGCCACATATAAACTCTAAGTATATCAAATGGATGTAAAGATTACTTTCCTAAATGGAGAGTTGGATGAGGAGATTTATATGCAACAACCCGATAGTTTTGTGGTTGAAGGGCAAGAAAAGAAAGTATGTCGATTGATTAAATCCTTATATGTCCTGAAGCAAGCTCCTAAGCCATGGCACGAGAAATTTAATAGTACAATAAACTCGATCGACTTTTGTGTAAACGAAGCGGACAAATACGTCTACTATCGGTTCAGTAGGGGTGAATGAGTCATTCTATGTCTATATGTAGGTGATATATTGATTTTTGGGACCAACATGGATGTAATCAATACAAAAAAATCTTTTCGCTCCCAGAATTTTGACATTAAAGATCTGGGTCAAGCAGATGTTATTTTAAACATCAAGTTTATAAAGGGTGAGAATAGGATTACTCTTTCATAATCTCATTATGTGGACAAGGTCCTAACCGGATTTGTAGTCATGGACAACAAACCAGCTTCCACACCCTATGATCCAAATGCATAGCTTAAGTATTCTTAAATACTTGGATTCCTGATGTACCTAACTAGTGCAATGAGGCTAGACATCTCATATGCTGTAAGTAGATTGAGTCATTATACGTCTAATCCAGGATATGATCATTGGATAGCACTAGAAAGAGTACTCAGATACCTAAAGGGGACTTCAAATTTGGGAATACATTATTCTAGTCATCTGGCAGTCTTGGAGGGATTCAGTGTCTCTAACTGGATTAGTGACTTGGATAACATGAAAGCTATGAGTGGCTATGTATTTATTCTTGCAGGTGGGGCCGTTTCGTGGAAGTTTTCTAAACAGATTATCTTTACACGGTCCACTATGGAGGCTAAGTTGGTAGCACTTGATTCAGCGGCTGTAGAGGTAGAATGGATTAAAGAACTCCTTTCTGACCTACTTATGCTGGAAAAACCAATTCCAGCAATCTTAACCTACTACGAGGGATTTTTTATATATGGACTGGCATTTGTCTATTTTCTAGGTTGTTCTGGCACACAAGCATGTGCACATATGGGAAAAAACTTGCTAGGTCATTTTTAGAATTTTGCCATTAGGGATTCATCTTGCCCGCTACTTGTCACCTTTAAATTGGAGTTAAGTTGCATACCGAAACAATAGTATAGTTTGGTCTATAACAGCCTACTATTTGATGGTTGTCTGGTTGGAGACATGAGGATTCTCACATTCTTGTGGAGGTGGAAGGACTGGCTTGACCCTTCCTAAACATTGTTAGTCTGAGTTAGTCATCCAATTTAGGTGTATAAAATCACACATCGAACTCCATGCTATGGCCATTAGGTCAGGGTTGCTATTACTACACCGCTACAGTCATTATATCATGCGATGCCATGAAAGTTGCTTAATTTAGCATCACACGGGTCCTTGCACAGTCTCGCCATCTTATCTGACGCCCTCTCTTTGTCTCCAAACACGGTCATGCAGATCCATGACACCACCTGTATGCGTCGTGTGGACAACAAATTCCACTACGTACACGACAATTGATTTCTTTTGATGTTGTTGCATGGTCCATAATGACTAAGAGATTTGGGGTATCAATCCTAACAAACAAGCTAAGTTAGATTTTGTCAGAACCGGATCTAGAAATCCGAATTCCTTTGTGATCTCTGCACTGTTCCCTGGATCAGTAGTCAGTGCTCACAGTTACATTACGGTATATCAAAAACATATTAAACGGAAGCATAATTTATACAGTAATAACTTACATGGGCCGTTTAGGCCGAAAAGCAGAGAATGCAGCAGCGAAAAATCTTCACACAAGTGGGACCCTCATGACTTGCCCACAGGTAGCTAACTGGGGTTTCGCGACCTATGTCCATGGCCTTCTTGAATATCAGCTCTGTCGATCCTTCTGGAGCCTTGTAAGGACTTCTTCTATTCTTGATTGACTGGAGGGTAATTAGCAACAGTGAGTACAAAATTGTACTCAACAAGCCATCACACAGAATGCAATACTAATAACTATTACATGTATGGCTGTGAAAGGAGGCTTGAGGCCATTTTATTTGCTAAAGCAGCATTTCCAAATATTATAAATAAAATTCCTACGACTTAGCAATTTTAACAAATTTCAAGTTGTAAAGAGAGAGTGCAATATAAATAGTAGCGCAGGTTACATCCACCTGTTGAGGAGCATGGTTACCTTTGCCAATGCTAATTTTGATTACTGGGCTACATCCACCCTAATTATCATTGGAGTACATCTCTCCAGGAAAAATCCAACAAAGTAGAGTACTTCCCTCTACTTAGTTTTCATCCCACCTGAAAAAGATTTTTGAAATAGAACTAACTCGAGGATGTTCCCATGTCCGCTCTTGACCGCGAGCGCGGCTATTCGAATAGTTTTAGACTCTACAGAGTTGGTACATCTTTACCCACAAGAGATAACCCAATTGTTATTTTCCGCACATTTCCTTAGACATGCAGATTAACCGGATTATCACACAACTTTTACAATGCATCTAGTAAAGAATAACACTCGCTAAGGTTTCGTCTACAGGAAAACCCCTTTGGGCCCCAGCTAGACCCCCTCTTGCGCCCGCCTCTATCTGGCGACATGATCCATCCAAGACGGTTTTGCGTCCAGCGATGAAAATCATGGGTTCCCCCGAAGTGCTCCTCTTTACTGGCGAGTGCAAATTATTTAGTCGTACCTACACTTTACCGGCTTGTGGTTTGTACTATTTTACATGGAGGGGTCATACAAGATTAAGTCCTTAATTCGTCCAGGCGGTGCATACCACAATCCAACCCCAACCACTCTTACCAACCGCCTAGACAGGTAAAGCAGTTTGGAGGTTTTAAGGTAAGCTGTACACAAATATCAGTCATCTACATCCAATGACTGCCCAAAACAATTTCACATGTTTGAAGATTAATGATGAGCCGGACAATTGAATGCCCTGACTTTAGACTCACTTGGCAGTAAATATGACTTAGCTAATGTTAATAGCATTATTATCTAGGGCGACAAGGATTGGTTGAATCAACTGGTAAAGGGTGTCATATTAGTAATACTGGTAGCATAAAGGGTAATATCTATCTGACATTTGATATAATTTGCATAACAAGTAAGCATGCATTTTGATAATTCGGAAGAACATAACTTTCATAAATGTGGGATCAATATGATCAAAGTGATGACTTGCGTCGCTTATTTACCGCAGCTTTGTTGTAGCGCAAAGCCGATTCAGTCAATCAACCATATTAAATCTTGAATCCTCCATCCTTGGTAGTTTGAACTTGCTCAAGCTTGTCGCCTTCAGACTGCAGCTTCTAATACGCGGCAACAAAACGGAACAACCAATAAATCCAATAGCGGCAAGAATCTGGTTTAAATTAATTGAGCTTATTTTATGTCGTTTACAAATTGCGAGTAGAGAGGGAACGATTGGAAGGGATTTATTTGATATGAAGGAGTTGATTGAAAACTTTACCGAGAGGGAAAATTTTATAAATCAAGAAGGATCTGATCAAGGGTCATCGGCAGGTTCCTTTAACTGGGTTCGAGATAAAGGCTTGATCTTTTCTTTATAGATTTTCTTTTATTGATTTATATTTATCAAGAAAGTTCCAAGAGCTAGGTTAGATTTACAGGTATCTTTAGGAAGATTGCTGGGGAGGGTTATTTTGCAAATACTTGATTTAGGTATTTTCTTCCCAATTTTAATTATAGATTCGAGACTTGGTTATTTATCCAATTGAGATTTTAGGAACAAAGTTGATTATTTTAGTAAGTAACACATTTATTAGGGATAATTGAAGGTTGTAGCTTTTAATGGAAAAGTGAATTATGATTTAACAAGGTTTACGCTTGATAAGATTGCACATAATCGATCACTCTTAACATTAGTTGATGCTTGGATAATTACTCTGGGTGCAAGGTTATGCTTTAGCAATATATGTAGCCAAAGATGCTACTTGCTCAAGAATTCATTTTATGCCTCTTCCCCTTGCAAGATTTGGACTTTGGGGAATGCATAAAATTAACAATTTAATTGAGATTGAGAGCAATGCTTCTATATTAAGGCTTGATAATTTCTTATGCCAAAAGATGGTTGGATCTGGGCATCATATAGATGATACAGAAGATTGGACTTACAATCATTTATTTATAACTAGAAAGGAAGGCTTATTGGTTTCAGCAAATGAATGATCTGCTATTAACATTTTATATGCAATAAACAGATAAATTAGGGAGCTAGGTTTGCTTTAGCAGATATATGATCACTTGCATCTATAGATGACATTGAAAGTGGATTTACAATTATTTACAAATAAAAGGAAGACTTATGAGTTTGTAGCAATTGAACAATTGTATAATAATATTTCATGCAACAGGATGCAAGTTAAGGAGCTTTATTTTTATCAAAATCTAGGAGGAAAGCAAAATGGGTGATAGGCAGATTGCTTAAGTTGTTGGTAGATGGGATATTGGATTCTTTTTAAGCATCGACGAACAGTGTTGGATCTTGAATTGAGATGATAAGCGATTTCATTCTCCTTTAAATTCTTGTGCGACTAGCCAGTAAGTTCTTAACTGACAATATTTTTAGGATTAACTTCGGAACGTGCTCAGTTTGCAAAATTCATTGCTATCATTGTTCTTATTGAATTTGTCGAAATTCAATTAATAGGAACATGCTGACAATGATTAATTTGGCCATGATATATTTGTTTTAAGCAAATTTCCATACAAGGATAAATTGATATTTGGCGATTACCTGCACTTATTTGATTTCATAATCACATTTCCATTTCAACAGAAATCATGCATCAAGTTCATCCATTTGCTTCATAGATTAACCTGCAGGTTTAGAATTCACAACTGAGCATACTGCTATTTGACATTCACCAGACATCTGCAAACCTTTAGGGAGGGGAACCCACCTGCATTCAGGGGAAGATAGAGGCAGAGGGGATGTGCGCTCGGCCAAGGAAATACAGAGAGGGGAGGAGGCGCCTCGATGAGGATCGGTGGCACCAGCGAGGGCAGCTGGGGGCGACGTTGCTGACGGCCGTAGTAGAGAGATTCTGGGCCACGGTAGTGGCTTGGGTGGAGAAGTGCCGAGGTGAGCTATCGATGGGAGCTCGGGGTGGTGGCGGCCAGGCTCCTCTAGGCGGCGAGCTAGGGTCAGTGAGGGGCTCAGTTGGCGACTGGGAGACTTTGGGAGACTACGCTGGAGCTCCGGATGCCGGCAATCGGTAGAGGGGGCAGCAGCGCGGGCAAAGCTCGGTGGCGGCGGATCACCCTTTTATAGCAAACGGAGAGGAGCTGTTGAAGCTCATAACCTGGGCTCTCAATGGTGGCACTGTGGGAAGGCGGGTGGCTCGAGGGCTTCGGTCAGCAGGGGGTTGGCGCTAGGCTGTGCGCCTGAGGGAGCACCGCTGGGCGATGGTGACGCGACGGCATTGAAGGTGATTTGGCCGGTGGAGGAGACAGCATGAGGTGGCAGGGAACTGGGGGCGATGCGCAAACCTGGGGCGGAGCGGAGGAACGCCAGGGGCGGCTGAGGCTGCTTGCGCGGTGCTCGGAGCTGGGCCGAAGCTGCGGGCTCGAGGGCCGACGGGAGGAGCAGCTGTGCGGGCGCCTGGAGCTGGGCCAGACTCCTGCTGGGGCCAGGCGAGGGAAGGATGGAGAGGGGAGGCTCACCGATTCAGGCTGGGAGGAGGAGCGCTGGGCCGGGCGAATCGGCAGGGAAGAGGCGAGGCAAGAAAGAGGAGGGGAGGAGGAAGAAGAAGCCTGGTGGCGCTGGGTAAACAGGAGTGGGGAGGCGGCATCAGGGAAAAGAAGGGAATCGGCCGGGTGGGCTGAATGGGCTCATAAGAAAATGGCCGGAAGAAATGGGGCTAAGGCCCCAAGAAGGATTTTTTCCCCGAATTTTGTAGATTTAAAGAATTCTTGTTGATTTGTTTAAGTGCCTAATAATTTGAATGATAATATTAATTATTACTCTAAACCTTGATGACAGAGATTTTGGGTTTTTGGTTTAGACTTTCCAAATAAATTTTTGAGAGTTCGGATTTCGATTTTTGAAATTTGATTCTTACTTTTAAAGTTTTGCTTTTCTTTATTATATTTTTGCCGCAAGAAACTCCAAATCAAGAGCTTAAATAAACAAAATTTTGAAACTCACAACAATTAAGATTAATTTTTGCTAAACGCAAATTTGGGATGTTACAGATTTTCTTTTTAAATAGTGGTTTTAAAATATTTGAATTTGGGGATAAATCTCCTTTCATTTTCTTATTTTTAACTTCCCTGGATTTGTGGGTGGACAGATATGAACAGGGACATGATTGTGATTCATTGAAAAGTTCATAATATTTCAAAATGCTAGTACTATTTATCTTTCAAAGTGCACTTTTTAAAGTTAACACTCAATTCTAAAAATGTTATTATGAAAATGCAATAACAGTTTACTTTATTGAACACAGGTTTCCAACCAAACAACATATTGTTAGGTACGTCTCATGCCTGTCACCTAGTTAGGTAAAAAAAAAAAAAATCAAAACTTTATGTTCCTTTCGGGCACACCGCACACCTTTTTATTGGACACATTACTTAGGACACAATGAAACAACCCTGAGAGTCAAGGTAAATAAATGTGAGCCAATAGGAGGCATGAGTGCATGTGGGTCGTCCACTCCAATGGATCATGGTGCTTAGGAAGGCCAATTACGAATCACTCGTTGGTCCAACCCGTGCTATTATGTGATCAAGATGAATAGAGGTTTCCAATAATTGGATGAATTCCTATCCTCTCTTGCCTACTCCAAACAGATACCACCATGCAGCAAATTGTTATTTTACTAAACAATCCATGAACCATATGTATAAGATAGCTTTTCATTTGCTTGCTTATATACTTTGTTGCCCAACATTTTTAAAACTATATATATAGAATATCCCTCCATGCTGCTCCCCGTAAATAGAACAAAACATCATATTCTTGATGTATTCAAATTATTAGGTTCTTAATCTTTATGTTTAGGACCTAAAAAAATATTTATAGGAAACTCCTATAAACTCACTTTCAGATATGCTAATGTTAAATTGTATTACTGCATGAAGAGCTTGAGAAAAGACCACATGTCTTATCTTTTGCATGCCTTCATTTCATATTTGAATCTTTGGCATCTTTAGCCTGAGATTAAGATAAACATTGTCAATGCAATTATTCTATATATAGTGTGTGGGTCAATTTGTTTCCTCAGATATACTTGTGTTTAATTAGTTTCGATACATGTCAGGACCTAAATTTGTTAAATTCCGAATCTACATGTGTTTATTATGCTAGTCCCATGATTAATAGCTAGAACACATATTCAACAATATTCATATCACATCCATACATGGATAGCTAAAATAGAGTGGTACAATATAGATACATAATCAAAATTATATCATATGTGACCAACTTTTCAACATACGGGCCGACTGGCCAAATAGTTCACATAACATTAAAAACCAGCAAGCATGCCTCAGTCCTCTCACATGCAACAGAGAGGATTAAACCCTAGCAATTGGTGTCATCATCGCCAACACCCACGGCGGAAAAGTATCTGATCGACAGGTCATCATCTACATCTCATCGCCAACACCCACGGTGGAAAAGTATCTGATCGACAGGTCATCATCTACATCCTCTGAATTTGTTCAACAAGCAGTCGTGAGTACAAAGTTATACTCCACAAGATTTTATAGTAAATATTTATAGTATGTAAGGCTATGTTGAGAGAGATGGCAACCCTACCAATTTTTCCATTTTTGCATAAAGCAAGCTTTCATTTAAAATAATGAGTAATATATTGCGATGGGAAGTTGTAAGAGCATTTGGCATTGATTAAAAAAATTAATTATAAAGCATAAATAGTGTAAATAAACAAGTGGCTTGATTCCATAATTTCAAAATAGCGGCAGAATCCTATTACTGGACAAGCTGTGCATAGATTTCCTATCTATTCATCACTTGAACCATTTTACAAAACATAGAACTACTTATTACAGGGTATAACCAAGCGATGTCCATAACTGAGGATATGGTTATTCGATAGATTTATACTCTACAGAGGTTGTACAACTTTCCCACACGACATAAACATCCTGCCATGTCAATCATGTCATGCGATACCGAAGGTATCCGATTTGAGAGTTCATGACAAACCTTTTATATTACTGGTCCTAACAACAAACCGCTCTATGATATCTTCTTAAGATACGGAGAGCTCTCCAAAATACTAAGAACTTATACGTCGTGTTGGTAAGCTTTGCGGTCATCACAAAGTCCCTATAAACATAGAGATACTCTATCATACCCGCACTAGCCTAAAGACCTATCAACTAGAACTTGCGGTTTGATGTTAGTACATGACAACTTATTATGCTATGGCCTCTCCATGAGAGGTATGTGTAGTTGTACTAATTTACTTAGGTCTATGACACAATAGATCGGTCTTTAGTGATCTGAGTAAGACAACCACAACCAAAGTAGACAGAAGAGTATGTGCTGATTTCCATAATTTTTCCTGCATCGTACAAAACGAATTTCATTGGTGAATTTTTGTGGCATGATAGCAGTGTAAGTGGGAGTCTTATATGAAATTTTCACCTCATTTTGAGGAAAAAATGCTCGCTTCAATAGCCTAATAAGCTGGACGGCGTAGGCAACAGAGGGTGAGTCAACTTCCATTAATTTTCCTATACTGCACAGAATGAATTCCAATTGTAATTTTTTGTGGTATGTTATCTTTACTATTATAAAAAAAGGAGTTGGTGGTTGCCGAAGCCTCCATCCAATCTGGACCGTCGGATCTTCCCTCCCCCTCCCGCCAACCGGCCAACCCTAAAACCCTCCAACCGCCGCCCCCCTCCCCCTCCCGGCCTCCCCTCTTCCCCCTCCCCCGCCGGCCCCTGCCCTCCTCCCCATCGCTCCTCCCTCTACCCCGCCGCCTCCCCTCCTGGCCTCCGGGTTATACTATCAAAGTGGTGCATACTATCAAAGTGCGTTGCACGGGCACATATTTGATAGTATGCACCACTTTTATTTGGTTTTCCGTTGCAACGCACGGGCACATAACTAGTAACTTATAAGTGCAAGTGGGAGTTCTATGCGAAATTTTTAGCTCATTCAGAGAGTAAATGGTCGCTTGAATATCCTGATAGAGTTGCACGGTGTAAGTTATTATAGTTGTGTTTAGAACCATACTTCTGAAGTACTTTTTTCTCTAATAGTTATGTCATGTCTTGTAATACTTATTTTTGTGACTATTATTCGTGTTCTCAGTAGTTCGGTTTAATTAATTGAATATTACTTTGAAGCAAGATATATCGGGAAAAACATGCATTGTGCGTGCATGTTTACTAGTGTTATTATAGGTCAATCAATTGTTTAGTGAACATAATGAACTCCTAGAAGAATTACAAGTCCTGGCCAAAAAGCCTTATATAATTGTTACCAAATATTGCAGTTATGGTATAAATGGTTATAAGTTTCAAACAAGAAGTTATGGTGAGGGAAAGAGCACCCAAAATTTTGGTACAGCTGTGATTACAGAAACATCAAGCTTCTCTAGTGGTAGAGATCAGAACCTAATTAACGCCCCCACAAGCCTATTATGTTGCAGTGTTCCATGACGTTCATAGTTTTGAACCACGATCCCATGTAACTCAGGAAAGTTTACATTGTTATCACAATTTTTAAAACAGGCAGAAAGAAAACAAAATACCAGTTCATACAGAGTTCTCGAAAGAACTACATAAAACCGTAGCACTCAAAAGTCATAACATAATAGAAGGCAATCTCAATCAGTTGACCAATAATTAGTCTTTGATCTTCCCATGACAACAAACGTGTGCGGAACATCAAATCTCATTTCATTGCAATTCAATAAAACCATGAAAATAATTTCACATGCAAATCATATGGACTAGTGATCGACTGACTACAGACTACATTTTGAACTGCATTTAGCTGTAAACTATGCAACTGAACACTAAACTAAGTAATTTAACATGAACAAGTAACTCAACACGAATTATATATTTTATCAGGACTTACTAATTGTTATGGAAGTAAACAGAAATGACGGCTCCGCTCGTATGGATGAGATCGACAAGAGTCCGCTATACCCTTTACCTTGGAACTGACTCTGGATGAGTAGAGGGGGAAAGGGGAGAGTCTGGAGGAGGCCGGTGGAGAAGGGGAAGGAGGTAGAGTGTGGCTGGTTTGGATGGGGCACCGTTGGTTTGGAAGTGTGTCAGAGATGCAGGTCAAATTAGACATGACAGAGGGTTAATTCTAAGAAAAATTACTAAATTACTCGCATTTACAAAATTAACTTCCTATCCAACATCCATATTCAACAATACGGGCCGACCGGCCAAATAGTTCACATAACATTAAAAACTAGCAAGCATGCCTCAGTCCTCTCACATGCAACAGATAGGATTAAACCCTAGCAATTGGTGTCATCATCGCCAAAACCCATGGCGGAAAAGTATCCGATCGACAGGTCATCATCCACATCCTCTGAATTTGTTCAACAAGCAGTCGTGAGTATAAAGTTGTACTACACAAGATTTTATAGCAAATGTTTATAGTATGTATGGCTATGTTGAGAGAGATGGCAACCCTACCAATTTTTCCATTTTTGCATAAAGCAAGCTTTCATTTAAAATAGTGAGTAATATATTGGAATGGGAAGTTGTAAGAGCATTTGGCATTGATAAAAAATTAATAATAAAGCATAAATAGTGTAAATAAACAAGTGTCTGATTCCATATTTTCAAAATAGCAGCAAAATCCTATTACCGGACGAGCTGTACATAGATTTCCTATCTATTCATCACTTGAACCATTTTGCAAAACATAAAACTACTTATTACAAGGTATAACCAAGCGATTGCCATAACTGAGGATATGGTTATTCGATAGATTTACACTCTATAGATGTTGTACAACTTCTACATGACATAAACATTCCGCCATGTCAACCATGTCATGCGATACCGAAGGTACCCAATTTGAAAGTTCATGACAAACCTTTTATATTACTGATCCTAACAACAAACCACGCTATGATACCTTCTTAAGATATGGAGAGCTCTTCAAAATACTAAGAACTTATGCGTTGTGTTGGTAAGCTTTGCGGTCATCACAAAGTCCCTATAAACATAGAGATACTAGATCTATCATGCCCGCACTAGCCCAAAAACTTATCAACTACAACCCACGATTTGATTGCTAGTACACGATAACTTATTATGCTAGGGCCTCTCCATATGAGGCGTGTGTGGTTGTACTAATTTACTTAGGTCTATGACACAATAGATCGGTCTTTAGTGCCTGAGTGAGACAACCACAACCAAAGTAGACATAAGAGTGTGTGCTGATTTCCATAATTTTTCCTACATGGTACAAAATGAATTCCAGTGGTGAATTTTTGTGGCATGGTAGCAATGCAAGTGGGAGTCTTATGTGAAAATTTCGCCTCATTTTGAGAAAAAAAAATGCTCACTTGAATAGTCTAATAAGTTGGACGGCGTAGGCAAAGGAGGGTGAGTCAACTTCCATTAATTTTCTTGTATTGCACAGAATGAATTCCAATAGTAATTTTTGTGGAATGTTATAAGTGCAAGTGGGAGTTCTATGTGAAATTTTCAGCTTATTCAGAGAGTAAATGTTCGCTTGAATATCTTAATAGAGTCGCACGGTGTAAGTTATTATAGTTGTGTTTAGAACCACACTTCTGAAGTACTTTTTATTCTAATAGTTATGTCATGTCTTGTAATACCTATTTTTGTGACTATCATTCGTGTTCAGTAGTTCGGTTTGATTAATTGAATATTACTTGGAAGCAAGATATATCGGGGAAAACATGCATTGTACGTGCATGTTGACTAGTGTTATTATAGGTCAATCAATTGTTTAGTGATCATAATGAACTCCTAGAAGAATTACAAGTCCTGGCCAAAAAGCCTTATAGAATTGTGACCAAATATTGCAGTTATGCTATAAATAATGGTTATAAGTTTCAAACAAGAAGTTATGGTGAGGGAAAGAGCACCCAAAATTTTGGTACAGCTGTGGTTACAGAAACATCAAGCTTCTCTAGTGCTAGAGATCAGAACCTAATTAACGCCCCCACAAGCCTATTATGTTGCAGTGTTCCATGACGTTCATAGTTTTGAACCACGATCCCATGTAACTCAGGAAAGTTTACATTGTTATCACAATTTTTAAAACAGGCAGAAAGAAAACAAAATACCAGTTCATAGAGTTCTCGAAAGAACTACATAAAACCGTAGCACTCTTTTTGTCATAACATAATAGAAGACAATCCCAATCAGTTGACCAATAATTAGTCTTTGATCTTCCCATGAAAACAAACGTGTGCGGAACATCAAATCTCATTTCACTGCAATTCAATAAAACCATGAAAATAGTTTCACATGCAAATCATATGGACTAGTGACTGACTACAGAGTACAGACTACAATTTTGAACTGCATTTAGCTGTAAACTATGCAACTGAACACTAAACTAAGTAATTTAACATGAATAAGTAACTCAACATGAATTATATATTTTATCAGGACTTACTAATTATTATGGAAGTAAACAGAAATGACGGCTCCGCTCGTATGGATGAGATCGACAAGAGTCCGCTATACTCTTTACCTTGGAACTGACTCTGGATGAGTGGAGGGGGACTGTAGAGGGGGGAAGGGGAGGAGTCTGGAGGAGGCCGGTGGAGAAGGGGAAGGAGGTAGAGTGTGGCTGGTTTGGATGGGGCGCCGTTGGTTTGGAAGAGTGTCAGAGATGCAGGTCAAATTAGACATGACAGAGGGTTAATTCTAAGAAAAATTACTAAATTACTCACATTTACAAAATTAACTTCCTATATATCCCTAAGTTGTCCATGTGGAAATAAACGGTTCATATTTTTTTTTAGAGAGAAGGTATCTTCCAAGCACCATAAAAAGTCTGGAACTAGCTAGTTATGTAGAGGGTCTTGGGCCAATATGCGGTTGCGGTGCAGTGTCGTCGAATCTGATTAGTTAGCGGAATCTTTACTAATTCTAGTAAAATATTGCTATTACAACTCCAAAAAAACTTGCGCCCAATGAACTATTATATCCACAAATAGAAATAAATAAGTGCTTTTGAAAAACAAGAATATACTGAATTTATATTCGAGGTTGAAATACTCATCTTACCATCAATAGGCATATGAACCTAAGGGGGTGATCGGAATAGCGATGGCTTTTGGCTTTTGGTTGAAAAAATACTGTAGCTGGCTGAAAAAACACTGTAGCTGAGTTAGTGGATAGTGTAGTGAATAGTGAAAAAAAAGCTGAAGCTAGAAGCTGAAGCCAAAAAAAAGCCATTCCGATCACCCCCTAAATGTACAGCTATTTATGGAAATCCACTTTCAAATCCTAACCTTTTAGTGGAAAGAAGCTCGAGAAGTAGCAAAATGCAGACGCTATGTAATGTGTAGTGACTAGTGAACACTGCACAGCTAGCTGCTCAGCCACAGGTGGGAAGGTATAGCATATCCAATTGAGTATAGAAAATATATCACGGCTATCATAGTCAAAAATTATTTGCAATGGTTAAGAGAAGTACTTATCTATTATTTTTCAGAACTTTATTCCTTAAAAAAAATCAGATATCTGAGCTAGAATATTCAATAATGTTCTTTTAGAAAATCTTCTGCCAGATGAAAATTGAACCAGTGTAAGCTCTCATATGGTAAGTGTTCGAAAGTAATGCTTGCAAGATAGAAAAAATCGCAGACATGAAAGTGTCCTATAAATCCTAATTTTCAACAAATGGACCTTTTGAAAGAGAAAAGGCCTGCAGATTCAAACATTGTCATTTAGATGACATCAACAAGCATCTTATGGTAAATAACAAAAATTTCAGGTTACAGCAATAATATTCAACAAGTGTTTGCAAGGTCTAACTAGTACCATTACCCTGTTCGCATTAATTAAATGCTGCTGGATGGAATAATCTGACACGCACGATACAATCTTCAGATGGCACACAAACATGCATGCCAACAATCTTGAGCAGCGTACTGCACACTGCCAGAGTAACAGAATGCATAAAATGCTACGAAGATGACTGAAGTACACGCCCTCAACTCTGGCAATCAAAAGGGTCACTGCGAGAAAGATCAGTTGCTATGTCATAGCGCGAGATCTTGTTTTGACCAGACGAAATCATCAGTGCCCCACCCCAGTTTAGGGAAGCAAGCAAGCTCAGTTTACCATTTATTTCACCCTCCGCAACAGAACCATACTGAGCCTGGAAGATATAGATCTTCTCGAGCACCTGTCCCCTCTCCATAATGGATGTGAGGAACTCGATCTCACAATTCTCCCATCGGAACTCATGCAGTACTACCTTCTTGATGCTTGATTTGACACATTGAATCGAATCAATTTCTTTCCAGAACTCAACGTTACTATGCTCGGTAGTGGGTCCATGATCTTGAACCGACTGCAAAATTTTAGCGTGCAAAATGGATCAAGCAGTTGATTAGCTAGCACTGATGCAGATCAAATTGAGGCAAAATAAAGGGTGCATGCGTTACCATGAGATGCAGCGTTTCAGTGTTAGGGAAACATCTAAGGAAGCACGGAACCATCCTTGCATCCCCAGCCACTCCAAATCGAACTGACAAAGCCAATATCTTGACGCTCGGAACTGCCACTTCGGGGCTGGCCTCTATGCCAGCCTACAGTACATGCCCCAAACCAAAAGAACATAAAAAAACAGTCATATATGATTGACATGGAAATAGAATACGATGCATACCTTTATCACGGTGTCTCCAATCTGCAGCTGATGAAAACCGGGATTCAGGTACCCCACCACCTGAAGCACCGAGGCCCGGCTGATCTTGATCTTCATGCGATGATCATTACTTCTGCAGGAACATGACGACGACCAGAGGATGACCCGCTGCAGCAGCGGGGCGGCCACCACGGCGAGCTCGTCTGCCACGGACTGCCAGAACACGATGCACTGGAGGCTGCGGCTGCGGAGGTGGACCTGCGCGGGCACACCACAGCTGAGAAAAAACACAACGGACTTGAGCGCGGGGCTGCACGCGAGCATGGTCTCCAGGTCCTGCTCCCGAATGATGCTCTTGCTGAGGACGAATTCCCGCAGGCGAGGGAACACAACACCGTGGATCACGCCGGCTGTGTCCGGGAACCGCCAGGCGGAGAGGTGGAGGCGTTCCAGGGAGCGGCACCGGAGGAGGGCGCAGGGGAGCACGTCGAGGCCGGCCCACGGGATGTTGGCCAGGACGAGCTTGTGCACGCCTTTGGTGGCGAGCGCGCGGATCAAGCCCGTGAGGATGTCCCGCTCGTCGTCCGCGAAGTAGCAGGTCAGGTTGACAGAGCGGAAGGGGCCCGGATGGCGGTTGATGGCGCGAGAGACGGTGGCGGTGACCGTGCTCACGCCGGTGAAATTGCCGCCGAGGAGGAGGTCGGAGTCGTCGAGGACGAGCGGGGTGGACTCCCAGAGGCCGCGCCACTGGGAGGACAGCAAGGCTGTTCGCGCGGCGTCCTTGGTGGGGAGGAGGGAGATGATGGTGGAGAGGACGTCGTTGGGCAGGCGGATGATGAGGTCCTCGCAGCCACCGGCGGAGCCGGCCTCGGCCGGCATGGGAGCGGTGCTGCTGGTGCCCGCGTCACCGTGGCATCTTGCGGAGAGGCAAGAGAAGAGCCGCCTCAAGCTCCGGCTCATGGTGGATGGCATGCTGACATGCTCCAGACCTCCAGTGAGGATCTGGATGAGGGGAATTGGGCAGTGCCGAGGAGAAGACGGCGCTGTGGGGAAACTGTGTGCCAGGCTGCTGGTACGTTGCTCGCAGGCACGGACGGCGGACTGCAGCCAGTTGGAGTGCATTAATTAGGGTTCCGTGTTTCTGGGCTGACAGACAGCTAATGATTGGATGTGGGCCAGCAGAAAAGCCTCCGCGCTACAGTGCTCTGCGATTGTTTAATCTACTAATATGCTCTGAAATCCAGCAAGAGAATGTTCTTTCATATATGATTGTTTATGGAGTTGCAAACTTGCTAGTTCTTTTAGCATTACTATTTATGGTTTTTGTTTTTTGTTATAGGAATTAGTTTTTAAATAATATATATTTTTAAAAACGGGATCTATAAATCGATTATAATAGATACTGTACTAACTTTAGCTATATCGGCTAAAATTATATGTGACTGTCTCTCTTCGTATTCTTTCTTGCGATCAGGTAAAATTTAAAAGCTATAAATCATATCCCAAAATATTCTTTTTAGTACAACTGAACTGCTCACTACCCCGTGCATGTACTTGGGTGATTCTATGCATCTTTTCTTTATTAAACAGTGCACGTGCACCCTTTATATCTGAACCGGTTGATTCTTCTTTATAAAAAGCACATTGGGGCTAGCTATTCTATGTTATTAGAGAAAAGAATTTTAATACGATTGGTACAATAACCAAATTAAACATAACTCTTCAAGTCTTGGCGAAGTGAAACATTAATTATATTACGATCGTACTTTTGAAATTAACAAGGGATATTGGACACAAATATTGTATTGCGGCAGAATGTTCTCGGAAAGGCAAAATGACTTACAATATATGTGAGAAAAATACAAGCTATTGTTATAGATAGTATGACATGTAATCTAAGACAGGAGAATACATGTATTACGGAGCCCAAGAGCCTCTGCGCTACAGTACTGTTCAGCAAGAGGATACGTGCAAATAGCTTGTCGATGAAGTAGCAAAGTTAATTGCTAAAGGTGCTAGCTTAATTTTTCTTTCGCTTTTCTATATATCCGGCCGGTTATATAACAAAGTTTTTTTTATTAGATGCAAAACAGCGTACGTGCAAATAGCCAAATACTACTAGGGCGATTTGATGCATCCTTATATATTGAACAGTGCACGTACATGCCTCTTATATACTATCAACCGATTTGATTCATCATTGCTAAAGCATTACACATTTGGGGTACTCTAGTTCTTGGAAAAGGAATTCTAAGATGAGTGGTAAAATGACCAAACATACTACAACTCTACATGTCTTGGAAAAGTGAAACTTTAATTGCAAACACAATTTTGCAATCAAACAAAGGATATTAAACACGGATAATTGTGGCAGAAATTTCTCAAAAAGACATAATGGCTTACAATAATATGAAAAAAAACTACAATCTACTAGTTATCTATAACGGAGTATATATGACTTAAAACCTAAGATAGGGCAGTACATACTTCAGATCCTAGAGTGCAACATTGGGATAACCTCTCATCCGGCTGGAGAGGTTCTATGGCTTCGCAGGGGCTGCATCTGGCTGGTGGATGCCACCTGGGTGCCTAGGCACCTATATCAAAAACTGTTTGATATACGTGTATGATTGATAATTTTTTGAAGTTTGGGTATGAAATGTTTTATATCCTTGATATATTTATGGTAAATGAGTTTTGAACTTAGTTTAAGTTAGTTTGAACTACTTTTGAGTTTGATGCGACTATAATGGGTATATACCATGAAAGTAGCTCAAACTAATTAAACTGAAGTTGAATTTAATTTTTTTTGGAATTTGATATCTCAAATATACTTTTTTTATGCGTATATGAAGATAGCCACATCAAATATTACGAATCTCAAAACATATCAACATATATTGATTTGGGTACTTAGCTAGGCACCATGATGCATAAAACACTTGTCATACACACACACACATATCACCAAGTATATATATAGGCCCTAGCAGTTTCTTTGTCATGGCTACGCAAATCCGTTTTCTACAAGCTGGATTCTAGGATGATCATCTTACGTACCATGTAAAAATGAACAACAGAAAAATTCGAAGGCCCTTCAATAGGTACAATCATATGATTAACATCCCAAAGTTTCACAGAAATGCATATATACGGAATCAGGATATACTCCATAAGATCAACAGCTAAATAAATATTCAGATGTTTTTTGCAAGAATATTTTGATCTCTCTTTAAAATAGATAGGATGTGAGAAGTCAGATATTTAAAGGACCGTTCAGTAAGGAAGCCAGTATGGTGGTATGCAACATATTAGTTCGAAGCCCTAAATTATCTCTTTACTTCAAAAGTTGAACCTGCATCAAGAAAAGTACATATTTGTCACAAAAATGTTATTATAACCAACCCACGCCCAACCATGGAAACAATGTGAAACTAATTAAAGTTCATATAAAATCAGGTTACCTTGTCATGCCTTAATTAAATCACTTCAACCTGCATCAAGAGAACTATTTTGGCAGAAATCACTTCACCTGATCTACTATTATCAATTCAGAACCAACTACTGTGAAACACCGTATGTAAGTAACTTGCAGATGATCTATGGAGGGCACGTTCCAGTGCTCACATATTTTAAGCCGCAAAAACACATGTAAATATATAGTCACTAAAAAAAATGCTTCTCTGTCATTTAGACAACAGCATCCAGGGAAATCACATAGAATGAATATTGCACTGCTGACAACACACCGGGAAAGAAAATGGTTTGCAATGTAGATTACATTATTTAGACAGCAATATGTTTAGTAAGGAAATCCTCCATGGCTAACAAGCTATAGTACTAATGACAATGTCTAGCCACTTGAACTTGCCAGAGCTACTGGATTTTTATCTTCAGATATATCAAATGCTGTCTTGTAGTTCCACTCTTTGTCTTGATCCTTCGGGAAGATCTTTACAGCTAAGCTGGCCCATTTCACCGCAGCCAAAGTGCCCGTTAATTTGGCAGTAATCTCATGTTCTATAAAAGTTAAAATATCATCTGACAGCATCGGAGAATATACATCTCCTGTTCTATAAAAGTTAAAATATCATCTGACAGCATCGGAGAATATACATCTCCTTCAGTACGTTGGCATTTTTCAAAATGTTCTTGATAAATGAAAGCTCGCTCTTGTCCCCTCGGAAATCATAAAATACGAGCTTCAATAGGACCAACACTCTTCTTCCATAACTTGCGATCAAAATCGACAGAGGGTTGAAATGGACGTAGAGCACACTACACGTGTTAGTCATGGAATCGATCGGTCAATCATGTAAGTGAACTGGCGGTGCTGATGTGCAAATATATGTGTTACCTTGATATGCAATGTTTGAATTCCTGGAAAAAAACATGTTAGAAATGACAGCGCCATCCTTTCTTCCCCATGAATTCCAATCCGGAAATTGATCGCCAAGGTCTGGACGCTCGGAACCACCGCATCTGGACTGGCCTTTGTTCCTAATCCTACCTACCGAAAAAAAAAGAACACATAGGCTGCGTGATACATGACCACAAATTATCATCGTCCAAGAGAAGGAAATTGAGAGATCGACAACAATACCTTGATTACTTGTGCCCAATCTGGAGCACATGGAACCTAGGGTTGAGGTACCCAACAGCCCGAAGCCTGGGCGCACAGCCAATAATCTTAATTATCGAGGGGTGTTTAAAGAAGAATGGGTTCTCATACCACTGTATGAGACGATCAAGGCACTGAGCCTCCACGGTAAGCTCTTTGTCCGGTACGGAATGGCAGCACATCACACGTTTGAGGCTGCCCACGCTGAGGTCGATGCCGCGCAGCAGCACGCGATGGTGAGGTGAGGTGGACGGAGTGGAAGGGGCCCGGGTGGGCAGCTGTGAGGTGAGGTGGACGGAGTGGAAGGGGCCCGGGTGGGCAGCGATGACGTGGGAGACTGCGGCCACAACGTCGGGAGATCCGCCGGCGCCGTTGGTGGGGAGGAGGTGGTTGTCGTCGAGGACGAGCGGGCCCAGATGTGGCCCCAGCTGGAGGACAGCACGGTGGTGCGGGCGGCCTCCTTGACGGGGAGCTTGGATACGATTTTGCGATGAAGGTCTTCGGGGAGGGCGCTGATGTGGACGCGGCGGCCTGAGGAGGAGCCGGTGAAGGGGGAGCAGGAGGAGGAGGAGGAGGAGGAGTCGGCGATGGGCTTCGGTGGTCTAGGAGGTCAAGGTGGGGAAGCGAGATGGGGATTGCAATAGAGTGGAATGGCAGGGCGACTTGCACCGGTGTGACCTGTGCTGCAGCTTGCAGCTATATAGTATGTCTGTCTTAGGGTTCCGAGCTCTTGGGCCGATGCTCCGAACACAACCATATGTGGGCCAACGGCACAGAAACTGCATCGCAGTGAGGAATTCTTTTTCATTTCCCTGGGCATTCGGCTAGGAATTTTTTTACTCTTGTCCTTAGCGCTGTACTTTTCTCTGCCTAGGAAGTCTCGCTATGTCTAGACCTGTTTCTCTACCAGATTCTTGAATGTCGTCTCCATACAAGAGTATTACTGTGCACAAAATCTCACGCAACTATATGTTGGCCGGCCTTAGCGTGTCAAATTATTTTCAAGGGAAGTGATAAGGGTTATTTGAGTGTTTTTTAGGTTATGAGTATTTAGATTTTTGGATGTTAGATCTTTATCTAACAGATTTTCTGTACCTCTTCAAAAAAAAAAAATCTAGGGGCGCTGGATCTTGGTCGGCGGTGGGTGTTGGATCCTCCTATACCCTCTTCTGAAAAATATGAGTGCTGTGATCTAGGCTGTTGGATCGGAGATCAAACACCCAAAAATAAAAGTGTTCCTAACAAAAAAAAAATACTCAAGTGCTCCCTAGACACCCCCTATATATTTTCAATTAGGGGATCGAATTGCTGACGTAATTTAGATGGCAATGCGCTAGTATTTTTTTTTGTAAAAATGGTACAATTCTATTAAAAGTGCTGGTACAAGTTCTAAAAAATTCTCAACAAATTGTCAGCTATAGGTAAAATTTTAACAACAAACTTACTCACGTTTTCATGATACAAAAAGATAAATATGACATGTAACAGTGTCAATCACTACCATTTAGCACTGTTACACACTATTATATGACGTATTTGTCTTTTCAGTATCTCACAAATGAGACATAGTTTGTTCTTGAAATTTTGTATTTATATGGACCATACCTTTACCTATAGCTGAAAATTTTTGTTTTTGGAAATTTATGTTTGATTTTAGTGAAAATTGCACCATTTTTAGAAAAGTACATAGTACTAAGCAAAATAATCTGTACAATCATAATATTATTAGTCCCATCTCCTATAAACCTAAAAGGGATGTTATTTATCTAAGAAATATCTAGCCAACCTTCCCGCGAGAGGTTTTTCTTAAAACCAAAGAATTTTATTACAAACAAAATAGTTTTTCTTATTGAAAGGTGGATTATCATCCATTTTAAGCGATAAAAAATCGCACATTTTCACCTGATATATCTACTCTAGATATTACAACTTATTGTATTTGTATTATAGAACTGCTATAGCTGTAATATTTATATATAATTAATCTGCACTATTATAATTTGACCCCATTGAAATATAAGTGGTGTAAATCTTTTCTTTTTTTTTCAATCGATTTATAACGGATAGCTTCTAGAAATTTTTTTCTGATTTAAAATTATTATTATTATTATTATTATTATTATTATTATGGGATTTCTAAACTTCTAAAGCGAAGAAAGTACTTTGAAATATCATCGGTTGTAGATATGTAGATTGTGTGTGCACACATTGCGAAACCACTAATTTGCACGTGTCCAAACATAACCTGCGGATGCCCGCATCCAAGTAGTTCATTTGGCGCTTGGCTCATCTTCACCCTTGGATCCACGAGACACCGCTGGATGCATGAGGGAGTGTTCGCAAGCCTCGTGTCAAGCGGAGCTCCCATACGCCTTCTTTGCAAATACTTTTTATTTTGGTTTTCTGTCACCGAATAATACCTGAATTGGCCTCTTACTTATACGTTAGAGAGATAAATGGCATTTAAGTAAAAACAAACAGAGTATCTGAAACAACCCAGAAATTTCAAAAGGAAAGATTTTTGCTTAAGCTTGTTCTTGATTCTTGGTTTTCTCCTAATCTCCCCCTAATCCTCCCTTAATTCCCCTCCTAACCCTCCCCCTGGTTCCCGCCTCCCCCTCCTCCCTGCCTTGTCCCTTCGCTCGCCGCCTCGCCAGAGAGCCGCCGCCCGTGCCCCTTGCACCGCTTCGCCCCTCCGCGTCGGCAAGAATTCGGCGCAGCGCGCGGCGCCGTGCGCCCGCCGCCGCGCGCCGCCGCCTCGTGCGCGTCAAGACCTCAAGATCCGCGCCAACCGCTCGCCCGCTCGCCGCTGGCTGGTCGCAGCAGCGCTGCGCCGCAAAGGTTCTTCGACCGCACTTGCGCTACCACCGCGCCGAGCCGCTCCCTCCCGCCAACTCCTCAGTAGCTCCGTAGCACCGCCCGCATGGCCACCCTCCCTTCGCGGAGAAGCTACCCCGACGCCTCCCATCGAGCGCCATTATTGGTCGCACGACCTCGCGAGCTCCACCACTTCACTCCCTCTATAAAAGCCCGGATGCGGCCTCAAGCGACGCCGCACCACCCCATCTTCCTCTTCCCGAAGCCGTTTGAGCCCTCTCCCTTCCTAGCTCCGCCGCCGAGCCCCTTCCCGAGCCGGTAAGCCCCCGATCTCCCCACTCCATCACCAAACCAAATTCCACCGAAGCTCGTGATCCTCGCCTTTGCAAACCCAACCCCCAAATCAATTTGAAGGAAGCTTACCTCGACTGGCCGGGCACCGCAAGCACCCTCGTCACCCGCTCCGAACCGCCGCCTCCTCCACTTCCCTCCTCCTTGCCGGCGCCTGCCACCTCCCCCGTGTTCCCCTTCCTCCCCTGCCCCTCCTGCGCCGGTCGTAGCCTCGCCGGCCCGCCGCCATGGCTGATTTGGAGGAAGGGGGCCGAGCCCTAATCCCCCTCCTCTTTCTCCCCTCTTTTCCGCCGCCCCACTTGGCCGGAGGAGAAGAAGCCCTCGCGAGGGGAGGACGCGGCTCCATCCCACCCGTGCGTGCGGGATCGATCGGCCACTCGCCCTGGTCGGTGGCCCGGCCCGCACCGCACGCGCGCGCGTGCCCTCCCGCGCAGTGGGCTGCACACCGAACGGCCCGTTGGCCGTTCGCGCAAACAGGCCGCGTGGGCCGTTCGGCCACGCGGGCCGTTTTCCCCGCCCAGGCCGCATTGTAGCGCTGGGCCGGCCCGACACTATTCATTTGATTTTCCAGCAATTTATCAATTTCCAAAATCCAGAAAAATCCAAATAAATCCTAGAAAATTCCAGAAAATCCCAAAAATCACCAAAATATACCATTTTGCTCAGTTTAATATTCTCAACCTATTTTTGGCCTCCATTCCTCCAGATTCTTCCTAGAAAAATTCTAAAAATTCCTTTATGAGTTTGAAAGCTTTCTTTTTCTAAAATAAAATGTTTTTCTTGTATTTGTTTTTGATTAGTTTCTGTTTTCTTGTGTGTTTACGCTAGTGTCGGGGATTCCAGAAGTTCAAGTGCAAGCACAGGATTCCGAGCTACTTGCTCGAGTTTATGAGATCATCCAGATTAACGTCAAGTCGCAATCCTTTGAACATATTGTACCCCATATTTATTTGATTATGTAATTATGCTATTTTCATTATTGTTAGTTGTAAAATGCTAGTTTACGTACAATCAAATGTTTAGAATGACATGTTAACTTTAGATATGTCCTACTACCACTAAATGCCATGATTAATTTGTAGCCCTGTCTTTGTTAACCCTAGGTTTACGTTAAGTGTACTATTATCACTTGTAGAATATTATCATTTCATGCAAAATCTTTTACACTAATAAGGATGTGGCCGTGGGCCGGTAGATTATTGAAACCCAGGCTAGGGTAGGGTGGTATGGGACACCGTGCCCTAGAATGATCGTGTTAGTATGCAGTGTAGGGTAAGGGTGTTGTGGGACACCGTGATACAGTCCTCGCCCACCGCCTTACCTGATGTTGGTGGTTGCGGACCACATTGAAAATATAAGGACTAGACCCTTATGCCAAGCAAATGACATAGTAACCGCCGACCACGTGTGTTGACGTGTCAACCTCGGTTTAGTACCGCCAACTCAAGCGGTGCAGTCGCTCCGAGAGAGTCGTTGTGGGCCCGGCCTAGGTTGAGCAAATGAACGCATCTGTTCTTTAACTCACCATGAGGGTTAAGGTTGCGTGTGGGTAAAGTTGGGCAGCTCTGCAGAGTCAACTAAATGGTATTCGAATACACCGTGCTCCCGGTTAACGGAGCTGTGTCACTTGGGTGATTCCAGTTGCTAAGCTTAAGTAGTGTTTACAAATGTTTTAACTGGACTAGTGGATTAATTAAACTCTTCGTGAAAACCCTAATCTGAAGAAGTAATTGTCATTTCATGTGCTTTAAGACTGTTTACAAAATAAAACTGCATCCACATAAAATAATACAACCAATATATTCCCTTCCGTTGATAATTCGGGCATGTAGTTAAGTTAGATGTTCCTTATGATTTGCTGAGCTGGTTAGCTCACGGCTTGCCGAACAAATTCAGAAGATCAAGACGCGGATGCAAGCTCCCCCGTAGAGGAAGCCCCAGAGGAACCCTTCTTCGACGAAGACCCCTGGCTTTAGGTCCCTGCCGCGCTCAAGCTTTCCTAGGAGTCTATCTTTTGTAATGTATTATATTTCGGGCTTGCACGCCCCGCTGCAACTAAAACTGGGTTGATAACCCCTATCTTGTAATATATGCTGGGCTTTTGTTGTAAGCATGCGATGGTTCACTCTTGCGCGACGTTCCGTACCTGACTATGCGTGGTTTGTACGGAAGGTCGTGTCCGTACGCGCCCCTGGAGACGGGGGCGTTACAGTATCATTCAACTACGCTCTACACGCTTACTTAGGCTGTCCACCAGACATATATGGTTCTAACATTCTTGATTGGGAATTTTTCCCCTGGGAGTTCACAAGTTTGCATGCACCAGGGTCGTTTAGACGGGAGAAAAGGGATTGAAATCACTAGCTTGTTTCAGAGAACTCTTGTATATATGAATGAAGGGTTTTGGAATTGCATGCATTGTCTCTTGTAAAAAATTTTTGTTGTGTAGACATGCCCTAAGTATGCTCGAGTTGAGTTAGAATCCAAAGGAAGGATGATAAACATAAAGCAGGAAATTTTGAGAGATTTAATCTGATCACTGCTATAGAAACACTATTAGTAGACGCAACATCATAGACGGTTTTGTGAAACCGCCTGTGTAAGGTTAATATCACAGACGGTTCTTGGGAAGAACTATCTGTGATACTAGAAGTATCACAGACGGTTTTTTAATAAAAATCGTCTGTGATAATCCGGTGTGTGTGTGTGTGTTGTTTGTGCCGCTCAGATCCACACTTGTGTCTTCGGTTCGATCCAGATCTAGGCGTCCTAGCCTCCTCCTCCCCCCGAGCTGTCGACGACTTCCCTAAGCCCGGCGCCCTCCGCCTCCCCCTGAGCCCGGCGCCCTCCTCCTCCCGCCGAGCCGTCGCCGACTTCCCTGAGCCTGGCGCCCTCCTCCTCCCCCCGAGCCATCGCCGACTTCCCCGAGCCCGGTGCCCTCCTCCTCCCCCCAAGCCCGGCGCCCTCCTCCTCTCCCCGAGCCGTCGCCGACTTCCCCGACTCTGGCGAGATCGGCACCCTCCTCCCTCGACTCTCGCACCCTCCTCCCCCGCGAGGTGAAGAATTAATATCTGTTATTCATGTTTTATATAGAATAAATATTGTTGTTCATATAGACTAATTATTATTTTATATAGAATAATTAATATCTGTTATTCATGTTTCATGTTTATGTAGATGCATGTTTAATGGGAAGAGTTTACGGCAATGAAGACGATCGAAAATTTTAGAAGTGCAAGTAATGCAAAAATATAATTATAGATGATACCTTCTAAGTGTAAATGCAATTGCTATCTTTTTATTGGTATATGTATCTATCACTCCGGAATCGAGATCTCACGAAAGGAACAAATCCATAATCGACGAACTTGTCAGACTGCACAAGCAATGCTTGGATAGGCGATTGCCTCTTTATGATGGAAGAAAGGGCGTGTTGCCTTCTAAGTGCAAATGCAATCACTATTTTTTTATTGGTCTATCACTCCGAAATCGAGGTCTCGCGAAAGGAACAGATCCATAATCGATGAACTTATCAGGCTGCACAAGCAAAACTTGAATGGGCGATTGCCTGTTTATGATGGAAGAAAAGGCATGTTGCCTTCTAAGTGCAAATGCAATCGCTATCTTTTTACTGGTCTATCACTCTGGAATCAAGATCTCGCTAAAGGAACAGATCTATAATCGACGAACTTGTTAGGCTGCACAAGCAATGCTTGCCTGTTTATGATGGAAGAAAAGGCGTGTTACCTTCTAAGTGCGGATGCAATCACTATCTTTATTTGTACATGTGTATTTGGTAATGGATATTTTATTTTATTTCAATTAATTAATTTATGAAATGGATTTTTTTGTTACTGAAATGAATTGAAATGTGAATTGGATGTATACATGTACATATTGATCTGCTTGTTTCAGAGGTTAGCTAATAAACAGAAATAGATTTAGGAGAAAGAAAGAATATCACAGACGGTTTTTTTAACAAAAATCGTCTGTGATATGTGATTATTACAGACGGTTTTTTGTTAAAAACCGTCTGTGATATTTACATCACAGATGGTTTTCGAGCCGTCTGTGATAACCTCGTATCATTACTGACCCATCAATTCAAACGGCTCACCCAACCGTCTGTGATGATGTTTTCCAACTGTCTGTGATAACATTTTGTGTAGTAGTGGATAAAGGTTATCACAACTTGTCCTTAGCTTGCTAGGATACTCTCGTACTGTTTTCTTCAAATATCATAGTTTGGCTAGTTAACTTTAGTGGTTTTTTTCTGCATGAGCCTGGCTATGTGACAAGTTTGTAATACATAGTGTATTTTCACTTTTGATCAATATATTGAAGATTAAGTAAAATCATATTACAATTTTACCTTGCAACTTTGCTGCTCATGTAGCTCCCCGCAGAGCCGTGCCTCCCCTCCCACGCCACACTGCTCGGCACTTGCTCCTCCTCCTCTCCGAGATGCGCCGGTTGTCAAGGCGCTGAGCAACCACCAACCAGGTGGGAGGTCGGGAAGTGAGCTGGAGAGGATAGGTTAGGGTTGGGAATTAGGGGAATTGGAGTTTTGGATCGAGGTGGGCAGGTGGTTGTGGGAATGTGGGCTAGGTTGGTGAGTGGTGAGGGGCACAAGTTGGCTGTCCATTGTGGGCTAGACTTCAAGAAGGATGCACACATAGAAGTGTTACAAATATGGCCCATATGCTGAACTAATCCTCCCAAACATTTTGATTCTTTGTTTCCCTAGGCATATTGGGCACCCCTGCTACCTCCACCCTTGGTTTTGTAAGCATCCCTTTATTTTAATCCTAGATCCACCAAATCTGTTATCATTGATGTTGAAGTCATTGAAATTGGCTAAGGCCTTCAATAACATCCAAGAAGTTCAAAACTATTATATATTTATGTTCGAAACCTCATTTCTTAATTTTGTGCTTTTTAAAAAAATCTACATTAATTAAAGCCTTTTATTAATTTTTAGCTGCTGAAAATGTGTTTTAGAAATTAAATCAAACCTGATAAAAACTTGAAAAATACTTTATTATGATTCTAATAATCTAAATTGCCTCTCCAAAACTTTTCAAATTTTTTTTGACTAAGTTTGATAATTTTCTGAGCTAAAATGTGATTTCTAGAATTAAATCAATTTGGAAAAATATTTTAAAAAAACCAAAACCCTTCTCGGGTCATTTTATGGAGGCCTTAGGTGGCTCATTTCTGTTTCATCCCTGCAACAGCCCATGCACCATCCTCTATCCTAAGCCGCCTTCTCTCTTGTTTCCTTACCACAGCTGCTCACACCTTGCTCTACTTGCAAGCGTGAAGCGTTGTCGTCCACCTATCGCTGCCACCCTTGGAGCCAAACTCCTAGGCACTATAGTCACTACAATCATTGCACATGCCACTGCAAAAGCCGACCTCTTCAAGCACCCTACACGAAGCTACCTCGTCGCCTCCACCCCTATGACCATTGACATGTGAGAGACACTAGAGACTGCCGTTCTCACGAGTTCTCACTGCTACAGACAGACCTATCACAGACGGTTCGGAACCGTCATCACAGACGGTTTTCGAACCGTCTGTTTTTATGTGTCAGTGATAATAGGTGGTTATCACAGACGGCTCTCGAGCCGTCTGTGATAACTCACATCACAGACGGTTTTGCAAAGGTTTTGCAAACAACCGTCTGTGATAGTCGACTTTCACAGACGGTTACACACAACAACCGTCTGTGATAGACACTATATCACAGACGGTTCTCAGCGGCACCGCTCGTGATACGAGCAATATCACAGACGGTTTGTGTCACAGACGGTTATTAACACTAACCGTCTGTGATGTCTCTACTATCACAGACGGTTCGTATAACAAACCGTCTGTGAACTATCACAGACGGTTATTAACACGAACCGTCTTTGATGTCTATATTATCACAGACGGGTTGTGTTAATAACCGTCAGGATAGTATCACAGCCGGGTGGCGATGAGCCGCCTGTGATAGATAGCAGCATGACGGTTCCGTATGAACCGTCTGTGATTTACCCGTCCAGTATAACCTGTTTTGTAGTAGTGTCTCCGTTTCGGCCATGAGAAATCAACAAGTGTTGTGCCCTCGTGTCACCTTTTAAACCCTACCTGAGCACATCACCCTCCTCTCCTCATCTTGTCATTTCCATTTTGCCATTTTCCCACAAGTTTCCTCCACAGAGTTGCCTGGAATGTTGTCATCATTTTCGGCTCTAGCGCACGTGCTTCGTTGTGGCCTCACCACTCTGGTGAGTTAACCCCTTCACCACCTACGTCACTTAGTGCCTTTTCCTCTACTGTGAAAAATCCCTTAATCCATTTCTTGGTTAATGTAGTGTAGCTCCGAATCCAAGTCATCTTCTTCGTCTTCAGCCATCACCATCGCCACCGTCTTCCTCCACCTCTCGTGAGCTTCGACCTTGTTCATGGTCAATTTTGGCTTCACCTTGTCCCTCTGAACCTCATCGTGCCCTCTTTTCTCTACTATTTCATGCCATGGGAGCTGTCACCGTGAAGTTGTTGTTGACGCCTTTGTCACCACCATCACCCTTGCGTACTTTTCCTCTCCAGTGAGCTTATTGCCCATCTTCCACTCCTTTAGCATCGCCTCACCTCGCTGTGGCCTCCATTTTAGTTGGTTCAAACCATGGAGAGTTGTCACCTTTGATGCCATCATCATTGGCATTGTTCACCATTGTCCCATGGCTCTAGACGTTCTCCGTCATAACCAAACTCACCAACATATATTCTTGGTTGAGCTCCTAATCCTAGTGCATTACTTATTTTGACTCGAAGTAGTAGCTTTCATCGTCGCTACCATGGCTGTGCCTAGCGCCGCTGCTTTCGTCCTTCCTGTTCCTATGGCCATCTCGCCTAGCTCCCCTCTTCTCATCTCACGTACATGCACGCCCCCAATGCCGCCGTTGCCGTCACATGCGAGATTGCCGTCGGGCTCAGGTGCCTCCCTTGTTCTAAGTCATTGGCCAATTGATCCCACTTGTTAGGTGGTTAGCCATGTTGTTAGGATTAGATTAGTGCTAATGACATTAGTTAAGTGAATGACTCGCTTACATGTGGGACCGTAGATTAACTGATTAGCATTTTATTTTAAACTAGTTTTGAAAATCTAGGTCATTGACATGGTAACCGAATGTGGTAGTCAGCCTATCCATGAGCTTGGCAAAACTTCAAAAGGCCTGTTCTTCCTCATACAAACTTCAATTAAAGTAAATTTTGTCTCTAAATTTTTATAAAATCATGATATTTAATTATGCACAAAAATAATGAATTTTGTTCTATTTTGAATTTATTTTATATTTATTTGTGTTTGTGGCTTTTTTCAATTAGATACGGACGTGCTAGAATCGTACGGAGTTGATCTAGCTTAAGAACAAGTGTTTAATGAGTAAGGCAAGCACCTACCCCCTTGATCTTATTGATACCATATTTTAATATTATGTATATTGTTTGCTCAAACTATTATGCATGCTTATTTTGGTTAAATGAATATGTTTGTGTAGTCTGTAGTTATCACTTATTGTTGCATTGATCCTACCTTGGAAAATTGATGTCCCTATTGCTGTAAACATAGGAATATTATCCACTGTTGATAGAAACATTGGTGGAATTTTAGAGTAGCATATGTGTCACATGCTTAACCATACTTAGATTAATAATGGTAAAAATGGTAGAAATAGGTAAAACTCTATTGTAGGCACTTTGGAAAATGTTTTATCAAATTTTGGACAAAGGGGTTACCCATGATATTTTGGTTAAAAATGTAAAAATAAAAATGGTTTTGGAATTGACGAGTGGTTTGTTGAGACCGGTGCAGTTTGCGCGAGATCTCGGTTTGTGCTAGCCTCTCCTGGGTCAGTAAGGATCAAATTTTAGTCTCATTGATCCAAACAGATTAGTGAAACCACATGTTCCTAAATGGAAAGGACTTGACTGAATAATTTGTCATGAGCTAGCTTTAAATCGCAGGTGGTAGACAATAGGTTTACTTGTTAGTTGTGTGGGCATGGTAATTTACCTCCATGTTCGAAGGGGCTCTTACATTGTAGCATAAGGCTTACCTACACAATTGTGATCTTTCTTGATCATGGTAAAGGACCTCTATATCTTGATGTGTTAGCTCATAGGCCTCATTATAACCTCTCAGTTGCACTCTATCTTGTTGAGTGAAATTGTGTTGACACAATGAGTTGGTTATATCGTGTGGGTAAATTGTACTTTCTCTATAGAGTGAGATCGAGATCTCCATTCTATTCGAGTAGCTGTGTCCCTGATTATGTACTTTGCTTGGTAATACCACACTTGGTTATACTTTTTGGTTTTTAAATGGTTTGGAAAGAGTATCGATGGTGGGAATCCATATGGCAATATTTTTGGCGAAGGATCGCCAATATAAAATTGTTGTGGCAAAGGAAATCGCTTGATTCATGTATTTATAGTATTATTCATTATTCTTAGCAATGTCAAATGTTTCTTATAACTAGCTCTTTGGAAAATATTAAGTCTATTGAAAATGAAAACTCATTTTATGCAAAGGAACCCAGATAGGATAGCCGCTACCTTTGTCTCAACTTGCATGTATTATTAATGTTGCTTAAAGTCTTGCATAGTATAATTTTATACTCACAAATTGCTTGTTGAACACTATCAGAGCAAGTGAAAGAAGACTTCTTAGTTGGTTACTTTTATGCCTCGGGTTTTGGTGAGGATGTTGACATCGAGTTCTAGCGCTTTAACCCTAGTCGGTTGCCTATGATCTAAACCATATCATTTGGGTCCGTTATCTTTTGCTTATCATTTATTTTCGCTGCAAGTACTTTTTATGTGAACTATTTGGTTGGTCGGTCCATTTGTGTAAAAATTGGTCATATAGACCTATGTATGATTGCTTAATACTATGTGTTACCCTATTTTAATTTCTCATGTATGGATGTGATGCAACGATGTAATATGTGTGTGCTAGCTACTAATTATTGAACTAGCATGATAAATACATGGGATTTCAAAATTTATTTCCTGAGTCTGACATCTCTGCCAGCGCCACAAATCCATCTCCCACTCAACCTCTAGCTCCATACAAGAAATCCGAAGGAGCAGAGGATGTCCTCTTTAGGGTGTTGAGCATGCGATCAAGCGTTAGTCGATTTGCTACGGTATAGCTAAGATGATTGACACGCTCTATGATCCATCCCATCCTATATATTTTGTGTGTCTAATTCTTCTAGAAAGTTTTAAGCACCTATATGTAATTGTGTACCATTTCAAGCTCCTTTTTGAAAAATTGTTTGACAGATTGAACTTTTGTTGTACTATATATGTCACAGTGGATGTGGATCCAGATTTTGGGAGGCCCTTGTAATATCCCTAAAATTCTAATTGTAAATTAATAATCAAACAAAATTTATTTCATGCCTTTTTGGGCCTAATGGGCCAAGTGTGTGTGTAAGAGTCCTATTAGGAGCCTAATCCCAATTAGTCTCTAAAATTAAGTGGGCTTTTTAGTCGAAACCCTAGCCTTATCTCCTATTTAACTATCCTATTCTTTTCTCTAGAGCCATCTTACATGCGTACACACACCCTAGTTGCCTTGCCTACTCTACCACCATCCAGTGCTCCCTGCCAATCCCTACTACCGAGCATCATCACCCTCAGTCCTTGCACCGCCTCCTTGCACGTCCATGTGTTGCTGCCCCTGCTCTCCAGTGCTCCTACATACATGCATGCATGGCCGCATGCTGTCGTTGCTTGCCCTGATTCCCCACGTGAGTGCTATTGTTATTTTCGTTGATGTTATTGGTCATCTACTATGCCAAGGAGGAAGAAGGAAGGAAGGAGAGGACGTGTTCTGCATTCTAGCTGTCCTAGACGTTCACTTTTAGGGTAATGACCCAAAGTTCTTTTCTTCGCTAATTTGTTGATTAGATATGGGGCCTGTTCTTTCCAGCTTTTAAAACTGGCTTTTGGCTTTTGCTATAGTATCTAACTTTCAAATAGAATATTTTTTCAAGACGGGGTATATAAGTTAATTGTAGTATACATTAAAATTCCAACATCTGTATCAGCTAAAATCGCAAGTGAGTATCTATCTCTCCATAATCTCTGTCGCAAACAGCTAAAATTTAAAAATTTCAGTCAAAAGCCATGAGCCACAACCACAA
Organism: Melocanna baccifera; assembly: GCA_036346265.1. NCBI lineage: Eukaryota > Viridiplantae > Streptophyta > Magnoliopsida > Poales > Poaceae > Melocanna > Melocanna baccifera. The sequence goes on from CM070678.1 coordinate 24,597,488, forward strand.
AGAATAGGCCCATAGATTACACTGGAGTTTAATCAAAGTAGATGCGACACATCATGGTTAGAAGATGCCAAAACCCTAGTTATTAGATTGATTTCACAGGTAGTGGTTTGTCGTGCAATTTTGAGCATTTTTCGTGGTTAACATGGGAATTTGATATACTAAAAAGTTGTACATAATCTTAATATATTTCTATGGAGTTCTTGAACATGTAATTTTGTTGGATATATTGGAAGACGAATTTTGTAAGCATGTTGTCCGGCAAGTCTTCGTCAATTCGTGATGTCATAGAAAAACCTAAACTAAAATTATTGCATGGCCTAATTAGGGTTTTTTACTTACATTAAAATTGTATATCATTGTTTAATATTTCCATAGAATTCAAGAACATGGGATTTGGTCGAGGGGTTTAGAAGTTATGGCATCGGGAAAATCGTTGCCCAAAATTGGATCGTTGCTGGATGCAGTCGTGGAAACTGCAATATAGGACTGGTATATGGCTGAATTAAATTATGATCATAACTAAAGAAAGGTAGATAATTTCACATAGATTTTATAAGTTGTATGGTTTACTATGTTTAGGCAAGTATACATATACACATACACATACACAAAGTTGTGCTATTCTGCGCCTGTGTGCACTATGCACGTCGGTAAGTTACTGTCATGTGCGAGTGAAGTTACTGTCAAATATATGTAGAGTTACTATCAATTTTGTAATGTTACAACTAGTAGTAACTCTATATGTGTTTGTTAGTAACTTCACTCACACACGGTAGTAACTTTTCGACGTGTATTTTACACCTGCACGCAGAACAGTAATTATATATATATATATATATATATATATATATATATATGTGTGTGTGTGTGTGTGTGTGTGTGTGTGTACATATACATGTATGTACATATCTATATATATGTATATGTGTGTGTAAATTACATGAGGCACCTGGGTTTCTAGGCAACTATATCAAGAATCGTTCGATGTATGTGTATGATCGATAAAAATTTTGGAGTTTAGGTATGAAAATATTTTATACTCTTAATATATTTATGGTAAGTGGGTTTTGAACTCATTTTGAACTACTTGTGAATTTAATGTGATTATAGTGAGTATATACCTTAAAACTAGCTCAAATTAGTTAAACTAAAGTTGAATTTATTTTTTTAGAGTTTGATATCTTAAATACACTTTTTATGGGTACGTGAAGATACCCACATCAAGCATCATGAATATCAAAACATACCAACATGTATTGATTTAGATGCCTAGGCACCATGGTATATGAAACACTTAAAATTTACATCCAAAGGGCACAAATAATCAATTGGGAAGATGATAATCACAAAGAAAGATATGCACCGGCCTAAAAAAGATAGATATGCAACCCTATGTTTCCTGCAGGAATATTCCACAATGAAATTGATCATTGGCTAACATGCAAAATAATTGCACTACTACAAAAACAGGCTGAAGAAGGTAATTGAGAGGATTGCGAACTCGCCTCAGACTGAAGTGCAGGCACTTCCACAATTTGATGTATTTCAATCTTGTAGAGACAATTTTGACGCTCGGGGGGCACGACTTGTAGCTACACAGATGACTGCATGTAAGTGTTCATACTCGTCTTCGTCAATAGTACTTTGTGTAATCTTTCCTATCTCATTGACTAAGTGTTTTGTGTTGTTCCTCGTAGATGTATGGTGGTATATATACGGAGGATGCACGAAGGTATTGCAGAAATATGCAATGCGAATTGTGTCACAGTGCGTGTCATCAAGCGGGTGTGAGCGCAATTGGAGCACATTTGCTTTGATTCATACAACAGTGAGGAATAGACTTGGTTACAACAAGCTCTATAAGTTGGTTTATGTCCATTATAATTTGAATCTAAGCCTCCAGAAACAAGACATGGAACATGAAGAGAAGGATTTGGATCCTTGTGCAATTATCACGGATACCACACTCTATGACCAAGCCAACCCAATGATGGATTGGTTGTCAAGATCCATGAGAGAATCTCGGTCTATTTTGGATGAAAGGATGGTCCTTGAAGAGGTAGCAAAAGATAAGTATAGCGTAAGGCAAAGAAAGGAAAGAAGATAATTGATAAATATGATGATGATGTGGGAAGTGATGAGGACACATCGTCTCCTTCTGGAAGCCCATCATATGCGAACATGGATGGCGACAGTTATCCAAGTGATGATGACACACCTGGTCAAGGTGGACGTCAAGAAGAACACAAGGGACCAAAGGAGTTTACCGGTTAGTGTTTGCTGCGTACTATTTAATATGTATCAATTTTTCCATTTGAAACAATGTTGTGAAAACTGAAAAGTGACTTGTCATGCACTTTTGTAGGACGTGAGAGAAGGTGAGATCACAAAGGAGGATAACAACGGCTGTCAGCGAGGAAAGGCAGCAACAAAGAAGATGAAGAATCCTTCTAGCCTATACTAGGGTACACATTTGTAAGATTTCCTTGCTCTTTAGATGACATAGCAAAAAATTATATTTTTTTACTTCCTCTTCTGCAATCCCTGTAGTAGCCCCTATAGACCAGCACATCCTCAAGAGTATGACAGTAGAGATATTTGTAGTAGGAGTGTAGGACTGATGATACTGATTGTTGAAGCTTCTATATATGTAAGATCTGAAGGAAGAAACCCATCTACTTGAGTTGCATGCTTATCATGCAACAATGATGGCACTATATGCTTATAGGTCAATTAGCTGGGAGCAAGAGGCTTTGATGACTAATCTGAGGCTTATACTGAACATATCAACTGAATAACATTTAGTCGAGTTGAGGAATTTGGCTTCCTCTGCAGTTCATTCTAGATAGCCATATGAAACAATAGTTCTGCCTTGGTTGTTATGTTGTCATATCACTTACTTTGGACCTGTAGAATCATGGTTAGTGTGGAAAATCCATTCACTTGTTGGAGTGCTTGATGTTCTGTATTAACAATGGAGATAGGGGAAGTTTTTGGATGATAAATTCGTCAAAACTTCTCAAGTACTACTTTTGCCCACGCTAACTCAAAGCTTCCTTCTTTAATTGAACCCAGTTGCCCTCGATATGTGGTGTTAGAAGTGTTGCTAATATAGAGAGATTGTGCATAACATGTGGGTTCTAAAGTGAATGATCTAAATATTGCCATTTGTTTACAATCTATTTTCAACGGGGGTTTAGATCATATACCCTCCCCATAGTTGGGAAATTGAGGATTTACCCTCCCCACTCAATGACATGTGGGGTCATCGTAGGTCACTGACACGTGGGCCAGGAGGGTAAATCCTCAATTTCCATCTAAGTGGAGGGTATATGATCAATAATTCCATTTTCAACCTATGTTATCTTGCTCTTTAGCATTTGCAATAGGTTACCTCAACCATTTTGCTCGACCAACCACTTTTTGTTTGTTATTTAAGTTGGTATTGCTATATAATGCTTCTATTTCAGTATAATTTACTACTAGTGCTTTCTTTCCATTTTTAGCATGTTTGATGTGCATGTGTCCTGCATAGTACACATAGGTGTTCCATAAGATGAAGTGCAGAATTGGAGATGCAATGCTATCGGTTTTTTTTTTTGCTGCTTTGAATGGATGTTGTTGCATTAGTAATAAGTTTGGTGATTATAGCGGCACCACCGAGTATGTGCACAGGGAGCAGAATCCAGTGTGGGACTCAACTTTTGCTTTCTCCAAACTCCAGATGGATTGCGATCATCTGACCAGAATCTATGTTGTTGTCAATGATATGGTTATGGTCAGAGGCTTAGCACCGCTTTACATTAGTGTGTATTCATGCCAAATACTTTGCTAACTCTGGTTGCAACTCATTTTGTCTGAAATTCTGGATGTTGTCTGCGTGAGATTTTGTCAGCCAATATTGGCCGATATAGGCCCAATATAGACATTCGATAATCGATCGATTATCAGTAATTTTGGCCAAATTTTGTTTGAAATTCAAATTTTGTTTGAGTTGTTTGGGTCAAAAATTTTGATTATGCGACTATTGCTTGTATCGCCCCCCTCCGATAAAAACATATCGGTATTGAAAACCCTGATCCCTACTCACTCTTGCTCGATAATTCTATTGGAGGGAGCCGAGGCAGAGAAAACAAGCAGGGGGTCCATCGGCCTGCTGCATCCTCCTCCTCCTCTGATCCCACCCTTGTCGAACCAGCAACAGGACTGGTGATGAAGCACTATTAAGCTTCGCCCTACTAGATCTTGACCTGTTGGTGACAAGGCTCCTTTTACAAGCCCTGCTACTCCACCATCCACATGATCCTCCTTCGAGTAGGCTTGTTGTAGGTATTCTCTCAAATTGTTGCCACATGCTTTTTTTGTTGTTGCAAGAAGTGTTTCTGTTTGGGCTATTATGCCTTTCTCAAATCTTATAGCAAGAGGTTTAGTTACACTGTATTTGTTGATTTTTTTTCTGAGTATTTCTTTGTTGCAACAGGGTTGTTGGTTTGTTGCATGTTTAGTCACGATAAGTTTTGTTGCAATCGGGTGAATTTATGTTGCACGCTCAGTATCCGGTTGTTGCACTTGCTGTAAATTTGTTGCGCTGCTGCGAGGGTGATCATCGGATGGCTAGGAGATGAGTTGTTAATAAGATCTCATGTAAGGTTCCTGTTACAGAAGTGCTGTGACGGAACTCCACGTACGTAGGATGCTACACTATTCACACGAAGAATATAAAGCAACTTTGAACAGAACTATGTACATGAAAAATAATCTGTATCTAAGTCAAATTCCGGAAAATTGAAGTGCATTTTCAACCGGAAGGGATTTCGTAAAATTCATCAAAATGTTCTTCGAAAGTGAAATCTCCACGTCACGACATTCATCGCGTGTACTTAAATTTCGTTGGGCGTTGCGATTGGAACAAGTTGGATTTTTGGGGCGAACCTTACCAAGAGTCCAGTGTAAAATGATATGGCTTCTACTTGATAGCCCCAGAGTTTTCCCAGTTTAACAGCCTGAGATTGGGCCCCCATTTGGCCTGCATCTTGAAAAATTCACATGCTTGTCGTGTCGGCAAAACTCCAAACTGATCCCTGATTCCGCGCCGGTGATGCCTTCTGGTTCCACAACGGGAGCAGCAAGAACTGGCGAGCGGTTGCAGGTTGCTTCCGGGAGAGAGGAACACGAGGAGGAAGAGAAGGAGTCTCGAACGGTCATGGTCGCACTGAAACCATGAGCCGCGCGCCGCGGGCCGCTATGCGCGCAACCGTGTAAATCAAATACCCAACCTGTTCAAGCAAACATGTCCATGAATCTGCCCGTCAGCGATCTGAGACGTGCACTAGGCACGTACGTACGCGTAGTTGTTGCAAGCTTGCAATGGAGATCGGCAGAGGAAGAAGGGCCATGGGAAGTGTCGCCACCGCGGTCTTGCTGCTCGTGGGGGCGGTGGTGACCGCGGCCGCGGCCGGCGGCGGCGCGTTGGTCAGGCCGTGCTTCCACGCGTGCTTCGACCAGTGCGTGCCCCGCGAAGAGTTCTGGTTCTGCCAGTTCTCCTGCTACCGCAGGTGCGCCGGCCGTGCGGCGGCTAGCGCCGGCGGTTGCGAGCAGTCGTGCGTGCTCTCCATGTGCAGCCAGCTCCACCCGGATAGCAAGATGATGGCGGTGTGCCGGGACACGTGCCGCAAGAGCTACGCGGCGGCGGGGTGCGGGCGGCTGATCAGCAGTACAAGGGCGGCCATGGCCATGTGATGGTGAATTGTGATTACTCGTCGTATAACCAGCCCTCCATCCGCACACAATATATACGCACAGTGGATAATCATTAGTGTGATTCCAAGGCTAGCTAGCTAGCTCAAGCCTGGACTGGAGATAATCAACAAGTTTTTTTTTTTTTTGAGGAGATCAGCAAGTTTGTTCGATATGATTTAAAAGCTTATAGCAGTAAATAATACTTGTATCGATAGGTACTGCGATTACTCAGTGATTGCAAAATTGTTACATTACTGATTCATTAATTTAGATGACTCATGAAACTATCTGTGATAACATTTTTCAACCGTCTATGACAACTTTTTCTGTAGTAGTGTACTCAGAAATTAATCCTATAAAACCGAGACCTTTACATGTCGGGTTGTGTCTAGTTGGAACCCTAAAAGATGACACGTGGCAAATCATATCATTTTTGAATCATTAGCCTCCATACTATATTCCAAAATTGATCCTTCAATGGAACCACAATTCTCAGTCGAGTGTTGTAGCTAGTAGCAAGTCATGAACCGCTTATACATAATAGAAGCAAGGAAGGAACATGCGTAACTAGGCAAGTTACGCGATACTTCGATTCATGCAAATTGATTTGTAGAGCGAGTTCTAATCACTTGCTACACATGCATGATAGATGATACCCTATAGATGAACAATTGATCTATCTGTAAACCGGGCATAGATCGATCATATGTTTGCCTAATCCGATAGATCTATGCACGCATTATGTATGTACTGAGATCTGGGAATATATAATCTTGTATGCGCATACTATATCTTACGTTTGTGTCTGTCAGGATGGTGACTATTTTTGTCAACAGCTCCAAATTCTTCAGGGTAAAAATGAGGTTGTAGGATATGCGCAGATCGACACGGACGGTATCGTGTTAGAACGAAATTTAAAGAAGCGCGTGTTTGGGCCCCCACGATAGCCCTCCCTTGGGTCCCAAGGAATCATTTAATTTAATTTTCTATTTTTATCGTCGGTACAAGTCCAGACAGTATATTTGTAAGCTCTTGATCACATACGAAGACCGTCGTAGATGCAAAGAGACCTCGAAGTAGCAACCACCACGAAAAGACCTCAAAGTGTCTCTACCACCACCAAGTAAATTCAAAAAAGTATATTAGAGTTACAAGAGTGGCCTCCCCTCTCTCATTACAAGGGATCCTATTTATAGAAGGAGAGGGGAAGGCCTGCATAGTTAAGACTTTGCCCTTAGGGTTTGGCCTACTCCTAGAGGCATTTCGGTCATTTGCCCCGCGTGGCCCCGCCGGGTTCGGGATAGGGTCGAACTTGCGTACTTCTCCTGGGGTCGATCCGAGGTCCTCCTAGGGTCGACCTTGCGTACCTCGTTCAAAATCCTACTAGGGTCGACCTTACGTACTTCACCCGGTTAGCCCCAGATTGGCCTAGGGTCCTCCTAGAGTTGGTTTCGCATATTTCCCCTAGGGTTGGCTCAAGGTCCTTCTAAAGTCAGTCTAGCGTATTTTCCTCGGGTTGGCCCAGGCTTCTCCTAGGGACGGTCTTGCGTACCTTGGCCGGAGTCGGCCTTAGATGTCGGCCCTAGACACCTCCAGAGCCGGTCTTGTATACTCTGCCAGGGGTTAGCCCTAGACTTTCCTAGGATCGATCCCGCGTATTCTACCCGGGGTTGGCCTCGGACCCTCACAGAGTCGATTCCACATACTCTCTCTGGGGTTGGCCCTGGACTTGGCTCGGGATAGATCTTGCAACGGCGTCGCCACTCCGAGGTGG